>CM077345.1:2858884-4058884 GCA_039655645.1 Ammopiptanthus mongolicus
ACCAAAAAGAAGACAAAGTAATTGATGAGAAGAGCAAAAATGCAAATAACATGAAATCAAAAAGCAAATATGACCAAAACCAAATAGGTCTATATATTGTAAATAAAATATTGCAGTTTCAGATCCATAAACAACATGTCAGCTTATTGAAGTTCAAGTTTGATCTCAAGAGCATGAATTCAACAGAAACCGAAAGGTAAAGTAATTAATTGTGCAAGAATATACTATTTCAAATTCAATCACTCCATTGGATACAACTAATTCAAAGTAGCAGACAATCTTAGTTAATGCAATAACCCCATCGTCCATGCATACAGCTACTACAAAGGATTACTAACCATCCAAATGATTATTGACCTAGCAGTAAGGCATACCTTACAAATGCATGTTCAAAATAGCCTTTGCATTCTTCTCTATTTAAACAGGAAACAAAGAACGAACTTCCCCCACATCCTCGTCCTCAACTTGAACATCATCATTTCCCTTCACACCACCAATAGAGCCTCGAAGTTCGAATGAATTAAACTCGTCAGCCAGTTTCCGTTTCACCCGGGCCAAGCTTGATGGACGACCAGAGTCCTCACATGCCAATGACTTAGCGGTGCGAATAAATAAACAACCATTATTCTAAACCAGCAAAATGAAAACAATTGAAGAAAATGTATTTATCTAAATAAGGCAAATAAAGGAAATAAAAAATTGACCAAGAATTGCTCACACAAGATGGTCCTTCCAGGTCCACAATATCAGTTTCCATTGGGGGGAAAGGTGGAGTAAACACTGACTTGAATGACAAAACAGAACCAATGTATAGTAAAGTCCAATTACATAATAAAATAGTAACTTTATATAACCAAAAAAGTGAAAACTAAACCAAAACAATAAATAGTGTATAATTAATAAATTTAAAAACAATAAATTTACCAATAAATACCTTCGTAGGAGTAACATTTGAACCGAAAAGATCAAACATGAAAATTATAACATCATCAGTACAAACTCTTTTGACCGTAAGGGGCTCCTCAAACTCGAATGCATGTTCGAGCTTGGTCTCTACTTTAAATAAAACCCTCTTATCAATCAGGGAATGTATTAAATGTGGATATCCATTTGCAGCAACCTCCTGCAAATCGGATAAGAGAACAATTTAAGCTTAAACAGAAAAACAAAATTCAAAACAAATAATAAATAGCATAAGTAAATAGGTAAATAAATTATTAAATTATAAGTAAGCATTTAAAGAAGTTCTACCTCAATAGATTGGATTAATAAATCCTCACAACTTCTTTGAATAAGAAGATTAACATCTCGGTCAAACTACACAACAACTCTTGTCCCTGTTTTATCTACAATCTTTACTTTTAACTTGAACCTGCCAAATATAACATAGACACAAATTAACTGAAAATAATAATAAGAATAAGAATAAAATATATCTAAATAAGAAAATGAAAAATAAAACCTGTAATAAAATAAAGAAAGTTCAAAGAAAGATTTAAAATAAAGAAATGTAATAAATGGAAATAAGAAAATTAAAGAATTTAAATGAATTAAATGAAATGATAAACGAAATGAAAAACATACCTGGGATAAACTCGAAGGACAGGAATTCGGCAATATTGACAGAAATGAACACCCGATTGAAGACTAACCAACCTGTTGCACTTGCATTCAAGTGAAAACCAAGGACCATCATCAATGATATCCATTATTTTTGCTAGAACCACAAACAACCCATCCTGAAAACAAACATATATCACTAATGAAGCATATCATTTGGAAAGGGTAAACAGATTTGTCAATCAAAAACACTTTCAATAAGTGAAACCATTGGTATAGGATTTAGGATAGAAGATCATAAACACTAACAACCTCATATGGTCCATTATTAATTTCAGCTATTGTTTTCTTCGGATGCATTCTCATGAACTCAGCCTCAATCTCCTCTTTTGAATTATCAGGAAGCATAGCCAGGAACTCAACATCAATCAGACCATGTTCCACAATGCTAGACAGATTTATCATAAAAATGAGTTTAAAAAGTGTTAAATATACAAAAACAAAAGTAAATTATAAAAACAGCAACAACAAATATCATGATCAATGACAAACCTATTTCTAAAGGCAAAAACTTCTTCCATGACTGGATTAAACATCAATCTGGTCGCATTCATACTGTTTTGTATAGCAGTTTTGCCTGCAAACGAAATAAAAAAAGCCAAAAGAAGGGTCAACAAATAACAAAGTTATTATTACAATATTTAAGAAAAGGTAACAAAAACCAAAATAATTAAAAGAGAAGATGCAAATACATGCCTTTGAAAGACTTAACTCTTGCAAGCTGCACAACCACAATGACCTGCACATTATCACCTTTACGTAGAAAGTTCATCAGCACATCAACATAATCACCGAATAGGGCACACTGCAGCTTTCCACTATAGGTAAAAAAAAAGAATAAGCAGATGAAGACTATTTGCATAAGAAAGCAAAAGTAATATTGAGTTCCAAAATATAAGGAAAAATGAAATATTTACCTTTCATCTGTCAATTCCATTACAATCATCCTTGTAATCTTTCCATCTTTTACATACTTCCTTTCAGGGAAAACAGCAGTTAAAACTCCTATAACATCTGCAGAAGGTTTAAACAAAGTACTCAATATTGAATAACAGAATAAACATAAAATGATAAAAAAGAAACGAATCCCAAATTTGGAATTATGTAAACCAATAACATCTGCACAAAATAAAAATACAATAACATTGACAGATTAAACATAAGATGATAAAGAAAAACAACATGGGAAAACAAATATTACTCACCAATAAGATGTTCATAGCTTTCATCATGTTTAAAAACTTCAGAAAAAGGAGTAAATCCAGACCCAACTTTGGAATTATGTCACAATCCTTTTTCAACACAGAGGTCTTAAAAACGAATATCAGTTTAAATTCATGGAAAGTAGGTCTGTAGTGACCACTGTTTGCTACTACATTAAAATATGTCATTTTATAAACGGACCCTTCTTCTATAACAGAACTGAACTTGTGAAGCAGTGGTTTCCTAACCGTTGCTTGTATCTTGCATCCCTTATAACCAACAAAACATAAATTAAATAGTAAGCATAAAACATTATTATACAAATGAAAAGCAACACAATAATCATAAACAGTATGAACAAATATTGACAAAAGACAAACCTGCTCATCCATGAGAATCATCTCTAATGAGCCAACTTGAGTAGGATTATTGAACATTGGCACAGACCACATACGCACAACCCTCACCAGCAAACGAATGCACTCCCTATTAAAGCTAACTTTGCTAATGCTATCAAATAGTGCAGCCATTAGAGATGACAGTGAAAAGAGCAAGAAGAGACAATACAAAGGACCTGAAGATAAAGTAATAACCGAGAAAGAACCACATCCAACTTATATAGATGCAAAGAAGAGAAATTTGAATTTTGAAAATGGGAGGCAAAAAAGAGATTGAAATAAGACTTAAGGATAGAGTGTTGAACCATCCATGCGTGCAAAGCCGAACATTCAATTGAGTAATCAAATCAAATCAGCAAAGAAAAAGTACAAAAATTGTTAGAAAATATGTCTAATATACAATATACAATATGGCTATATTATTATATACTACTTCTACTCTATATATCTCTTATCTCTGTAAAAGTTACAAAATATGACAGTAATAATGGAACGAAAAATTGAGTATTGGAAAAGGCCATACTTTGTGTTGGCCAAAATCAGACGCCACCCAACCATACCCAATGCCTCAGCAGAAAAGGGGGATGAAGGTACACAAAGTAACCAACCCCACCAAGAACGTGACTAACCCATATCGAGAACAACAATAATCACACCCTCCACCTTATAAGCACTCTAACCTGCACCAAAACCTACCTTAAAATCACCATAAATAAATTGACACACACACAAGCCTACAAACTCAGATAACTAAAAAATTGACACCTAATCCTATTACCACCGAAACTTGTCACTCAACTCACCGAATGGAAAAAAAAAAGTGGAGTAAAAAGCAAGTTTATTTAAAATAACAAATAACAAATAAAAAAAAAACTGAGAACAAATACAACAAAAAACAACTAAAAAAACGAATCAATATTAAGAGAAATTTCGGAATACAACAAATATAACAAACCTTAACAATGCAAGTAAAACTTTTTCTTTGAAGTTAAGATCATGAATAATAGGAAGGGTACAGCTGCATCTCAAAAATGCAAGTACCCTAGCGGCGGAAGACCAGCAAACCCTATCAGCAGAGGCAAAGGACGGAAATGCACACAAAAAAGGAAAAAGGAAGGGTACAGCCGCATGAAATGAATTGGGCTAAAAAAGATCACTCAATGCAATTGACCAAATATTTGTTAACGGGCTTTAGGAAAGAAGACTAAAAAAGGAGCCCAACTCATTAAGATGGATAATAGTTTTATATTGTCAAAACTCAACCAAGTAATGACACCTAATCATTCACTATTCATCTACAGTATTCAGACTACCCACCCTTATTAAGTTATAAAGATTACGAAACGGGTCCCTCGCTCGCTCTCTTTCTTTCTCGGGAGTCGGGAACTCAACTCAATTCAACCGCTTCATGCATTCTTCTCGTTTCTGTCCTTTGGACTTTATTGGAATTACAAAAGGGAAAGTGAATTGGATCCACTCCGTTCTTCTCAAAACCCGCCGAATTTTGGAAACGCCAACAACATCAATCCACGTGTCTCTCACATCTATCAACTCCTTATTACGTGGCTCCTCCGCAATTGCACAATTGGAACACTTGAAATCCACCCCAATTAACTAATCTATACACATTAGGTTGGGTTCATTTTCTCCGGAGAAACAAAGTGGATAATCCACATTGAATTCACCTAATTAAAATCAGTTTGATTCACATCTAGTGTGCTTGGATTGACAATGGGTTCAACTTCTAATCCAACACCTAACTTGATTTTTCAACGCCGGTCCAAAGTGCCATGGGCGTTGGATTTACACTAATCAAGCACACATTTTGTTATTGGGCTTGTGGTTATTGCTGGTGAGGGCATGTGATGTTGAATTTCAATTCAAATATATATCCTATATGGATTAGCATTAATTAATAATTAAAATATTGTTAAATCATTAATATATCAATTTTGTTATTATGGTTTATGATATAGCATTTGGTGAATGTAATTGGGCTTTATGTTGTGAGTGGCCCGTGATGGGTTGGGTTATTCACTGTTAGCCTGTTGAGAGGTCCCTACTCTCATCTGGTAAAGAAATAAAACTGTTCCCCATTAAGCAGTTGAATACACACAGAAACTTACCAGGTAGAGGGAAGTTATTCTCTTACACAAGGATCTCCTTTGGCTTTTCCTTGCTGAAAAACAATGGACCCCGGGATCATGCAAGGTACACATTCTTGATCTATTTCTAATATGGATGTGTTTAATATGCTATAATTTTGTGTCTATAATTGATTCTAGGTTTATAGGATTTTGTTTAAATTCTTCAATTGGTATCAGAGCCATGTAGATACAGATTATGGCTATTAATCTTTTCCTTTTACATGATTAAATCAGAAATTCGTGTACCCTTTTTTGTTCATGAACCCTAACTGCCGTTGTTTTTCTTTTTTGGTTGATTAATCTCAAAATTGATATGGGGCTTTCCTTAAACACTATCACACGAATCACATACTCAAAAATGAGAAAATTTCATCAAGTATTTTCGGAGATCCAGTGCGTTGTTTTTCCTGTTCCTTACTTTACTATTGACACTTTGATATATGATACTCTCCTTGATAATGTGTCATCGTCATGGAATTATTTTGGTTTATAAGTGAATTGAATATTTTATTATGCATGATATGTATTTATTATATTCTATTCTATTGAGTATAATTACTGATGTTTTGTATAATTGTGAGCTCACCTATCGTGGGTACAATTATTCAAATTTTGTGATTTGAATGTTTTTTTTTTAATAATTTTTATTGCATTAATAATGATTATACCCCATCGGTGTGTTGTTATTAATGTAATTTGTTGTACAATGCGTTTTTGTTTTATGCTTATGTCAATTATGTTTTCGAGTACCCTATCGGTATTAGAAATTTTGGTGATATAAGATTTATGCATTGTATTATGATATTTCTTAATTATTATGGTTCGGGACCCTTAGGCGGGACCATGGTAAGTAAGAAATTTTTCTAAAAGGCATTTTTTCCGGTTGTGCATACGGAACCATTTAATTCTCTTATTGCATGATAACATTGTGCATATTAAATGTTTCATTTGTTGTTATGATGCAAGCCTCTATGCCTATGCAATTGACTTCTGTCAAGACTTTGAATGGGACAAACTTTGAGGATTGGAAAGAATCTCTGGATCTGTATTTGGCGATCACTAATATGGACTTGGCTTTGAGAGAAGAAGAGCCTGCTGCTCTTACTGCTGAGTCCACTGCTGCTGACAAGGCTTCTCGTGAAAAATGGGAGCACTCAAACAGGGTGTGTCTTATGGTGATGAAGTACACCATGGAGAAATCAATCAGACAGAGCATTCCAGAGAGCAAGAAGGCTAAGAATTTTCTGAAATCTATTGGTGAGAAATTCACGACTTTTGAAAAGGCTCAGAAAGGCCAGTATCTTTCTTTGATTGAGAAGACTAAATATGATGGTGTTAGTGGAGTTCGTGAACACATCATGAAGTTAGTTCACTATTTTAATAAACTGAAGTCTCTCAAGGTTGATCTCGGTGAGAGTTATCTAATCTGGCAGGTTCTGGAGTCACTCCCTTCTCAATTTGATGTTCTGAAGACCTCTTATAACACTCAAAAAAATGAATGGACAGTTGATGAGATGATTGCTATTGTTACTCAAGAAGAGGAGTCTATAAAGAAAGGGAAATCACACAGTGTTCAGTTTGTTGCTTCTACTTCTGGTTCTAAATATGAGAAAAAGAAAGGTCACAAAGGCAAGTTTCAACATGACAAGAAGAAAGGAGGGAAAGTATCTCAACACTTGGAGCCTAAAAAGAATTTCTTCAAGGGAAGCTGCAAGTATTGCAAGAAGTTTGGCCATAAGTTGGATGATTGTTATTTTCTGAAGAAGAAACATGAGAAGCAAGGTACACTCCTAGCTCTAGCTTGTTTTGAATCAAATGTGATTGATGTTGCTCCCAATACTTGGTGGTTTGACTCAGGTGCAACCATTCACGTTGTGAATTCTTTACAGGGGTTCACAAGTCTGAGGAAGCCAAGTAATGTTGAATCCAAGATTATTGTGGGAGATGGAGCTAGAGTATCAGTGGAAGAAATAGGAGTAGTTACCTTGTATTTATCTTCTGGTCATACTTTATTGTTGAAAGATGCTGTTTATGTACCTTCCATGAGAAGGAATTTGATTTCAATTTCAGCTTTGGATAGACGTGGCTACACTTTTGAATTTGGTAATGGAAAAGTTGTTGTTTGTTTTAATTCTGTTGCAGTTGGTTCAGGAATTTTGTCTGATGGGCTATATATGCTGAATTTGAATGATATGTCTGTTAACTCTGTTGTTGGAAATAAGCGTAGTAGGACTAATGAGAGTTCTTCTATGCTATGGCATAGACGCTTAGGGCACATCTCTAGGCCCCGGATTGAAAGACTGGTTAGGGAAGGTATTCTTCATGAGCTTGACTTTTCTGATTTTGACGCTTGTGTTGATTGTGTTAAAGGCAAGTTCACAGCCAAAACTAGGAATAAAGGAGCAAACAGGTGTGATGATGTGTTGCAGCTGATTCACACTGACATGTGTGGACCTATTACACCCCCTGCCATGGGCGGATATAGGTATTTTATTACCTTCATAGATGACTTCTCCAGATTCGGTTGGATAGATCTTCTTCACGAAAAATCTAGTTCTTTGGATTCTTTCAGATCGTTCAAGGTTGCTATTGAATTGAAGACAGGGAAGAAGATTAAATGTGTGAGGTCTGACAGAGGAGGTGAGTATTACGGCAGATATGATGAAACTGGAAGAAACCCAGGACCGTTTGCTAGATTTCTCGATGAATGTGGAATTGAAGCTCAATATACTATGCCTGGTACTCCTCAGCAGAATGGAGTTGCAGAGAGACGCAACCGCACACTTCTGGATATGGTGAGATGCATGTTGAGTCATTCATCATTGGCAGATTTTCTTTGGGGAGACGCCTTGAAGACTGCTGTGTACATTCTTAATCAAGTACCCAGCAAGTCTATGCCAAAAACTCCCTATGAGCTGATGACTGCAAAGAAGCCGAGTTTGAAACACTTTCATGTGTGGGGTTGTAAAGCAGAAGTTAGACCTTACAATCCTCAGCAGAAGAAGCTTGATCTTAAGACTGTTAGCGGTTTCTTCATTGGCTACTGTGTAGGCTCCAGAGGTTGTAGATTTTATTGTCCTTCTCATTCCATGAGAGTCATAGAGTCTGACCGAGCGATATTCTTTGAGGATGATTTGGATAGTGGGAGCCATACACCACGACCAGTCAATCTTAAAGAAGATCGGACCATAGTCCCTGTACCAGTTTTTTTCTCTCCCTGCTGATATCATGGTTCCAGATACTCATAATGATGATCAGGCTCTTCAAGGAGAAAATGATGTTGTGGCACCACCAGCTGATGAACAGGAACCTGATGACATTGCTGAAGTAATCCCTTTAAGGCGATCTCAGAGAGTACGCAAGCCTTCTATAACAGATGATTATGTTGTATATCTTCATGAACATGATTTTGATCTTCATGATGACGATGATCCTATCACTTTTGAGGAGGCAATCTCTAGCACTCATGTTTCAGATTGGCTAAATGCTATGCATGATGAATTGTCTTCTATGTCTCATAATTTTGTTTGGGATCTCGTAGAGTTGCCGTTTGGTTGCAAACCCGTTGGGTGCAAATGGGTTTTCAAAACCAAGCGTAGTCCAGATGGTAAAGTTGAGAGGTACAAAGCTAGACTAGTAGCTAAAGGCTATAGTCAAAGAGAAGGCATTGATTATAAGGAGACTTTCTCACCGGTCTCTACAAAAGATGCTTTTCGAGTTGTTATGGCTTTGGTAGCTCATTTTGATTTAGAACTTCACCAAATGGATGTGAAGACGGCTTTTCTGAATGGAGATCTAGCTGAGGATGTCTATATGGTTCAGCCTGATGGGTTTGCTGAATCAGGTAAGGAGCATTTAGTTTGCAAACTCAAAAAGTCCATTTATGGACTAAAACAGGCATCGAGGCAATGGTATTTGAAATTTGATCAGGTCGTCACTTCTTTTGGCTTCGAGGAAAATGCCTCTGATCAGTGCATTTACTTGAAGACTAGTGGGAGAAATTTTATAATTCTTGTGCTATATGTCGATGACATTCTTCTTGCTAGCAGTTGCGTTAAACTTTTGATAGAGACAAAATTGATGTTGAGTAGCCACTTTGATATGAAGGACCTTGGTGATGCTTCTGTTGTTTTAGGCATCCAAATCTTTCGTGATAGGTCACGTGGCATTGTTGGATTGTCTCAAAGAGGATATATTGAAAAGATCCTCAAGCGGTTTAACATGCATTCTTGCTCCCCATGTGCTGCACCTGTTCAAAAGGGTGATAAACTCTCTAAATCCCAATGTCCTCAAAATGATACAGAGATAGCTGAAATGGCAAAAGTCCCTTATGCTTCCGCTGTTGGCAGTTTAATGTATGCTCAAGTCTGTACTCGTCCCGATATTGCTTTTGCTGTTAATGCTTTAGGGAGATACTTGAGTAACCCAGGTTTGGGTCATTGGAAAGCCGTGAAAAAGGTCTTGAGATATTTGCAGGGAACCAAGAATTATATGTTGACCTATAAGAAGTCTGATCAACTTCAGGTCATTGGTTACTCTGATTCTGATTTTGCAGGTTGCCCTGACGACCGAAAGTCCACTTCCGGCTCTATTTTTATTATGGCAGGAGGAGCTATCTCTTGGAAGAGTGTTAAACAGAATCTTACAGCTACTTCTACCATGGAGGCAGAGTATGTCGCTTGCTATGAGGCTACTTGTCAGGCCATGTGGTTAAAAAACTTAATCTCTGGCTTTCATATTATTGAAAGCATATCTAGGCCACTTGTGATATATTGCGACAATACTGCTGCTGTGCATTTCTCTCATAACAACAGAAGTTCTTCTCGCTCAAAGCATTTTGACATTAAATATCTGTTTGTTAGAGAGAAAATTCTGGAGTTTCAGACTCGTATTGAGCATATTGCTACAGAAAACATGTTAGCAGATCCACTAACTAAAGGCTTAACTGTTGGAGCTTTTCAGAATCATGTAGCTCATATGGGTTTAGTTAAGTCTTTTGATGTTTTGGGTTAGTGGGAGTCTGAAAATTATAAATTTACTTAGTAATTCTTATGAGATATGTATGAGATGACGTCACTTTTATTATCATATCTCTTATAGCATTTTCAGATGCTTGGACCGTTATTGGATTGCATATTTGTTTGAATTAATTATGTTTTTCCATATTCATTATTCTTTATGTGAGATGTGAGTTTTTAACATGTATGATTTACTTCCCTATCGGATATTATTTCTGCAGCGTTAAAGCTCATGTTTCTTAGAATGTTGATTGACATATGCTTGGGCCATAATTGATATTCCAGTCTTAATGATTCTTTATTTTTAATGATTGACTAATGCTATCCAAGTGGGAGAATTGTTGAATTTCAATTCAAATATATATCCTATATGGATTAGCATTAATCAATAATTAAAATATTGTTAAATCATTAATATATCAATTTTGTTATTATGGTTTATGATATAGCATTTGGTGAATGTAATTGGGCTTTATGTTGTGAGTGGCCCGTGATGGGTTGGGTTATTCACTGTTAGCCTGTTGAGAGGTCCCTACTCTCATCTGGTAAAGAAATAAAACTGTTCCCCATTAAGCAGTTGAATACACACAGAAACTTACCAGGTAGAGGGAAGTTATTCTCTTACACAAGGATCTCCTTTGGCTTTTCCTTGCTGAAAAAAAATGGATCCCGGGATCATGCAAGGTACACATTCTTGATCTATTTCTAATATGGATGTGTTTAATATGCTATAATTTTGTGTCTATAATTGATTCTAGGTTTATAGGATTTTGTTTAAATTCTTCATGTGATGGTGGGTGGTATGGTTGTAGCTTGCTCTTAATGATAGGTGGCTTTTGTTATGAGTTTCACATTAAGTTAATATGGATGCGCCATGTGATACTAAAGTCATGAGGCTCTTTCACCTAATGTAATGTTTTTTTACGTTAGGTTTTGATCATGGACTTGAGTTATAACAACTGTTGTTTTCGTTGAGAGTTGAGCTACTGAAAGTGCTATATATATAGATTGGATTAAGGTACAATGTTCGGAATACTGATAGATGAGTGAAGTGGCAAAAAGAAACGAGCTACCATCGGATTAGTGTTGATAGAGTGAAGTCACCGTAAACGTCAGCTCTTGAAGGGGTGGCAAAGTTATGAGTCTCGCATTGAGTGAATATGGAAGTTCAATGTGACACTTAAGCCATGAGGCTAACTCACGTAACGGACTAGTCTTTTGGGTTGAGTTTTTTTCATTGGCTTAATTCATAACAGTGTGTCTGTTGGTACTCGTAGACAATGCTAGTGCGTGGTGAGGGCGATGTCACAACGTGCATTTGAGACAACAAATGATGTGACTGAATCCATGTGTTAGATTTAGGGTTCATGCTGAATGGTGTGGGGAAGCAAGAGTTGAGGAGTGTCATAGATAGATCTTGAAAAATGAAAAATGTGAAAGTGGCACTAGGTTAAAAGAAGGGAAATGTTATGAAAAGTGAAGACAATACATAATTGGGTGTGTCAAGTCATGAATGAGTTTTAAATTCGTTACCCGAACTAACAACATCTCTGATGATGAAATTCATTGAAGTTACTTAATTCCTCTTTTATGGACCTAATCATGTCACATAATTACTTTTTAGTTTATATTACTTTAAGTAACTCTTCATTTCAACAGTGCAAATCTGAAAAGTTCACCAATTGAGTCCCATTAGTTACTCCACACCATTTATTTATAATTTCTTTTATTTCAATTTAAATTCTTATTGGGTGCTTCTATAAGAATCGGCTACCTATAGAGTTGTGTGCTATAATGGTGCTACTTAATAAAAACCACTTTTATTTCTTAAAATTAATTAAGCAACCCTCATTAAAATATCATAAACCAATAGATTAGGTGGGGTCCTACCTAATTTAACTTGAAGAACCAACCCTAAAATTTATATCGATTTCATTGAGTTATTAGGTTGTCCTGTATTGTATGTAGTCGTACCATATACCCTAGTAAGTTTTGGGCCCGTGTGACGCACGAGTAGCAACTCATACCAAACTATCATACTCTTCATATTCAATAATTTAACTTAATCTTGTTATATAAATTTGTTTATTTTCATATTACTTTACCCCAAGAAAAAAACTTCAATTAGCATCTTAAATTATCATATATTATCAAAATCTCTTTCCGATACATTGCCACGGTCGTTTTAACTTTTATAACTACAAACTATTTATTCAATATATAAATATTTAAAAAGTGTCTAATATAACTTTATTTATTTATTTGTGAAATCTTTCGACTCAAATAAAAAATATAAAAATACTTAATTTTACACTTATCTAACAATAAAGAATATATGAGTATAAGACAAAACAAACGAAGTTTTCTTCGATTTCAACTCTTTGATGGAGAAGGTAGTCTTACAAACACTATAAAATTCACACTTGAAAATAGAAAGTTGCTTGATGGTTGGTGAATTTCTTTGGATTTATAGGTTGTGGCCTGTTTAGTATATAAGTAATAAATCAGCTTAACGACTCAAGGAGACATGTTTTCTTGTGATTTCTTCGTACCTGTCCCATGAAAAATGAAATGGTACTTTGCAACAGAACTAACAGGTTCAACAGTTCTGAATATAAATATAATGAAATAACTTTTTGTTGTAAATGTTGTAAGACATTTTTTTTTTTGCACTGTTTAAGTACATTTTCATTCTATTAGTTTTCAAACTATAAATATTGTGGTGCATTAGATTCAATTAAGCCATTTACACAAAACAAAAACACTCAACTAAGGCACGGCTAAATACCATATTGATGCACATTAACTTAGCAATCAATATTTTTAAATAATGTTACATCTAAGCTTCAAGCGTTTAATTTTTATATTTTCTATCATGTTACCAAATGCATATTTGATAGTTTACGAAGTATTAAAAATGATATTGGAGAAATATCAATCAATTTAGTTTTGAAATTCTTTTTTGGTTATGATTATAATTAGTAGCTGAATTATATTTTAAATTATATTTTATGATTATGATTAAAATTTCTTTGTCTTATGAATCCGTGCTTGGCTAAGTATGAGTCTCTCTAATAGTTAATTGTATAATAATTATTTTAGGATACATTTGAAAGAATTTTTAGAGAACTTATGAATATAGCTTATGGAAATAAATTTATGTAAATAATTTATGAAAATAGTTTATGGTATTTCCGTAAGCTCTTTTTAGCTTATTTCCATAAAATTATCAGAGAAACTTATAAAAATAAATTTTTTTAGCTTATTTAAAAAAGAACTTATTCAACAAACATTTAATTAAGTTGTTTATCCAATCGTACCCTTAATTGACAATAATCATTGCGGGAAGCCAAAGCTATCTTTCCTTGCACACAAATTGGTAGTGGCATATCTAGTTTTATAATAAGAATAATAATAAATAATAGTCTTTCCTTTGCGCACTATCTCTTTTATTTTTTGAATTTAATTGATATGTATTGACAGTGAAAGATTTTTACATTGTGAATCAATATAAGTTGTCACATCAATAAAAATATTTAACTCTTATTTTAAGTATCTTTAAATTCACATATATTATGATTTATGATTGGTTGATAGTATAAAAAAACTTTATATTAATAACCGTAACACTAGATAATAATTAAACTCTTATATTTTTTTATTTCGTGTGACCAAATTAATTGATACAAATAAACGGAGAGTAATTGGAGGGCGGTCCCTTATTGCTTGCTCGCTTGCTCCTTTTACAATTGCACCCCGCTCGGGTTCCCAGTATTGGAATGTGAATATGTACTTATTGGGAAGTCATAGAAAAGCTTGGGAGACTTTAATTATCGGGATTCATGATTCAGGGCATTTCGCCCCCTATCTAAGGATTTTCTATTATCGACTCAAATGCACGCACCTGTATCATATGAGTCCATGAATCTCACCGAGTCATGAAACCAAGTGGTCCAAAACTTTGGAGGGAAGCATAGAGGTTGGTTTTAAAATGGCTGGAAGGCTCAAAACTCAAAACTCTCATGGGTTAAGGTGAAATTTTGAGATAGGATTTAGTATTTATACTCCAGGGACTCAATTATAAAAAAAAAAAATATCTATATTTTGTAGACTTAAATATAGGCAAAGTTCAACCAATTCAATTCTATTTAATGTCAGTGTTTTAAAAATATTCTTGATTAATTCTGCTTTTACTTTTCCAAGAGCAATATTAACAACTTCCGAAGAGAATAACACGCTCAACTGTTTTGAGTAGTTTAGTAATTGTAACTCTTTTTTTTACATAAATCAAGATAATTAAACTAAATTAACTAACTTTCTTAATAAGTGTGAAGTTAATTAATTTTGTTTATAATTGAGTCCGGATGGAGTACATTCCACTAAAAAGTTGCAAAAATTTCATATTAAAAAAAAGAGTGAAGACCCAAATTGGTCCCTGAAAATTTTTGGGGACCCACTTTTAGTCCTTGAAAAAAATAAACAAATCATTTAGTTTGTCGAATTTACAAACGTGGGACACATTTGTCCCTAGGTTTAGTTTCGACATCCATTTACTTGCCTACGTGTCTCATTAACCATCATACTTGATTCGTTAGTAGTCATGTGTGACTTATGAGGAATTTCCTTTGTGGAAGAAGAATAAAAAGTGAAAAATATGAACAATTTTAAAACCTAAAATACTTGAAAATTATGCATTTTTTTCATTTTTCACGGTGGAACTTCGTTATAGGTCGCGCAGGACGACTAACGGGCCAAGTAAGATGGTTAGTAGGACACGTAAGCAAGTAAATGGACGTCAGAACTAAACCTAGAGGCTAATGTGTCCCGCGTTTGTAAATTTGAGGGACTAAGTGGTTAATTTATTTTTTTCAGGGACTAAAAGTGAGTCCCTGAAAATTTTGAGGGACTACTTTGAGCCTTCACTCTAAAAAGAATTAATCGAAATTAACAAAACTTTTAATATCAAAAGACTTTTTATTACTTGTTTAAAGTTTTAATTGAATATCAATAGATTTGGACACTCTCTTTAAAATGTCTTAATAGTCTTAATTAAATACCACAAGTCTTGTTTGGATTATTTAAAGAAGAATGCTAACCAGTGCCCTTAAGGAATAAAGAATAGAAATTTATCATTGGAAAGCGGTACATTCAACATTTGATGGAGTGTTCTATTTAATTTTTCAAAAAACACTTGCTTTTATTAGAATCCGTAACTAATGTTCTTAGGGCACTGGTTAGCGACACCCTTATTTAAAAGTCTTAATTAAATATAACAATAGTTATTTATCCCAAAACAGTCTTTTAAAATTCTAATTAAATACAACTGTTATATATAGTTGATCATTGTTGATAGATTATCTTCTACAAATACTAGTTCAGCTTGAAGGTGTGCCCTAATTAATGTGGAATAACTATTCAATTTGCTCTCTGAAATTGTAGGATCGTATCAACTTAGTCCCCCACATTATCAATATTCCAAAATGATCCTTGGAATTACAAAATGTAGCAAATGCATCCCTGACATTATTTACTTAGTTTCAAATGCATCCCTGACATTACCAACTTAATGTCATTATAGTCCATATAAATACCAACGGAGGGACGAATCTGATTAACTTTCTGCAATTCCAGGGATCATTTTGGAATATTGATAATATGGGGGACTAAGTTGATACGACCCTACAATTTCAGGGACCAAATTGAGTATTTACTCAATTAATGTGACATCTTTCTATGGTTTTGATACCCTGATGTTCAACTATGGGAAAAATGAGTATTATATTACGGTCTTGCTTACCAGTGTCCCTAAAAGATTGATTAAGGAATCAAGAAATTGAAATGTTTTATTGTAAAAGTAAAAATTCCAATTCCCAATATATTAATCACACCAATTTCCATAAAAAGTTACTTTTTTTAATTCATTGAACAATGTCTTTAGGACATTGATTAATATTTCTCTTCTATTTAAAATTGTTTTTTATATAAAAAAAGGTTGACTAGTTTACTTTTTCAATGGCTATTAAATGTTTTTATAGTGTGTTTATAGTGGTAATAGAGCATGGATACATGTTTGTCATGGCAAAAGCTCCAATTATTAGCTTCTCTGACGCGCGTTCGCCCTCATCCAACTCACAATCAAACGTGCACTTAGAAAACTGATTGAACTTAAAAAAAATGTTTTCCTATCCAGTACCCAGAAATCAATAAAAGGTAAGTTTGCATTAGGAAACTAAGTGCATCACTTCTTAATCCATTAAATACTTGTTTTCCCAATAAAAACTTCCCATTTTAACTTCCTTAATCAATACCCTTAGGTGACGTTTGGATCATGGAATGTTTTATTGTCAGGTAAACTACATTCTCGAGAATCTCATTCCCAAAAATATTTCTCTCCCACCTTCACACATGGGATTAGAATTTTTAATTTGCATTCACTAATTTTATTCTCATACATATTTTATGTCTGAGAATTATTGTTTAAAACTTATACCAAACATGGAAGCTTTTATTCTTATGCCCACATTTCCAAAAATATTAAATTATAATTTGTACCAAATGCTACCTTAGAGTATCTCCAATGGTGCAACTCATTGGAGTTGCTTAACTTCTCTTTTTATGAATCTTATCATGTCACCTCACAACTTTTTATTTTGTACTACTTTAAACAACTCTTCATTCCAATAGTATAATTCTAAAAAGTTTATCAAATGAGTCCTACAAGTTGCCTACATCTTTATTCACATTTTTTTTGTATACTATTCATATTTACTGTTATTTCAAATTCCGAATGAAAGTAACCAATACAATTCTGTATTTTTCTCTCTCTTTATTTTATTGGAGGTTCTTATATAAGAATCGATGTCTTATAGAAGCAACTCATATCCATCTAAGTTGTGCAACTGTGTAAGGAATGATTGCGTAACTCTATGCAGCCCTTAAGGAACTCCCATCGGAGATGCTCTTAGGACATGAGTTAGCATTTATAAAAAAATTATTCATCGATAAGTAATTGAACTAGCCTTGTCATCAAAGTAATGTTTTGAGGCAACTCCAACGCCGATTCTTAAAGCTAATAATCCGTTCTTATTTTGTTTCACAATTGGAGAGAAATGAGTTGAATGTCAAGTGTAAGAGCAGTTCTTATAAGCAGTTCTTCTATAAAAACTGGTCCATAAATGTTAAAATATAATATTTATTCTTGTTGTGGGGTTAATTGTGTGATTCATTTTAAGTTCTTAAGGGTTATACCATTGGAGTGAAAACTTTGGAGATCTTAAATCTTATAAGGCATTGTAGGCCCCAATGGCTTCTACGGTGAAGCCTTAAACATGTAGTACATGGGTGTACCACTAAAATTAGCCGTTAGATATAATATTTAAGTATTCAACGGTTCAGATTTGCTTGTCCAAAAAAATGTAACCTTTACCCGATAATACTGGTAACCAAAAAAAATGAAAATGACAACTTTGCCCTTCACTCCTCCCACCCCACCGTCCACTGTCTCCTTTGCGAGGACCACCACTACGCCACTCCCTGCTCTATCAACTGAGCCACACGATGGTGCTCCAAAGCGGCTGAAAACTCGATTGAGTTCTTCGACATTCTTGTCTTGGAGGCACATTGAGGATTGGGTGTTTGGTTAGGGTTTGAGTCAGCGATCACCAAAGATTTTAGTAGAGAGTGTATGCTTTCGCCATTCTTTGTTGTGGAGATGCAGTGACATGGGAGGTGGCGCGATCGAGGAGAGCGGTGGCGATTGGAAGAAAGTTCAGTGGCGTCGACGATGGGAGTGGGTGTGGCTACGACTACGACGAAGGGTGGGGTGCAGAGAAGTGGGAATAAAGATAAGGGTGATTGTAAAAGGTAGAGGTAAGAATATAATTTGGAAATGATTTTTTTTATTTTATAAAAATCAGTTATGTTGTCATATAGGTTGTAATTAGCGGTACACACGTGGATTCATGGTAGGTCCCACTAAATATTAGTTAAGAATTTATGTTGGGTTCTATCATTGGATGGTGTAAGATACTTCTTTTATTTTTCAAAAATTACGAAATATGTAAAGTATCTATGTCTTTTTAAAAGCATTAAAATTAAAGTATCCAGATTTTATTACCATTTACAATTTTTATTAACAAAAACAATTATTTTATTATTTGGGTGTCACCACAAATCTATGCCATGTTGGAGCCTATTTGTCCACATAGGCAATTTAAGTTTAGTTCTGGATGAAAAAGAATGGAATGATACTTTTGGCAAAATTGGAAGTAAGGAGGATTAAATTCGCTAAAAAAAAAAATAGGGGGATGAATTTCATTAAAATATAACTTCAAGGAAGAAAATCGCATTTTAGAAAAAAAAAGTGAATTCTTTGATTCTTTTAGGATAACTTTATTCTACTTACGTAATCCAATTAAATGGTAAAAATCATTTGATTTGACTCACTAATATGATTTATTTAATTAATATGACATATTATAATTAAACAGAATAATTTTTATCTCAAAATTATTAAGGATAGTCCAAAAAAAAAAAAAACATCCTATAGATCTGAAAACAAATATTGAAAGCATAAGAGTTTGCCAATCATGGACCAATAAAATGTTGCCACGTTTCATAAGCTGGAGTGGCAAAGCCAATCAAATCGCTTGTAGACTTGGGTTCAGAAGTCGTTCCGTGGGGTCGTCTCCGACACTCGGGTTCTCCACGTCAAGGGGAATAGAAAGAACCAATAAAACGAAGCCACGTTACTTAAATCAGATGTTAAACCGTTAGATCATCCAGGCTGGCAAAACGGGGACAATCAGAGCACCACACCGGAAGTTCCCGTGAACCAAAACCAAATATATATATATATATATATAGTGAATCGCAGTTTGAACTCCAGAAGGGATCAGTAGGCGAAGCAGAAGGTACTAGAAGTCTAGAAACAAAGAGTGCAATGAGGAAGTGGACACTCCCTTCCGCTCTCCTTCTCCTCTCTCTCCTCCTTCTCTTTGCGGATCAAGGTGTGCTAACTGCCATGCCACCGTTTATCTTCATTTTCGCTTACGAGTTCTTAGCATTTCATGTTTGGATTTGATTATTGAATGTACGGTTGTTTGGATAGGTCGAAAGTTTCAAGCGAATGCGGAGGCTGATTCAGAAGAGCTTGTAGATCCACCTAAGGTGGAGGACAAGATCGGTGCCGTTCCAAATGGTCTTTCCACCGATTCAGATGTGGCCAAGAGGTTTTTGATTTGATTTGATTTTATCTTTGTGTAGTTTCTTTCTTAAGTGTATTATTTTGGTTTATGACTTTATGTAATTGAAATAGGGAGGCGGAGTCGATCTCAAAGAGATCGCTTCGCAGCAATGCGGAGAAGTTTGAGTTCCAAGCTGAAGTGTCGCGGCTTATGGATATTATCATCAACTCTCTGTATAGTAACAAAGACATTTTTCTCAGGGAGTTGATCTCCAATGCTTCTGATGTTAGCTCCTTTTCTTTCATTTCATGCAATGCGGTTTTTAAATTTCTGCTTCTAAAGTTTTAAACTCAGACTTTGTGCTTTCAATTGTCGTATTATAGGCATTGGACAAGATTAGGTTCCTTTCCCTCACGGATAAGGAGATTTTAGGTGAAGGAGATAATGCTAAGCTTGAAATCCAGGTTAGTACAAATATTTAACATTTTGTTATTAAATGAATTTAATTGCTGTGTGCATGGCTTGTTTTTTGAATGTGCTTAAATCGTGTTGCTGAGTATGATGAAATGGCAGATTAAGTTAGACAAGGAAAAGAAAATCCTATCTATTCGAGACAGAGGCATTGGTATGACTAAGGAAGATTTGATAAAGAATTTGGGGACCATAGCAAAATCTGGAACCTCTTGTATGTATATTGTGGTCTTTGCTGTAAGAATTTCCATTTGTAATAAGAATTGAAATGTGCTAATTGGAATTTTTCACTATCTATGCATGCAGCATTTGTTGAGAAAATGCAGAAAAGTGGAGATCTTAATCTTATTGGGCAGTTTGGAGTTGGTTTCTACTCCGTGTATCTTGTGGCTGACTATGTTGAAGTCATTAGTAAACATAACGATGATAAACAGTAAGTCTTTTATACACTTCAAATTGCTTTCTGATTGCTATTCTCCAGAATGTTTTGATTGTTTTCTAAACAATACACCCTGGCATACTGATTAGAAAATTGTTTTACTTTCAGGTATGTGTGGGAATCTAAAGCTGATGGAGCTTTTGCAATTTCAGAAGATACATGGAACGAACCCCTAGGACGTGGAACGGAGATTAGGCTACATCTCAGAGATGAAGCTGGGGAGTACTTGGAGGAGTTTAAGCTTAAAGTATGCACCAAACCATTAGCTTCGTTGTTATAAATTATTTTAGTATAACTTAAAACTATGCCTCTTGTAATTTATTGCATGTAAGACTACACTGAAGGCTTTTTTGTACTAATCTAAATGGCAACAATATGTACTGTGTATCTACATCAGGTGATACTAGGCTTTGCTCAAAATTGATAATAGAGTTGTATTATAATGGCAGCATTTGTTTCATCTTTTGGTTTTCTGTAACTTTATGTTGAGCTTCTGACCTGTTACCAAACTTTTAAATAGGTTCCTCGTCAATTTGTTGTTGTTATTTTTTCACTTTTATAATTTCTTATGAAGTGTGGTTTCCTTGTTGTTTCATTAAGTGATGTTTGAGATTTGTTAGGCATTGAGGCTAAAATGTATTGCTGAATCTGATTCAATAATTGTTCTTTTTTCACAGGAATTAGTGAAGAGATACTCTGAATTCATTAACTTCCCTATCTATCTTTGGGCAAGCAAAGAGGTTGATGTGGAAGTTCCTGCCGATGAAGATGATTCTAGTGAGGAGGGGGAATCATGTATGTAAACTTGTTTGGGTGATCTCACCATTTATAACCTGTGTTTCAAGATACTGTTTTAGTGTTTTAACATTCTTGTATTTATGATCACAACTTATGCTGTCTCTCACCTTATTTCACTCCTTAATCAGCTGAAACCAACACCGAGGAAGAAAGTGAAGATGAAGATGCTGAGAAAAGTGAAGATGAAGAGAAAAAACCCAAGACAAAGAAGGTGAAGGAAACAACTTATGAGTGGGAACTCTTAAATGATGTGAAAGCTATATGGCTGCGGAATCCAAAAGATGTCACGGATGAAGAGTACAACAAATTCTACCATTCTCTTGCCAAGGTAGTGTTTGCATTCATTGTTCACAGGATACTGTAAGGGCATGGAATAGAAATGCACTTCATCTTGAAGTTTGTTAATAACTTAATATTCATAAAGTTGTGGATATATGTGTCCTGCAGGATTTTAGTGATGAGAAACCTTTAGCATGGAGTCACTTTACTGCTGAAGGAGATGTTGAGTTCAAGGCAGTTCTGTTTGTGCCACCTAAAGCTCCTCATGATTTATATGAGAGCTATTATAATGAAAACAAATCCAACCTGAAGTTGTATGTTAGAAGAGTGTTCATTTCAGATGAATTTGATGAACTGTTGCCAAAATACCTCAACTTTTTGAAGGTAACCGTGGATGTGCTTTGTTATTGCAGTATAGTTTATTTTTTGGCGGTCAGAATATTTTTCCTTAGAAATGTATTTTTTGACATTGGGAACAGGGTCTTGTTGATTCTGACACATTGCCACTTAATGTATCACGGGAAATGCTTCAACAACACAGTAGTCTAAAGACAATCAAGAAGAAACTAATTAGGAAAGCCCTTGACATGATCCGTAGGATTGCCGATGAAGATCCTGATGAATCCGCTGACAAAGACAAGAAAGGTTTGGACTTTGGTGTAATAAATCTATTGGTTTCTTGTGTTGGAGTCTCAATTCTTTTTTGGTCTCCAAGGTTGTCCGGCTCTTGTTTGTCAGTCCTATGTTTTAAGGGTTGCTGTGTGTCATGCTGAAGTTTGGCTTTATCTTGTATTTTCAAATGTGTTTATGAGAGGTTTCCTCAATTCGTTTCATTGACTTTGCGCTTCCGCCAATGCTAAATCTTGGTGCAGAAGAGGTGTCATCTGACAAAGATGAGAAAAGAGGTCAATATGTTAAGTTTTGGAATGAGTTTGGGAAGTCCATTAAACTTGGTATCATCGAAGATGCCACTAACAGAAATCGGCTGGCAAAACTGCTCAGATTTGAGAGGTGTTAATTCCTTGTAATTAAAATGCATTTGCTGTAATGGTATTTTCTCTGCTTTCATTCGTTGACAATTCAATTGATACTTGAACTCTTACAGCACCAAGTCTGAGGGTAAATTGACTTCTCTCGATCAGTACATCTCTAGAATGAAATCTGGGCAGAAGGATATCTTTTATATAACTGGAACCAGCAAAGAACAACTGGAAAAATCTCCATTTCTTGAGCAGCTTAAGAAGAAAAATTATGAGGTGCCATTTTTTATGCAAAGTCTATTGGTTCCAAAAGTTTGTGTGTCTTACTTTCTCCATTTTTATAAATTATAATACTCGTCTTTCTATTGTGCTGAGATGTATTTTTAAACGTTTTTTTTTTTTAATTGTTGCAGGTTATTTTCTTCACTGATCCAGTTGATGAGTACTTGATGCAATACCTGATGGATTATGAAGATAAAAAGTTCCAAAATGTGTCCAAGGAGGGCCTGAAACTAGGGAAGGGTGCAAAAGACAAGGAACTGAAGGAATCCTTCAAGGATCTTATCAAGTGGTGGAAAAATGCCCTTTCTAGCGAGAATGTTGATGATGTGAAGATATCAAACCGTTTGGATAACACTCCTTGTGTGGTAGTGACGTCAAAATATGGTTGGAGTGCTAACATGGAGAGAATAATGCAGTCTCAAACTTTATCAGATGCTAGCAAGCAAGCATACATGCGTGGCAAGAGGGTTCTTGAGGTCAATCCCAGGCACCCTATCATCAAGGAACTCCGGGAGAGAGTAGTAAATAACCCTGAGGTACTTTCTACATTTGAATTTTCCTGTTAGCTTTTTCTCTCCCATGTGCCAATAGAAATTGAGACAATAACATTTGAATACACTGTTGCTTTGTTTGTTGTGGCATGATATAGTTAAGGCCCTTCCATGGATCCATACTATAGTTTCTACAATCCACTCTAAAAAGGTTTCTAGATTGTTGGTTTATTTCTCTCTTGTCCCTCCATCCAAACTTTCCTTATTGCTGCATGCATGTTTAGGTTTTTGTGCATTGGTGAATTAAGGACTACATTTTATGATTATGTACACTTTGGGAACTGGGACATTAATGCTTTTAATTTGGAATTCTTCTGCAAGAAAGTCGTTTTTGAGGTTGAGATATGTTTAATTTGCATGTTTGAATGATTGGTAGCATTTTTTGGTGTCTATTATAATCCTTTTATATGGCATAAAGGCAATACTAGACAACTGAAATCCTATTTTTATGCTATCCCGCTACCTTTCCCCCCCAACAGTATTGAGGTTTATTCGTTGGCGCATTCTGCTTACTTTTCAGGACGAGAGTGTAAAGCAAACAGCACAGCTGATGTACCAGACCGCTCTCTTTGAAAGTGGTTTCCTGCTAAATGACCCCAAGGATTTTACTTCTCGCATTTATGAGTCAGTGAAATCTAGCTTGGATATTAGTCCAGAAGCAGCTGTTGAAGAGGAAGATGAAACTGAAGAAGTTGAGGCAGAAAGTGATGCAAAAGAAGCTGCGTCTACATCAAAGGCTGAGGCTGACGCAGTTAATGATGATGCTGATGCCAAGGACGAGTTGTAGATTTTCAAGGTGGACATTCTCTTACTGACTCACTCCAGATTCCCCTTCCTTTGTTGTTTGGTTTAGCATTTCGAGATAGATGGGATACGCCCTATAATCATGAGTTTTTATTCCATATGTAGTTGATAAAGGAACACATCAATCGTAACTATACTATCCCAGGAATTTTGTTTTAGCATTTAGTTAATGTTGAAGATAATATGCTGTATTTTTTATGTAGAAGCTGTATCATGTCATTTTATTTTATTTTATTTTTTAATGATCAGCTACGTTGTTGGTTTCGCCCGTCCAAGTGGGGCACTGGCCGAGGGTGTCCAAGGCCTTGATAGAAATTATTCAAATGAGAATGAGGCACCCATTCGGCCATTGCTGTGCCTCTCCCTGGACATGTCAAATGCTGAATTTGAACCAGGGTCATGTTATGGTGCGCAGGGAAGTCAACTGCGTACCGGTACTACTCAAGAAATTTTACCTATAATAGATGGTTTATTTGTTGACAATTGACGCGAATGTGTTGGATGTGAAGGCGAATGTGTCTTAATTGTTTAATTAATAGACCGTCCATAGACACGGCTATCACACTGCCGTATCTTATTTTTGTTAACAGGATCGTGTCATTTTCTCCATTTATGACTATCAATCAATCCTTCCCGAGCTCAAAAGTCGAAACCCTCCTCACAAGTATAGGCTATGAGATTGTAGCTGTGGTAGTGCTCAAGTCATAGGTCCAGCAGAGAGGACGTGGGTCTTGGTTGGACATCGTAAGGCCCCAGGAATGGGCTTTAATTTTTATATCTCCTAAATTAATTTTCATATCCCTTTAACCCACCAAAATTATCAACTCACCCTCCATCCCTCAATCCCTCCTCTATCCATCACTCTCGATCTTCTCTCGCTTCCCTTCACTCTTCTCTCGCTTCTCTCTCCCTCGCTTCTTTCTCTTCTCTCGCATCTCTCTCCCTCTCCTTCACTACTGCTTCATTGTAAATCCTGCTTTAACGCTGGTTAACTGCTGCTTGACTGTGCCACTGCATATAGCAAGGTTACATTGCTCTCCCTCGTATTTTTTTTCCTGGTTCGCGAATTCTCCCGTATGAAACCACACGGGGGTGTAAGTGAGTACACTCCCGTGTGGTAGCATACGATAGTGTGTATGAAAGCCAAATACAGTACCGTATGGAACCATACAGTAGGTTGATTTTTTAGCCAACCGTATGATACCATACGATAGTGTACCAAAGAATGGTATACCCTACCGTATGGAATCATACGTGTGGATAAATTTGATATACAACCGTATGATTCCATACGGTATTGTATTTTTCTTCCAAAATATACGTACTGTATGGAATCATACGGTTGAGCAAAATTTTTATGCAAACGTATGATTCCATACGGTAGTCTATACCAATTATTTGATACAGTACCGTATGGGTTCATACGGTTGGTTAAAAAATCAATCTACCGTATGATTCCACACGGTAGTGTATTGGCTAGTGATAAATACTACCGTATGGCATCATATGGGAGGTAATTTTTTTAATGACAGCTTTTGGTTTTTGATGTTTGAAGTTTTAAACACCTAATAGTTAATGCCTTGGTTTTGCAGAAATGGGAAGAACAAAAAATCCTAGTTATGTGGGCAGTCAGCCTGAGCAGGTTGATGACGATGTGCAGGCCCCCGAGAGGCGCAGGGTACCCATGGCGTCTGACAGAAAAAGGTGTGCAGTAGAACATGCAGATGGTGCGGGTTCATCTTCTGCTGCAGAGCCGGTAGATGCATCTGCAGATGCCCCTGCAGAGTGTGGACCATATGATGGGAGTCCTGAGGATTTGTCCTTACTGATATCATATCCTGACCATGTAGCGCGATGTATATGGCGTGGTGAGGTACGTAGTGAAGAACATTTACAGTTTCAATTGTTGTATTCATTTTAACTTGATATTTTTAAAATCTCATTTAAGTAAATTTGTACGTTGCAGGAGCGGGATCCCTTGAGGGTGAGCCACTATGTCTTCAAGCTGCCTTGGTTGGGTGGTTTGCCACAGGCTGTGAAGGACCATGTCACCCGTTCTTTACTGACCCCGCTTATAGGCTGCACATATGAGACAGTCGACAGGAGATTACTGTCTGCATTTGCTGAGCGGTGGTATTGTGACACTAGCAGCTTTCACCTGCCTTGCGGCGAGATGACCATCACGCTGGATGCAGGGCCGGCCCAAGCATAAAGCGACCCAAGCCCTTGCTTTAGGCCTCTCAAAAAAACAATTTTTTCTTTAGAAAAAAAGCCCACTTTGTAATTATTTATATTATCTTTTTGATATGTTTCATATATCAACAAATATAAGTTAGCCCATTTGGTATAAAAGTTTATCATTAACTGTAAGGTCCTGGGTTCAATTCCTTGTTGTGTACAAAATAATTAATACTTTAATTTTTTAAAAAGGCCTCATCATAAAGTTTGCTTTAGGCCTCAACAGGTGTTGGGCCGGCCCTGGCTGGATGATATGTCATCCATTTTGCACATCCCCGTGCCTGGTGACCTTATCTCAGTTACCGGGCTTATGAAGAATGGTGCTATCGCCCCTTCTCATTGAGCTGTTAGGAGTGGATTATGCTGATGCCCATGCTGAGATAGAGGCGACCCGGGGGGCAAATATCCGCTTCTTAACCATGCGAGAATGGTATGTCAGCTTCGTCAGTAATAATCGACCGGAGCATGTTGCCAGGGTATATCTGCTATACTTAGTTGGGTCGACTCTGTTTGCTGACAAGAGTACGACTTATGTGGGAGTCCATTACCTGGAGCTATTTCGTGATCTGCACCGCGTCCATCACTATGCATGGGGTGTATCTGCCCTTGCATATCTGTATGATCAGCTGGGGGACGCCAGCAAAATGAAGACACGCCAGCTTGCAGGTTATATGACGTTGATGCAGGTAAAATGAACGTTTTAGTGGGTATGTTTGTTAATATTGAACCAAGCATCAGCATAATATTGGTTATATAACCATTGTTTGTTTGTATTTTAGGCATGGATCTTGGAACATTTTCCGATGATCGGCGCTGCCATCCCACTCACTGATTACATGGAGCAGACGCCACGAGTGTGGAGGTGGGCTTCATATAAATCCAGGTCTGGATCAGAGATTCAGTTTCGCATATTCCTGGATAAAGTAACGGTCGATCTGATCGAGTGGACACCATACACAGAGCATAGAGCGCATCGTCCGTTTGTGGATGTAGCTTTCTTTTCTGGATATCTTGGAGGTGGTCGGGCTATGCGGCCGTATCTGCCCGAGAGAGTGCTTAGACAGTTCGGATATGTGCAAGGCATTCCTCGATCTCCTCTTGAGGTTACTGGCGGCACCGTTAGTCCAGATGAGATTGACCAAATTTTTCAAGAGTGGCATCTGCATGTCGTTGATGACGACACTAGAGGACAACCCTTTGTGTCCAGAGGCGAGTGTGCTAGTGGCTACCTAGAATGGTTCCACAGGGTTTATGGTTCCACAGGGTTTCCCAGCAGGAAGTCCGGGACGTAAGTTATTTAGTTTAAACAATCATTTATAATTATTTTATATTCGGATTCTTTTACTGATAGAATATAACATTGTATTTTGCAGCGGTGCCGGGAAAGAATGCATACGATCACTCAGCTCGTACGACCAATGGTGGAGGACAATCATTCTAACATAGATTCATTGAGGGTTGTACTGGACTTGGCTGCTACTCCTATTATGGATGACGGTCCTTCGCATTCGAGGATGGCGGCAGTTAGAGGGAGGGGTGGGTCCAGTAGGAAGGGTGGATCCACTAGGGGTAGGCGTAGCTGATTGTATGTAGTCATTTAATTAATGTAAATGACTTTGATTAACCGGTTTACTTTGATTATATATATCTGAATATTTACAGTTACTAATCTGAATATATATATATATATATATATATATATATATATACATGCCCAAATGAAGAAGCTTTAAAAGATCACCCGTCTGAAGAAGCTTCAGAAGTGTGAACATTTAAAGGTTGTTCAGACGGGTGAACATTTAAAAGGTTTTTCAGACGGGTGAACATTTAAAATATGACCCGTCTGAAGAACCTTTTAAATGATCACTCGTCTGAAGCATTTAATTGATCACCCGTCTGAAGCTGTAAAAGATCAACTGTCTGAAGCTTTAATTTAATTGATCACCCGTCTGAAGAACCTTTAAAAGATCACCCGTCTGAAGAGGCTTTTAATTTAATTGATCACCCATCTGAAGCTGTAAAAGATCAACTGTCTGAAGCTTTAATTTAATTGATCACCCGTCTGAAGAAGCTTCAGAAGGGTGAACATTTAAAGGTTCTTCAGATGGGTGAACATTTAAAGGTTGTTCAGACGGGTGAACATTTAAAAGGTTGTTCAGACGGGTGAACATTTAAAATATGACCCGTCTGAAGAACCTTTTAAATGATCACCCGTCTGAAGCTGTAAAAGATCTCCTGTCTGAAGAAGCTTTTAATTTAATTGATCACCCGTCTGAAGCTGTAAAAGATCACCTGTCTGAAGAAGCTTTTAATTTAATTGATCACCCGTCTGAAGCTGTAAAAGATCAACTGTCTGAAGAAGTTTTAATTTAATTGATCACCCGTCTGAAGAAGCTTTAAAAGATCACCCGTCTGAAGAAGCTTCAGAAGGGTGAACATTTTAAGGTTCTTCAGATGGGTGAACATTTAAAGGTTGTTCAGATGGGTGAACATTTAAAAGGTTCTTCAGACGGGTGAACATTTAAAATATGAGCCGTCTGAAGAACCTTTTAAATGATTACCCGTCTGAAGCTGTAAAAGATCAACTGTCTGAAGCTTTAATTTAATTGATCACCCGTCTGAAGAACCTTTAAAAGATCACCCGTCTGAAGAAGCTTCAGAAGGGTGAACATTTAAAGGTTGTTCAGACGGGTGAACATTTAAAAGGTTCTTCAGACGGGTCATATTTTAAATGTTCACCCGTCTGAAGAACCTTTTAAATGTTCACCCGTCTGAACAACCTTCAAATGTTCACCCTTCTGAAGCTTCTTCAGACGGGTGATCTTTTAAAGCTTCTTCAGACGGGTGATCAATTAAATTAAAGCTTCAGACAGGTGATTGTTCAAAGTTTAATTTTTTAAGCATTATTTGTATATTATACTCTTCATTTGGGCTTGTATATATATATATATATATATATATATATATATATATATATATATATATATATATATATATATATATATTTAATTTACATTTACATTTAAATTTACATTTACATTGAACACAACATTATATACAACAATTGTCATCATTTACAAGACCAGCTTTACAAAATCACTCAAGAATATGATATTGTGTTGTTGTGTCTGGCAATAGACGCTGAAATAAAGCAATGCGATCAACAAATCGAGCCCCCCATGCCTCAGCATGTGAATAACGATGATAGCGCCATTGTGGATGAACTTGAGGTAGTGGTGACCTCTCTTTCAAAATTACCTACAAGTAAACAAATTATCAATGCGTTGTTCAAATAAATATAGAATTATGAAAATTACGTAACTGAAATAAATATACCTGCACCCAGTGATTTGAATGCACTAATCCAAGTACACAAATGGATGGATTCAACGGAGGTGATCTTAATGGCAAAAAGGTCGTACACATACCTAACACTCGATCAAGTGCTACAAGTGCCACATTATATCTTGTAGCAATCACATGTCCCATATTAGGTAGAGTCATCCACTTTTCAAGGGGTACAATTGTCATCACTCCCACATAGAGTGAATCAAGTGCGCGGTTAAATCCAATATCCCCCATGATACGCTTGTAAAGGTCTTTAAATTGTGAGAGCTCACCAATCAATTCTTGACGGACTATCATCCAATGATCCTGACATCCGTACTGAAAAAGAGCAACTGATCTATAGCCACAATTCCCATCTCCCTCCACATTATGTACAGCCTCAATATAACCTTGTAGCAAAAGAGGAAATTGAGACATAAATGATATCTGCTTCACTCCTTGCACATAAGCCTGTGACACTGGACGGTTCACTCCCTGCACAGAAGCCTGTGACACCGGACGGTTCACTCGTTGCACAGAAGCCTGTGACACAGGACGGTTAGTCGCACTATCATAAAGGGAATCAATGTGCTCAAAGTATGAAGGGTCACGAGTAGTTGATCTTTCCATTTTTAAAGAACGACGACCCTTTGTCTTCACCTTCTCTTTTGGTGGCAACATTGATGTAGTTTGTGGCCAAACTAGGTCACGCAATTGACCCATAAAACCACTCTTTCCATCAATGTCAAGTTTCTCTAATTGCTGTCTGAATGCTTCAAACAACTGCTATGGATCAAACTCTTGAGACAAGCTAGTGCCTACATCCGGGGAAGAAAAGGATAGCCTTTGCCAATGTACATGAATCGACCCCAATGGAATAGGCACGTTCAGCTTCAGATACTTATAAATCTCGCAGGCACAAGGTAATCCATGTGTCTTTCTAATTTTGTACCCACAACGACCAGCATCACATTTGACAAAGTCAACTCGTTTCACCTCTTCAAAAATATGCCCCAGTGCGCTCCTAGCAACACAGCAGTTCAACTGTTTATACAAAGGCCTGTTGAACCTATGCTCCACTATCTGAATGCTTCTCTTGAACGAGGCCTTTATTTCAGTGTGTTGCAAGATCATCAAGTTGTTCATGCTAGTCATACAAGTACACAGATCCCCCATGTTGTTCGCCAACAAATTCTTCAATTGTGCATGTGCGCCCTCAACCCTATGAACATAGCATACATAAATGCACAATATTTGTTAACCAGGACAAAATGATAGCTAACTAAGATATATGTTACCTATTCGAAGTTGTATTCCCAAGATGTATAACCTTATCCGTCCATGCCGAGACAAACTTCTTTTTGTTATGCTCCAACCATGTCTTATATACATAATCGAAGAAAAGAGGACACTCGGCACAAACACGTTCGAAATTATTGACACAACAATCATAATCATCCTCATTAGCACAATAAAGTATAGCCTCCCATGCAGCCATAATGGTAGGGATATCCTCCAGGTCACTGGCATACACCTTGCAGTTGGCCTTCACATTCTTGCTGATATGAAAATGACATAATAAATGACTTGAAGTAGGAAAAATGGTCTCAACTGCATTCACCAAGGCGGCGTCCTTATCAGTAATTATGACTTTTGGCAAGGCATCCTCATTTCGAAGCAACCCTTTCAACCGTTCTAAAGCCCATATGAAATTGTCCTTTTTCTCGGCCTCCATATAACAAAAACCCACAGTAAAAGTCTTCTCCGTTGACGTCTGACCTACAATCTCAAGTAAAGGAAGACGATACTTATTGGTCTTGTATGTACTATCAATAATTAGGACAATACTGAAGGCATGCAACAGAATAAGGGCATTTGGGTGTGCCCAGAAAATGTCACGGACAATATCAGTGCTCTCATCCCTCCTATGCCAATACACATATCCACCATCTTGCAATAATTTCATGAGATGTTGGACTTCCGTTCTTGGCCCCATTCTATTTTTGCTGTACCGTTGCCGAACATTATATATTTGTGCAATGGTAGTGTAATTGCTTTGGTCATGATCTTTCAATATTGACAATATGTGTCTTGGCTTCACCATACTCTTTGTCATGTCTTCAACTAAGGACAACTCATCAACTTTCAGCTTTCCGGGTGATGGGTGACCAATCAAAGTTTCTGCCTTTTCATGGTTGTATGACTCACACAATACCTTCAGTGTCCACCCTCCACCATCATGCAAAGGCCTCCCATATAGTTTAAAAGGGCACGAAGACTTTTTCGTTCCTGTAGTTTGTTTCTTTAATTCAGGTTTGTACTGTTTATACTTCCTACTCTTCTCACATCCGATGGTGACTCTTTCTTTCTTTAGAAAACCTCCTGAATCTGACCTTAAGATGATGAGCACAAATCCATGTGAATATCCAACATGTCGAACCTAATTCACAAGAGCATCTCGATCAGAAAAGATCTGTAATTTTTATTACAACGTTAACTACACTAATTTGTACTAAAACATACATTTGTCTTACAAATTAGAGATTACTTTACCTTTTTAGTCAAAAAGACATTGCTATAATCCACAAATTCTTTTTCATTGTCAACTATGTCAAGATCATCCGTTGGGTCAACGTATGGGATGTCCTCATCATGTGATATATCATAAGCCCACTCATCATCAGCATCCATAGTAAAAATTGTGATATATACAAAACGAGTGTATTAAAATGTGGTTACTGGGCACCGAAACCAATTACCATACAAAAATATACGGTAGTGTAAAAAAATTTACCTTACGTGTAGATCTATACGGTAGTTGCTTCATATAAATAACCTACCGTATACAATCATGAACATCAACTACCGTATGATTATATACGGTTACCTATTTATATAACTTTACACAACCGTATGATCATATACAGTCGTTTGTTTACTTAAACTACCGTATAGATATACACGGTAGCTTAAGCTTTTCAACAAACTATCGTATTTGACTACACGGTAGTCTATTTATTAAAACAAACTACCGTATATATCTATACGGTATTTTTTTGTTTAAACTACTGTATACAGTCATACGGGAAAACGCGATCGAGAGAAAAAAAATTACAGCAAACAATGTTACCTTCAGTAGATTGTAATGGATGTTTAAGATGTTATTTTTCTTCACTGAGTTAGCTGGGTGAAGGATTTAAGTGGGGTAATGAAGTTAAAGAGGATACGGGAAAGAGAGTGGGGTAGAGAGTGGTGGGATAGAGAGAGAGAAAGAGAGTTGAGTGAGGGTAGAGACTGGTGGGGTCGAGAGAGAGAGAGAGAGAGAGAGAGAGAGTTGAGTGAGGGTGTAGGCAGGAACGGTAGTTTTGGAATTATAGAAATAAAGGGGTATGAAAATTAATAAAAGGGGTATGAAAATGAAAGCCCCCCAGGAATTGGCTAGGTTCTTTTTACTCATTGAGCGTAGAGTTAACTTAAGAGTCCATCGTGCTCACGGGGTTCCGTGTAGTACGGTCTTCATTGTTACTCGGCCGGTGTATGTATTATGGGGCCTAAAAACACAGTACAGGTATAAATATTTTAAAAATGTTTAGAACCATGGGACCAAAATAATAATAAGATAACTAGAATTCCGTCCATTGCCATTCTATAATGGACATATAATTATATATGATAACAATAATAATAATTTATACATAATTATGCATTGATCAAAGAATTAAACCAAAACATGATTGAACCAGCTGTAATTTATACAATTCTTATATTATGGGATTAAATTAAAAAGGAGCAATCGTAATATGAAAAATAGGCTTATGAAAATTTATGGCAAGACAGCAATTAGCTGCTGGAGAAGTGTTCTGAACAGAAAACAGACCAAGCAAGTAAATAAACACTAAATGAGGCACAGAGAACAAAGTCAGGATGGCCGAGTGGTCTAAGGCGCCAGACTCAAGTTCTGGTCTTCGTGAGAGGGCGTGGGTTCAAATCCCACTTCTGACAATTTCATTTATCTTTTGTTTCTTTTCAGAAAATACTTGGGTCTTGAAAATGTTCATAAAGTAAATTCATCCATTCCTAACAACAAAGTCAGGATGGCCGAGTGGTCTAAGGCGCCAGACTCAAGTTCTGGTCCTCGTGAGAGGGCGTGGGTTCAAATCCCACTTCTGACATTTCTTTTATATTCTCTCAACTTTTAATTTAGTATGGGCCTGTAAATCTCCATAAAGCCCAATTGATCCTGGCCTTTTAAACTGTATTCTAAATGATGGAGGAGGATCGCTTCATACGTTGACAGCACTGTAGTCGTTTATGAATCGTTATTCTACTTACGGAAAGCAGCACTTCTTTCCCATGTTGATACAATATATAAAATATAATAACTATTTTGAACGTGATTAATTCAGTTGAGACGCTCAGCTTCACCAAAATTAAGGAATGATTTCATCCGTAAACCATGATCAGAAGCAACAATTTCAGTATCAGTTTTTTATTTTAAAATTTGAGCCTACTTTTTTCTTCTTTTTAAAGAACCCCCTGGGTTGGGCATGGAGTGCATTTGTGAAAGGGCAAGTGCTTCCCAACAATAAAGATGCCCAATGTTAGTGAGAAAACTAACAAAATGAGCATCTGTCTATTTGCCGCGAGTGCATCTGTAAATTCAACTACTCATAATACAGCAAGAGATGAGCATTCGCTCTAACAAAAGGAAGTTATTTATATGATGACTTAAATGCTTACTAGAATAGGATGTCTTCTTACAATTATATCTAGGTTCCAAGCAAGGCTAAAGTCTCTTACTCGGAGATATATTTCTATTATGAATGAGAAGATAAACACAATGGTTGTGGTTGCCCTATTTACCATTGCCCTACTAATGACCCTTTACGGGTGAGATCCTTGATAGTCACGGTCAATGATATTCCTTTATTTTCCCGGCGAACCTTCTTCCATATTAGGCCCAAAATGCCTTTAAAACCCGGGTATTACGGGATCGGTTCAGCTGTGATGAAGAATATTCCTTTCGAACATCTTTATCATTAGAGGCTTACAAACTTATCTATAAGTGAAGGTCTATGACCTATTTATCGGTGGGGAAATATTTAAAGGTCATGTTGAAAAAAAAGTTTTTAAATAGGCTTCCAGGTCAAACCAGACTTTGAAGTAGATCAGACCCGACTCTAAAAATTAGTCTATATCAGGCTAATATATCAGACTTAAGCCTTGAGATTGGAACACAGGTCAGACTCAGGCCTGTCAGGGACTAACTCGGCCTAGCCTATTACTCCCTTATATGAGATTGCTCGTGACAAGAAAAAAATCAAATGAACCCCATCTCTTATATATAATTTTGAGTAAATACCCAATCTGGTCCATAAAATTGTAGGGTTGTATCAACTTTGTCCCTCACATTATCAATATTTCAAAATAATCCTTGGAATTGCAAAATATTAATCATGTTCATCCTTCCATTTGGATCCATTAGCAAATGCATTCCTGACATTATTAACTTAGTTTCTAATGCATCCCTGACATTACCAACTTAATGTCATTATAGTCCCTGCAAATACCAACGGAGGGACGAATCTGATTAACTTTCTACAATTCCAGGGATCATTTTGAAATATTGATAATGTGGGAGACTAAATTGATACGATTTTATAATTTTAGGACCAGATTGAGTATTTACTCATACCACTTTACTTGTATGAGTTTACATAATCTGTAGGCGGACGAAACAATGAATGAAGGTGATTCTATATTTAGTTATTTACTACAACAATTAAAGGATAATGTTATATAACGCCTGCTATCTGTTTTTTTGTTGCCAGTTGGTTCTTGCCTAGATTATAAAGAGAAAGTTAATATTTATTAATCAATTCATTACTAACATTTTGTCTTGAATCTTTGGCTACAATTCCTTTCTTCTTTTGATTTTAGATAGAAAGGTAATGTCATTTATAAATATCATTTTCGATTTTAATCCCTATTATAATGTAACAAATGATTTAGTTTTAAATTTTTGTTTGCTATCATTTGGTTTCTTCTCTTGGTTTTTATTTTTTAACCAATATTGAATTTTGTTTATATTTGGAATATATACTTTTTAATGGAGCAATCTCTCTCTCTCTCTCTCTCTCTCTCTCTCCCTCTATATATATATATATATATATATATATATATATATATATATATATATGTTGGGTAAACATGTTATTGGTTCGAAGTATCCACTGTCGTAAACAGTGATTAATCTCCATTGGGGGACCTGGACGACATTTAAGGGTTCCCCAACCAGGTTTTCTCCATACGTAAGAGGCATTAATCGAATCCCTGATCACTTGATTAAAAGGTCCGAGTTAGTTATTACCACTCAGATCAATCAGATGTTAGTCTCTCTCTATCTAAGCAAAAGGAAAAGACTTAAGATTAGTAAACGCTTGGTTGGTAGACGATTGCACCACTGATTGCCAAACCATCAAGTCGTGGCTAGGAGCACACCACTTTTATGGATGCTAACTATTGCAATTAGAGCGGTCCCGGTTGGAGATATGTAGATGCATCAGACATGAAAAACAAAAAAAGATATCCGTGGCTCTCTGGCCGGACTAGTCCAGTCATAAAGATATAAAAGAAAAAGACAATATTATTAAAGTAAGATATAAATTTTCTTTTCAAATTGCTTATCAGTAACATCACCTCGAACAATTTATGCTCGAGCTTAGCCTTAGTTGATGTATCCGATCTTAACCGGGATCAAACTTGTATGAAGATCGATGTGCTTATACCATGCCTCAGTTAAGTTTTCACAGGTATATAGATTCTCAACTTCCTTGATCAACTGCTCTGACAACAGATTAGCGGAAGTGTGCCCGTAAAGTCACTCCAACCCTCAAGTTAAATAATGTCCAAGAAACTACGTGTACGTATATATCAAAATGAATAAATTATGTGTTGCCTTTATTTATAAAGTGTGAGAGTGGCGCCTAGGCCTACGGTTGAATCGTGTGATGTTGGGTCTGTCTGTGTTCCCATTGAACTTAGGGTCAGGTTTCCGGTTCAAAACATTATCCAATCTTACACCTTTTGCCTTTTGATACATCTAGTGACACAGTTTAGTATTATATATGCAAGATTGGAGATAGAAGACAGTAAATACTAAAACACGAGTGCCATTTGCTTTTGTGGTCATGGATTATAGTCTTACATTCCCGAACCAATAAATGAATCTCATCGCCCACAATACAGAGAAATCTATAGTATACATATTCAACTAAACGAGAAATTACTTTATAAGGAAAAATAATAATAATAATTCCCGCACTATCTTAACCTTCCCCACAATTTTTGATATCCGATACGCTGCTTTTTGTGGAATGAAATCCAGGGCAAAAAGACAAAACACGTAAGGTTCAGGCTTCAATCGACAGGTGAGCTTTCCGTGTAGATGACTCACGTCACCATGGCTGAACCAGTGGGCCTACTCAAATCACGTGGCCCATGCGAGCGAGCCAACGGAATTAGACAAGTTCTATATAGGGTCCCACCATATTTTTGGGCTCAAAAAAAACATTTGGTCGATCAGGAGTTGGTGGTCTTGTCTGTCTCCGAAAAATGTTGAAGGAGGAAGTGGTTAGAACTTAGAAGAGGTGGCACAAGAGCCAAATAGCCATAGTGATGATGAGAATGGCTTGGTAGTCGCTCACACGGGTGCACGTGGACCATGATATTTCGCTTTGATCTACGTACACCATTGTGCTGCTGTTGTTAAGCTGCGGTGATGAGGCCCTATCATCTGTTGTTGGGTTTTGTCCCTGCGCCGATTTCTGACTGCAAACAATAAAAAAGATAGATAAATTTGTCAACATTATTATTTCCAAAAGAAAGACCACAGCAGAAATAAGAAATCAATACTGAAAGTGTCAAAAACGTGACAATGTGACGGTCCAGAATTCCAACCTTACTAGCTAGTGAGTACTAGTTTCTTTAAGATGCCGATAACCGTTGAAGTGAAAAATCAATTACCGAGGAGGAAATAAATAATGATTCTAACCTGGTGTTAGGGGAAGGACAAAAGGTTATGGTATAATCCGTAGATATAGATGCACACGTAAACGTGCTCGTCTTATCGTCGTACGCGTAGCTATACGCGCGTGGGCAAGCCTTCTTGAATATCTCAGAGTAAGAAGATGCCTTGCAAGTATCCGGTGAGTCATACGCGCCTTTACAACAGTACTGCGGCGATCTGAATGCTTCGCACGCGCTCTTGCAAGCCACGCACCGTTTCCCATCCACGCTTATAACCCTAAGCTCCGAAGGACACGCGCCGTTCAGGTCATCAACGCAACCCGTTGTGGTGCAGTTCACGCCAGAGCCACCTTGGGGAACCACCAGCAAAGGAAGGTTGTAACCGTCGACCACGCTCACGTCAAAGTAATCGAAGTCATCGTAGCCGTCGAGTTTGAACTCGGCTAAAGTGGCCGGCGGCGTAGGTCCGTTACCGGAACATTCGATCTTGCCGGAGCCACAATCCCCTGTGACGCATGAGAATTTACCAGTGGTGGAGTCTTGGGTGCAGAGGGAGCGGGCCCAGAAGCGGCCCCCCCAAGAGGTGGGTGCGGTGAGAGTCTTGGACTCACCGGTTTGTAGAACGAAGCCGGTGGTTGAAATAGGCGCAATACCAGCGTTTGAGAGAATGCCTGGCCACAATGTGTAGTCACATTTGTTAACCAATGTGAACGTCGCTGTTGCTATAACCCCTGCATAAATAATAAATACATTACACATTAGTTACTTAAAATTAGTGAAATTTCATTTTTCAATTTTTTTTTTTTTTATGTCTCTTGCTTGTAATTTCGTTTATAAACTTACCTGTTACTGATAGATGAAGTGTTAGTAAAAATGAAAATAATAGAGTGAGCTGATCCATGTTCATGAAAGCTTACTTTGTGAAGATACTCGAGGGTGGGTTAGATTTAAGTACGTATAAAGAGAGAAAATAAAAATGAAGAAGAAGGTGGTGGATGGAGATGAGAAACCAGTTATCCAAATCCCTCTTCTCTGGTGATTAGGGACACAAGAAAGGATTCATGGGTACTTATAGCTAGACAACAAATATTGGTAAAATGTATAAGAAATGGTAACAGTTTGTGGTCCATTCCGTAGAGAGACATACTGATTTTACGCATCTTTTCACTTAATTTGGGGGACCCATTTGGGAGCTCTAACGTTTTACTACGTTGGAAGCCTCAGGCCTAGCGTAGCTGAAGGGGAAAGTAACGTTCTGATTCATTTCGCAAGTATAATTTTTAGAACTATTTTTTTGTTTGTTGGATATATTTAATTATTTAAAATTTACTTGTACCTAGGGATGAGAATAGGCTAGGTCGAGCTAGGCCCTAACAAGCCAAAGCCTGACCTGCGTTTCAATCTCAAGGCCTGAGCCTGACCTATTAGCCTGATATAGGTCAATTTTTAAGGTTTGGTCTGACCTACTTCAAAGCCTGGCCTGACCTGAAGCCTATTTACAAGCCTGTTTTTCAACAAGACCTTTAAATATGCATTCACCTATAAATATGTCATAGGCTTTCACTTGTAAATAAGCTTGTAAGAAGAAGTTGGTAGGCCTATACTGATAAATAGGCTGTTAGGTCTTCACAAATAAATATGCAAGTAGACATCTACATTTTAATGGGTCAAAAGGCATTTACTTTCAAATGCTATAAATATTATAAATAATATATAATATATTATAGTATTATATACTAAATTATATATTATAGATATGTGTACGTATGTTAAATAAGCCGGCCTGATAGGCCTAATAGGCTTTTTAAAAAGCTTTAGCCTGACCTCTTTAACTATATAGGCTTTTTAAAAAGCCTTGACCTGACTTTTTTGTTAAATAGGCTAGGCCAGACTAGGCCTTAAATAGGTCAGGCCGTAGGCCTCCGACGAGCGGCCTGGCCTATTCCCACCTCTACTTGCGCCCTGATAAATATCAGTAGGAATGTAGGGTAACCTATTTTTATTAATATATTTTGCAAAAAGATTATAGTTTTTTGGTTTAATGAATATTTTGGTCCTTGTATATACGGTGAGATTTGGTTTTAGTCCCTCCAAAAAAAAATTCTTAAATTTTGATCCCTAAACGTTTTAAAACTTTGAAATTCATCTCTGTCGTTAGGGTACCTCCACTAAGCGATGACGTAACAGACAGAGTGTCACGTCAACAATGCCACGTGTACAAAAAAATTTATTTTTAATTTCACAAAAATTTTTAATTAAGTTTTTGGTCCATTCAAAGTTCATCAATTTTGGTTTTAGTCTCTATAGAATTTTTTTAAAGATTTTTGTCCCTGTAATCTTGAAATTTTGTAACTAGTCCCTACCGTGTATTGTCACCTCTATTTGTAATTAATTGCTGACGTGGCAAACGAAACCCCACGTCAGCCATGTCATGTCGGTGCCATTTTCAAAAAAATGGGTGTTGTAACAGTTTCGCTTAATTGGAATACATATACTGGAAGTTATGCAATACAATTTACAAATTGTTAGCAACCAGATTCTGCAGAAATCCAGCGGTGTTCTAGCTGTTACTATGAACAATTCGTGCATTTAGAATTTCTAATAATTTTACAAGACTTAGATAAGGACGTTAATTTTAATTCCACTTTAGTTTCATCCAATTCGAACAAGTGTAGAAAAAGATACGCATCCCGCAAGCTAATGACTATTTACAAAAAATTGAGATTAAAAGGATTAAATGCTAAGAATATTTATTTACAGAGACTAAAACCAAAATTGATGAACTTTACAAAGACCAAAAATTTATTTAAAATTTTTTGTGAAATTAAAAATTAATATTTTTGTATACGTGTCACTGATGATGTGGCACTCCGTTTATCACGTCATCACTTAACGTAAATACCTAATTGCAGAGATGAATGTCAAAGTTTTAAAACGCTTAGGGATCAAAACCTAAGAAATTTTTTTGGAGGGACTAAAATCAAATCTTACCCTATTTACAAGCACCAAAATATTCATTAAACCTAATTTTTTTATGTCGTAAATATCCAATAATTGTGCATTGGTGACATGATAGGAGGATTCCTAAATTAGGAAAATCAAGTCAAATGATAGATTGCAATAAAATGTTCATTAATTGTAAAGATTGAAATGGCATAAAATCATAAACGGTCTTGTTAACCAATGCCCTAAGAGCACTAGTTAAAAAATTCATAAAAAGTAAATTTTCATTGAAAATCTAAATGTCTAGCATTTTAAAATATTAAATATACTACTTCCCAATAAAAATTTTTATCTTTTAATTTCTTAAACAATATTCTGATTAGCATTCTCCAATAATAAATTAATTCAATTATCCGGTGGTAGTTAATGCCTAAATGAATGGATTGATGGAGTGAGAGTGATATCTTATTCAACGTTGAATCTGCAACAGGAACTTGTTTTTTAATAAACTTAAGGCAGTCGTGTGTTTCGTGAGAAACTGCTGCTAGATGGCTAATTTTTTTTAAAAAAAGTTTGGACATCGATTTAGAGATGGAAAGTACCATTGATAAATGAAAAATACTAGCAATATACATACTAACACTCTTTTTTTAATCTATTAATTTTTATTGGTTGAAATTTATGTGGATCCTACAAAATTCAAGTGGGACCCACATAAATTAGTGGAATCCACATGAATTTCGATCAATAGGATAAAATATGTTGAAAAGAGAGTGTTAGAGAGTGTGTTGCCAACAGCCCTCTTGATAAATTAGAGATCCGAGATTCAGCGATCAATCAGGATCCGTCTTTAACCTATAATGATATTAGAGACGGAAGATGCTAATTTAGAGGGATAAGGATTTGTTGTTATATTTTGATGTATTATATCCTGTTTCGATCAATAATATTTTGTCATATATTTTATCTTTTTTTAAATTATAAGAAATTTTAATTTATGTGACAATATATTATTGATGGGGACACTCTAACACCAAAATGAAATGGAAAATCTTCATCCAATTTAGAGATGGATTTGTTGTGTTTCTAAAACAGATTCTTTTAATAGTGGAAACCTGACACTATCCTCTCCCCACTCTTCTTCACGGGAGGAAAAAAACTACAAAACTTCACTACCAACAACGCTTACGCTTTGTGTTTATTGCAAGGGTTTTTATGGGTTCGGATAAACACATTTAGTATGTGTTTGTTTTGACGAGGAGAAATTACGTTGAAGTTACTTTCACGGTGAGAATGATAATTTTATATATAAAACAAAATCACTAAAAACGTGAAAACTACAAAGAGCAGGTTTCACGTCTCGTCCTCCTAGACACGATTCTCACATTTTCACCGCCGTTCCAAAAAGGTTCCTAGTTACATCAATTCATAACAAATGTACTAGTGAGAATTGAGCAATTTGTTCTAGCCACTCGAATTTTCTGCTTCATCTTTGCTACACATTTTGTTGCGTCTCGGCATAATCTGCCTTTTTGACACTTCGTTTGCTATCCTTTTCGTGTTTTTTTTTCTTCATGCGAGTCCAACTTAATAAGTAAATAATTAAAAGTAGACCTCATAGTTACATGCTTGTACTCTAGATTGGTAATTTATTATTGGCAAACGTAATATTTAGTTTGAGATAAATCCTATACTTGAAAAATTGCAGAAAACAAGAGTTTCTTATATTCATTCGTACAATACATTACAAAAACCCAAGAGCGTTTGGATGAGATTATACAGATCTCTTTCAGTTTAACTAGTGGTCTCAAGTTCGAATTAAAGCCTTAAGACTGCAGTAGAGTTAAAAATTCTTGAATGAGAGTTTTGTCGTCCTTATGATCCTACCAGCCCGAGGATTAGACTCTGTAGTTGTGGCGCGCGAGATATCATGGGAAACCAAAAAAATTACAGTATATTACTGAGTTGTTCTATCTACCTATTTTTCTATTAGCTTAAGAATTGCAATTAAGGTGAGACAAACTTCTATTGAGAACTGCTTGATCTCAAATACTAAATTTCAGAAAGGTTGTTTTTGTTTATATGTACTTTAGCGTTTAACTTATATATATATATATATATATATATATATATATATATATATATATATATATATATATATATATATATATATATTGTAATATAAGTCATAGACTTTTTTGCAACCAAAAAAATCCTTAAATTTATATATGCTCATATTAATTTTTCCATAATAAATTTATATAGAATGTAAAATATTTACATATAACACAAATGACCATTACAAATTTAGATTTTTTCCTTTATCGATATATAATGACTGGATTATATATCATTCAAAAAAAGACTGGATTACCCCGTATTATTGTTTTCAGTACACCAATTGTGTTTTGCAATAGGGACTTAGGGAGTCCTTGGTTAAGTATATCTACTATAATTCTCTTTTATTTTAACTTTTTAGTTTTTGTATACAGTTTCACTTTAACTTGTTTACTTCTGATGTACATGAAAAAACTTATGTGAATGACTTCAAGAAAAAGCTACCAATAAATTAAGTAGAAGAATGAGCCGGCAACCCAAGTTGAGAGTGTGTGCAATGCAAAGACAAATTAAATATGTATATCAACGAAATTTTTAAGATGAGTATGTATATGGTTGAGATTTAAAATCATTATCCTATTTTACCAAAACAATAATTATAATTATAATAACAATAATAATAGAATAATCCTTGTTTAAAAAAAAATAGAATTATCCTACGAAGTCCATCATCCGCTTCACTCTTCTCAGCTATGAAATATGTAAGCACATTCTCATTGAGCTAGCCATGAATAAATAAAATACATTAAGCTTATTAAATAAGGGAATTATGCACAACATGCTATCGTCAGAGATTCTGATATAGCATTAATTTTTGTGCATATTCACGACAATCCAAATAAAATGGCCTCATTTGGTGTGTATTCTTCTATGATGAATTAATCGAAAAGGAATTGAACTGATACCTAAGTTTAAGCAACCACCAATCATCCGCATGCTTCCAATATTTTAGATAACATCAAGATGATGCAAAACGCAGGCAGGCGAATTTAAAGTTGGTATGTATACTGACTTTAATTTGATTAAATTTAAAAATTTTCGTTCTTATAATTTAGACTAATTTTTAGTTCAATGTTTACAGATTTTTTAAATTAGTTCTTACACTTATAAAAAAATTTAAAATAATCCAGCTTATTAATATTTGTTAGGACGCGGTTATATTACTATTTGTTTGCTAACAAATAAAGTAAGTCTTTCTTTATCTAATGAGGGTTTATTTGGATTTTTTTTTTCTATTTATCAGATAAGGTGTTTTTTCATTTGGTATACGTTTATTTTTTTTATTTTTTTTAAAATCAACATGCGCATTTGATAGAGAAAAAATATATTTAAAAGATTACTTATTGAGCAAAGGAACACTTATGTAAAAGAAATAAGCGCATAATAGATGAAGAAACACCTTATTTAGAATTGTCTTATTAATCAAAATAAGGTGTTTCTTCATCTAGTATGACTTTATTTCTTTTAAGTAAGTGCTCCTTTGTTCAATAAGTAATCTTTTAAATACTTTTTTTCTTTTTCAAATGTGCGTACTTATTTTTAAAAAAAAACTATGAGGGGTATTTCTTTAATTTAACCTATTAATTTTTATCAAGATAGCTATTTCTTTAGCAGCAAGCTTTTGTATTTACTGATCATGACGAGTTCTTCACTGTCTTAAGAACCTGTGTAAACTTTATCTGCCCGCCCTACTAGCAAGTAGCAAGGTCATGCTAGGGTACAAATTAAATATGCTTTATTGGCTAGGCGAAACAAATTGCATGACTATTAGTAAAGGTTCTTCTTAATTTACGGATGGCTAGATGGTATGAAAAATGCCATGAACATGGCATGTTATATTATACAATAGAATATAGTAGATAATTTACCTAACTTGGAACTTATATTTAGACCACACCCCTGGTTGAAACTTTTTTTTTTGGATAAGATGGTGTTCTTACATGAGCCGAAAAGTCTTCCGCCCTTATAATCAACTTATTTCCATGTTCGACCAAGAATCATATTCAAGTCTAATCTCTTTAAATCAGATGACAACTCAGGCAGAAACATAACGGACAATACATTTAAGACCTTGTCTAGTCATTATGAAGGAAGAGGAAATCATGAACCTCGCCACCAATTGGCTTAAAGCAACATTTACAAAAGAGGGCCTACTATACAGAGAAGACCCATGGTAGTGGAGAGACCAAGCTATTTTCATATACTCTATACCAAATCTCGAGAACTCTCGTTAAACCACTTGGGACACTTTAGTTCTTGTATGAACAGAAGGATTTCCAATTTCATTCCTTGTTCCGAAAGTTGTTCCAAGATATGTAAGTTCCTGATGTTTTTTTAAGTGATATAATGTGCACAAGAACATTATATAAGGTTGACATAACTAGGTAATCACTTCAATCTTACCCCCAAAGAGTTGCCTAGTAATCCAATTCTTTCAGCTTTATTTGGTTGTTTAAGCAGACACAAAGAAGTCCAATCCTTAAAACCATAAGTGAGGTTTAGTTCATGGAATGTTTTATTCCTAGGCAAACTACATTTCTGGAAATCTCATTCTCAGGAATATTTCTTTCCCACCTTCACACATAGGAATAAAATTTATAACTATAATTCACTAATTTTATTCTCGGATATCTTTTATATCTGAGAATAAATTTTTAAAACTTGTAACAAACATGGGTAACTTTTTTTCCTATACCAATATTCCTAGAAATATTTTTTTAAAACTTATACCAAACACTACCATAGGTTCAAATTGCTAAGCCTATAATTTTGCAAAATGGGGAAAGTTCTTTGTCCAGATTAGTGAGTCGGCCTTTGTTTTGTCTATTAGGCCTCCAAAGTCCATTGTTTTGAGATTGAATTAGGCCCAAAATCTAACATGATATCAGAAACCAAACAAACAAACAAATTGAGGCCTCTGACTCAAAATAAAATGGCACAAGCCCAGACAAAAAAAAATAATAATACTCCAATGGACCTGAGGCCTCTAAAACTAAAAAAAATGAGTACAAGCCCAGAAACAAAAAAAAAAATCAAAAAATCAATTTGAGCAAGTCACGACTAGGCCACTAGTTGGACTTGGGGAGGAGTGTTAGAGAATAAAGTCTCACATAGGACAAAATAAAGACAATTGAAATGTATATAAGTTAGGAAGCTTGAGTCCAAATTGTCTAGACATTTTTGGATAACAAAGTAATTCTCAAACTTATTATACAAATCAATTGATTCCCTCAATTTGGACCAATATTAAATGCTAATATCCATTATTTAATCTTTGAGGGAGGTTGGAAAAAAATAGTACGGAAAAGTGCATATTGCCCCCCTAAACTATGACCCTTTTGCAAATAGGCACCTTCAACTACTGATTCTTCCCAATTAATCCTCAAACTCCAACAATTAGTGAAATTAATCCTTCTGTTAACCCAAGGTTAAGTGGCTAACCATGATAGAATCTAACCATCCATTTTTTTAAATCCGAACCGTGGATTATTTATTAATTTTTTTTTTAATTCTTAATCTTTTAATTCTTTTCAAAAAAAGGAAAAGGTTAGAGAAAGGGACGAGCTTTCTCTGTAAGTTTGCAAACATGAGAGCTTCATTGTTCGGCGCGATAACGCCTAGCGGTATATCAGGCCGCCCAGCAATTTGAAGACAGAGACGAGGCTAATTTCATGCAACTATAGCGCCTAGCGGCACTAACCACCGCCCAGCGATTTGGGTTCCGATGGTTCCAGAAAAATAAGACCGCCCAGCGGCAATATCCACCGCTAGGCGATATCAAGACATATGAGCTTTCTTTCTTGCCATTTAGTATTAAATCATGAGCTCACAATGATTACTTCCCAGCAAAGGGGTGACTCAAGTTCGATGTCAATATACAATGGGACTAGTTGGGTTGCTTGAATACCAGTAGTTTGCAGCATATGCTTTCCTAGTTTATAATAAGTAGTATGGTTGAAGAGATATTAGATGCTACTTTCTATTTAGTATTTATTTTTGTGTGTAGCTTTAAATTGCATGCTTATGATTTTAGTTGATTTGGAATTATCAATTATTCTAGCATTTGAGCTATAGTATCATATTTCACTTTATATGAAGGTTTGATGCAACTTATTTTTTGTGTTGCCTTTTGCCGATGCTTCTGTTTTCTTTGTTCTATTTGTTGTCTTTTGATTACAGTTCAGCAATAGAAAATCTTATAGTTAGACAAAATGCTTTACTTGTTATGACAAGTAGAAATAAACCAGTAAATCACTAAACTTCTCAAACCAAACCAGCTACAATAGACTAGTAAAATAGTAGCTGAAATATCAGATTAAGCATCAAATTAAACCATCTCACAATGTCATAGCTGCAATACATCCAAGTGACCCCATTACAAAAAATCTGTGACCCCGTTACAAATAGTACAAGAAGACTAGTTGTCCTTCTTTGACCTCCTCCTCAGTTGAGTAGACTTCATTGGCCTTTTGTAAACTTTTCTATTAGGATTCAATGGCAATTTACAGGTTTTAGCATTGTGTCCTTCCATGTAGCAGTTCCCGCACTTCATTTTGGTGCCTTTCTTGCTAATTTTATGTGGATTAATTGGCTCTCCGTCTTCTCTAATTCTTTTCTTCTTTGGCCTACCCGGTGCAATCTTTACATTTGGAGGACGTATCTCATTATAGGTACACTCAGGCCAGTCTTCCTCTCCAGGCACTGGATGAATGTGCCAGTCATAAGCTTTCAAGAAAGTTTCTCTCGAGAAAACATCATCCACGTAGTTTTCTGGTCTTCCCCTCTCATCAAATATTGCAGCCACAACATGGCTACAAGGGATTCCATTCAGCTATCATTTCATACAGGTACATGTCCTCTCTATAAGGTTAACTACCCTATTCCCTTCAAAACAATGGCTGACCTCATATTTTCTATTCCCTCCAATGTACACTATACAGTCCATTGCATTTTTCTTTGACACTTCTAACTTCTACATTATCCTCGGGCAGATTGGTTGTTTATATGATAGCATTCCATCCCTCTTGACATGGAATCTCTTCATTAATTGTCTCCTAATAATATCCAACATGGTAATGATAGGCTTGTCTCTTGCCTCCTTTATGTATGAGTTAAATGTCTTAGAGATGTTGTTTAGTAGCATGTTACATTTCAATTCAAGGTTATGGGCATACCTGCATCACTCAATGGACTGCATTATAACAAAACCTATTAAAACATCACAGCAATACAAAACATAATATAACATACCTACACCAAAGTTTTGGTTCAAACTTAGTTAACCATTCAAACGCGACAACATCAAGTTTCTTAATCTCATTCATATAAAACTTATGCTCTGACTCTCGGTATGCCTTTGCCGCAATTCCACATCAAATCTTTGAATGTCTTTCCTTTGAAGCCAGCATTCTTGAAATTGTTATGCATATGCCTAATGCAGAATCTGTGATCAGCACCAGGCATATTCTCCTTGAACACCTCAACTAAGCCCTGCACACACAAAGCAATGTTAGAAACTAATTGGAAAAAATGGAATTCAAAATGAGCATTAGCATTTACCTTTTGTTGGTCAGACATGAAAATCCACCCCATCTCTTCAACACTTCCAATGTCTTCAAGCAACAATGTTAGAAACAATCTCCAAGAATCTTTGTTTTCAATCTCAACCACTGCTCAGGCAATAGGGAACATATTGTCATTGGCATCTCTACCAATAGCACACAACAATTGCCCTTTAAACTTACTTTTTATGTGACATCCATCCACCCCAATTAATTTTCTACACCCAGCCAAGAATCCTTTTTTACATGCATTAATGCACATATACATCCTTTGGAATTCATGGCCTTCTATCTTTACCATTACTGTGTTGCCAGGATTGGTGTCTCTAATAGCTGCCGCATATCTCCATAATTTGCCAAATTGTTTTCCCTCATCACCCTAGATGATCTTCAACGCAATATTCTTAGCAGGATATGCTTTCCTTTGTGAATGGATATGATAACCTTACGATCCCTTTGCACTGCAGATTTCAAACTACTAGCCTCCCAATTAGGTGAATCCCTAAAGCTTTCTAAGTATTTACTAGCAACCCATTTTGCTGTGGCTCTCTTATTTTGATAATGTCTTCCACACTCATGTCTTGGGTTAAAGCTCTTAATTTGGAAGCATATATTATCTTGTGTCGGAGAAGCATGAATTCTCCATCCACATCTTTCCTTGCATATGGCAGTGACGTTGGTCTTGTCATTATGAGTGTACTTGAAATCATAACCTCTCTTGATAGTCCACTCCCTAAGAGCCTTCCTAAATGTGACATTAGAGTCAAACTTCATCCCCACAACAAACTCTTCATCGTCATGCAAATCAGCTTTCTCATTAAACTTGGGCCATTTTAGCCTGCTTTCATTATCTGAGCTATCATTATCACTCCCATTAAGGCTCAACAAGTCATCACTGTCATCATAGTCAGATAGCTGATCAATAACTTCTATATTTTTTGCCTGTCTTACCAGAGACAAGCTACTATTAGGATTTTTATACATCCAACTATTCACTTGTTTATGTAATGTTGGATCAATTGCAGTGTCATAAATGTCCTCTCCTTCATCATCCGAGCTGTCCACAAACTCCTCTAACTCTTCATCGTCACTCCCATCGTCTTCTACATAGTCTGGATCTTCATTATCACTCCCTTCATTTGACACAATACCACTTGTTTTCTCTGATTCAATTGGTACATCGATCAAAATAGGGTTATCCACTTGACTATGAATACCATCACCCATCTCTCCAGCATGGTAAAAGGCTATAAAAAAATTGGAAAAAAAAGACAATTTATTTCCTAAATTATTGCCACAATTCCCAAATTAAAACCCTAAAGCCCAAATTAATGCTATGCACAAAAGACTAACCTGGTTGGTACATTAGACCACCACCAGAACCGAACCCAGGAGGACCACCATGTTGTGATTTTGCCATCTTCGACAGGGACCACCACTTCGGTCCCACCTTCGAAGCAAAGTTGAAACCTGAAACGACCACAAAAGCGCCACTAAGAAGAGTAGAGCATAGGAAAACGAGCACAAAATAAAGGGAAGATGGAAACTAGAGGAGGAGGAGGAGGAAGAAGAAGAAGAAGAAGAAGAAGAAAAAGCGACCAACCCAGAAGAAAGAAGAGGCAACAGAGAAAGCTTGTCCCTTTCTCTAACTTTTTCCCTTTTTTGAAAAAGATTAAAAAATTAAAAGATTAAGAATTAAAAAATAAAAAAATAAATTTAATAAATAATCAACGGTTCAGATTTAACAAAATGGATGACTAGATTCTATCATGTTTAGCCACTTAACCTTGGGTTAACAGAAGGATTAATTTCACTAATTATTAGAGTTTAAGGATTAATTAGGAAGAATCAGTAGTTGAGGATGCCTATTTGCAAAAGGATCATAGTTTAGGGGGGCATTATGCATTTTTCCCAAAATAGTATACTGATTAAGTTTTTAAACAAAATTGTTTTCCAATTCAATAACTTGTTTATTTGATAGGGCTGCACACGGATTCGGATGCCACAACCAATCGGATCCAATTTAATATATATTTTTCGGTTGTTGAGTTAGAATCAATTTATTTTAGATTTCGATGGAATTAAATTTGAATGAATTGATTTTAAAAAAAATTGATTTGTATTTGGTAATGATATTTTGAAAGTGAATTTAGCATAATTAATTTTGTTTGGATGATAAAGAAATCACTTTTGAGTTATAAAATATAAAGAATTTTGTGGGTCTTATATCTAGAATCAATTATACATCAACAGAAAAAATTTAGAAATTTTAGCTTCTATTAAAATCATTTCTACTTACCTCAAAATTGATTTTATTGGATACACTTTCAAAATCAAACACCTTCAATTACTGCAACAACTGGATTTTGGGGCCAGAACACTGATCAAAAGCTCCTTTGGCTTGTATCCAAACATGCATTTATACATCCAGTTTAATTGAGTGTAATCTAACACATTAGTCAATTCTTTGGTTTGGTATGCCGGTTGGAGGAATCATTCACCTTAATCGACTCAATATATATGAGCAAAATGATAACATTTTGCATACCCCAAAATAAAATATTTAGGTTACGTTTGGTTCATAAAATGTTTTATTATGTCATAAACTACATTCCCGAGAATCTCATTCGCAAAAATATTTCTTTCTCACCCTCACACATGAGAATGCAGTTTTCAAGTTTCGTTCACAATTTTATTCTTGGGCATTTTTATGCACAGAAATGATTTTTTATTCCTTGTACCAAACATAAACAACTTTTACTCTCCACCTCACTTTCCTGGGAATATTAAAATATAACTGATATCAAACGCCTCCTTAGGCATCCGTCCTTCTCCTTGTGTCCATTGCCTCTCTCATTCATTCACCCACACCCACTTATCCATTATGAACCCTAGCGACGTAGCCTCTATTGCTTTACATCTGACATCACCGTTCATCTCTTTCTCAATAACGTCTTCTTTTCTCATCATCAATAAAACCAAACTATGTTTCTTGCATTTTACCGTTCATGGGTCGGTTTGGTTCGATTTCAAAGAAGAAAAAACCTGAACCAATCAAAATCAGTTTCTTCGGTTTGATTCAGATTTGTAATTTTTTTAAAGAAACCTGAACCAAACCAACTCTTGATGATTGGTGTGATTCAAACATACTAAAAAATAGGTTCAAAAATATGAAAAATGTATAAACAGGTCATAAAAAATACATGATCAACAGGGGAACTTTAAAACTAAACAATATATAAAATTTCTCATATATGATAATAAAAGTATAAAAAAACTATTATGCAAAGAATTTTAAATAAATATATATATATATATATGATAACCAGTTCGATGGATTCATAAATCTTGAATCGGAGAACTAAACCTATTATTAACATTTTATGTGAATCTTTTAAATTAAACAACTTGGTACCTAAGTCGATCATGAGCATGTTAGGAAAAGATGGAATAAATTCATTTTTGTTGTTTTTTTCTACTAAAAAGTTGTTTTATAGGTAATCGGGTGTGTTTGGCGTTTCAGCTTAAATTTTAGAAAAAGTGTTTTTTGTTAAAAAAGTTGTTTAAGGGGCATCTATTGGGGAGGACTGTTTGATGCTTTTTTTCTTTTGATTATGTTGTAAGTCTGTGATAACAAAATTCTCTTTCCCATATTATACCTCTAATGGTTTTATGGTTAAAGTGTGCAATACATACACAATAGTGAAAAATATATTTGTTTTTTTGCGTTAACCACTCACATGCGGCAAATTTATCAAAATATCACTGTTTCAATTTTTATTTTTCAAACTACCACCCTTTCCAAATTATATATCAAACTACCACTATTTTCAATAACATTGAGAAGTCCCCTTTGGTGGCCACGACTTCTCAACATGATTTGGGGAATTTTTTTTTGTCACACCCAGTTGGGAAGTCTGGTTCTTCAACCACGACTTCTCAACGTGGGTTTTAATTTGGGGAAATTTTTTTGTCACACCCAGTTAGGAAGTCTGGTTCTTCACCCGTCTAAGCTTTCATGATTTCACCTGTCTAAGCCTTCGTTCGTCTGATGACTTTCACCCGTCTAATGAAACTTTCAACCGCTAAGCTTTCATGCTTTCAGCCGTCTAAGCTTTCGTTCTTCCGATGACTTTTATCCGTCTAAGCTTTCAACCGTCTAGTGAAGCTTTCACCTGTCTAAGCGTTCATGCTTTCACCCATCTAAGCTTAAACGGGTGAAAGCTTCATTAGACGAGTGAAAGTCATCAGACAAACGAAGGCTTAGACGGGTGAAAGCATGAAAGCTTTAATAGACGGTTGAAAGCTTAGACGGGTGAAAGTCATCACACGAACAAAGGCTTAGACGGATGTAAACTTAGACGGGTAAAAAAACAAGCTTAGTTAGCTTATAGAGAGAGAGAGAGAGAGAGAGAGAGAGAGAGAGAACTACAATTTGATTTTTTATTTTTTTGATATAGACTACTAAAAATTTGTAAACAGTACATATTGACCCAAAAAAATCGAAATTGTGAAACAATATGAGGAATTCGAATATATCCCTGGACAAAGTTAATCTAAAAATTAAACAATGAGAACAGGTGTTAGTTTCTTATATAGATATATATACAGAAAATTAAAAAAAAAATGAATCATGAATATTATTTGCAAGTAAGAAATGACCCAGCAAGAATTTCTGGACAAAAACAGGGGAGAGGCGAGACGAATGTGGATGACGGATGGTTTCAAACTTTCAGTAATCAGAATGTAACCCATCCATAACATCCAAAAGGTTATAGTTTTGGTGGTCCACGATGAGTCTAGTAGCGAAGAAGTCCTTAACAGGTGAACTCCCAGCACTTCTGGTCATATACCAACCTCTGGCTTCTCCTTTGTTGGGCACACCAAGTTCCTCGCTTTTGCTAACTCCTGGACTCCTTCTCCTTGCAATCACCTCCTCCAATAATCTCCTTTCCTCTTGAGAAAGTTGAGTTCCCAACGGCTTGTTGCCCCTATGGTCTACTGATAGTAACTGTCTCATCTTGGACTGAAAATCAAGTCCCTTGGGAGGAGATCGTGTAGGCATTGGTTTCATTGTATTTTGTCTGGATCTCATAAAGCTAATCAAATGGTGAAGCCATGCCAACAATTCAATGATGTAATGATCTATCTTCTGCTTGTCAGCGTAATAAAGCGTCTGGAGGCGAATCAGGCTACTTTCTTTGGCCGTGTTATCATCGCTGAAGTCATTACTGCAATATCAGAAACAAAAACTATTATAGACTGTCATGCTAACTCCAGTTGTAATTTGTTCACACTTGACACTACAAGTAACACACAATCAAACCACCAGAGAGACCCAAGTTTATAACTAACCTTGTGTTTGCCCATTCGCCAACCCATCCAAAACCTTGATGTGCTCTGTCATATCAATATGAAAAAAAATAATAATAATAAGCGATTGTTGGGACTTCGAAATTTTAACTTATTTTTATCTAAGAACATAAGGCCAGCATGAGCAAACAAAAAAATTGAGCAGGTATAAACAAATTTCAAACAAACATTTTCCATATCTTACTTGATTGTATTGGTGGCAAATGGAAAAAGCCACTGAAGAATCTTATCCATTTCAGCTTTGATCTGAGTGATGGAGAGCTACAGAAAATGCCATTTCATTTAGTATAATCCACAACGAAATAAAACTCAAACTTCATGAAGCAGGTGAAACCGATCCAAAAAAAATGACACCATAAAAAGAACTAGAAAATGCGGGGTAACCAATATCCCGAAGTGGGAGGGCATACCTCTTTCATGACATCAATGGTTTGCAACCGGGATGGAAGAGCACTCTTAATATTGTTGGGCAAAGCATGATATAATGTGTCCCTCGTATTTGGAGGAAGAGAGGTTGGGCGAGATGCCTGATGGAAAAAAACTTCTTTAATTTAAACAACAAGAACTAATCGGCCAGGTCACTACAAATTTTATTAACATGATACAAACTTACAATGGTATTTATCTGATTGATGATGTTAGCATAGTGCAGTGCAAGACCAGCTTCACCTAGTCTATGAGGACCCTTACTAACCTTGGCAGCAGCTGTGCCTGGCCATGAATCCACAATTTCATAAAATTTTAGGAGATTAATCAGCAGAAGTTCTTATGATGTATGTGCCTATGAGATATACATGATAGATAGCATAGCACGCAAACAAAATATTTTCATACACATGAATAGAACACAAGCACAAAAATGATAAAGGAATATTCTTAATGGTCGTACAGTTTTACCAAATGCTTTTAATCAGTACGGTAGTCCAAGCAGAAAAAATGATATACAGGAAAAACAGTTGTAATATCACAGCAGACAATCCCTCTCATTTAGCTGATTAGAGCCACAGAAGAAGACCAAAGCAACATGTACATCTGATGTCTTTAATTTCAAGTGAGCTTAACCACAAAGAGAAAGGCAGCTGTTTATTACAACTTACATTTTTAATAGTACACGAGCAGGAGAGAAGCATCTTAATTGCCAAAATTAGTCTACAATGTGTTTTCTTTACTTAAAATCTTATCATACAAACAGCAGGCGTGTAATTTTCTTCGACAAAAAGAGAAGGCACACGATTCTGACTTCAAACCTTAAGCTTACTAGATGTGACGAATTCCTAGTGTATAAGAAGATGCATATGCCCTAACTTTATTAGACAAAGCGTTTGGTTTTTATTTCATAAGAGATGATCTCATACCATTATTTCCAAGGAATTCCCGAATTGCTTGAAGTATATAGGTAATGATATCAACGAGCTTTTCAACTATCTGCAGTAAGCAAATCCAACAGAATAAGTCCATTGCTGCAAAATCTGAAAACATAGAACATTCACTTCTACACTTATATCTAAAATTCCACTCAAATAGGGGAACACAAGGAAATATTGAATCCAACAATATCAAATGCAAATTTAGGATTATTCCTACGTAATAATATACCTCCTCCAAATTTTTGGACCAGAGAGACTTCTTTTTCAAGCTTCTCACAAGCTTTCTTTGATGCTTTAGTTCACTCTGAAAAATTGTGATACTCTCCCCTATAATTATAAAGAGAACGGAGCTGTTAATATTAGTTAATTTCTGCAGATTTTAATTTGCAGGTGTCTAGCAGATAGTATGTATGTCAGACTAAAGGTCCAAACTGACTGTCTGAAGCTATTTCTCAGTCCCACTGATAACGAGAATATACTTCAGCCAAAAACAGACTTGCTTGTAACAGTGGGTAACAAAACTTATAAACCAATACCTTTTTTTATTGTGAGATTATTATTACATGATATACTCCATCTCAAGCATCAATATACGATAGCAGTTATTAGCATAATGAAAAAAAAAAAAACTCAAATCATGATGAAATACCAAGTATTATATGAAAAAATATTTGGGAAAACTGCATTATAATTTTTTTTAACCTTTTAGAGGAATATTTAAGGACTCCATTTCCTTAATCTTTTGCTGATAATCTTGTTCAAAACGGTCATAAGCATTTAATTCATGGTATAATTCCTACACAGAAAGGAGAAAATTAGTTATTTATAGAAGGAACTAGATAGAAACATTCAACAGGAAACCCTAAGTTTAACCAGTAAAGAACTCAGAAAGCATATCAGAAGTAGGAAACACATAATATGAACAACATATAAATACAACTGGTAGTATGCCTCAAAATCGCATATAGATGATATCAAAGATCTATGAATCCGATAGGAACTGGATCAAGATTGAAGAACACACAGTAGAAATATACCTCTTATTGATATTGAACTCACAAAGAGAGCAAGATTGCTCTGCTACAGAATACAGAATTGAACGAATGGGCTCAAGAACCCTAACTCGCAGGTAATTCAAGAGTACCCGATCTCTCCCTCGTAACTTTCTCTACTTTTCAGAATGAATCCCCTCTTCCCGACTCGCCCCTTTTATTCTTTTCCCTCTCCAATCGCCTACTACTTACAAGCTCCCGCCACTCCCCTAACTACTCACAAGGGTAGTTACAATCAAGTTACAACGACCTAACTACTTACAACTAACTTGTCTGAATCGGCTAATCTTCTATTACTCTCTCTACATTGCCTATGGTAGACCTAAATCAGAGGTCTGCTATCAGAATCAAAATCATGCAGCATACATGCAAGGAAACAAAATTATGACAATGGCTTTGCTCAGCCATCAGTTCACTGAAGAGATAAAAAGAATAAGCACAACTTTATTTGAAATGACAATGAGCTTACAGCAGTATGCTGAGTTAGATTTGCAAACTCCTGCATTATCTTGTCTGCTTCTACCCTAAATTCTTTGTCGCCCAAGACATCCGAGTCTAATCTGAAACACAAAAATACTAATGTGAAATGTTTGAAATTCTAGTCATCTAAGAATTCAATCATGATAAGTTAGCTTTATCTTGTCATAAGCCATGTAAAAGGAAACTAGCCTTGAGAAATATCGATCTAGGTTGTGCCACTGTGGGTCTTTGCACATATTTCCAAATCTAGCTACTTCCCGTGCGAACACATCGAATTCTTCCCTACATATTCCCCCAAACATCAGAGATAACGAACATAATGGAAATTTAATGCTTTGAGAAAATGCATAGGACTCTTTGAACAAGTTAGAACCTTTTGTCAGTCTCCGCAAGACTTATTAACTCCTCCATATCAGCTGAAACTAATTGTTGAACCCCTTCCGATTGTAAAATCTCCTTTTTAAGGAACTGGATGTTTTCTTCAGAAAGTGATTGAAATAAAATTGCTCCCTTGGTTATTGTATTAGCTACTTCAAATGCCAATATAGATATTTTATTCCCTCTAGAAGCCATGCCAGAGATAAACCCACTACTGGTATTTAATGTAGTCATGCCACTTCCAAGTGTGTCCAAAACTTCTACTGCCCTCTCACTCGCTCTTCCTATAAAAGAGACCCTCTGGTTGACCTATGAAAATAAGAGACAGCATACATCAAATCACGAAACATTGAAATTCGAATGCAGATGTTCCATAACAGAATATGAGATGCCAGCCTAACTTGAATAAAAGCAGTAGCTAATGATTTTATGCTGCCTATAATTTGACGATTTAAATTAGTAGCAGGCTGCATTTGTAGGGTTAATCAAAACAGGGAAATAAACAGTTCACTGCTTGAATAAAGTAAGAGTCATGCAGACAAATTTATGAACTATTTATAGGACAAATAGTTTCTGTAATCCCAATGATTGGCTGACAAAATGGAAGCAATTTCCCCCATATAAAAAAAACCAGATGAAATAACTTCAGTAAAAACAAGTTAAATTCATAAATCTAATTTACTCTCTTAGTTATTGAAACCTGCTATCATTTATTTATCCATAACTGATCATTCGTACATTGGAAGCACCAATGCACTGTTTGTGATTACTAACTGCTACTTCAACAAACTCTGTACTCTGTAATTTCTTTCCATATCCAATTCTGTTTAAAAATATATTTTTAAAAAATCTGACTTCAGCCTATCCAAGGAAACAATCCAAATGAAGCTACTTGCAAAGTGAAAAATGCGGTGGTTTCTTTACATTCCAGGAAAATAATAGGTAACAACAATAAGACTCGGAAACCAAATAATACATAAAATCCTCAAACATATAAAGATAAGCACACACAGCGAAAGTTACCTGTTTGGATTCATTGGAAAACCCATTATCCTGCTTCTTTTGCTTTTTACCTTGACCATTAATCCTTGAATCTGGAAAAGCTTCTCCTTTCCTGTTCATAAAGCTATTTTCCTTCTTAAGCTTCCCAGAATACCCCAAAGTCTTCCCTCCTCCAAGTTCCGCGTTTCCCTCAACTATGCCCGCCGAGCAAACAGCTCCCATTATTCTTCAAACGGGTATGAGCACAACAAAATTGCGACACAATACACCAAAGAAAAAACCAATGTCGTCGCAAATTCAGCTTCTTCTGTAATTGACACCTGGCTGGTGAATTCGCAGCTTTAAACTATGACTAGAATCGAAAAATATAAGACTTTGTTAGGTGTGAGAACTCAAAAGGGCAAAACCCCATCTAGCAAATCATGGTGGTTGGATTGAAGAATTCAAAATCGGAGCGTACCTGTTTACAAAAGTATTGCCTTGCCAGTTTGAGAAGGAAATCCAGAATGGTAGATGAGAAAACGACGATGACCATGTGATTCGTTAGCAAATAAGGAGATAGAAAAAGAAAAGTCGCTGAGAATTTACGACTTTGACTACGAATTTAAAGTTAGACTTGGACATGACATGACATGTTAATGATATTCATATAGTTGAATTTTGGGAAGAAACAAATAATAAATTAGTACAGTAGTAAAAGTAAACATTAATAAATAAAAATGGAAACGCGCAAATGGAATGATAGGATTGGAAATTTCGTGGAATGAAGTTATTTGACTCTTGCCGGAAATAGAAACGTGGCAAGCCAGCCAGCCAGCAATGAATGCAAACCACGACTCTACCTTCCTTCCGGGGCTTTTTAATGAAACCGACTCATTTTTTAAATTTATTTATCAATACAATTTTATTTTAAAATTATTTATTAAATTAATCCATTTTTAGTTATATGATATTTTTTATTATTTTTTTTTATACTGAAAAACGTTATTTTGATTAGTGTTTTTGAAAAACGATATTGTTAGTAGTGTTGTTAGCAGTAAGCAAACAATCACTGTCCGAGACCCCACATGACGCGCTCTGGGTAAATGCTCTACTGCAAGTAGTGCAATAGCACCTTTAGTGACTGATCAGATAGGTGAACATTTCTTCAATGATAGTCATCAAACGGGTGAAGAAATGTTCACCCGTCTGATCACTCGTCTGATGACTATCAGTGAAGAAATGTTCACCCGTCTAATGACTCAGACAGGTGATCATTTCTTCACTGATAGTCATCAGACGGGTGATCATTTCTTCGCCCCTCTGATCACCCATATAATGACTATCAGTGAAGAAATGTTCATCAGTCTGATGACTATCACAATGAAGAAATGTTCTTCACTGATAGTCATCAGACGGGTGAAGAAATGAGAAATGTTCAGACGGGTGATCAAACGGGTGAAGAAATGATCCCCCGTCTGATGACTATCAGTCTCAGACGGGTGAACATTTCTTCACTGATAGTCATCAGACGGGTGAAGAAATGAAAAATGTTCAGACGGGTGAAGAAATGATCACCCGTCTGATGACTATCACAGTGAAGAAATGTTCTTCACTGATAGTCATCAGATGAGTGAACATTTCTTCACTGATAATCATCTAACGGGTGAAGAAATGAGAAATGTTCAGACGGGTGAAGAAATGATCCCCCGTCTGATGACTATTAGTCTCAGACGCGTGAACATTTCTTCACTGATAGTCATCAGACGGGTGAAGAAATGAGAAATGTTCAGACGGATGATCAGACGGGTGAACATTTCTTCACTGATAATCATCAGACGGGTGAAGAAATGATCACCCGTCTGATGACTATCACAGTGAAGAAATGTTCTTCACTAATAATCATCAGACAGGTGAACATTTTTTCACTGATAGTCATCAGCCGAGTGAAAAAATGATCTTCCGTCTGATGACTATCAGTGAATAACCTTTTAAATTTTTTACACTGATAGTCATCTGACAGGTGAACATTTCTTCAGTGATAGTCATCAGACGGGTGAACATTGTTCACCCGTCTGATCACTCATCTGATGACTATCGCTGAAGAAATGTTTACCCGCCTGATCAGCCACTAAAGGCGCTACTACCTTTCCCCAGAGCGCGCCACATCACGCCTCGGGCAGTGGCTGTCTGGTTACGGCTAAAGACGCTACTGATAGTAGCGTTTTCCAAAAACAATAATCATAGTAGCGTCTTTGGTGTCAGAAAAAAAATAATAAAAAATGTCATGTTAGCAAAAAATGGGTTAGTTTGATAAATAGTTCAAAAATGAGGTTATATTGATAAATAATTTCTAAAATAGGATCAGTTTGGTCAAAAAGTCCCCTTCCTCCCTCATGAGTGAATGATAAAAGTGTGAGCGTGAAAACCCATGAAACGAAAGTGTCTCACAGATTTTTCTTTTTCCTACGTGGACCAGACTAGAAGAGGTCATATATTACAATTCATAAAAACTAGCAACACATTATTTAATTTATGTGGGTCCCTATAGAATTCAAGTGAGACCCACAAAAGAGTGTGTTGAATTTTAATTAATAGAAGATAGTGTATTAAAAAGAAAGAGAATATATTGATAACAATCCTCATTATCAAAAATTTAAATAAGAATTTCAGAGGCATTTAAATTTTTATTTTACTTTTTAGTATATTATTTAAAAAATTAAAATTTGCATATTCAGGCTTAACATTTGTCCCTTTTGTCATTGTAATTAAATATTATTATATATCATATATCATATATAAAATTTAAAAAAAAAATGTATCATATTTAGATACAAATAAATTATTCTTTAAGTATCATATATATTCTAAATGTTTAATTAATCGTAGAACATATATTTTCAACATGATTTATACAAGTTTTTACGTGTCAACTTGTTTTGAGTGATTATGATAATAAATTCTTATCTAAATAATGTGATTGTATTTTACTATTTTGTTTTTGAAGAAAATAATAAAAGGAGTTAATTTACTCACATTTCAATTCATCGTTTTATACAGATATTATGAGTTAATTTAGCATAAAATTGAGCTTCAATTTTGATATCGAGCAGTCAGTTTCATAAAGCAAGCCTTGAGATGCTTTTGACAAAGAAAACCGAGTGTGGTGCCTAACCTAACCAATTAATCAAGGCAAATTGATTCGTTTGTTCTTTTATTTTTGTTTTTTCTTCGTGAAGAAGAAGAATGCCAATTGTTTGTTAAATTTCTTCACTGTGGCGTTACTCTTTTTCTAGTTCCAACCAAAACATTCTGTTCCCCCTCTCTGTCCCTTGAATGACCATGGTTCCAGATTAGGTACATCCTTTCACTCACGCTGACTATATTTTGGGACCTCAAGGTAAAGGATAACTAGCTAGACACAATTAGAGATGTAAACGAGCCGAGCCGAGCCGAGTACTTAAAGCTTGAGCTTGTCTTGTGAAAAAAATGGAAAGCTTTAGTTTGACTTATTTATTTAAACGAGTCTAACCAAAGTTTGAGCTTGACTTGTTAACTAACGAGCCGAATCCGAATAGTGCACTAATAGCTCAGTTCATTTATATGATACTTACCACATTTATAACTTAAAATTTTCCTTCAATTATTTCTTAATTCTATCAATTTTTGAACAAAATATTATATATATTTTTATAAGCAAAAGGTACATTTATAAGAATACAATTATACAAGGATATTCTACTTATATACAAGAGATAAAAAAAGAAAGATTGAAGGAACCTATTAGATCTACAAAACCAATTACAGAGGTTAAAATCAAAACTAAGTATGCAGTAGCTTTACAAGATGAGAAGGCTCCCGATCCATTAATTTACATATGATTGGACTCTCATCAAGATAAAGTTCAATCTCAGATTTGGAAGTTGGATTAGATTCCTTTTGCTTGACATAATTTATCAATCTAGACCAATCAGTTGAGGATGATAATCTTTATGATAAACGAGAAGTAGAACCAACAGATTTTGTAGAATACAAACTTTTCCCCCATATAGTTAATGGTTTGCTACTGCCTTTTCATTACTTTTATTTTAGTTTACAAGTTTGCACCACCTAGGATAATTACAAAAACTATGATTATATATATATAAATAAATAAATAAATATATATATATATATATATATATACTAGCTATTCACGAGCCGTTAACGTCGAGCCTATAAGGCTTGGGTATGACTCATTTAAATAATCGAGCCCAACTTCAAGCTTGGATTTATTTATTTAATTAAACGAATGAGCTTGATCGAACATTTAATAAACCGAGCTCGAATATTTCACGAATAGCTCGGCTCATTTACATCCCTAGGCACAATGTCATGGAACCAAACCAACGAAGACCACGTCATGTACTTGTCCTTATTCAATATCTGACGTAAAAACTTCAAAGCCATTTGTTTATGCTTTTTGACACTGGTGGGGATGTTTACAAGTAGCTACTTATCAGATTGCTGGTCATTGACTGAGTCTGTTTTGATGTTTCAATAGGTATCAATACATGTCACACCAAAGAAAGCGTGTTGGTTGACGATAATCGACTGGAACTTAATTTGTGCATCAATGCCAACATTCAGAAAATTCAGTTAAATGGATGAATCCTACGTTTCAGTTTATGTATTGTATCGGAATCAAGGCTGTTATTCATTTCCAAAATTATAACTCTTCCGGCTGCATGGTGATTTCAGAATGAGGAAGATGGGGTTCGGGATACTCAAGAGGACCCGGAGTGGCAGCAATGAAGTGAAAAACACAAGGAAATAAGTCAAATAACAAATAATAGCTTTGCTTCCTCTCTTTGCATCGTTCACCTGATGATAGGATTCAATTTCATAGTCAGGTTCTGGTAGACGAAACTTTGAAATTTGAACTTCAAGAACATGACATTTGGTGGTGACGTGATTGAAGGGATTTTAATCAATATTAAATGATCAAATACAATGGAGGTTGGTCATGTAATGATCTTTCCCTAAATAACAAAAATGCAATTGGAGCATGACATCTGATGTAGGAACTTAATTAAGTTTTCCTCTGTCACTAATGAGGAGTGATCAGAAATTCAGAATATATGAAAGTGAAGTTATTCAGTATAATAGTATAATCATGAGAGAGAGTTTTATTCAAGATCAGTATGTTCTTTTAAAATTACATCACCACCTCTTCTTTACTTCCCATTGGACAAGCAAATTGGCATTGCACCACCAGGCACGCCCATCTCTCATAAAATCTAAGCCACATCATAATCAACTTTTTATGTGCTGTAATTCTTATCAACTTGCCTTATCTTTTACAGCTCGGAAATAGTCAATTTTTTCTGCTGCCCACCTCCCCTACGCTTCTTGGATTGTTGTTACTCCTGAGCTATTTCCTTCATGAGTAAGTTACATTGTTTGATGTTTTTTTTGGTAATAAGAAGGGCCTAAGCCCAAAGGAAACAAAAAAAAAAAACTACACGACAACAAGACGAGATATAGAAGCCTCGGAGCAATCACCAAGAATTAGCTCAACTAGATTTGTGGGAGGAGGCCAAACTTACTTGAAACCGAAATCTTTGGGCAAACTCCGATCATCGAGTTGGTTTGCACATATGTTATCCTCCTTTACAGTGTAGGGAAGGAACTCCCATTATAGGAGGATTAAACGTGTGTATGGATGAGCATTTGATAAATGTGATTGATAAATTGTGCAGAATGTTTGAAAATATATTGATTGTATTCATCCATTTACATATACAACACGCCTGATATATATGGGCTCAGATCCTACCAAACTAAAAGATAAGATAAGCTCTCTATCTGATAAGAAACAGAGAACAACAAACTAATCCTATCCCTAACACAGCGGAAGATTTCAAGTTTAAAAATATACATCTTATCTCTTATCAACAAGATCTCATATCAAACAACTTTCTGTTACTCTCCTAATAATCCCCCTCAAGGTGGAATGTGGGGATTATGAACACCCAACTTGACCATTAAGTCATGAAAGAGCTTGCCTCCTAAGGACTTGGTAAAAATATCAGCTTGTTGCAGCTTGGTTGGCACATAGGTAGTGGAAACAGTACCTGCATGTATGTGTTCACGAATAAAATGACAGTCGACCTCAATGTGTTTGGTCCTTTCATGAAAAATCGGATTAGCTGCAAGATGAAGAGCAGCTTGATTGTCACAATGTAGAAGGGTAGGTGTGGCAAAAGAAACTTGTAAACATGACAATAAGCTTCTTAACCAAATAATCTCACTGGTAGCATGGGCCATGGCACGATATTCCGCTTCACTAAAAGACCGGGACACAGTGGTTTGCTTCTTAGTTTTCCAGGAAATAGGGGCTGAACCAAGTTTCATTAAGTAACCCGAAATTGATCTCCTGGTAAGTGGGCAAGAGGCCCAATCCGAGTCACAGAAGCCAACAAGTTGGAGATCATTCTCCTGTGGTAATAAAATTCCCTGGCCTGGTGAGGATTTCAAGTAGCGCAGAACCCTCATAGCAGCATCCCAATGGCCTTGTTGTGGTGCTTGCATGAACTGACTGAGAATATGAACGGAATAGGTGATTTCTGGACGCGTGATGGTGAGATAGATGAGGCGCCCCACCAACCTTCGGTATTGAGAAGGATCAGAATAAGAGGGACCGGAATCAAGTGCCAATCTATGATTGTGTTCCATAGGAAAAGTAGAAGGCTTGCATGCCAGCATACCACACTCATTCAAAATATCCAAAGTATACTTCCGTTGACAAATAAATAGACCAGAGGAACCTCGAGCAAGCTCTAAACCAAGGAATATTTAAGAGCGCCAAGATCTTTCATGTGAAAACACCTGTTAAGATATTGTTTGAAGTGGACACAAGCAGTGGAATCATTACCAGCAATAACAAGGTCATCAACGTAGACTAGAACAGCCATGAAAATTGATTCATGAGAATAAACAAAAAGACTGTGATCCGCTTGACACTCTTGAAAGCCATACTCTATGAGTGCATGAGAAAGTTTGGAGAACCAGTTTCGGGAAGCCTGACGTAAACCATAGAGAGACTTCTTTAAGCGACAAACCATGCCATCCTTAAGAACTTTGTAACCATGTGGGACTGCCATGTAAACTTCTTCATTTAGCTCCCCGTGTAAGAATGCATTACTCACATCCATTTGATGGAGCTCCCATCCTTTAGCCACTGCAACGGTGAGCAAACATCGAACAGTAGTCATTTTTGCCACCGGTGCAAAGGTTTCGTTGAAGTCTTCCCCTTCAACTTGTGTGAACCCTTTTGCTACAAGACGTGCTTTGTGTTTTTCGATCTCACCTGTAGCCTTGTATTTGATCTTGTATACCCACTTGCACCCCACTGTTTTTCTGCTTGAAGGTAACATTGTAAGTTCCTAAGTCTCATTATCTTCTAGAGCCTTGAGTTCTTGTGCCATGGCATTTCGCCATTCTGAATATTTTACAGCCTGAGCATATGTTTTTGGTTCCTCATGGGACGTGCGAGCTGCAAGATAAGCTTGATGCTTTTGCGAAAAATGATCATAACTCACAAAATTTGAAATGGGATAGACCATACCTGAAGAGGTGGTGGAACTTGGTGATTTGCACGAAGGGGCCGGGTTATGGTTGCAGCATGACAGTAATAATCTTGAAGGTATGTTGGTGGTTGTCTTGTGCGTGGAACAACCTCGGACCTGGTAGTGACTGCATGATGCTTCCCCTCATCGGGAACTTCCAGTCTTGTGTCATTTGGAATTTCTGTTTCTGTAGGGGACTCTGTTTCCTCATTGGTATGTGCTGGATTATAGAGAACGGGATGCTCTTCTTCACATAATTGAGAGGTATCTCGTAACATGGCCACTGGAGAGTTTCCCATAGTGTTCCCTTCATGCAAAACATGAAACATGTGCTCATAAAAGACCACATCTCGAGAAACTAGAAACTCGTGTGTCCTTAGATTATACACTTTCCATCCTTTTTGGCCTTGTGGGTAACCAACAAACATGCATTTTTCAGCTCGGGATGCAAATTTATCTTGCTGTTTGGTTTGATTCTTCACATAGCATAGACACCCAAAGACTCTTAGGTGAGTATAACTTGGTGGTTTGCCAAATAACATTTCATAAGGAGTGATCCCTTTGTTGGCAACAGTAGGAGTTCTATTAAGTAGATGAGTAGCTGCTAACACACACTCTCCCCAAAAACTGATAGGAAGATTAGCCTCAAAACGCAGGGCTCTTGCTACATTGAGTATATGCCTATGTTTCCGTTCCACACGCCCATTTTGTTGAGGTGTGGCCCCACAAGATGTCTCATGCAAGATCCCTTCCTGTTGGAGAAACCTTTGAAAGCCAGTCTTAGTAAACTCCGTACCATTGTCACTGCGAATCTTCTTTACACTTGTATTAAATTGTCTCTTTACCATATTGCAGAAACTTATGAGAAAGTCCGTAGTTTCCGTTTTGTGCTTCATTAAGTATACCCATGTCCCTCGGGTGAAGTCATCAACTATTGTGAGAAAGTAGTGTGAACCATTGTGTGAAGCAGTGTGATATCTCCCCCATAAATCACAATGTATATAAGATGAAAAGGCTCTTCAGCTTTATTATTACTGTGACTAAAAGCAAATCTACAATGTTTAGACTTGTGACATACATCACAACAATCTACTTTATTTGAATCAAAATTATAATGAAGCAAATGAGAAATATGTTGAAGAGCTTGAGTTGATGGATGTCCCATCCTGGAATGCCAAAGATTGGTCGTGTCCCTTTGAGCTGCAGCAAAAGAAGATCCTTGCACTGTCCCTTTGAACACATAAACGCCATCATGCAGATCACCTAATCTAATCCTCCTCTTCGTGGTTTGGTCCTGCATTACACAACAAGTTGCATCATAAGTCACAGTACAGTTTGAATCTTGTGTCAACTTATGTATAGAAATCAAATTGCAACTGAAATCAGGCACAAATAAAACATTATGCAGTTTGATATTTGTGTCAAGATCAATATGTCCCATTTTTTCTACTAGTACTGTATTCCCTGTAGGGACTGTTATATAAAAATGTTTCTCAATTTTGCACACTCCTTGTAAAAGAGAGAACAAAGGAGTCATGTGGTGTGATGCACCACTATCCAAAACCCATTTGATCTCCCCATGTAACTCATTATTACCAGCCATAGTCTCATATGATCCCGCATTCCCTGTCATGCGAGTTCCATGAAAAGCATGCCCTGTTGTAGAGTCATCTGAGGTCTCTTTCTTTGCATTTTCACCAGCACTAGCCAAGTTAGCACTGAATTGTCCTCCCTGTTTGCCTGGAACTCGTTGTATCTTACGAGTATCCCAATGTGCAGGGTATCCAACTATCTCAAAGCACTTTGACTTTGTGTGTCCTATTTTGCCACAATGATCACATTTAGGTCTGGGCCCATCTCTTCCCTTCTGCTTGTTGGTGTTGGATGAATAAAAAGCTGAACCTGTTTCAGGTTTAACATTTCTCTCCCTTTCTGATGAGAAACGAGATTCTTCCCTCAGTATATGATTGAATGCACGTCGAAGAGAAGGCAGCGATTCTGAGTTAAGAATGGTTGACTTGACATGTGCATATTACTCATTGTCAAGACATCCAAGAAACAAATGAACACGCTGCTTCTCCTCTCTTTGTATCAGTTGCTTTGAGCCTCCACAACTACATTCAGGTAAGGGCTGAAGCTCACTCAATTCGTCAAAGAGACTTTTGAACTTGGTGTAAAAATCAGTCACACTTATGTCAGGTTCTTTCTCCATTAAACAAAGCATACGCCATAATTGATGAATCCGGGGCGCATTGGTCTGTGCAAACCTCTCTTCAAGATCAAGCCAACATCTCTTGATGTTGACGCATGTGAGATACTCCCATGTAAGCTTGGATTAATGGAGTTAATAATCCAAGCCATCACCATTGAGTCTGCTTTCTCCCAATTAAGATAGTCTGCTGATTTATACATTGGTTTCTTGATACTGCCATCAATGAATCCTAGTTTCATCTTCGCACGTAGAGCAGTTTTCATTGAGCGTGCCCACGTCCGATAGTTGTCTCCATTCAGGACAGCAGCAACAAGGGGTGTTCCAGGATTATCCGAGGAACTTAGATAGTAGGCTGAGCTTGGCGTGAGAACAGTGGATTTTCCATCGTCAGAGGCATTGCTCTTCTGCTCCAACTCAGGATCAACCTGCTCTGATGCCATGATAAATTGTGCAGAATGTTTGAAAATATATTGATTGTATTCATCCCTTTACATATACAACACGCCTGATATATATAGGCTCAGATCCTACCAAACTAAAAGATAAGATAAGCTCTCTATCTGATAAGAAACAGAGAACAACAAACTAATCCTATCCCTATCACAGCGGAAGATTTCAAGTTTAAAAATATACATCTTATCTCTTATCAACAAGATCTCATATCAAACAACTTTCTGTTACTCTCCTAATAGTGATTTTGGATGGAATTAATTTTATAAAATCAATTGAGTTTGAAGTAAAGTGATTTATGTTTGAATGTTTTTATTTTAAAAGCAAGTTTAATGTAAAAGTTAGTGTAATTTTTCAATTCAAAAGCTGGAGCTACTTTAGAGTGCGTTTGTTTTAGATTATTTGATCATAAAAATCATTTTTTTAAGTTAAAAATCATTTTTATTGGTTTTAATTGTGTTTGTTTAAGATTTTTTAGGAAATGATTTTTTAAAAAAAATCATTTTTATGGCTAAAATGAGAAGCTATTCCATTTAGCTTCTCACTAAAATCTGATTCTCTAGAGGAGGGAGAAAATATGTTTGATACTGATTATGAAAAAAACGATTTTCATTTAATCTCTAAATTATTTTATATGGAAATCATTTTTTCATAATCTGTAACAAACTGGCCCTTAAGCTACTTTTGATTGAATCGAGTTTGGATGCAAAATTGATTCCCCAAACGTGTAATCAAACACCTCTTTTTTTACTAGAATCATGTTTGTCATGTGCAAAAGCACTTTTAGTGTTTCCAGAAGTGGAAGCAAACACACACTAAACGTGTGTTTGGTATCACGGTGGTGAGCACTAGAATTACAATAGGTGTTTGATTACACGTTTGGCGAAGCAACTTTGTATCCAAAATTGATTCTACCAGAAGCAGCTTGGAGTAACTTCTGCTCCTGAATTGAAAAATTACGCTAAATTCTACATCAAACTTGTTTTCAAAATAAAAACATCAAACATAAATCACTTCACTTCAAAATCAATTATATTAAATTCAATTCTACAAAATCAATTCTATCCAAAACACACATTTGTGAAACGTTCATCCAAACACACGTTGAGGTTTTTTTATCCTTCGTAGCAAAGAGTTGCCGATCTCAATATTGTTCCGCTCAGACTCTTATCATAATTATCTTAAAAGTCACACATATCATGATTTCTGATTAATTGATAGTGTAAAAAACTTTACAATACCAATTAAACTCATTATTATAAGAGTACAAAATATCTACCCTCACAATATATCACGATTAATTTTATATTTGTAATAATATAATAATACATAATTATTTAATAATATAAAAAAATTATATCCCGTCATCGCAATTAAATTAACGGGAATGAGGCACTGGTTAGAGAGTCAAAAGAGATAAATTTTTATTGAAAAATTGTGTATTTAGTATATCGAAAAATGATTTACTTAGATTTTCAATAAAAATTTTCCATTACTTGGTTTTTTAATTAATTTCTTTAGGACACTTATCAGCAAAATCCTTAAATTCAAATAAAATAAGGAGAATGACACTAGTTAAGGAATCGAGAGAAGAAATTTTTTATTGTTACTTGATGCATTTAGTTTTTTAAGAAGTGATATATTTTGTTTTCAATATATATTTATTATTTTTAGCTTTATTAATTAATATCCTTAAGACACGAATTAATGGTTAAGATGACCAATAAAATAATGCGTTGTGTATTAATGCAAGAGGTTGAGACAGGTGGGTCACGGGTATGCGCTGGTCTAGCTGCTACCCGTGCCATGGCTGTCACCCTGGAACAATGAACGGCAGAGGCACACCCCACTCGAAAACAAAATATCCCGCCATTCATTATTACCATCCTATCCTCCGTATTTCCCTCTCTCCCTCTCTCCATAAATGTGTACCCTGTCCTCAACCTCAACCGCTTAAGATTTCATTTCATTTCCCAATAATAACAAACCCTAAATCTGATCTTCCAGATCAGAACCACAACCATGAGGGAGATCTTGCACGTGCAAGGAGGCCAATGCGGCAACCAAATCGGTTCCAAGTTTTGGGAGGTAATCTGTGACGAGCACGGCATTGATCCCACCGGAAAGTACAGCGGTAGCGGCCAAGGCAATTCCGATATCCAACTTGAGAGGATCAATGTCTATTACAACGAGGCTTCCGGTGGCAGGTACGTTCCCAGGGCTGTACTTATGGATCTTGAACCTGGCACCATGGACAGCATCAGATCAGGACCTTACGGCAAGATCTTTCGCCCTGACAACTTCGTCTTTGGCCAGTCCGGTGCCGGAAATAATTGGGCTAAAGGTCACTATACAGAAGGTGCCGAGTTAATCGACTCTGTTCTCGATGTCGTTCGCAAAGAGGCTGAAAATTGTGATTGCTTGCAAGGTCTCTTCCTTCTTTCGCTTCGCTCTTGTTTGCTATTTGATAGATCTTCACAATGAACCTCTTTCGGAATGTGATTCGATAAATGCCATAATGTCTGTGCAACGATGCACCTATAGTCTATAGATCCGTTAGATATAATGTTTATATATCATATATGAGAATTGATCTATAATGACTTAGATCCTGGCTAACGGATTTAGAGTTTAATGATAAACCGAAGATAAAATCATGCACATTGCAAAGTCTGAACATATCCAGAAATTCGATGCCTAAGTCCATAAGCCATAAGCCATCTTTTATATTTGTTTTAGCTTAGTTCTTTGATCCCACACTTTCAACAGCTCCCTTTTGCTTTTGTATGATGACTATATTTTGGGGATTAGGAATAGTTTCGGTATCTAGATAAAAGGAATCTGTACTTTCGGTTCAATTTATCTTTGGGATCGTTAATTCTTTTTGCCATCTGTAATTATCACAAAAGAAAAAGAATAATAGAAGATCTTGGAATAGCATCCGGATTTTCCTCGTCAGCTTTCTACTGCAATAATTGATGTCTCAGTTATTTTCTTTTCAAGTTGATACTAAGCAGCTGGATTGCTTGCTTTTGGAGAAATTGACAAGGCTGACCTCTTAACATATGATCCCTATAGTCTACAGTGAAAACAGGCAGGGACCACGTTATCTTTTATAGTGCTTAATTATAATAAACAATCTATAAATATCTAATTCTTTACATATTGTGATTGTCCAAACACGGTGGTCAAATTACAGGTCACCAATGTCTTGCTTTTGCTTTTAGCAATTTTAAAAAAGTAAATTTAAGGCACGTGATATTGTAATGACCCACCGGCGGATCGTAGCCTCTTGAAGTTATTGTCTCGCAGTGAATAGTACTCATTGCCAAGTGTGTAAGTAAACCTTGGAATTAAGTCGGAGAAACACAAATTAAACATTAAAATTGGCGGCAAAAACTTCACACACACTAAGTACATGAAATCTGTATTCTATATGGATCACTAGTTACAAGGAACATGTCATTGCAGCATATTAATTTGCCACCTGCATCTGAAGTCATAGTTGGAATTGGAATACCACCTACATCTATAAAGCATGGAGATTCATGAATTTTTTTTTTCTTTTGCTCCATTATGAGTTATTACTTTGACAGTAACTCATAATAGTGGTATAGGAGCTAGACTGATCTATTATATATTAGTCAGAAACTGCATGAATGGCTTCTGTGGAGTTGTGCTTGAACACAATTGTGAACATGGTCTTGTGATGTGTCTTCTAGGAGAGAGTGGTGAATTTTATTAATACGCAACTTGGAACCTGTTGCTGGAAATCTGTTTTTTGTTAGTTTAATTGCCTTAAGATTTCACTAGTATTTCCGAACTTGCAGTTGTCATGTTTTGTTCTAAAAAATATATTTTATTTTGTCAGGTTTTCAAGTTTGCCACTCCCTTGGAGGAGGCACGGGTTCTGGTATGGGAACACTGTTGATATCCAAGATTAGGGAGGAATATCCGGACAGAATGATGCTCACTTTCTCTGTTTTCCCATCTCCAAAGGTTTCTGACACGGTTGTGGAGCCATACAATGCCACTTTATCGGTACACCAACTGGTAGAAAATGCAGATGAGTGCATGGTTCTTGACAATGAAGCACTTTATGACATTTGCTTCAGGACTTTAAAACTTAGTACCCCAAGCTGTAAGTACCGCGTGTCTCCCCTGCCTCCCCCATCCTTTCTAATGCTATAACCAAATAGTTTTTTATTTTTTAATTCCACTCCTCATGGTGAAATTGCAGTTGGTGATCTGAACCATCTGATTTCTGCAACCATGAGTGGGGTTACCTGTTGCTTGAGGTTCCCTGGACAACTGAACTCTGACCTCAGGAAGCTGGCTGTCAATCTGATCCCATTCCCACGTCTTCACTTCTTTATGGTGGGGTTTGCGCCTCTCACTTCTCGTGGGTCTCAGCAGTACGTCTCCCTTACTGTCCCGGAATTGACTCAGCAAATGTGGGATGCCAAAAATATGATGTGTGCTGCTGATCCCCGACATGGCCGATATTTGACGGCATCTGCAATGTTCAGGGGAAAGATGAGCACCAAAGAGGTGGATGAACAAATGATCAATGTGCAGAACAAGAATTCGTCCTACTTTGTTGAATGGATTCCTAACAATGTGAAGTCCAGCGTGTGTGATATTCCGCCAAAGAATTTGAAGATGTCGTCCACTTTTATTGGGAACTCGACATCAATTCAGGAGATGTTCAGGAGAGTGAGTGAGCAGTTCACTGCAATGTACCGACGCAAAGCCTTCTTGCATTGGTACACTGGGGAAGGAATGGACGAGATGGAGTTCACAGAGGCAGAGAGTAACATGAACGATTTGGTAGCAGAATACCAGCAATATCAGGACGCAACCGCGGAGGAGGAAGAGGAGTACGAAGAGGATGAAGAGGCTTTTAACGAGTAGTAGCTGGAAACTTAGCTAATGCCTTAATGGTTACTACCTAAATTCATCCAGCTTTGCTGCCACTTGTGTATCTACGGCCATATGCACTTTTCTTTCCTTCTTACTTCTCCCTGATTTCTTATATTTTGCTTATTTACCGTTTAAATGTATTATTACTTTCGAATTGTTTGGAATGTGCCCCATCAGACAATAGTTGATTCTTGTATTTCTATGCATGTAGTGTATGAATAAGTTCTGCATTCTTCCAATTCTCTTCGCATTAAGAAAAAGGTTGGGCTTCTTGTCATGTTGAAAGATGGTGAGGCTTTCCCTTTACCTGCCGTGGTCAGAGGTAATAATGGGCTGAAAGCGTGTCCATTCTTGTTATCCGCCCATAGACTAAAAAAAATTAAAATGAGTCTTTTTTTTAATCATTCATTTAGATGATAATCTTGAATAGGGGTGTAAGTGGGATGGGATTGACCTAATCAATTCGAAAAATCGAACAAGATCTATTAAATTGATTCAGTTTGATGCTTTTTTTTTTTTTGGTGAACTGATTCAGTTTGATTCTATTTGATCTATTTAGGTAAAACTCGATTAGATCCGATCTCCATTGATCCGGGCTTCCATTGTTGTGTCCCCAAACCTAATTATTTGATCCAAATATTTTTTTTTATGATTTATGCATATAACACCCAAATAATTATTTTTATGATTTATAGAATTTTTTCTCCTCAACCCTCCCAACCCGATTAGACCCCTAATTTTGCAGAAGAGCTTCCTGTGAAGAAAGTCATTTATATTAACTTTTTTGGACATGGATAACTTCGCAAGAGGATAACTTCCTCGAAATGGAGCTGACTTTTTTCCTCCAAAATTTTATAATCCCTCAATCTCATTATATATATTACATTTATAAAAAAAAATGGTTTCAAAATATATGTCGATTTTTATTTTTAATATAATATTAAATATTTTTTATCAATTATACTCTTAAATACTTTACTTTACATTTATGACAATAGTTAATACACTAACGATTAATAAGATTAATTTGATAAAATTATCACTATCTTTCTTTCATTTATTATTTTTTCTTAAACTATATGATTTAATCAAATATGATATATATAATAGGACGGAGGGAGGACATGTTTTCGGCTGATTCTTGCGTATCACAGGAATCTATGAAGACAGTTTAAAGAATAGAGTGAACATCCAAATTGATCCCTCAAAACTTTTGGGGATCCGCTTTTAATTCCTGAAAAAAATAAACTAATCATTTAGTCCTTCAATTTTATAAATGCGTGATAAATTAGTCCCTAAGTTTAGTTTTGATATCCAATTACTTGCCTATGTGTCCTATTAACCATCTTATTTGTCCTGTTAGTGATCCTACGTGACCTATAATAATTTTCCACCATGAAAAAAGAATGAAAAGTGATAAAAGTGCATAATTTTCAAGTGTTTTGGGTTTTAAAATCGTATATATTTTTTTACTTTTTATTCGTTTTTCATAAAGGAAATTTGTTATAGACCATGTAGGACCACTAACAAATTAGATAGGATGGTTAATGGGACACATAGACAAGTAAATTAATGTCAAAACTAAACCTAGGAACTAATTTGTCCCGCGTTTATAAATTTGAAAAACTAAATGAGTAATTTATTTTATTTAGGTATTAAAAGTAGGTCCCCAAAAATTTTGAGGGACCAATTTAAATGTTGACTCCGAAGAATAATAGACCGCTCGCCCACAACTCGAAGAGAAGCTAAATGCATATTTTGAAACATATGATTGGAATTAATCTATGTTATGTTTGTGACGAATATCATCGTTTACACTTTACAAGTGTAGTTACTAATTATAATTAGTTAAAACTGAAACCATATTTCTGTTACTGATATAGATCGAAAATGTTAAGTAAATTATTTTAATTTGCTGAAAATATTTTAAAATAGATCTTGAAGACTTACGAACAAAACTTTATTGATCTTACAAATGACAACAACTGGTGCTGAAACCAATTTTTTCTTGCAATCTGATGAAAAACTGCAGATAGTAATCGTAATTTTCTTAATTTTAGTGATCTTAACGATGATAAAACGAATGTGATATGGCCCCAGAAAACAAAGGAAATACACTACGGTTTCGAAATTCGAACTACACGAATTTGAAAACGATTAGAAAGATGGAGAATTAGAAGTTCAAATCGAAGGGTGGCAGGTATATTTCGATGACGGTGAATAATTATCCAAGTATGCGAATAAAAAAAAGGAGAAATGGTGAAAGCGCATCAGAGTCATGGAAGTATGAGGATGAACATCGCTCGCAAATAGACGAGCTTCTCATAATCCAAAATAAATTCTCATCACTTGCTTAACATGAAAATTTGATCCACTTGTGTATAAAATAATAGCACGCCGATTACCAAGTGAATGAGTAGGTGACCGAAACAGAATATGATATCATTTGATCATAATAAAGGATCAGATATCGAATACAGAGCTATATGGCAATCGTCTGCGGCAATGTGCGGTTTGAGACATCTGAGAGTTTGGCCTTCATTAGCTTTTATGGTCGAGGCGACGGAAACCCTAGCTTTTATCCTTATTGGGCCACGGTGGGCTATGGATTGCTGTCACGACCCGTGTTTGTATGGGCTTGCTGCGTTTTGGGTTATAACCAAAATAAACGCTTTTACTATTACTATCCCATTATTTTCTTTTTTATCCCTCCTTCCCTAATTTTTTTCAATTAAATTCAATAAATACCTTTATCCCTAATCATTCCTATACAAAAACTTCCTATTCTTTCACAATTACTTCTCCTACCTTCTCAAACCCCTTTTAGCCCCAATTTCTTTCCAAACTGTACATCACCCTCATTTTTTCCTTTTTTTTTACAAACGGTACCCACCTCACTCCTTCATTCTCTCTGGTTATTCCCATAAAATCCTCCTACTCCCTCCTTCTTCCTTTTGCTTCCCCTCCCCCTTTGCTACTAACCCCACCCAATCCCATTGTCACTCTGACGTAAGCAGCGTGCGCGGCGGCAAAAAAGAGGTAAGATTTTCAATACCTTAGATATTATAATTTAGAATACCTTAGTTTCCATAAGGGTATAGTTTCTGTAGTGTACTCAAATTTCAATACATATAGTTTTCGTAAGGTATTCTAAATTTGAATACCTACAAAAATTATAGAAGTGGAAGATCAAAAAGAATATTTCTGAAATTTAAATGTGAAAAAATGGGGAAGAGACAACTGTTAAAAGCAAATGCGCAAAATAAAAATCAAATCTGCCTGGGTTAAAATATAATAATTGCACGAGTTTTTGGTGTGTAAAAAATTGGCAGTCCATGGTTTGGAGCATCAATCATTAATTCATGATATAAACGAAAGACAACGGTTAATAATACAAAGGCAAATTCATATGATTCCTTAATTAGCTTTATTTAATTCTTCATATTCAATTAATAAATTTTTTATTTTAAATTCATCCTTTAATTTTTTAAAAGATAAACAATGCTTTTTTTTTTTCTTTGTTAGTCACACTTTACTCTTCACCTTCATCCTCATGAATACGGTCATGAAAACTCAAAACCAACTTGGAGTGCCTAAAACAATTTATGCTATATTTGGTTTATGTTGTAAACATACATTTGAGGTCTAATGATACATTTGTTCCAAAAGAATTCTATAAATACTTTGCTTCAAACGCACAATTATAATTTCCTAATCGTAAATCAAACATTCACGTAATAACCAGCTGTCCTAGATCTCACACTTGAAATGAACATCAAAGAAGCAATAATGATCGCAATCCACAGTAGTCAAAAGATAAAAATCGTCACTTTTATGTGATTTGCAGCAATTACGGAAAGTTTGAATCACCATTAATGACATATTTTCAAGCTTATCGAACTGCAACATTTTATCCTTATGGCCCTTACCATAGTTCGTTAATCGCTAAGAATGCTGCTTTTCATAAAAAGCTAGAAATCTTACAAGCTTCAAAAATTCATGATTTCTAAAAACAACTGGCCAAGAAAAAAAGATTTTTTTTCAAAACCCAGTTTCAAAAAAGTTGAAAATCTCCGAGCAGTGTGACTTTTGAAGGGATTAAGATAAAAAAAAATTTAAAATGAGTGCTGTTTAAATTGTGAATATGGAAGCAAAGAGATGAACAACAACCTATAACTAACATAATTAAAGATGAAAGTAATGATGAAAAAATGTTATTTAACTTTTTAAAGACAGCAAATTTAACACACAAAAATACTATTACAAAAATAGTTGTTATTAAATAAAAAGGACAAAGTAGTTGGATAATGTCGTTGAAGTGGGAAGATGCAATTTTATAAAAAAGTGTTGGATTGTAATAATATAATAGTACAAAGACAAGGAGATGCAGCTATTGTTTGTTTCTCTACCCTTTTAGTACATGAAGAGCAAGCCTACTTCGACTGCCTAACAGAGGATTTGCATCAATTTTGACACACCTCCTTGATGTAAATTTCTATAACATTTTTACAAATTGTCTCCTCTTGCATTGATGCTTAGTCGGTATGTTGCTGAACTCCAAAATAGTGCTTCCATCTTGATAATATCGTCACCATATTTTTGGTATTTGCGATCTCCTTGTCGACTTTGTTAAAGACTTCTCATAGGACCCTTCTTACTTTTGTAGTTGTTTGTGAGTCTCCTTGTCGGTTTCGTTGAATACTTCTGACAAGGATTCCTTTTTGATCTTGTATTACTAGTAAGCCTTTGTGTTTACTTGTTTTGTGATGACTGTCTTGGTTTAATTGTTGTAATAGATCGATTGAAGACTTTTGAGTTACGCCCAGTGTAAGAACAAACGTAGCTATGAAACTCAGAGGCGGGTCTTCTAAGGAGTGAGGATAGCCACGATTCCCCTTAAAAATTTTCCCCAATTTTCTTTTACATAAAAAAATTATGCATAACACCCTCAAAATAATTTGCAGAACATATATTTTATTTAAAGCCCACAAAACAAATATTGGTTCCAACCCAACAATGTTAGGGTTCACTACAACTATGCTTCTTCTTATTATTCTATGTGCATGTGCTTCCAGCTTCTTAATCTCTCATATGTGCTTATGCACCATTGCAAGATGATTAAGCAAGGACAAATTAATAAAGCATAAGAGGAAGAGGCCATATATCTGTGTATTTGTAGCGAATATTCTTAGGAATTTACTTTTTAAAAGATATTACATGTATATAATTAATTGTACAAAATATGTTTAAAAGGGAGAGACTAGCACCCATGCTAGCCCTTCCCTAGATTTGTCCCTCCGAGCAAGTACTAGCTAGGATTTCGCATACTTGATGTTCACTCGTTTTACTAACTTGAGTGATAAAATTATATATGATTAATGATGAATTTTGAGTAAATTAATTTGGTAATGGCCAACAGCTCCCCCAAAAAATTTATTCAAGATCTATCCTTACTGATACCACTTGTTAGAAACATAGCGGTTATCAAATAAAAATGACAAAGCAATTGGATATCATCCTTGAAGTGGGAAGATGAAATTTTATAAGAAGGTGTTGGATTGTAATAATATCATAGTATAGAGACTAAGAGCTGCAACTATTATTTGTTTCTCTATCATTTAGTACACGATGAGCAAGGCTATATATAGCCTGCTTCCCCCCGCCTAACAAAGACAGTTGCTTGTTTTTATATGAGTAAAAACTCAAATTAGTCGTTGACAAAATAAAACACGGTAATATTTTTTGTTTAGTCTAGACCTTCAGTATATGGAAGTCACATTGGATCCCGACTAATTCGTGTCGAGCCGGATGGACCTATATAAGGTGGGAAAACTCTCTCATTGCCTATTTTTCCATTCACATGACTCGACTATGAGACATTGCTTAAGGAGAACCCAGGGTCTACCCTGAGATTTTGGGTGCCCTGTGCGAATTGAGAAGTTGGTGCCCTTATAATCATTTGAACACTGTCCTCCTTGCATTTTTTACTGCAAAATCATTAATAAACCATTCATAATTAAAGTTCTTTAAAAAATCATTTTCGATAGAAATTAAAGCAATACTATTTAATCTACCTTGTGACATAGTAGATCGCAAATAAGATTTTAACAATTTCAATTTAGAAAAACTTCTCTTAATAGATGCAACAGTAACAAGAATAGTTAATATTATTCTATAAGCTATGCATGCATTAGGAAAACAATTAAATATTTTCAAAGAATTCAATATCATATAGTTTGATTTTGATTCAACTGTTGAAACCTCTCTAATGACTTTTAGTTCTTCAAATAGAATTTCATCATTATGATCATAAGAATTTTCATGTTTTAGATAAGTTTCAAGATGTTTGCAACATAATATTAAGTCCTTATCAGAAAATGACCTAAGTTTTTCAATACTAAACAAAAATCCAAAAATCTCCTCATATGTGCTATACTGATCAAATCTTCTATTAAGTAAGCCAATTGCTTGATCTATAATATATATAAAATAATAGATTCTAAAAGACTCCTCAGCAGACTCAAGGTTTGATTGTGTGCATTCAGAGAGATTTTCATCATAGTGTTTTTTGCTATGAATTTGACGTTTTTTAACAAACACATGTTCAATCTCCATTTCTTTAGCAATTTTTTCAGCACTAACAATGAGCATGTTTGGTACGTCCCTTCTGTGAGCTTATAGCGGATGAGAAAGTAGCCATGTTTGGCAAGCGACTATATCACAAGCTTATAGCGTTTTTTCCAGACGCTACTTGATGTAGCGTTTGAGCTTATAGCTTATAGTGTTTCATTTTTTTTCTTTCTATTTTTATCTTTATTATCTTAATTTAATTATACATTTATCCTCTTATTTTTCTTTTATGTAAAATCATTAATGAAAACGTATTTTTATGTCATTTTATATTTTTCAGCTAGTTCAACCGCTAGTTTTACCAAATACTTCCACACAAAATAGGCTAGCTTATCTGCTATCGGCTACCTCATCTGCTATAAGCTATCCGTTAACAGCTAATTTTACCAAACAGACTTAATAGCATTTGCACATCCAGATTCTCGATACTTTTCTAATAATACATTTCAATAATCATCACACTTTAAACAATAAATATTTTTTATTGCTAATAACTAAATTATATAAAAAATTATTTTAATATATATATATATATATATATATATATATATATATATCTTAATATATGGTCTCCCTTAACATAGAAAACAAATTAATTATATAAATTTTTAATTTTAATATTATCAATTTTATATATATTAAGTATATAAAAAAAATTGATCCCCCCGATAAAATGGGGTCCTATGCGATCATTCCTCCTGCACATGCTTAGGGCATGGCAATTTTACCCGTACCCATGGATATCCGTGGATAAAATCCGTAACGAATGCCCGTTTGGGGAGTTTAATGGGTACCCGCTTGTTAATGGGTGGGGACGGGTATTGAGGTACCCGCACCCACGGGTACCCGTACCCGATGACACTATAGTAATTTTAATGTTTTTAGTCAATAAGTTTGGTAGAAGAACATTATTTCTATGCTATTGTTCTAGAGTTCCATCAATCAAATATAGTGATAATCGATAATCAATGCAGCAATGGTCATTTAATTAATTTCTTGTTGGACTCTTTGTATATTAATATATGGATAGGATATCCATGATATTGGATTTTTGTGGTGAACCAATGCTCATAATTCCAATATCAAGTATTTTCTTTTTTTTATGAGTCCAACACCATGTAATTATATATTCTTTGTATATAGAGATATTGCTAATAATTAAATGAGCATTGGTAAAATGATTCACTATTGAAATTTTAATATATCCGTGGATACCCGTAAACCCGTGGATATCCATAAAATCCGATAGAAATCCGTTTAGCGGGTACCCGCTTGAGCACGGATGGAGATGAGAGAGTACTACCCGCATCCGGCCCGTCCCGTTGCCATCCTAGGACCATCATTGGGTCCGAGCTCCAACTACTTAAACCAATAAATGTTATCAGCCACAAATTGTTAATTTTATAAAGGGAATTGCCTTCCTACCAGTATCAATTAGTTGAAGACAGATTATTTTTACTGAATGATTTTTTTAAAATTGCATTATCTTTTCTTTATCTATCTCCTTCTTCTTTCTTTATCTATCGCTTTCCCTCTACCAGCACTTGCGATGTCTCCAGTTAAGGTCAATTTCTGGTTCTTCAAGTCCAGACTGACTGACTGACTCAGCTCCTACAAAATCACCCCAAATCATTCAATCTTGGATGCTATATGGTTATTATGGGTTTCGATTATTGGAAATAAAGAGCAAAACAAACTTTCTAGCCATGTTATGTAATGTAATATGTGGTTTTTTCTCTTTGATTTTTTCATAAGCTTCAAAAGGCAATGAAATTACAAGAAAAAGCGACAAGAGATTGAAATTCCATACCAGAAATACTAGAAACTGCCTTCATGACTTTTTTCTTAATTTTGTCATCATATATTTCCACTTCTAGTACTACTTTTTGTAGAGAGCAAATCACAGAGAGCTGTTAGACCCTATAATCGCTTCTAACTTCTAAGCATGAAAATAACAAAAATAGTCTCCACAACAATATTAGAAGGGAAAAGAATATGAAGGACAAACCCAGGTTGCAATGAATTGGAAGCACAGAAGACAATGCAATTTAAAAAAAATCATTCAGTAAAAACAATTTATCTATAACTAATTGATAAGGGTAAGAAGTGTACCGGTACCCTCTATGTTGAATTTCAATTCAAATATATATCCTATATGGATTAGCATTAATCAATAATTAAAATATTGTTAAATCATTAATATATCAATTTTTGTTATTATGGTTTATGATATAACATTTGGTGAATTTATGAATATGGTAATTGGGCTTTTTGTTGTGAGTGGCCCGTGATGGGTTTGGTTATTCACTGTTAGCCTGTTGAGAGGTCCCTCCTCTCATATGGTAAAGAAATAAAACTGTTCCCCATTAAGCAGTTGATCACACACAGAAACTTACCAGGTAGAGGGAAGTTATTCTCTCACACAAGGATCTCCTTTGTCTTTTCCTTGCTAAACAACAATGGATCCCGAGATCATGCAAGGTACACATTCTTGATCTATTTCTAATATGGATGTGTTTAATATGCTATAATTTTGTGTCTATAATTGATTCTAGGTTTACAGGATTCTGTTTAAATCCTTCAATTGGTATCAGAGCCATGTAGATACAGATTATGGCTATTAATCTTTTCCTTTTACATGATTAAATCAGAAATTCGTGTACCCTTTTTTTTGTTCATGAACCCTAACTTCCGTTGATTTTTTTTGGTTGATTAATCTCAAAATTGATATGGGGCTTTCCTTAAACACTATCACACGAATCACATACTCAAAAATGAGAAAATTTCATCAAGTATTTTCGGAGATCCAGTGCGTTATTTTTTCTCCGTTTTTGCGTTTTCTTTCGAATGCGATTCCTCCATCATCAACGAACGATTTGCAAAATTAATTGAGGGGTTTCTCTTGTCGCAACAGTGCGACCTTATACCCAGAATTTGGAGTTTTTTCGTCGCCGGAATGAGCAGATCGAACCGGGTTTCTTGGCGAGTCAATCGCGACCCGTTTACTGTTGTTGGGCGAGGAAGATGATCTTCCTTGCGACGCCCAGACGCTGGGCCCAGCGGGTGGGGCGCGTGGGCCCACATCCAGAGCCCAAATTTTTTTATTTTTTTTTATAAAAATAATTATTAATTATTTCTGGGATTTTGATAATTTTTTGGGTTTTTTTGGACACCCATAAATATTTTATAATGTTAAATCCGAAAATAATTTGTATTTTAAAATATTATACTCTCAGTTATTTGGCCTGTAATTTTTTTTTTTGTGACTGTTCCTTACTTTACTATTGACACTTTGATATATGATACTCTCCTTGATAATGTGTCATCGTCATGGAATTATTTTGGGGTAACACTGAACCATTTAATTCTCTTATTGCATGATAACATTGTGCATATTAAATGTTTCCTTTGTTGTTATGATGCCAGCCTCTATGCCTATGCAATTGACTTCTGTCAAGACTTTGAATGGGACAAACTTTGAGGATTGGAAAGAATCTCTGGATCTGTATTTGGCTATCACTAATATGGACTTGGCTTTGAGAGAAGAAGAGCATGGTGCTCTTACTGCTGAGTCCACTGCTGTTGATAAGGCTTCTCGTGAAAAATGGGAACACTCAAACAGGGTATGTTTTATGGTGATGAAGTACACCATGGAGAAATCAATCAAACAGAGCATTCCAGAGAGCAAGAAGGCTAAGGATTTTCTGAAAATCTATTGGTGAGAAATTCACAACTTTTGAAAAGGCTCAGAAAGGCCAGTATCTTTCTTTGATTGAGAAGACTAAATATGATGGTGTTAGTGGAGTTCGTGAGCACATCATGAAGTTAGTTCACTATTTTAATAAACTGAAGTCTCTCAAGGTTGATCTCGGTGAGAGTTATCTAATCTGGCAGGTTCTGGAGTCACTCCCTTCTCAATTTGATGTTCTGAAGACCTCTTATAACACTCAAAAAAATGAATGGACAGTTGATGAGATGATTACTATTGTTACTCAAGAAGAGGAGTCTATAAAGAAAGGGAAATCACACAGTGTTCAGTTTGTTGCTTCTACTTCTGGTACTAAATATGAGAAAAAGAAAGGTCACAAAGGCAAGTTTCAACATGACAAGAAGAAAGGAGGGAAGTATCTCAACACTTGGAGCCTAAAAAGAATTTCTTCAAGGGAAGCTGCAAGTATTGCAAGAAGTTTGGCCATAAGTTGGATGATTGTTATTTTCTGAAGAAGAAACATGAGAAGCAAGGCACACTCCTAGCTCTAGCTTGTTTTGAATCAAATGTGATTGATGTTGCTCCCAATACTTGGTGGTTTGACTCAGGTGCAACCATTCACGTTGTGAATTCTTTACAGGGGTTCACAAGTCTGAGGAAGCCAAGTAATGTTGAATCCAAGATTATTGTGGGAGATAGAGCTAGAGTATCAGTGGAAGAAATAGGAGTAGTTACCTTGTATTTATCTTCTGGTCATACTTTATTGTTGAAAGATGTTGTTTATGTACCTTCCATGAGAAGGAATTTGATTTCAATTTCAGCTTTGGATAGACGTGGCTACGCTTTTGAATTTGGTAATGGAAAAGTTGTTGTTTGTTTTAATTCTGTTGCAGTTGGTTCAGGAGTTTTGTCTGATGGACTATATATGCTGAATTTGAATGATATGTCTGTTAACTCTGTTGTTGGAAATAAGTGTAGTAGGACTGATGAGAGTTCTTCTATGCTATGGCATAGACGCTTAGGGCACATCTCTAGGCCCCGGATTGAAAGACTGGTTAGGGAAGGTATTCTTCATGACCTTCACTTTTCTGATTTTGACACTTGTGTTGATTGTGTTAAAGGCAAGTTCACAGCCAAAACTAGGAATAAAGGAGCAAATAGGTGTGATGATGTGTTGTAGCTAATTCACACTGATATGTGTGGACCTATTACACCCACTGCCATGGGCGGATATAGGTATTTTATTACCTTCATAGATGACTTCTCCAGATTCGGTTGGATAGATCTTCTTCACGAAAAATCTAGTTCTTTGGATTCTTTCAGATCGTTCAAGGCTGCTATTGAATTGAAGACAGGGAAGAAGATTAAATGTGTGAGGTCTGACAGAGGAGGTGAGTATTACGGCAGATATGATGAAACTGGAAGAAACCCAGGACCGTTTGCTAGATTTCTCGATGAATGTGGAATTGAATCTCAATATACTATGCCTGGTACTCCTCAGCAGAATGGAGTTGCAAAGAGACGCAACCGCACACTTTTGGATATGGTGAGATGCATGTTGAGTCATTCATCATTGGCAGATTTTCTTTGGGGAGACGCTTTGAAGACTGCTCTGTACATTCTTAATCAAGTACCCAGCAAGTCTGTGCCAAAAACTTCCTATGAGCTGATGACTGCAAAGAAGCCGAGTTTGAAACACTTTCATGTGTGGGGTTGTAAAGCAGAAGTTAGACCTTACAATCCTCAGCAGAAGAAGCTTGATCTTAAGACTGTTAGCGGTTTCTTCATTGGCTACTGTGTAGGCTCCAGAGGTTGTAGATTTTATTGTCCTTCTCATTCCATGAGAGTCATAGAGTCTGACCAAGCGATATTCTTTGAGGATGATTTGGATAGTGGGAGCCATACACCACGACCAGTCAATCTTAAAGAAGATCGGACCATAGTCCCTGTACCAGTTTTTTCTCTCCCTGCTGATATCATGGTTCCAGATACTCATAATGATGATCAGGCTCTTCAAGGAGAAAATGATGTTGTGGCACCACCAGCTGATGAATAGGAACCTGATGACATTGCTGAAGTAATCCCTTTAAGGCGATCTCAGAGAGCACGGAAGCCTTCTATAACAGATGATTATGTTGTATATCTTCATGAACATGATTTTGATCTTCATGATGACGATGATCCTATCACTTTTGAGGAGGCAATCTCTAGCACTCATGTTTCTGATTGGCTAAATGCTATGCATGATGAATTTTCTTCTATGTCTCATAATTCTGTTTGGGATCTCCTAGAGTTGCCGGTTGGTTGCAAACCCGTTGGGTGCAAATGGGTTTTCAAAACCAAGCGTAGTCCAGATGGTAAATTTGAGAGGTACAAAGCTAGACTAGTAGATAAAGGCTATAGTCAAAGAGAAGGCATTGATTATAAGGAGACTTTCTCACCGGTCTCTACAAAAGATGCTTTTCGAGTTGTTATGACTTTGGTAGCTCATTTTGATTTAGAACTTCACCAAATGGATGTGAAGACGGCTTTTCTAAATGGAGATCTAGCTGAGGATGTCTATATGGTTCAGCCTGATGGGTTTGCTGAATCAGGTAAGGAGCATTTGGTTTGTAAACTCAAAAAGTCCATTTATGGACTAAAACAGGCATCGAGGCAATGGTATTTGAAATTTGATCAGGTCGTCACTTCTTTTGGCTTCGAGGAAAATGCCTCTGATCAGTGCATTTACTTGAAGACTAGTGGGAGAAATTTTATAATTCTTGTGCTATATGTTGATGACATTCTTCTTCCTAGCAGTTGCGTTAAACTTTTGATAGAGACAAAATTGATGTTGAGTAGCCACTTTGATATGAAGGACCTTGGTGATGCTTCTGTTGTTTTAGGCATCCAAATCTTTCGTGATAGGTCACGTGGCATTCTTGGATTGCCTCAAAGAGGATATATTGAAAAGATCCTCAAGCGGTTTAACATGCATTCTTGCTCCCCATGTGCTGCACCTGTTCAAAAGGGTGATAAACTCTCTAAATCCCAATGTCCTCAAAATGATACAGAGATAGCTGAAATGGCAAAAGTCCCTTATGCTTCCGCTGTTGGCAGTTTAATGTATGCTCAAGTTTGTACTCGTCCCGATATTGCTTTTGCTGTTAATGCTTTAGGGAGATACTTGAGTAACCCAGGTTTGGGTCATTGGAAATCCGTGAAAAAGGTCTTGAGATATTTCAGGGAACCAAGAATTATATGTTGACCTATAAGAAGTCTGATCAACTTCAGGTCATTGGTTATTCTGATTCTGATTTTGCAGGTTGCCCTGACGACCGAAAGTCCACTTCCGGCTCTATTTTTATTATGGCAGGAGGAGCTATTTCTTGGAAGAGTGTTAAACAGAATCTTACAGCTACTTCTACCATGGAGGCAGAGTATGTTGCTTGCTATGAGGCTACTTGTTAGGCCATGTGGCTAAAAACTTAATCTCTGGCTTTCATATTGTTGAAAGCATATCTAGGCCACTTGTGATATATTGCGACAATACTGCTGCTGTGCAATTCTCTCATAACAACAGAAGTTCTTCTCGCTCAAAGCATTTTGACATTAAACATCTGTTTGTTAGAGAGAAAATTCTGGAGTTTCAGACTCGTATTGAGCATATTGCTACAGAAAACATGTTAGCAGATCCATTAACTAAAGGCTTAACTGTTGGAGCTTTTCAGAATCATGTAGCTCATATGGGTTTAGTTAAGTCTTTTGATGTTTTGGGTTAGTGGGAGTCTGAAATTATAAATTTACTTAGTAATTCTTATGAGATATGTATGAGATGACGTTACTTTTATTATCATATCTCTTATAGCATTTTCAGATGCTTGGACCGTTATTGGATTGCATATTTGTTTGAATTAATTATGTTTTTCCATATTCATTATTCTTTATGTGAGATGTGAGTTTTTAACATGTATGATTTACTTCCCTATCGGATACTATTTCTGCAGCGTTAAAGCTCATGTTTCTTAGAATGTTGATTGACATGTGCTTGGGCCATAATTGATATTCCAGTCTTAATGATTCTTATATTTTTAATGATTGACTAATGCTATCCAAGTGGGAGAATTGTTGAATTTCAATTCAAATATATATCCTATATGGATTAGCATTAATCAATAATTAAAATATTGTTAAATCATTAATATATCAATTTTTGTTATTATGGTTTATGATATAGCATTTGGTGAATTTATGAATATGGTAATTGGGCTTTTTGTTGTGAGTGGCCCGTGATGGGTTGGGTTATTCACTGTTATCCTGTTGAGAGGTCCCTACTCTCATTTGGTAAAGAAATAAAACTGTTCCCCATTAAGCAGTTGATCACACACAGAAACTTACCAGATAGAGGGAAGTTATTCTCTCACACAAGGATCTCCTTTGTCTTTTCCTTGCTAAACAACAATGGATCCCGGAATCATGCAAGGTACACATTCTTGATCTATTTCTAATATGGATGTGTTTAATATGCTATAATTTTGTGTCTATAATTGATTCTAGGTTTATAGGATTCTGTTTAAATCCTTCAATATTCATCATGGGTATCCGAGCAATGCGCTTTTATAATTTTGAGCTATAATTTATTCATGTATTTGATTACAATTACAATGCTCTCTTAGTGTAAAAAATTTTTATACTGACAACCAATCATATATGATTATATTGTCACATCATTATAAGTATTTGTCTTTTATAATAACTACCTTAAAAACCTCAACCTTACTCTCTCATTATCCGGTCAAAATCTTATTTATAAAGTCCAAATTATTGAAATATTTATTGACACATGTAATACTGACCTCTTCAAGGTCATCGATAATCTGTCGGTAATTTTTTTTTCGATAACATTTTACGGGCCAATGATAATGACAAAACAATGATATTTTCTTATTTAAAGAGATTGAAATTTTTCGTCTCTAAATATTTTCAACCTTTTAAAATAAGGTGTCGATTCAAATATAGATGGAATTAGAGGTTGATCGATTATGGCTTTGTTTGGCAATGTAAATCCGTTAGGCTAACTTATAGCGAATAAATTATAACGGATGATTTTGTAGCTTCACTCAAAAATGTTTTTCTTACTAGTTTATAGCGTTTTGTCCAGACGCTACTTCAAATAGCATTTGAGCTTATAGCTTATAAAATATTATATTTTTTCATTTTTATCCTTGGTAATTTACTTAAATTCCTCCTTTATCCTCTCTTAGACAACATAAAATATTATAATCTTAAAATAAAATATTACAATCTTAAATGGTTCCTAAATTTTTATTTTAATTATTATACTATTTTTTATTTTTTGGATGATTTTTTTATTATACATGTTCAAGTTTTCGATATTATCTATATAATTTCTAAGTATATATATAACTTTTAAATCTCTATCTATCACCAATGAATGCATAAACAACGTATATAATAATTTAAAATATCATGTAAACAACTAATTAATAATTATAAATAAATTCAAGTATTAAAAACGATAATTATTTTTAAATAAATTTTATATATATATATATATATATATATATATATATATATATATATATATATATATATATAAACACATTTTTTTTATGTCATTTTATACGTATCATCTAATTTAACCGTTAATTTTATCAAACACTTCCAATTCAATAAGCTAGCTTATCCGCTATTAATTATAACTCATCTGCTATTAGCTAGCTTATCCATTATTAGCTAGTTTTTACCAAAAAGAGCCTATAATGGATAAATTTTGTCTCTAAACTTACCTCTGATTAGTAAAATCAATAGTTTGTGGCTAATTAATTGTTGGTGCTTTCTCCGGTATCCATGATAATTTTGGGATAAAAATTATACTGTCTAATAAAAATGCGTCACCTCAATTAAATGGATTATGTTAATGGATTACGTCAAATTATTATCACCATTTGATTAGACCACTTAGACAGAGTAAATTACACTTGAGATACAAGAAAATTCACCTTAATTGTTTCTAACTTATAAGGTTCATTTCTAATAGAGATAGAATTAGAGACAAAAGGGAAAGCAACGATTTATTGTTTACACTAGAACACGTTTTTAGTTCATTTTAACGTAAATCCAAATCCCACAACAAACCTGAAGATTACATAATGATAAAGGGCAGTTGAAGAAGATGCCCCTAGCCTAAACAAATAATAGGCCACGTATGTGTTTTATTATTATACCATTCAATCTAAATGGTTAATTTTGAGCCAAGAATTATTATTAGTCCTCTTATTTTTCATACTAAGAAGGTGCTATCATCATTTGATAACGTTAGCAAAGAGAGAGAGTGAGTGTGTGGGAGTGAGAGATAGAATGATGGTAATATAATATTGTGCGGAAGTCATCAAGCTTTCTTCCTCGCTTATCTAAATTTGCTAAAACTCGGAATCACAGGTGTCATTACAATGATTCATGGAACATAAATTGAACAAAATATATCGGGGGCCCTAATATACACTGTCAAAACTCAACGGCCATTAAATACCTTACTGAAAAATTTTCTTCAGCATAAGGTGATTACCATGTTGGTAAGAGCTTATAAGGAAGAGGCATAAAAAAAAGGGGGACGCAGCATATATGATATGATGGTATATGTCATCTACAAGAGTAACGCAATTTACTAATTGTGATGGGATTCTTGACCTTGTAAATCTGAATTCTCTTCTGCCTGGCCTGAGCTGCTATGGCCCTACTCAGATTCTTGTTAGCCACACTCACATCCAACGCTTCTTCACAACACTCCACTCCCACGGACTCCTCAACCGGTAATAAGTTCAAATCAGGGATTCCAATTGGGCCCACATTATTATTATTATTATTACTGGAGGAGGATGGCATTCCAAACGACGTCGTTGCTTGGCCACACGCTTGCTGGATTGGAAACCGAGCAACGCCCTCGTTGATTTGGGGTGGTTGAGCCGTTTGATTGATGATCAACGGTGGAGAGTGCGGCGCGGCGGGGAATTGCAATTGCAGTTGCTCGTGTCCATGATCATCCTGATTTGGGGCAAGACTTCGCTGTAAAAAATGGCAATTCCATAAATAAAAAAAAAAATAAAAAGGAGTGGACCCACACCACCCACCGAAAAAAGATAAAAGCAAAATAAATACAACCCGGAACAAGATATCCCCCAAAAACGGAAATTAAAAACATTGAAAAAAAAAAAGAAAGAAGATAAGCACCTCTTGCTTTCTCGCTTTCAACTTCAAATTAAAGTCCTTCAGCTGGTCAAGATAAAATTTCACATTCTTTATCTCCTGTTTCGATTTTCACAGATCAACCACAACCAGTAAGCAATTTTTTTTTTAAAAAAAAATGTAACAACTATATTTATGGGCCCAAAAATTCAGGAAAAAGTCATAATTACTTGCTACTAATACTAGTAAGTGATAAGATAAAAAAAAGAAGGAAAAAACTTACTCCATGAAGCAAATCGTTGTCTTTAGTGAGTTCTTCTATAATCTTCACATAGTGCTCTCTCTTCTACGAAATACACAAAAATCCAAAGATTAGATTACTGAGGATGAAAGAAAGAGGCATATTTAAAAAATTGAAATGATTGGTGGAAGAGATAAAATGGTATTGAGAGAGAAATGAAAAGATACCCTTTTGAGAGAGACGTTTTTCCTGAGGAGGTTATGTTTGTCTTCAGATTCACTTGGCGAAAAGGAAAGAGGGGTTGCAGGACTTGAAGCCTCTGGTTTAGGTTGATGATGATGGAAGGGAGAAGTTGAAGAGGGTGAGAGTGATGATGGGGTAACACGGATTGCAGATCTCATTCCCTTGCGTCCCCATGTGAATGGTAATCGAAACCCGGACTCCAATTTCGACATCTCAGTAAGGATTTCAGCAACTTCATTCTCGGATGGAGTTAACAACATGGTAGAGGATAACAAAGAACCACCACCACCGCACTGTTTCATCTCTCTGCGAATCCTAATATTATTTGTGTTGCTCTACTAAATCCAAATCATAAAGACGAAGATTTGATTGATAGAGCGCAGTGGGAAGTGAGAGAGTGAGAAAGATGAAATGAATAGAGAAGATAAACAAGAGAGAAGAAGGGGGAGAGAGAGAGAGAGAGAGAGAGAGTTTTTGGTGTCGCTTGGAAGAGAGAGTGTGTGTGCGTGTCTCTCTGCCTCTGCTTAATAAAAGGGAATTTTGGAAATTTGATGGCAAGCAGGCAAGGTTCTAACTTGTGACACGTGTCATCCCTCCAAGGATAGAGGCCTCTCTAGGGTTTATGTATGTATAGTTGTTTAACTGTTTTTGCTAAGTGTTTTTTTTTTTTTTTGGTGCTCCATATTCTTCTATTTGAATTGAGGTGAAAGTCTTGGTGTGCAGACCCAGTGGTATTGTTCAGGTGATTACGCTATGATTTTCATCTATCAAATATCATTCTTCCAGCATCAATTGAGGATCACATAGCCTTCAAGCTATTGATTGAATAGGTTCGAAGGAGAAAAAGCTTTATGGCTAAGTTTATACATGTTATATTAATTTTAGTTTTATATATAATATATGATAAAATTTAATTAGGTTTATATTAAATACCATATTTTTATACGCATATTATATTTAAAATGTCCAAAAAAAATATCTGAGTACATTATGAGAAAGAAGAGTTACTATTTTATTTTATGAGAGGTTTCTTTAAATGTCAAAAAACTAATTTATTTTGACCGCTTTTAAATGTTTTTTTAAAATAAGATTAAGTATTATAAAAATAAGAGTAAATATAGAATTTACTTTCAATATATTGTCATTGTAAACAAATTTATGCTAACATCCAATCATACAACAACACATCATTTAAAATATTTGGTATTTATAATAATCACATGGACTTAATCGGTATGTATTGTCTATTTAAACATTTTTTACACTGTCAACCAATTAGAAATTGTTACATAAGCTAAAATGTTTGAATCTTATCCTAACCCCTTTAAAAGTTACTTATTTATGATTTCTAATTGGTTGACAGTGTAAAAAAACTTTACACTGATAATGCATATCAATTAATCTCTTCCCAAAGTATCCCGCGCGCAACTGAAGAGACTAATGTCACGAGGTACTGGACGACATTAAAGGACTGACCTTTCCCAACCAGATTTTCTTCATACACAAGAGTCAGGAGTCGAACCCCCGACTATTTTCTTAAGAAGTTCGAGTCCGTTATCATTAGGACCAACCACATGTTAGTCTCGATCTTTTTATTTTAATAAATATTTAACATATAAAAAAATTAAAATATACTCAAAAGAGAAGAATCTTCTATTTATTATTATAGCGTGTGAATTTGTGTCTAAAATAGACTGATGTAAACCATGCATCTTATTTTATTTTTTAAGCTAAATTAATTTTCTTTCTTTTTTTGTATTTTTTTGTTTACTATACATGCCAGTTGAAAACGGGAACGATAAATTCTAAAATAACATGTTGGTCAATTGAACAGCTAATCCATGTATATTATTTTTTTGGTTAAATATCACCCTACTTCTGTTTAATCTTAAATGTTGAGAAATATTAGCACCAAAAAAAATATATTGAGAAATAATACCGTATTGTTTCAATATAATATTAGAAAATTTCATAAAAAAAAAAATATAAAATTAGAAAACGAAAGTTTATTTAGATGCCTAATTATTTGAACATTTAATTCAATCAATTACACTATATGAATACATTCTTTTTATTTTTTACAGTATGAAGCTAAATAATTATAATAATTTTTGTAAATTTTTATTGTATAGGAATCTAAAGACAAGAAAAACATTACTCTTCTTCTATATCTTTTCGAGACATAAAAGTTGTATTAAGCTGAATAGGGGGATTGGGGGGAATCAGCGTGAAAAATTAGTGGGTCCTCAGTCCAACACAAAGGCCTCAAACTAAAGATGAAAAATTTAGCTAACATGGGAGGTGACCATGTTGCCTGATTTAGGAGTAAAAAAACAGTGACTGACAAAAAAAATAGTGAAACAGTGAAACTAAAAGAAACACTGCGATAATTTACTCCTCAACAGTCGAATGTTATCCATAATTAAATCCTAATTAGTATACATCTCTGTTTTTTTTTTTCCAGAAAAGAGAGCACTTGTATTCTCAATGTCCCTCATCGAAGCGTGGCAATCTTTTTGGTAACCACATGAAAGAAACAAAGAATCCTTCTTGAAATGGTACTGCTTGATAAAACTTGAAACTGTTACAAGAAACTGAAGCACCGTAAAAAATAGATCTTCTAGAGTATTGATACGTCATCTAAATGTCCTATACCAAAATATGTAGCATCACATCCTCATTCCTCACAGGCATGATTATTGAATTTTAAACTTCCGGCAGGAGGAGCTATCCATGAAGCTTGGCTTTCCATTCACCAAATTCTGCTTCCTATAAGTTTGAGTAGCCATAGAAAATTCCTTCGAAATAGGTTGGTACCTGGCTTAAAATTCATCTTTTGCGTGGCAAACGACTTGAAAGCTCGGTTGAATAATGTTCTTAACAGTATACAGTGCATAAACAAGAGGCATGTCACTGCATAATACTAGTAGTATCGTGCTTGTACTAGGATTTGCACCCGAATAAAATAATTAAGGTAAATGCTAACTAGTATTCTAAGGACATTGATTAGGAAATTAAAGATAGAAATTTTGCATTGAAAATGATATATTCAATATATTGAACATTCAAAAATTATATTTTTCAATAATTTTTTTTTTCTATATTTGAATTCCTTAAACAATTCTGTTGGGACACTTATTAGCGAAAAGCAATAATTAATTTCTTTGCCTTTGCCTTTTGTTCCTCTAACTGCCTAAACTCGTGCAAAACTTCCTTGGAAGAATTTTAATATTGAGGTTTTTTGTTGGCTGCTTGGCCATAATGTGAGAACTTCCAATTGGCTACTTTTGTTTTGACCTGACATGATTGACTAATGAAATCAAATATCCTCAATCCCAACCCATAAGTTACAAATATTATTAGGTAAATGCCAATGAGTATCCTTAGGACATTGATTAAGGAATCAAAGATATAAATTTTGAATTGGAAAGTGGTGTATTCAATACATAGAAAATTTAGAAGTTATGCTTTTCAATACAAATTTTTTATTTTTTGATTCCTTAATCAATATTCTTAAAACATACTCCCTCCGAACTTATATATAAGCAAAAAAAAAAAAACTAACTTCACACTATTAAGAAATTTAGTTATATTAGTTTAATTGTCTTGATTTGTGTAAAAAAATAAGTTATAGTTACTAAACTATCCTTTCTTGGGAGTGTATAATGCTCTTGAAAGTTATGTCTTAGGTGTATATAATGCTCTTGAAAAAATAAAAAAACAATTAACCAAAGGGTATTTTTGAAATACTATCATTAAATAGAGTTGATTTGGTTGACTTTTGCTTATATTTGAGTCCAAAAAATTTAAGTACTTTTTTGCTTATATATAGATCCAGAGGGAGTAGGTTAGCAAGACCTATATTATTATTATTATTATTATTATTATTATTATTATTTGTATAAAAGTAAGGACTGATGTGAGCTTTCATGTGTTTGATGCACCTCTAAAACCATAAAGACTAATCATTAGCTTTCTCAATAATCTTTTCAATACAAGCTTTTGATGTACCCCGTAACATGCATGTTAATTTTGGTCCTATTATTGTTTAGTTTTATTCTCTGTTATTGATACTAGCCAAGGCCAACATCCGTTTGCATGATTCCCCATGTCGTTTGTAGGAAGAGGAAAAAACTTCTTTCTCACCAAAGCATATTTACATTGACTCAAAACTGTTAAAAAAACAAGCTATAGCATAAAGCATGATAAAACACTACAGACAGAGGTCTTTCTTTGATAGACAAAGCTTATAGCACAATTATTAAATGATGATTTTTCTTAATTATTAGATTTGTTCATTTTTAAAATCCAATTTAACATAGTAATTGGGAAATTATAACATTGCCCTTTGTACTCCTATAACTCTATAAGGCTATAACTAAGGTAGACTTGATCCACACTATAATGAATTAATTATAGTTGCAAGTCAAATTTTAAAAAAAAATTGCTTATGTAAGTGTTTATTTTCCATCAGCCATTAAATGGCAACATTAGGAATTTACATAGGATATTCCCACGTTTTTTATTTTTGTTAGAGGTGACAATTTGAACCAGCGCGACTATTCTTGTTGGCCCACTGTGGGCTAAGCTAATTTTGGGATTGTAATAAAATGTGTACTATGTATAAAATGTCCGCAAATGGACAGTTGGGCAGGCTTATATAGTAGTTATATTATATATAAGAGGAGTAAACAACGAGATTATGAAGAGAGAGTAAAAACTTTAATCAAAAAAAAAAAAAGAAGAAGAGAGAGTAAAAACTCATATACCATACCCATCTGCCTAATATGTTACGAATTTTATGATATTATTATCAAACAGAAGCAAACAACCAAAGAAAAATGAAACGAGATTCAAGGGATGCGTAACTAACAACTCTAGAGCTGGCACTTGGGAAATGCAGGCCCCAATTCAAAACACGTTGGCACTCCGGTTAGCCTGGCCCGAATCGAGCCAAGCCCACCAACATTGGGTCAGTCTAATTGAGTTAGGTTAGGTCAGGCTAAAATTACATTTAGCCTGCATTTTTAATAGCCCAACCCATTTTGTCGGATTATTTGATTCAGCCTATCAAATTTGGTCCATTTTGAAACTCAATTTTTTATTATGTATGTAAAAGCTATAACTTATATTACATTATTTTAAAGTTTTTTAATGATTTATAGTATAGTTATTTTGTTATTACCCTAACAATATATTAAAGAAAAAAAATCAGCATCTTATCACATAACTACTAGTTTATTTATTTTATCATAAAATTATAGACGAACATTTGAGAGCTCACCACACCAGCTACCTCCTGTTTTCAGAATCCAATATAGGCACTACTTGGCTACTTGCTTTGATCGCTTATGCATTGCAATATGGATTTTTCATTGGCGAGGGGTTTAGACTACAGCGTTGGTTTCAGAAGTTTAACATGATGTTTTTAATATGACGTATCTAATTCATGGTTTTCATTCTTGCCCCCCCCCCCCCCCCTTAAATATATTTTAGAGCGAAGTTTCAAATTAGACCTTTAAAATTTTCGAAGATCCATTTTTAGTCCCTAAAAAAAATAAATTAACCATTTAGTCCTTCAAATTTACAAACACGGGACACATTAGTCCCTAGGTTTAGTTCCGACATCCATTTATTGCCTATGTGTCTCATTAATCATCGTACTTGGCCCGTTAGTAATCCTGCATGGCCTATGATGAATTTCCACCATGGAAATTGAATGAATAGTGAAAAAATGCATACTTTGCAGGTATTTTGGATTTTAAATTTGTGTATATTTTTTTCACTTTTCATTCGTCTTTCACAAGAAAATTCGTCATAGGTCACACAGGACCACTAACGAGTCATGTAGGATGATTAATAGGATACATAGACAAGTAAATGAACATCAGAACTAAATCTAGAGACTAATGTGTCTTACGTTTGTAAATTTAGGAGACTAAATCGTTAGTTTATTTTTTTCAGGAATTAAAAGTGGGTCCCGAAAATTTTCTGAAAACCAATTTGGGTCTTCACTCTATTTTAAATAAACACGAGAATGCCAAATTTTTATATCCACGACAATCAAAAAACAAAGATTTGCAGTGAACAGACAAGGAGAGACATAACCCAGCAAAAGCAGTCAGGACAAAGGCATAAACTTGGTAGACATACACAGCTAAAAACTAAATGCTCTGCAAATCATGTGCAAGTGCAACCTCTTAAAAGTTATATAACATCAAGCCCCGTCATGTGCCTTACAAGTTTAATGTCAGCAGCAATAAATAGGAGTACAACAATGTAAGAACATTATCAAAGTCAATGAAGATCATAACTAAGCTGCTTTTCTTCTCTTTGCTGCCGGTAAAATAAAGTCATCATCAGAGTTATCCTCAGTTTTCCGCTTCTGCTTCAACGTGGAGTTCGGTGTCTTCTTTTCAACAGAAGGTCCGGGTGTGGTTGGGTTCTTTTTCTTAACTGTAACAGATTTTGTGCTGCTCTTCACAACAGCTACAGCTTTAACTGGAGAAGTGAGCTTCTGCTGAGGACCTCTGTTTTGCTTCTTTTGATATACTTTCATTGCCATCTCTTTAGGAAGCAAGCCCGATTCCATCAACCTGCAGTTAAATTCAACAATGAAACTAAACAACCTTTTATTGCTTGGCAGATAGAAGCTAAACAGGTTCTCTATTTTTCAGTTTCAAACAGGTATATCTTGCTTAATATTTCTTTCGTTATTTTCTTTTAGTTAAATGGTTAGCTTTTACTCCTCCTCCATTGCACAGAGAGAAATTTCAATTTTGCAACACATATGCCTTGTTTAAATAAGGGTTTACATTTGAGCTGCTGTTAGAGCAAAATTCAACGATAAGTGTCAATCGTTGCAGTAACTAAGGTTTCTCACTTACCTAAAATTTTTGAACAGTTTTTTTAACAAGTGGCACCACATGGTTCAGTAATAGTACAAAACTATTTACATTGTTAGTGAGACAAAAATCCTTTGAATAATTTGACAGCAAAACTTAAAAATGAAAACACAAATTAAATCAATAAAACTTGACATCCTAAACATTAAACAATTAAAACTTTTAAATGAAAGAAAAAAGGAGCAGGGGAACTAAACATTTGCTGCCAATATTGAAGGATGAAGATGCAACAACGAAACTCTTAAGTATCAAGCTAGGCTAATTTCGGGGTGAGAGATAGTGATTGGTCCAACTGCATGAAAACTCTTGATATTGCAACGTCAGAGGAACATGTGATAAATCTATTGAATTAGTAAATGAGACGAGAGAAAAATAGAAGCTAGAAATAATGTTCACATAAGACACTAATGCAACAAAAGTATCATTTTTCTGATGCTTGTAATGGTGATGAAAGGATATGAACAATTTGACAAAATACTTGATACAATAACTGATGGCAGATCTTGCACCTTGATCACGAGAGACGAAAGCAAAATGAGCACACTACAAATGCAATGTAGACAGTAAGGGTGGATGGGGATCTTAAGAAAAGGCTTGAGAAAGGAGCATGTCATACATTAACTTTAAATCTACAAGTATAAAATACATCATTTCCAATTATGTTCTCCTAAAAATGCACACAGGCAGATGTAGTAGCAGCATGTAATTTACAACCACTTAACTAGTTTTCGGATTAATAATAGAAGGTGCAGTGTATGTTTAAAAAATTTTAAGATTGGAAATACATAATCTCTAAGGCAAAAACACAAAATATAAAGACACTCAATTGTCATAAAGATAAACATGATCAAACTTTGTCTTTGAGCCAACAAGTGCTCTTTTGAACTACCCCCACTTATTTTGTTTTCAGGTCAGAAATCAAAAGTTTGTCCATCTCAATGACCTTTGAGAGAGATGAAAGATTAGTCAATCACAAGAGGGGGACCTTAAAAATGGCTTCTGGGCTCTGGTTTGCCTAAAGTCCTAAACAGAAGTCATTAATCGTGCACCTTGAAGTCAAAACAGAATCCTTAAAGTGAAAAATAATAGCATGCATAGCCTTCACTTTAGCGCACACAATTTGATGTATAGGCCTAGCTTGAGGAGTTATAAAGGCTGGAAAAGTACTATTGAGATTTGAGTCTAATGATCACATTAAGAGGAATTTACCCATAGAAACTCCACTCGATCAGCAACAATATGATATTTAGCCTTATTTTACATCACTAAAACTGGTACCGACACCTGATAGGAAAATTATGCTTACTAAGGTGCTAATGAATTTTATGTTTTAGGAGGTTGAGAAATTGCTCAATATTCCAAATATGCTTAGACCATAGTGGCAAAAGATTTTAAATTACAAACTCAAGTCTCAAAAACATAACTAGTCCATTTATAGCGTTGGGCAGGCCCTTATAAGTGGTAATGTTATTCATGCTCAGCTCAGCCAACGAAGTGCATAGGAGAAAGAAAGCATAAATGATAAATCAATCATAATGCTGTCCCTTCCTTCCTCTGGAATATAAGGTTGTAAATGAAAGAGGAAGAATGGATAGGAAAACTGACCAGATTTGTGACATTTCGCTACTGGGAATTTGCTTATATAAGGTCTGGTAGAAAATCCTCAGAGGGTCTTTCTGAAAAATTAGAAAGGCAAAAAGTGATTACTGAAAACTTGTTGTCCAGCAGCCAGAAACATGAAAACAAAAGGCAGAAGCAGAAGCATAATACCTCCACAGGAGGATCACGTTTCTGGCCAGGTAAATCATAAACCTTCTTTTCTCTCTTCTTCTTTTCCTCCTCCTCCTTTGCCGTCTTCTTCTTTTTCTTCACTTCCTTCGTTCACCCACAAACAAAAACACTACGCATTATCAAAAGGAATACCACCTCATTCATTCATTCATATTTAATAATAATATAAACGACAATAAAAACATAAAATAGAATTCCTAATATAAACCAAGCTTCTTGTTCTTCTTCTTCTTCTTCTTTTAAAAACAAAAACAGAAAAATAGAAGAGTGGGTAGGATGGTAGAGAGAAACCTTGGAGACCCTTTTAGCTAGGGGCTTGTCGTCGTCGTAGTCAGAGTCTTCCTTCTTGACTTTAGGTTGTTTGGAGCGAGATGCTGGTGTAGCAGCCTTAACGGGTGTTGGAGAATAGGGTTCTTCAGCCTCTTCTTTTTTCACTTTTGGAACTTTTTTGGAACCGGAACTCTTCTTCTTGTTCTTGTTGTTGTTCTCCTCCTCCTCTTTCTTCACAGACCTCGAATCTTCGGAAGCCATTTCACACAAAGTTGCAATGCAAAAGGCACCGTGAAGAGTGGCAGTGCTACACTTCCCCCCCCTTTCTTGTCACCGCACGGATACAGTCCCAAAACTTTGCGTTTTCAACAGATTCGAAATTTTGGGCCCAAAACAAGGCCCTCCCTTTCCACGTTAACCGACCCAATCCCCATTCATCTTGCTCCACGCTCGCCTTAAAATTCATTCCCACCCACTCTTTCTTTTTTCACATTTTATTTTATTATAAACAAGTCTGTTATTATTGTTATAAACAGATATTATGTATGTCAACGTATCATTGATCTGAATGATAAGAGACTCAGATATAATAAATGATCAGGAATTCGAATCTTGATTCTTGTGTATAAAGAAAAATCTGGTTGGGAAGGGAGAATCCGTCTTGTATGCCCAACAAGTTCCCAGACGGAAATTAGTCATTACTAACGATAATAAATATTTTATACCTATCTGATGATTACAAAATAAAAAACAGATATCATGTATTTATCATGTTGTGGATGATTATTTTATCTTCATAAAAAATTGTTTGGCCCATAACTATCTTATCTTCGTATAAAACTGTTTTAAGATTAAAAATTTACTATTTCATTATAAATAGTGCTAATTAGTTTGTCGTTACTTCACATTTGATCAGATAATTAATATATCAAATCGATATTTATATACTAGCGTTTGGTTTCTAGTTATTGAAGAACTAGCTTTTGAATGCATTTTCTATTGTCTTTATCTCTCTAATTTCTTTTTATTTACAACAGTTCGAAGTATTTACTTGTGAATGGCAATTTTTACTTTGAAAAAAATTACCTAAATATCACTCTAATTATGAAATTGCGATGATAAATTTAAAAAAAAAAAACTTGCAATTTGCAATATTCAACTATGCTAGGTTTGTTTGGGTAGATTTTGGAGAGAAAGAAGTGTGCAAGAGAAGTGGAAGCTAGGTTGTTTGGGAAGGGAGAGAAATTAGAGAAGAGAGAAAATAAAGAAGTGGGATCCACATGAATAAAAATCAGATCCGGATTTCCTGCATTCCGGAATTCCCTACATTCACACATTCACCATAACTTATGGTCAGGATCAAATGCAATTATTTTTGCATTAATATATTTATCTACAAAAAAATTAATCTATGATCAAGATCTCATGCAATCAAAAAGGTCACTGCAAAGAATCCATTTCCATAAAAATCTCTCTTATCTAGTCAAGAGTTTGGAAAGAGAGAGAGAAAAAGTTGAAACCGTAATTCTACTCTTTTGTTTTGGATATTGCAAATATGTTATTATGAGCAAATATGTCTATTGAGAAAAATCAAAGTTTCACATTTACTAGAGATAGAGCCTCATAAGAGCTTATAAAGCGTGGGCAATCCTTAGCTATTGAGCTAGCTTTTGGGATTGAGTTAGGCCCAAATTCTAATAATGTCTTTTCAAGAAAACTCAATCTTTCTCTCTCCTATATTTTTCTCCTACTTCTTTCAATCTAAACAACCTAAAAATCTATTTTTTACTCATTTTTTATTCTTTTCACCCTACTTATCTCCCCACTTTTTTCCTCATTCAAACATAGCATAAAAGTCCATTGGTAAAAAATAAAATAAAACTCCATTAAATAACCTCCATTTTCATCTGTATTCTTTTTGTCATTTTCATTTTCAGAAAAGACATAAAGTTTGGTCACACTTTGTGTTTGAAAGATATAGAATCTGTTTGTTTTAGATTCTTCAAAGATAAAATTACGTTTGAAAATTACGTTGGGAGAAAATTCCTCTCACATAGCTTCCAAAATAATTGTCTCAGGAAGTGTTATTTTCACGTTTGCGTTGAAAATAATCTAAACCAAATGGGCATATAACAACTTTCTTTTTTTATTTGTATTATATATAAAGGAGTGATAGTAACACACTCTCTAACACTCTCTTTCCAACACACACCAAGGCTATTGATTGAAATCCATATGGGTCCCACTAATTCATGTGGGTCCCACTTGAATTTTGTAGGGCTCACATGAATTTCAACCAATAGGAGAATGTGTGTTGGAAAAAAAGTATTAGAGAATGTGTTAATGACATTTTTCTTATATATATTACCATACTTCCGTAAAAAAGATTAATATGGTTTTTTAAAATAATCAAATTTACCAAACACTATTTACCATCTTGGTAACACTCCCTCTTTGTCCTCTTCGAATTCCGGACACCCCACCTTTTGGCCTATCTTCGAAGCACTATAGGGAATGAGGAACCATGGTACGTGGTTAGGAAGGAATAACTTAGAGCATGTTTGGCAAGGCACTTCAACGAGTTTATAGCGAATAATTTATAGCGGATGAGAAAGTAGTACCGCTTAGTAAGCGTATCTGTCACGAGCTTATAGCATTTTTTCCAGACGCTACTTGAAGTAGCGTTTGAGCTTATAGCTTATAGCGTTTCATTTTTCTTTCTACTTTTATCCTTATTATCTTCATTTGATTCTACCTTTATTCTCTTCTCTCTCTTTTATGTAAAATCATTAATGAAGATGTCCTTTTATGTCATTTTATATTTTTCAGCTAGTTCAACCGCTAGTTTTACCAAACACTTTCACAGAAAATAAGTTAGTTTATCCGCTATCCCCTATCAGCTATCTCATCCGCTATCCGCTATCAGCTAGCTTATCCGCTAACAGCTAATTTTACTAAACAGGCTGTTAAGCTCCACAAGTTGGTGACTTTCGCATATCCATATTTTAATTTTGACACCTCAGATAAATGTGATGTTATGTGCTTGGTGATGGTGTACACCAATGATTATGCTACTAAATAATACTACTATTGAGGAAGCTTTGCAAGAAAGCAATTATGAATATATTCTGCAGATTCTCCTTTGGTATCAATCCCCAGCCCAAACTTGGTGGACAAAAAAGCTAAAGTAAGAGGATGGCTTTGATTGGAGATAGATCAACACCACATGACCTTGGAATTTATGCTAAAGCGAATACAAATCACAAAATGGCACACAATTTCTGACTGTATTCCAGGAAATTTTTCTACTCTTCTTTTCCGCTATATTATAAATACTCTAATAACCAAAGAGAGTATATATATTAGACCCAGTAGAAGAAGAGAGAAATTAAAATGGTGTGGCCTTTGAAGGAGAGAAGGGGTCCAGCATGGAAGTAAGGATGGACAAAGAACACTTTGTCCTCCATATCCGCACCTCCTTTGCAGTTGGTCGCCATAGTTGGCATTGTGCTGTTCTTGCTATTAGTCCTATCTTTTATAAACTTCAAGTCGACCATGCAAACAACCACCATCAACTTCAATTTGTTCCTCCTGGTTTTGCCCCTTACGTTGATATTAATTGCTCACTTCATCTCTACATATGGAGCACGGCTTGTGATTCCGGTGCCGTCATTGATTTTTCGTCGAGCACGAGCCCAAACAGGAGGGGGAGGAGGAGGGTCGCCTTGGGGTGTGGCGGCGTTGGTGGTGTTACTTTTGTTTTTGGCCTTCTACCGCTCCAATTTCAGGTCTATGTGGTCGCCACTCGTTTGGAGATCCTACTAGTAGCTATCATATTGTAAGTCATAACATTAGCTCGAGCCTATTTTTGTGTATGTCGTCACATCATAATCATATCTTTGATCAATAGCACTTGGCTTCTTCTTGTATTTATATGCTATTATCTTATATTTTTATCCTTTGTTCATTTTTTTAAGTTTCTTTGCTAATACATGTATTAGTTGGTCACAGTCTAATTACAGTTATGGAATTTTTATTCTTTTAATTGGGCTTGTAAGATCAATTTTCAATTACAATTACCACAATGCTGGGATGTGATCAAACACCGAGAAGCCTCGCTTTGATAGAATGAACCATAGCCAGATCTAAATCAACTCTAGATCGCTTACTGTGCAAGCAAGGGAGATGTAGAAATTGCTGCCCGGTGAAATCACCATTTTTTCAACTACCAGTACCTGACATGCTTAGATTTTTGGACTGTTTAATATTCGATTCTAACTTCAATACCTATTTATAATTTCTGTATATGACTTACATGGAAAACTCAAATAAAGGATGGCAAAGTGAATTCTAACTAGTAACTATAGTGTTATTTACAATAAAACATGCAAAGTGGCATTGAATATAAACCAGATCAATAACATTGATATGAATTTTAACTCGTTCCATGGCAGCATCTCACGAATAATAAAGTAGCAGCGGTGGTCCAGAGCATGCAAGGGAGGAACGGCCGCAAAAAGATTCCATTTTGTCAAGGGTTACCAATTTTTTTTTATATACTTAGTATGTATAAAATTGATAATATTAAAATTAAAAATTTATATAATTAATTTGTTTTCTATGTTAAGGGGCACCATATATTAAAATATATATATATATATATATATATATATATATATTAAAATAATTTTTTTATATATTTTACTTATTAGCAATAAAAAATAATTATTTCTTAAAGTGTATCCATGATTATTGAAATATATTTTAGTTTTAAATTAAGGAAAAAGTGTATACAACCCTCCTAAACTTTAGCTCATTTGCAAATAGGCACATTCAACTATTTTTTCTTCCCAATTAGTCCTTAAACTTCTACTATTAGTGAAATTGATCTTTCAACTATTTTTTCGTCCCAATTAGTCCTTACACTCATACTTAATTAAATATATTAACATGAATTTGTTGGTTTATCAAACATTTTCTTGCCTCAACCAACTCAATTATTTTAGGAAAGTACTAAATACACATAAATTTCAAATATATAAAGTGGTATAAAATTATTAAATTATTTTTGTATCTATACTAGAAGCTAATATAAGGATTGATTTTACTAATAGTGTAAATTCAAGGACTAATTGGGACGAAGAAATAGTTGAAAGATCAATTTCGCTAATAGTAGAAGTTTAAGGACTAATTGGGAAGAAAAAAATAGTTGAAGGTGCATATTTGCAAATGGGCTAAAGTTTTGGGGGGTTGTATGCACTTTTCCCTTAAATTAATACACCTAAATAGATGTACACCTAATTGATTTAAACATATTTTCTTTCCTTTTTTTTTTCTTGGTGACTCTTTATCTCTCAATGACTCAGTCCCTAATTCTTTTTTCCAACTGCGCCGTAGTTCAGTAGTTACTCCCTCTTTATTTAGTATCGAAAAGCTTAGGTCATTTTCTGATAAGGACTTAATATTACATTGCAAACATCTTGAAACTTATCTAAAGCATGATAATTCTTATGATCTTAATGGTGAAATTCTATTTGAAGAACTAAGAGTCATTAGAGAGGTTTTAACAGTTGAATCAAAATCAAGCTTTATGATATTGAGTTCTTTGAAAACATTTAATTGTTTTCCTAATGCATGCATAGCTTATAGAATAATATTAACAATTCCTGTTACTGTTGCATCTACTGAGAGAATTTTTTTTAAATTGAAATTGTTAAAATCTTATTTGCGATCTACTACATCACAAAGTAGATTAAATAGTCTTGCTTTAATTTCTATTGAAAATGATTTTTTAAAGAACCTTGATTATGAACGGTTTATTAATGATTTTGCAGTAAAAAATACAAGGAGGACAATATTCAAATGATTATAAGGACACCAAGTTCTCAGATCCCACGAATAATGAAATAAAAAGTAGTAGTTATTCCGTGATTTACAAATAGGCTTGAACTCCGAAGTTGGGAGAACAAATGAGTAGGGTTGTATTAATTTAAGTTTGGCAATAAAATGAGGTGATAATCTATACTAATTCGGAAAGGATTTGTCATTTAGTATTGACCTTTTGAAAAAAAAAATATTTCAAAATGTAATTTTTAGGCTAAAATATCATTTTGATCCTTTAACTTATTTTTTAGTTTCAATTGGGTCCCTTAACTTTTAAAAGTTTCAATTTGGTCCCTTAACTTATCTCTGTTAACACAAGTTACTCCTCTCCGTCAATGACATAAATAAATGAATTTCAAATTAGTCCTTTAAATTGTTAACATATATGGTACTTTCGTCACTTTGCTTGTGTCATTGACTGAGGGGACTAACTTGGGTTCACAAAAATAAGTTAAGGAACCAAATTGAAACTTTTAAAAATTAAGGGACCAAATTAAAACTAAAAAATAAATTAAAGAATCAAACTGATAATTTAACCAAATTTTTACATTGCAAGTAATTTGTTGTTTTAAAAAAGCTGAAAAGGCCCGCCTATTTGGTTTGAGGTAGGAAGACGGCGCTTTCTTTGTTGGGCCCAAAATCAAAACCTTCTTTCTATGGTTTGAGTTGGAGTGGCAATTTAGTATTTAAGAAAGGATAAAGGATTAGGTCTTCTGACCATTAAGCCATTAACAATAGTTGAGTTTTATTTCATAGAAATAATAGCAGACATAAATATACGAAGTTTTAATTTAATCTATATTTTATTGGATTTAATTAATATATACTGTCAGTGTAAAATTTTTTTACACTGTCAATCTATCATAACTTGTCACATCACCTAAAATGTTTGACTATTATCCTAACTACCTTAAAAGTCATCCATATCATAATTTTTGATTGATTGATAGTATAAAAAACTTTATACTGACAGTATATAGCAATTAAACTCTATTTTATTTATCTCAATAATAATAAGTTAGAAACTAAAAAACAAATGGTAGACATCAGCTCAAATTGTTGTTAAAAAGTGCAATTTTCAATTTAACAAAAACAGTAGTCATCAGCTCAAAACATGAGTTTTTGGTCAATATACCTTAATCAATGTACACTACTTGGACCGTACTGTTCTGCCCTTTTATGCGGTGAGAGTTTAGTCTCCTTGTTTAAAAAATAAAGGCTTAATTGCACTTTTGGTCCCTCAAGTATCACGATTATGTAATTTTGGTCCCTCGGATTTTAATTGCGCCAATTGGGTCCTCCAAGTATCACGATTGTGCAATTTTGGTCCTCCATGTTTCAATTGCGCCAATTGGGTCCCTCACATATCATAATTGTGTAATTTTGATCCCCAAGTATCACGATTGTACAATTTTGGTTCTCCAAGTATCACGATTGTGCAACTTTTAACATCAATAGCCTACGAAGCACATGTGCAACTAATTTGGCACTTAATGAGACTAGTTTGGCAGCTTATGTATCATTCTTATGTGACACTTAATGATGTACATTTGATCATTAAATTGTGTGAGATGTCAATGATGTCTTATAAGAATGTCCCGTAAACTGTCAAGTTGACTTCACTAAGTGTCAAATCAGCCTCACGTGTCTTATGTAGGCTACTGACGTTAAAAATTACACAATCGTGATAATTGGGGGACCAAAATTACACAATCATGATACGTGGAGGACCCAATAGGCGCAATTGAAACTTGAGGGACCAAAATTGCACAATCGTGATATTTGAAGAACCCAATTGGCGCAATTAAAATTCGAGGACCAAAAGTACACAATCATAATACCTAAGGGACCAAAAGTGCAATTAAGCCAAAACAAAAAAGAAAAGAGTTGAGTCTTTCATATTATTTATTTAATCATCATACATCATATTCACATTTGTGGGGGTAAATTATTGACATTGCTTCTTTAATCTTTACGTATGAAATTAAAATGGGCCATGTTTGTGAGTGGGCTTGGTTAGTGTCAGGCACCAAAATTCAGAGGCCATTGCTACATACATCATCATATTTATACATCCACCATCACACGTCTCGATTTTTATATGTGAAAAGACAAAAACCTCCTTTTTTAATGTGTTCCGATAATTAGTTATAGAAATACAAAAATTTTGTGTTCCGGCAATTAGTTATCGAAATATATATGTGTTTTTTTTGTATTCTGGCAATTAGTTTTCGAAACACAAATTTTTCTTATTCCGATAACTAATTGTCAGTAGATCAAAAAACTTGAAAAATTTAGGAATACAATTTTGTTGTATTTTGGAAACTAATTGCCGGAACATTTTTTTTTTTTTTGTATTCCGGAAACTAAATGTCGGTAGGTCAAAAAAGTTAAAAAATTCTAAAATACTAATTTTTATGTATTCCGACAACTAATTGTCGGAATCCAATTTTTTTGTATTCGAAAAATTAATTGTCGGAACACATTTAAAAAGAAGTGTATTCCAGATAGGATCTTGGAAATAAAAAAATTGAAATAAAAATGGAACGGTGGATAAATGTGGTGTATCTAGCGAAGCCCAAATTCAGATGGGGAGAGGAGATGAAGGAGCGGTTGTTGAGCAACCCACCCGTCACACAACATGCGACACTAACTAATATCACATTACACGTGTGTCAGTCCCCTGCAAGGCAAAGTCCAAAGTCCAAACCCCTCTCACTTTCCACTTGTTGGGTTCGAAAACACAGACACAGATTGATTCCTTAGTACCATAGCAGTTAGCATTGTCGTTCGGAAAGGAAAGGACAATGAAGGCAACGAAGAGGCCGATCCACGCCGTGACGACATGGGTTCGGCGGCAACCACCCAAGATGAAGGCCTTTCTGGCGGTGTTTTCGGGCCTGACAGCCTTGCTCTTTCTCAGAATGGTGGTTCACGACCACGACAACCTCTTCGTCGCATCCGAGGCTGTTCATGCATTAGGAATTTCCGTCCTCATTTTCAAGCTCACCAAGGATAAAACTTGTTCTGGTTATACGCTACACTTTCCATTCCCATTTCCCAATCCCTTCCTTTCTAGTTATAATCATTTCTAATTAATTAATTAATTAATTATAACAACTAGCTTGCTTATTCACTTTGCAGGACTTTCACTTAAATCACAGGAACTGACAGCAATGTTTTTAGTTGTTAGACTTTACTGCAGTTTTGTCATGGAATATGATATACACACCATACTTGATTCGGCAACCTTGGTCACCACCCTTTGGGTTATTTATATGATACGCTTCAAACTTAAATCCACTTATATGGATGATATGGACAACCTTGCCATATACTATGTGGTAAGTCTTTTGTTGATTAGTATATATAATTAAGCTATGCATCTTCTTGTGTGTATTAGCTATATATGTAACACTCTTCATTTATTATCTGGTAAGGTAACATAGCCTTAGGCCCTGTTTGCAAGCTAGGAGGGAAAGCAAAGGGAGGGAAGGAGAAGGAGAGCATTATCCTTCCCCTTGTTTGGGAGTGCGTATTATATAAGGGGGAAAGAAATTGAGTGTATAAGACATACTTTTACAATTTTACCCTTACATAAAAAAATTAACATAATTAATATTCTATAAATAATATTAATGCCCCAAAATAAACAGGGTAAATTTTAAAAATGTATGAGGATAAGTTATTAATTTCAACTAGTTTTCCTTCAAAATACCCCATATTGGGGGAATCGAAAAAAGTGGGGAGAGAAGGAGTTTGGAGGGTTTATTAAGATCCCCAAAACCTTCCCCTCCAATTTTTTAAACTCAAAAACAAGCGTGACCCTCCAATAAACCTTCCCTTTCCCTCCAAAAATCAACTCACAAACAAAGCCTTAGATTGGCCTTCCTGTTAAGCATGTCACGATTTCTCGTCTTGAATTTCTCCAACAACTGAATGCCTAACGGACTGTAAAATAAGAAACTTTTTGGGCAGAGTAGCATTAGCTACAAAACTGCAAACTTTTGGAGTATGATTGTCTTAGAAACAGTATAGGAGCTTCTAAAATATATAAAATTCTATTTTCTGTGTATATATATATTGCGTTCGATTTCTGTATTCCTGCATGGATTCAACAGTTCTAGTTAAAGTCCCCTTGAAGGAATATGGTTTGCAGGGGGAGGGGGGGGTTGCTGGAGTGCATGTTCTGTAATTCCTCCTGAAAGCTTGTTTGACTTGATTACATGTTAAAAAAACGAAGTGCCCTAATTTCTGACTGTGAGAAAGGTGATGTTTGAGTAGTGCTACTGCTTAATTCAAGTTTTTTTTTTTATTTCTGTTTTTTTTTTTAAAATTTTTATTGAAGAATCGCATTTTTAAACCTCAAAATATAACAGAAGTTTCATCAATCTTATCATATTGTAACTATTGTTCTCGCTTTTCCCTTTACCCATGAATTTATGACATGAAAATGTCTTGGTTTCATACACAAGAAACTAACTTTAGCTCTGAAAGGAAAATACCTCTGTCGTAAGAACTGAGATATTTTATCTTTCAGGTGTCTGATTGAATGGAGGATTCAATTGCTCTAAGTATGAAGTGTTATGTTTTGTTAGAAGCTGTCAAAACTAGATGATTAAATTTTCTTTTTCTGAAACGCAGGTGTTACCGTGTGCTGTGCTGTCCTTGTTGATTCATCCAACAACACGGCATCACACCGTTAACAGGATTCTCTGGGCTTTTTGTGCTTATCTTGAAGCTGTATCTGTTCTCCCTCAACTGCGAGTCATGCAGAATGCTAAGGTCTTTTAGAAATAAATTTCTGCCTGTTACTTTTTCTTCATAACTTTTAATTGTTTGAAATGGTTATTATGATGTATGTTGGTATTATATCTTCCTTTGCCAGTTGGTCTGTATAAATACAATTGGAATTAATTCATGATTTCAACTTTCAGATTGTTGAACCATTCACAGCACACTATGTTTTTGCCCTTGGAGTTGCAAGGTTCTTGAGTTGTGCACATTGGGTCCTCCAGGTTTGTCATGAGTATTAACTCCTAAAACGTTTTTATTGTCTAATTCTTGAAATACCATAAAAGATATTATAATGATATTTTGTGGATTAAGTGTATGGAGAACTTCCATATTTCATTCATTGGATTATGTATATTTTATCAGAAATCTTTGCTCTAGTGTTTCTGTATGACACTCCTACTTTAAACTATTACCACACGATGATAGTGCAGTTCATGGTTTCTAAAAGGAGTTGATGTATACCAAATTTGGCATCAATACCTTTGACTTGCCAGTTATATATTTTTGACCATTGCAACCTTCCATATCCAATGATAGATAAACCAATTGTGTTCTTTATTTAAGAACACCTATGTTGTCTTCCCCAGGTATTAGATACTCGGGGACGCCTACTAACAGCTTTGGGTTATGGACTGTGGCCTTCTATGGTACTTCTATCTGAAATTGTCCAAACTTTCATTCTGGCTGATTTTTGCTACTACTACGTCAAGAGGTAAATGATAAATTCTCAGTTATGCAACATGCATTTTAAAATGCTCTTGTCAACTTGCTGAACTTTTTTTCTTGGCTGCAGCCTTGTTGGTGGACAACTTGTTCTTCGGCTTCCTTCAGGAGTGGTGTAACTTTAGCATTCATTTTCAGATCCCTGAAGTTGGACGTTCCTTCAGAAATCATAACTCATTATTGCTACAGAAGTTTCATATGTTATCTTTCTGCGCTTATTAGTTTAACGAAGTTTACTAAAGTGGTATGTATTCATATGCAATACTAACTTGTGTTCATCTCTTTCATCACTTCAAGTTAGTATTGCTAATTGGCAGATATCAAATGTCTCTTCTTCTAAGCTGATGTGTGCTGTTGAAGCTATAGAATGAATAATACACGTTTTGGCATGCCTTTTAAATATTCACTATCCGTCAACGAGATATTAGTCGAATTGACATAATGCAAATGATGAGAAGTCGTTTTGCCTATGAATGAAAAGGAAGAGATAAAAAAAATGTTGTAATTGAACCTTGAGGTAGATTAATGAGGAAGAGAAGGAAATAAATTCAAGGGACTTGTTTTGCTTGTGATTTGATATCGTTGTGGGTGTTTTTCTTTCTCTCTTTTTTTCATTCAGTCTTTGAAGTTTTTTGGGAGTTTTTTAAGGGTATTTTAGTTTCCTATTTTCATTAATAATTGTAAAAATGTTACTTTATTTTTATTCTGTTTTATGTTTTCAAATAAAACAATATAGTAAAACAATACATTGAAAAATTGATGGTATATCTTTTTTTTATAGGTAAATGTAGGGATGGCAATGGGTATCGGACCCAATGGGTACCCACAAAAATTATCCATGACGGGTAGGATAATTACCCGCTTAATGGGTATGGGTGCGGGTGCGGGTAATTACCCGCAAAAATTAATGGGGATGGGTGCGGGTGCGGGTAATTACCCGCAAAAATTAATGGGGATGGGTGCGGGTACGGGTACTCTAGTACCCACCCCGCCCCATACCCGCACTATGTATATTTATTTATTTTTTTATATATTTATTTTCTATATACATAATTATAATATATTACATTAAAAAAATTTAAAAAAAAACTAGAGCTTCATTTTTAATTCCAAAGCTTCATCGTCAGTTCCACTTAGCTAGCTTCATCGTCGTCTATACTTTATATGTTACTTCATCATGTCTTAATTATAATATATTACATTAAAAAAAATAAAAAATAAAAACTAGAGCTTCATCATTAGTTTCACTTGGCTAGCTTCATTGTCGCCTATACTTTGTATGTTACTTCTCGATTAATATGATCAAATCATCTCCAATGGAAATGCCTAGGTTGCTATGTTTTCCTTCTCTATTTAGTATTTGAATATTTACAATAATCTCGACGTGTTTTTCTCTGTCTTGTGAACTAACCTGACAATAATGATAATCATCAAGCGTTGACAAATAAAATAAAAAGGAGGCATTAATATTGTTTTTTCTGCAATTCAATAGCATTCCTTTTTTTTTTTTTTCCTAACACTCCTTTTAGCGTAATGTATCATTTTTTATTGCAATATTTAATTAATGTTTTGGACATTGATTATTTGACGTTTTGTATTTGAACCTTTCCATTTCAAACATTTCATGCTCACAAATTAATTATTAAATCTACAGGTTATATTTTTAGTTTGGCATGCAAGACATTTACTATATAGAACGTAACTTTATGTAAGTACAAAAATAAGTTATTTTATTGTTTAAAGTGAATAATATGAAAATTATATCAATCGAAAACCTTTGGATATACCATATTTACTTATCTTATTTTCAAAATCCACAAATTTCTTATATAAAAAGTGCGGGTAATGGGCGCGGGTACGGGTACTTAGGTACCCAGCAGGTGAGGGTACGGGTATCAAGGTTGCTACCCACGCGGGTATGGGGACGGGGACGGGTACTTTTTTAAAACGCGGGTATGGAAATGGATACTATAGTACCCTACCCATATCCTACCCATTGCCATCCCTAGGTAAATGTTAGTTTGTTATGTTAGTATGGGGTGAGATTTGAATTTTGCACCTTATACCTTGGAATACCTTTGACCCACACCCCAATTGATGGTGTATCTTAAACCTATTATTTCTAGGGTTGGTAAGGCAAGGAGTTAGCCTTTAGGATATGTATTCTCAATCTAGATGATTCATGGGGGTGCCCCTTTGTCCACAGCCCTTCATTGCTGAAAACATGAGATTATGGAACTGGTGCAGGCGCACTCATATCCAATTAAGTAATGTTTTGCATATAATATACTATTGGAAGCCTACGTTCTGTTTATCAAGCTCATCTTGATACTAGTCCTTATCTCCGGCTTTTTGAGCCAAGTAATGTAATTTTGAAAAATATTTATCAAGATGGGATATTTTGAAAACCATTAACAGAATGTTTTTTTTTTTTTTTTTTAATGACACAGTGGAAGAGGCATCAATCCAAGTGGCTCATGCAAGATTGTGCCTAGGCAGGATTTAAACCTTGTTGCAAGGAGCAAGGCTTACCACTAAAGCACTCATTTTGGGTTTTACATGCAAATTGTTCTTAAGAGTACTCTACTCTCGTCTTGTCAAATACCGTGAGGGATCATAGTTCATAGACATCTCTATGGCTTATGTTAGGGTCATGTCTCAACATTTACAGTGAACGGATCGCCAAGTCATCAAAAAACAATGGCCTACAAATGGCACAAGCTTTTCTTCTAATATACATAGATGGGAGAAAATTAAGAAAATGCCGTGTGTGTGTGTATCAGAATAAAATCTCGTGCCATTTAGTAATTACTCCAGTTAGCAGTACTTTTGAGAAGCAGTCACGCAGAGAAACATGAATTCCGACACTGAGAAGTGAGAATGAAATCATCATCATAAATGTAAATGGGGCTTCAACTTTGAATTTCAACAAGGTTCCAACCAACCAAAATTTCATCGTGGACTCCGAAGACATGGTGTGCTTCACCAGCTTCAATTCGATTTCAATAGGATAACATTCCTCTAAAATAAACTTAGGTAATTAAGTAAATAAATATTTATTTATTTTTAATTTCATTAAATATATAAATATCTCAATTTATTAAATAATTTAAAAATAAATAAATTCTCATTTATTCATTTTAAAGATAAATTCATTTTAATTTATTATTTTTTCATCTGAGTCATAGCAATAACATGAAATTGACAAAAAAAATATAATTAGTGAATCCAAACAACATTTATATCTATTTTTTCTTTTTATTAAGCCACGTAATTAAAGGCCGCTCGTCGGGAGCCTATGACCTAACCTATTTAAGGCCTAGTCTGGCCTAACCTATTTAATAAAAAGGCCAGGTCAAAGCTTTTTAAAAAACCTATATAGCTAAAGAGGTCAGGCTAAGGTTTTAAAAAAAAGCCTATTAGGACGACCTATTTAACATACGTACACATACATATAATATATAATTTAATATATAAGACCATAATATATTATTTATAATATTTATATCATTTGAAAGTAAAGGCCTATTGGCCCATTAAAATGTAGAGGTCTACTTGTATATTTATTTGTGAAGGCCTAACGACCTATTTATCAGTATAGGCCTACCAACTTCTTTATCATTAGAGGCTTACAAGCCTATTTACAAGTGAAGGCCTATGACCTATTTATAGGTGGAGGCATATTTAAAGGTCTTGTTAAAAAACAGGCTTTTAAATAGGCTTCCTGGCCCGGCCTTAAAAATTGGCCTATATCAGACTAATAGGCCAGACTCAGGCCTTGAGATTGGAACGCGGGTAAGACGTAGGCTTGTCAGGGCCTACCTCGGCCTAGCCTATTCCCATCCCTACTCCTCAGGTGTGCTTCTGAGGCCTTTTGATCAAACTAGTGTTATTTTAGAAACAATTATCAAAATGGGGTTGTTTTGTAACAATTTATTAAAATAGGGTTGTTTTTTACAACGTGAAATTTTTTATTTTATTTTTGCTGCCGTGGAAGGCGCCACTTGGACTGGTGCCTGGCGCCTTCCATAAAAATGCCACATGTCACACACTCATTGGTTTTACAGAAATTTTTAAAAAAACAAAAGCTGCAACATTCCTTGCGCGCGTCTGCGGAGACACTCGTCTGTTGGTCACTCGTCGGCTGTGAACCGTCTATTGGTCACTTGTTCGCTGAGACTCGTCTGCAATTTCACTTGTCTGCTGCGTCTCGTCTACTGTTTCACTTGTCTGCTTAGACGAGTGAAACATCAGACAAGTGATTAACAGACGAGTGAAACAGCAAACAAGTGACCAGCAGACGAGTGACCATAAGATGACTAGCAGACGAGTCACAGCAGACAAGTGACCAGCAGACGAGTCTCAGCAGACAAGTGAAACAACAGACGGGTCACAGCAGACGAGTGAAACAGCAGACGGATCACAGCAGACGAGTGACCAGCAAACAAGTGTCTCCGCAGTCGCGCGCGAGAAATGCTGCAGCTTTTGTTTTTTAAAAAATTTCTGTAGAACCAATGAGTGTGTGACATGTGGCATTTTTATGGAAGACGCCTTCCACGTCAGCAAAAAAAAAGAAAATTACACTCTAGCAAAAACAACCCTATTTTGATAAATTGTTACAAAACAATCCCATTTTGATAAATAATTTCTAAAATAGCATTAGTTTAGTCAAAAACCCGTGTTTCTCACGCGCTGCACAGGTGCTTGTGGCATGACTAAAAAGTAAAAACTATAAACTAACGGTGTTATGGGTACACAAAAAAGAAGTGCAGAGGTTGCAGAATGCAGAGTGAGATCCCCCTCTCACAATGACAACAGAACATGAAATAAGAACAAGCTTTCCATGCTGCATTGCACTGCACGGAGAGATGCCCTCTGACATGCTTATCTCCTCTCCAACTGCAACATTGTTCGCGTGGAAATGGGTCGCACTGTATTAAAAAAAACTATCGCTTTAATTTAAATTTAATAAATACAAAATAATAATATATTAAGTTAAATTAAATAAAAAACACCAAGGTGCGTCCAGGCCATGAAGGAAGAAAGAGGACCGTTGATTGGATTGAGGAGCAAGAATGAAGTGTGATGATTTTTGAATTATAATAACTTACATAACAGAAGGGGGTTGTCACTTGTCACTGGTGTGTGTGTGGCCGGATAGCGTAGCATTCAATTTAAAGCGCCACTTCACGAACAGAACCGAAAGCTTTGTTTTTATCTGATTAGAATTAGAATTAGAATCTGTAAGCATTTTAGAGAGCGGACTGGAGAGGATCATGTTTCACCCGAAATGAAAGATAAAAAAAAGATTTTAACAAAAGTTAATACTGAACTTAGTTGTTCCTTTAGTTTTGATGCTCACCTGACTCACTCAGTGCTTCAACTCAATGGGCACTCCCATCCCATCTAAAACTGCTGCAGACTAATATCTTGGATTTCTAAGTGTTACACTAATTTTAAAAGAATGCTAATTAATAGTAAATTATAAACAAAGTTCTGAGTCATTAAAACACACACACACACACAAGTATCCTACAATTGTGACTGGACATTTGAGAGGGTTCCTTTTTCTTTATTTATCTTTGGCATGCCTTTCTTTTCTCGTGAGCTTTTACATCTCTCCTCTTTTGGCTAAACTCAACATATTATTATTTTCTTAAAGAACCTGATTCTCTGAACACGAGGCACCAATTACTTTTCTTCCTTGCTTTTCTACCCAAACCAGTCTCACTCCCAGTGCCTCATTCTCATTTCTCGTTCGTTGCTACGACTACTTATCTTTTTTGTCTCACTCTTATTAACTCTTCTTGATAATAATAACCTTAAAAACTTAACCCTGGTTTTCTGGTCAAGAGAGCGAGCCAGACGCGTCGATTTAGATATTTAGCAACTCAACCAACACCCAGTTTTTGTGGTTAGCTTGGAAGCGGTGATTCTGATTTTGCATTTGTTGTGTGTGAGGAATGAATTAAGTATAGATGATGATGGAGTGTGAGCCACGCACGGCGCTTTCAAGTAAGAAAGAAATGGACAAAGGAGGCAGTGAGAGTCAGTTGTCAAAAGCTAAGAAGCGACGAAAGATGAATAAAAAACAATTTTCTTCTTCTTGTTCTGGTTCAGGTTCAGGTAACATTGCCCACTCATTTCTGCGCTAACTGATAAAAACGGTGCCCGTTTATGTGCTTGGTGATGGTTTACACCAATGATTATGCTACTAAATAATACTACTATTGAGGAAGCTTTGCAAGAAAGCAATTATGAATATATTCTGCAGATTCTCCTTTGGTATCAATCCCCAGCCCAAACTTGGTGGACAAAAAAGCTAAAATAAGAGGATGGCTTTGATTGGAGATAGATCAACACCACATGACCTTGGAATTTATGCTAAAGCGAACACAAATCACAAAATGGCACACAATTTATGACTATATTCCAGGAAATTTTTGGACTCTTCTTTTCCGCTATATTATAAATACTCTAATAACCAAAGAGAGTATATATATTAGACCCAGTAGAAGCAGAGAGAAATTAAAATGGTGTGGCCTTTGAAGGAGAGAAGGGGTCCAGCATGGAAGCAAGGATGGACAAAGAACACTTTATCCTCCATATCCGCACCTCCTTTGCAGTTGGTCGCCATTGTTGGCATTGTGATGTTCTTGCTATTAGTCCCATCTTTTATAAACTTCAAGTCGACCATGCACACAGCCACCATCAACTTCAATTTGTTCCTCCTGGTTTTGCCCCTTACGTTGATATTAATTGCTCACTTCATCTCTACATATGGAGCACGGCTTGTGATTCCGGTGCCGTCATCGATTTTTCGTCGAGCACTAGCACAAACAGGAGGAGGAGGAGGAGGGTCGCCTTGTGGTGTGGCGGCGTTGGTGGTGTTACTTTTGGTTTTGGCCTTCTACCGCTCCAATTTCAGGTCTATGTGGTCGCCACTCGTTTGGAGATCCTACTAGTAGCTATCATATTATAAGTCATAACATTAGCTCGAGCCTATTTTTGTGTATGTCGTCACATCATAATCATATCTTTGATCAATAGCACTTGGCTTCTTCTTGTATTTATATGCTATTATCTTATATTTTTATCCTTCGTTCATTTTTTTAAGTTTCTTTGCTAATACATGTATTAGTTGGTCACAGTCTAATTACAGTTATGGAATTTTTATTCTTTTAATTGGGCTTGTAAGATCAATTTTCAATTACAATCATCACAATGCTGGGATGTGATCAAACACCGAGAAGCCTCGCTTTGATAGAATGAACCATAGCCAAATCTAAATCAACTCTAGATCGCTTACTGTGCAAGCAAGGGGGAGATGTAGAAATTGCTGCCCGGTGAAATCACCATTTTTTCAACTACCAGTACCTGACATGCTTAGATTTTTGGACTGTTTAATATTCGACTCTAACTTCAATACCTATTTATAATTTCTGTATATGACTTACATGGAAAACTCAAAATAAAGGATGGCAAAGTGAATTCTAACTATTAACTGTAGTGTTATTTACAATAAAACATGCAGAGTGGCATTGAATATAAACCTGATCAATAACATTGATATGGATTTTATATTGACAGTGTATAACAATTAAATTCTATTTTATTTATCTCAATAATAATAATAAGTTAGAAACTAAAAAATAAATGGTAGACATCAGCTCAAATTGTTGTTAAAAAGTGCAATTTTCAATTTAACAAAAACAGTAGTCATCAGCTCAAAACATGAGTTTTCGGTCAATATACCTTAATCAATGTACACTACTTGGACCGTACTGTTGTGCCCTTTTATGCGGTGAGAGTTTAGTCACCTTGTTTGAAAAACAAAAAAGAAAAGAGTTGAGTCTTTCATATTATTTATTTAATCATCATATATCATATTCACATTTGCGGCGGTAAATTATTGACATTGCTTCTTTAATCTTTACGTATGAAATTAAAATGGGCCATGTTTGTGAGTGGGCTTGGTTAGTGTCAGGCACCAAAATTCAGAGGCCATTGCTACATACATCATCATATTTATACATCCACCATCACACGTCTCGATTTTTATATGTGAAAAGACAAAAACCTCCTTTTTTTTTTTAATGTGTTCCGACAATTAGTTATAGAAATATAAAAATTTTGTGTTTCGACAATTAGTTATCGAAATATATATGTGTTTTTTTTGTATTCTGGCAATTAGTTTTCGAAACACAAATTTTTCTTATTCCGATAACTAATTGTCAGTAGATCAAAAAACTTAAAAAATTTAGGAATACAATTTTGTTGTATTTCGGAAACTAATTGCCGGAATATTTTTTTTTTTTTTGTATTCCGGAAATTAAATGTCGGTAGGTCAAAAAACTTAAAAAATTCTAAAACACTAATTTTTATGTATTCCGACAACTAATTTTCGGAATCTAATTTTTTTGTATTCGAAAAATTAATTTTCGGAACACATTTAAAAAGAAGTGTATTCCAGATAGGATCTTGAAAATAAAAAAATTGAAATAAAAATGGAACGGTGGATAAATGTGGTGTATCTAGCGAAGCCCAAATTCAGATGGGGAGAGGAGATGAAGGAGCGGTTGTTGAGCAACCCACCCGTCACACAACATGCGACACTAACTAATATCACATTACACGTGTGTCAGTCCCCTGCAAGGCAAAGTCCAAAGTCCAAACCCCTCTCACTTTCAACTTGTTGGGTTCGAAAACACAGATACAGATTGATTCCTTAGTACCATAGCAGTTAGCATTGTCGTTCGGAAAGGAAAGGACAATGAAGGCAACGAAGAGGCCGATCCACGCCGTGACGACATGGGTTCGGCGGCAACCACCCAAGATGAAGGCCTTTCTGGCGGTGTTTTCGGGCCTGACAGCCTTGCTCTTTCTCAGAATGGTGGTTCACGACCACGACAACCTCTTCGTCGCATCCGAGGCTGTTCATGCATTAGGAATTTCCGTCCTCATTTTCAAGCTCACCAAGGATAAAACTTGTTCTGGTTATACGCTACACTTTCCATTCCCATTTCCCAATCCCTTCCTTTCTAGTTATAATCATTTCTAATTAATTAATTAATTAATTATAACAACTAGCTTGCTTATTCACTTTGCAGGACTTTCACTTAAATCACAGGAACTGACAGCAATGTTTTTAGTTGTTAGACTTTACTGCAGTTTTGTCATGGAATATGATATACACACCATACTTGATTCGGCAACCTTGGTCACCACCCTTTGGGTTATTTATATGATACGCTTCAAACTTAAATCCACTTATATGGATGATATGGACAACCTTGCCATATACTATGTGGTAAGTCTTTTGTTGATTAGTATATATAATTAAGCTATGCATCTTCTTGTGTGTATTAGCTATATATGTAACACTCTTCATTTATTATCTGGTAAGGTAACATAGCCTTAGGCCCTGTTTGCAAGCTAGGAGGGAAAGCAAAGGGAGGGAAGGAGAAGGAGAGCATTATCCTTCCCCTTGTTTGGGAGTGCGTATTATATAAGGGGGAAAGAAATTGAGTGTATAAGACATACTTTTACAATTTTACCCTTACATAAAAAAATTAACATAATTAATATTCTATAAATAATATTAATGCCCCAAAATAAACAGGGTAAATTTTAAAAATGTATGAGGATAAGTTATTAATTTCAACTAGTTTTCCTTCAAAATACCCCATATCGGAGGAATCGAAAAAAGTGGGGAGAGAAGGAGTTTGGAGGGTTTATTAAGATCCCCAAAACCTTTCCCTCCAATTTTTTAAACTCAAAAACAAGCGTGACCCTCCAATAAACCTTCCCTTTCCTTCCAAAAATCAACTCACAAACAAAGCCTTAGATTGGCCTTCCTGTTAAGCATGTCACGATTTCTCGTCTTGAATTTCTCCAACAACTGAATGCCTAACGGACTGTAAAATAAGAAACTTTTTGGACAGAGTAGCATTAGCTACAAAACTGCAAACTTTTGGAGTATGATTGTCTTAGAAACAGTATAGGAGCTTCTAAAATATATAAAATTCTATTTTCTGTGTATATATATATTGAGTTCGATTTCTGTATTCCTGCATGGATTCAACAGCTCTAGTTAAAGTCCCCTTGAAGGAATATGGTTTGCAGGGGGAGGGGGGGGGGGGTTGCTGGAGTGCATGTTCTGTAATTCCTCCTGAAAGCTTGTTTGACTTGATTACATGTTAAAAACAAAGTGCCTAATTTCTGACTGTGAGAAAGGTGATGTTTGAGTAGTGCTACTGCTTAATTCAAGTTTTTTTTTTTATTTCTGTTTTTTTTTAAATTTTTATTGAAGAATTGCATTTTTAAACCTCAAAATATAACAGAAGTTTCATCAATCTTATCATATTGTAACTATTGTTGTCGCTTTTCCCTTTACCCATGAATTTATGACATGAAAATGTCTTGGTTTCATACACAAGAAACTAACTTTAGCTCTGAAAGGAAAATACTTCTGTCGTAAGAACTGAGATATTTTATCTTTCAGGTGTCTGATTGAATGGAGGATTCAATTGCTCTAAGTATGAAGTGTTATGTTTTGTTAGAAGCTGTCAAAACTAGATGATTAAATTTTCTTTTTCTGAAATGCAGGTGTTACCGTGTGCTGTGCTGTCCTTGTTGATTCATCCAACAACACGGCATCACACCGTTAACAGGATTCTCTGGGCTTTTTGTGTTTATCTTGAAGCTGTATCTGTTCTCCCTCAACTGCGAGTCATGCAGAATGCTAAGGTTTTTTAGAAATAAATTTCTGCCTGTTACTTTTTCTTCATAACATTTAATTGTTTGAAATGGTTATTATGATGTATGTTGGTATTATATCTTCCTTTGCCAGTTGGTCTGTATAAATACAATTGGAATTAATTCATGATTTCAACTTTCAGATTGTTGAACCATTCACAGCACACTATGTTTTTGCCCTTGGAGTTGCAAGGTTCTTGAGTTGTGCACATTGGGTCCTCCAGGTTTGTCATGAGTATTAACTCCTAAAACGTTTTTATTGTCTAATTCTTGAAATACCATAAAAGATATTATAATGATATTTTGTGGATTAAGTGTATGGAGAACTTCCATATTTCATTCATTGGATTATGTATATTTTATCAGAAATCTTTGCTCTAGTGTTTCTGTATGACACTCCTACTTTAAACTATTACCACACGATGATAGTGCAGTTCATGGTTTCTAAAAGGAGTTGATGTATACCAAATTTGGCATCAATACCTTTGACTTGCCAGTTATATATTTTTGACCATTGCAACCTTCCATATCCAATGATAGATAAACCAATTGTGTTCTTTATTTAAGAACACCTATGTTGTCTTCCCCAGGTATTAGATACTCGGGGACGCCTACTAACAGCTTTGGGTTATGGACTGTGGCCTTCTATGGTACTTCTATCTGAAATTGTCCAAACTTTCATTCTGGCTGATTTTTGCTACTACTACGTCAAGAGGTAAATGATAAATTCTCAGTTATGCAACATGCATTTTAAAATGCTCTTGTCAACTTGCTGAACTTTTTTTCTTGGCTGCAGCCTTGTTGGTGGACAACTTGTTCTTCGGCTTCCTTCAGGAGTGGTGTAACTTTAGCATTCATTTTCAGATCCCTGAAGTTGGACGTTCCTTCAGAAATCATAACTCATTATTGCTACAGAAGTTTCATATGTTATCTTTCTGAGCTCATTAGTTTAACGAAGTTTACTAAAGGGTATGTATTCATATGCAATACTAACTTGTGTTCATCTCTTTCATCACTTCAATTTAGTATTGCTAATTGGCAGATATCAAATGTCTCTTCTTCTAAGCTGATGTGTACTGTTGAAGCTATAGAATGAATAATACACGTTTTGGCATGCCTTTTAAATATTCCCTATCCGTCAACGAGATATTAGTCGAATTGACATAATGCAAAGGATGAGAAGTCATTTTGCCTATGAATGAAAAGGAAGAGATAAAAAAAATGTTGTAATTGAACCTTGAGGTAGATTAATGAGGAAGAGAAGGAAATAAATTCAAGGGACTTGTTTTGCTTGTGATTTGATATCGTTGTGGGTGTTTTTCTTTCTCTCTTTTTTTCATTCAGTCTTTGAAGTTTTTTGGGAGTTTTTTAAGGGTATTTTAGTTTCCTATTTTCATTAATAATTGTAAAAATGTTACTTTATTTTTATTCTGTTTTCTGTTTTCAAATAAAACAATATAGTAAAACAATACATTGAAAAATTGATGGTATATCTTTTTTTTATAGGTAAATGTTAGTTTGTTATGTTAGTATGGGGTGAGATTTGAATTTTGCACCTTATACCTTGGAATACCTTTGACCCACACCCCAATTGATGGTGTATCTTAAACCTATTATTTCTAGGCAAGGAGTTAGCCTTTAGGATATGTATTCTCAATCTAGATGATTTATGGGGGTGCCCCTTTGTCCACAGCCCTTCATTGCTGAAAACATGAGATTATGGAACTGGTGCAGGCGCACTCATATTCAATTAAGTAATGTTTTGCATATAATTTACTATTGGATGCCTACGTTCTGTTTATCAAGCTCATCTTGATACTAGTCCTTATCTCCGGCTTTTTGAGCCAAGTAATGTAATTTTGAAAAATATTTATCAAGATGGGATATTTTGAAAACCATTAACAGAATGTTTTTTTTTTTTTTTAATGACACGTGGAAGAGGCATCAATCCAAGTGGCTCATGCAAGATTGTGCCTAGGCAGGATTTAAACCTTGTTGCAAGGAGCAAGGCTTACCACTAAAGCACTCATTTTGGGTTTTACAATGCAAATTGTTCTTAAGAGTACTCTACTCTCGTCTTGTCAAATACCGTGAGGGATCATAGTTCATAGATATCTCTATGGCTTATGTTAGGGTCATGTCTCAACATTTACAGTGAACGGATCGCCAAGTCATCAAAAAACAATGGCCTACAAATGGCACAAGCTTTTCTTCTAATATACATAGATGGGAGAAAATTAAGAAAATGCCGTGTGTGTGTGTATCAGAATAAAATCTCGTGCCATTTAGTAATTACTCCAGTTAGCAGTACTTTTGAGAAGCAGTCACGCAGAGAAACATGAATTCCGGCACTGAGAAGTGAGAATGAAATCATCATCATAAATGTAAATGGGGCTTCAACTTTGAATTTCAACAAGGCTCCAACCAACCAAAATTTCATCGTGGACTCCGAAGACATGGTGTGCTTCACCAGCTTCAATTCGATTTCAATAGGATAACATTCCTCTAAAATAAACTTAGGTAATTAAGTAAATAAATATTTATTTATTTTTAATTTCATTAAATATATAAATATCTCAATTTATTAAATAATTTAAAAATAAATAAATTCTCATTTATTCATTTTAAAGATAAATTCATTTTAATTTATTATTTTTTCATCTGAGTCATAGCAATAACATGAAATTGACAAAAAAAATATAATTAGTGAATCCAAACAACATTTATATCTATTTTTTCTTTTTATTAAGCCACGTAATTAAAGGCCGCTCGTCGGGAACCTATGACCTAACCTATTTAAGGCCTAGTCTGGCCTAACCTATTTAACAAAAAGGGCAGGTCAAAGCTTTTTAAAAACCTATATAGCTAAAGAGGTCAGGCTAAGGCTTTAAAAAAAAGCCTATTAGGCTGACCTATTTAACATATGTACACATACATATAATATATAATTTAATATATAAGACCATAATATATTATTTATAATATTTATAGCATTTGAAAGTAAAGGCCTATTGGCCCATTAAAATGTAGAGGTCTACTTGTATATTTATTTGTGAAGGCCTAACGACCTATTTATCAGTATAGGCCTACCAACTTCTTTATCATTAGAGGCTTACAAGCCTATTTACAAGTGAAGGCCTATGACCTATTTATAGGTGGAGGCATATTTAAAGGTCTTGTTAAAAAACAGGCTTTTAAATAGGCTTCCTGGCCCGGCCTTAAAAATTGGCCTATATCAGGCTAATAGGCCAGACTCAGGCCTTGAGATTGGAACGCGGGTCAGGCGTAGGCTTGTCAGGGCCTACCTCGGCCTAGCTTATTCCCATCCCTACTCCTCAGGTGTGCTTCTGAGGCCTTTTGATCAAACTAGTGTTATTTTAGAAACAATTATCAAAATGGGGTTGTTTTGTAACAATTTATTAAAATAGGATTGTTTTTTACAACGTGAAATTTTTTATTTTATTTTTGCTGCCGTGGAAGGCGCCACTTGGACTGGTGCCTGGCGCCTTCCATAAAAATGCCATATGTCACACACTCATTGGTTTTACAGAATTTTTAAAAAAAACAAAAGCTGCAACATTCCTTGCGCGCGTCTGCGGAGACACTCGTTTGTTGGTCACTCGTCGGCTGTGACCCGTCTGCTGGTCACTTGTTCGCTGAGACTCGTCTGCAATTTCACTTGTCTGCTGCGTCTCGTCTACTGTTTCACTTGTCTGCTTAGACGAGTGAAACATCAGACAAGTGATTAACAGACGAATGAAACAGCAAACAAGTGACCAGCAGACGAGTGACCATCAGATGACTAGCAGACAAGTCACAGCAGACAAGTGACCAGCAGACGAGTCTCAGCAGACAAGTGAAACAACAGACGGGTCACAGCAGACGGGTGAAACAGCATACGGATCACAGCAGACGAGTGACCAGCAGACAAGTGTCTCCGCAGTCGCGCGCGAGAAATGCTGCAGCTTTTGTTTTTTAAAAAATTTCTGTAGAACCAATGAATGTGTGACATGTGGCATTTTTATGGAAGACGCCTTCCACGTCAGCAAAAAAAATAAAATTACACTCTAGCAAAAACAACCCTATTTTGATAAATTGTTACAAAACAATCCCATTTTGATAAATAATTTCTAAAATAGCATTAGTTTAGTAAAAAAAAACCCGTGTTTCTCACGCGCTGCACAGGTGCTTGTGGCATGACTAAAAAGTAAAAACTATAAACTAACGGTGTTATGGGTACACAAAAAAGAAGTGCAGAGGTTGCAGAATGCAGAGTGAGATCCCCCTCTCACAATGACAACAGAACATGAAATAAGAACAAGCTTTCCATGCTGCATTGCACTGCACGGAGAGATGCCCTCTGACATGCTTATCTCCTCTCCAACTGCAACATTGTTCGCGTGGAAATGGGTCGCACTGTATTAAAAAAAACTATGGCTTTAATTTAAATTTAATAAATACAAAATAATAATATATTAAGTTAAATTAAATAAAAAACACCAAGGTGCATCCAGGCCATGAAGGAAGAAAGAGGACCGTTGATTGGATTGAGCAGCAAGAATGAAGTGTGATGATTTTTGAATTATAATAACTTACATAACAGAAGGGGGTTGTCACTTGTCACTGGTGTGTGTGTGACCGTATAGCGTAGCATTCAATTTAAAGCGTCACTTCACGAACAGAACCGAAAGCTTTGTTTTTATCTGATTAGAATTAGAATTAGAATCTGTAAGCATTTTAGAGAGCGGACTGGAGAGGATCATGTTTCACCCGAAATGAAAGATAAAAAAAAGATTTTAACAAAAGTTAATACTTAACTTAATTGTTCCTTTAGTTTTGATGCTCACCTGACTCACTCAGTGCTTCAACTCAATGGGCACTCCCATCCATCTAAAACTGCTGCAGGCTAATATCTTGGATTATAAGTGTTACACTAATTTTAAAAGAATGCTAATTAATAGTAAATTATAAACAAAGTTCTGAGTCATTAAAACACACACACACACACAAGTATCCTACAATTGTGACTGGACATTTGAGAGGGTTCCTTTTTCTTTATTTATCTTTGGCATGCCTTTCTTTTCTCGTGAGCTTTTACATCTCTCCTCTTTTGGCTAAACTCAACATATTATTATTTTCTTAAAGAACCTGATTCTCTGAACACGAGGCACCAATTACTTTTCTTCCTTGCTTTTCTACCCAAACCAGTCTCACTCCCAGTGCCTCATTCTCATTTCTCGTTCGTTGCTACGACTACTTATCTTTTTTGTCTCACTCTTATTAACTCTTCTTGATAATAATAACCTTAAAAACTTAACCCTGGTTTTCTGGTCAAGAGAGCGAGCCAGACGCGTCGATTTAGATATTTAGCAACTCAAAAAACACCCAGTTTTTGTGGTTAGCTTGGAAGCGGTGATTCTGATTTTGCATTTGTTGTGTGTGAGGAATGAATTAAGAATAGATGATGATGGAGTGTGAGCCACGCACGGCGCTTTCAAGTAAGAAAGAAATGGACAAAGGAGGCAGTGAGAGTCAGTTGTCAAAAGCTAAGAAGCGACGAAAGATGAATAAAAAACAATTTTCTTCTTCTTGTTCTGGTTCAGGTTCAGGTAACATTGCCCACTCATTTCTGCGCTAACTGATAAAAACCCGTTTATATTTGTTCTTGTCGTTATTTACCTTTCCGATAAGAGTTTTAAGTTTTCAGATAATGCATCTCCCTTGCTTTTCTTCTTCTTCTTCTTCTTCTCATTATTATAAATAAATAAATAAATATGTACTTGAGTGATAGGTTTGAATGGGGAGCTGCGAATTTCGGAGAAATCAAAGAAGGAGAAGGTGAGAAGCTTGAGTGCTGTTGGTAAAGCATTATCAACCTTCCAAATGGGTTGTCATCCCCATCTCTCTGCCTCCTCTTCCTCCAAGAAATTTAAGCTTCCCAAAAAGGTATCTTCTATCTACTACTTATTATGCCCTCATTTCAATTACTGGATATATTATTTTTTAAAGTTCTCCTTTAAATGATTTCACAGTTTTCCAATCACTGCAATGCCGTTGATCATGCCTCTGTTCCTCGTAAGATACGTTCAGGTGCGCCATTTTCAACTTCACACTCAAAGACCTCGCATTTATCTTTTTCTTAATTTAGTATCTTCACTTTCCTTTCTATTCATCACTGTTAATTTTGGATTAGAGCTGAAGCAACCAACCAAACCCTTGCTTCTTTTGCTTTTTTTTTTTGTTTGTTTCATAATAAATTAGGGGACTCTGGATTCTCTCACGTTGATACTACTAATTCTATGATATTGAGATACTGTAGCTTTTGTTATCTGGGTTAAGTTTTCATTTTGTTTATTTAATTAATTTATTTAAGTTTTTTTTTTCTTTTTTAAAATTACAGCCATGAAGAAGCGCAGTGGCGAATCCACCTTAAGTGATTCAGAAAAGGCGAGCCATAAAATCAATGGAATAGAATCTCCTGAAAAAGATGGTATAAAGAAATCCAAAGTGAGTGTTGTAAGGCGTCTTTAGGTTTCAAAACTTCACCTTTTCTAAGCATTCCTATTTCACCTTTACTTGTAACTTTGCTTTTGTAGAAACAAGGTTGGTCCACGAGACAAGCTGCATGTGGGGCCATTACAAAAGATGAGGAAGAGGTTGCCGAGACTCTCTACGCCTTGGCTGGAATGTTCCCTCCCAATGCCTCCAATGCTAGGATTGAACCCAAATGCGAATCTTTACCAGAGAACTCCTTGGTTTCGCAGGCCCCAGAGGAGAGTGCTAATGCTACTTTTGAAGGTTATTCTCACCCTTATCTCTATTACAGAATACTTATTCTCTCCCTCCTAACACTTGTCATACCTATTAATTTTTTTATTCTAATTATTATTATTATTTTCTTTTGTCTTGTATTCTAGCCTCAGGTACTGCTCAGGATGCAAGTCCTTCTCCTGAAAGATCACCTAGAGGAGTTTCAAAAATCACATCTTTTAATGAAACAATTGGTCAAGAACAGACCGATTTTTCTGAGAGTGCAAAGTTGTTGGTGGCATCTCACAGAACTTCTCCAAATATAAATCTGCAGGCCATGCCTATGATGGTTAGGAGTGAAAATAGTAGCAAAGTTGCATTGCATGACTCTGAGTTGTGTCTGGCAATGGGGTGGGTAGTTTTTCAGTTGTATTCTGAAACCTCTATTCTTTTCACGTCCTACATATCTATTTACATGTTCTCTCATCATATTGCAGATTAAATGTGGCCAGACAATCACAGAGTTCACATATTGGGAGGCAAGCAGATGTGCAATTGGAGATGGTAGGCATTGATAGTAAGCAAGAACTACATATGATCAAGGACCGAAAAGAGAATGGTATGTTCACCATGAAATATACTTGAAGTGAATTTTCTTATCTCGGTGACTGGGCTAAAATATTTGTTCAGTTGGCTGATACCTGGACACATCTTTGTTTGTTTTATCAGAAGGTCCAGGATTGTGGCCAGGCTTGTCTTCAAGGGAATCTGCTGGCATTGATGCTCCTTATTTCCAGTAAATTTCTTTCATTCCAATTATTTTGACCTTGTTTGGAAGCTTAATTTCCCCCTGCCCCCCCTCCTCTTCTGCTTGTTCAAATTTGATGGAATTTTCTTCCCAAGGTCCTCTGCTGCTAAAGCTCCAGATTGGTTGAATGCTGCTATTTGTGCCTCCAAACAGGATCTGATGGAAAGTTGTTCTTCTGGTGGAACGGTAAGGAATCACAATTAATAAATGCTTACTGCTGGTCTGCATGATTAACCTCTTTCATCTTAATTGATGCACTCCACTCAAACACCTATTAGTTGTTTCCAATTACTATAGATGCGAATTTCCGAAGTTTTTATCCATAAAAAGTCATGGAAGACGTGTGCAACTCATGTTCACATCAGTCATCTCATTCGGAGTTTAGAAGTGCCAAAAAGACAGGTTACAAAAGAACCTGATGTTAATGAATGCCATCAAATGAGAGTACATCAAAGATCAAAATGTGGAGTTCTTATGGATGTAGACAACTTGAATGGGATGGGAAATGGAATTAGTTCTGCAGCTGGAATAGTTCATTCTTCTACTATGAGGAATTCCCATGAAACTAAGAATGGTATTCTTCAGCAGCAGTGCCATTATCATGACATATCTCAGGCTCCTCCAACACCTAGGGTGTATGGTCCTCAAAATCAAGTAAGCTTATGGATACTTTTGGTAACGGTGCCTTCCCTTGTCACCCTCTTCCTCATGCCCTGATGATTATCCATGTTCTGCAGAGTTTCAACTTCTTGTCCTTGTCTGCTGGAGGCAATGCGTTAAAGGTCAACAATAGTTTTAATAAAGGAGGAAGTAGGTTGGAACCATTGCCAAAATTGCAAGTTCCTTATTTGCATACACTGCAACAGCAGCATGGGCCCATGCCAATACCTACGCCTCAAAGTCAGTATGCCTTAAGCTCTTATCTCGATCAGCTTCCTGTCGCAGGACCTCAGGTTTTAATCTTTCTTTTGTCACTTGACTCATAACAATCTTTTATTAATGCACTACAAAACCGAGGCTCAACTTTATAAAGATAGGTTAGAGTGATTATATTGTTCGACATGATATGAATGACATGGCTAAAATTTATTCCCAACTTGGAATAAACTGCTCCACCATTCCAACCCCAAAAAACAAAAAGAACATGCAATTCATTCATATCCTCGGTATAACATCACCACCCCCTTTGTATTATTATCATATTAAGTATAGTTCTGTAACGCTTTTTTAATTGACTGCAGGTTCGGTTGCAGCAACCACATTATTATGGTAGCCCATTATGTGGAACTCATTATAATTCGACAGTCTCAAATAAACAGCAGCAGCAAAGCTTTTGGGCGGTGCAACTAGCAGCTCAAGGTAGGTCTGCTGTAAATTGCAATATCGTGAGGGCCCAATATCATAATTGGCAAAGTGGATGGCATGACTCTTCTGCAATGAGTTCATGTGCCCAAGTCATCCTTCCCCATTCCCCTGCATCGCTAGAACCACTAGGATCCAAGATCACTTCAGTATCTGAGCAACAGCTCTTTGCCCTCGCTTCATCATTGCCCCCATCCAGGACAAATGGTCTTGACATTCATCTCCCTTCTGTATGTGAAGAAAGTAGAGGCAGGTTGCGTAGTAGTGGTACCCAATCGCTGCAATTGCTATGTGATGAGCGTCTCTGAAATTGAACACAAAAGTCCATTTTCTGCATGGGAAGATATATCATTGTTTTATTTCTACATGAGCTGGTTTTAGTGCTACACCTGTCACGTTAATCAACGTGCATTTAGAAAGTGGCACAGAACCTGCGAGGTCTATAAGCCAGGGGTAATTAACTGCTGAGCTGAGCATCCGGGGAAAGTGAAACACGAATTCTGGTTGGTCACTACATCTGAAAGGATAGCACTTGGAGCGTGGGGCCGTCTAAACTTCAAGTAAAAAGAAACAGACAATTTGTTTACTGATAGTTCTTCTCTACCTTCCCAATTAATCCTTTTGAATTGCTTCTACTTCAGACCTGTAAATGCTCCAGTCATTATTTCCTTGGAGTGTTATGTAATGTAACAACCCAGAAGAGGAAAGAAATTACCAACAAAAAAAAATAAAGAAAAAACGAAAAGATAGCTTACCAAAGAACCTGAGCTTAATGAATGTCATCTTTTATATATAAACACATGCCAAGCAAGATTCCATAAAACATTTTCAAATTTCTGCATTGCATTTGTATTGCACGAGCATATCGTCAGAAACTCCAAACCGCTATAAAATTCTGATGTATCATGTATGCTAATGTTTCACTCGACTTTTTCCAGTACCCCCATTCTCTCAATGATCGCCTGCAAGCATAAAAACAGGTTTGTGATGGAACCAAGGTTGTCTGTGGGATGAAACGAAGCTAAAAATAAATTTACACCCATACAGCAATTGTCTTACCTCATAAGCATCGAAACTTCCCGGAAGAAGCTACAAAAGTGACGCAACTAAGGCCACGAGTCATAGGGCAAATGGCACAGACACATGCTAGCAATCACAGCCACAGATGATAATTACAGCAACTCCAAAACAATGCATACCTTCTTGCTTGTTTCTTGCAGTTACCCGGCAGAATTAATTCCACAAGTATAAGATAAACATGGAAACAATAGTGATTGTTTTTCCATGAAGCTGGGATTTTCTAACAAAATAAATTATCAATCAGTGCAGGGAACAAGGTTAGCCGATGTTCTTATACAAGATCGAGTAAATACTGCAGAAATCAAAATTCGTAACCCTGCTGTAATTAGATATTTGAGCAGATAGATGTCAACATCCACAATCACAAGTTATATTTATTGAAAAATATACCAAGAAACTTAGAACTAAGAATAAATATTATTAATCATGCACCATTGCGGAAATATGGTTCAACTATTTAGATTATTTGTAAAAGAAGATATGATAAATCAAAACCCGTTGGAAGTTAAAGACCAAATCCTGTTCACCAATCGTTGCTGAAGAAGTAATCAAATATTTCCACATATAAATGAATGCACTCTAAATTAATATGCCAACGCGTAATAGCAAGAGTTAGAACTAGTTTCAAAGAGATGAAATGTTACAATCGTGTGAAGAAAGTATTTACCTCAATGGAATTTGCAATGAACCTGCAAAATGAGCAAGCAATTGAAAAGCAGTAGTGCTGTCTAGTACGAATTATACTCGTACGAAATTGACGAAAAGGCAAAATTTACCTTGAAGAGAAAAGAAAACAGAGGACTTAGCAGAAATCAAGTTAAAGTTGTCCAATATCAAAGAAAACGACTATCTATCATTATCCATTGAAAAGAACTCTGTTTCGTTTTTGCACTGATAGAAATGAATAAAAGGAAGTAAAATGAAATTAAATGATATTAAGTTGCATTACTTGGATCATTTAAAATATACTAAAATGAAAACTCGTGTAAGAGAATCTATTTCATTTCATACCTCTATTTCTTCCTTTTCAGTTTGTAGGGTATGTGATGGAACGTGAGGGAGCCAATTTATGATTTACTCCATTGTATTATATTCTATAATAATAAAATATATAAACAGTGGTAAATTAACTTTGTCATGTTTCATTATATTCTATTCACCCTTCATTAAATATTTCCAGGAAAATAATGTAGTGAGAAGTAAAGTTTTTAGTTTTCTAATAAAACATTGTTTTCTCTTAATTCTTTACAAGTTCCCTCATACCATCTCCAATACTTATTTTTGTGTGAGTTCTTGTGTGTAAGAATAGATAATTAGGCCACCACTAAAGCTTTGTGAGGTTCTGGGTTCTTTTATAAGATCTCAGTTCTTCGATTAAAAAATAATTAAAAAAAGGGAAAGAGAAAGGGGGGAAGGAAAAGAGGGAAGAAATGACTCACTAAAAATAGATTAAGAACCTAACTTGAGTTCTACCGTTAGATAGCCTATTTGTTTCCACGTCCAGTGGACTTGACCGTGGAAGCTGCATTTAGCAGCTTCTACTTTTAAACCAAAAAATATTACCAAAATGTCACTGTACCGTGATTTTAATGCCAAACTTGATTTTCAACCGTGTAAACAAACACATACTGAGTGAAAACTAGTAAGAGTTCTTAAATCCTATGTGGCATCATAGAGCCCACTAAAAGAAAGTTAAGAACCCAAATTGGGTTCAATGGTTGGAGATGCTCTTATAATTTGCACCATTGGAAAGTGCTGACATGGATGTCAAGATGGAGAACGGTTTTTCTATGAGAACGGTTCTTACCAAAAAAAATTTACAATACTAGAATCAATGCAAAGTAAGTTAATTGTGGGACCAACCAAAAATAAGTTAATAACCTAAGATGGGTTTCACCAATGAAGTGAAAACTAATGAGGTTTTTAAATATTATATGGCATTGTATGACCCACTAAAAGAAAGTTAAGAATTCAAATTGGATTCGGGGGACCTTGAGAGTTACAATTTCAGAACTAATGGGTGGCAAGAGGGACAAAGTTGAACCAAAGGTTCCAGAATGTATAAAATTGGGGAAGCAGGCGAATAGTTGGAAAACGTACTTGATTGATGGGCATCACCAAAGGAAATTATACATGAAAATTGCAGTATCTCTTTAGCCTTACACCTGCAATTATTCTCATGTGGAATGAATCAAGCAAGGTATCAATGCAACAGAGTTTAAAAATAGAGTGTACGTTTTTTTTATATATAAAATGTACACATAAATCTAATTCTGGTCCATAAAAATATAGTACATTTTGATTTTGATTCCTATTAATTTTTTTTATTTGCATCCAATTTTTTTAAAGATGATTGATTTTATTTTCTGTTACTAATGAACCTCGATTAAATAGTTACATAGTATACAAAAATTCCACTCAAATGCCACGTTTTATTACCTTAACCAGAGTAATTGCATAAAGACCCAAATAAATATATATTTAGGAAGATTCTATGATACTCCTTGGGTACTATATCCTAACTTATATGGATCAATTAGATGGTGAGAACTTAACCTCATATAACATTATTATGACTCAATTAATTAAGGTGACACATTTTAATTGGACATAGGATACTCAGCCCCTCTACTTTTCATGAGTATCGTAGTAACATCATTATATTTAAAGTCCCGTTTAAAAATTTCTATTTCAAACTTTGACTCTACCATTGAGGTGCCTATTGAAATGTTGTAGTAAGCATAAAAGACAGGATAGATTACTTGGTAAATTTGTATATTCAATTGATATTGAGCTTCCCCTTTCCAAATGCTTCTCCAATACAAACCCTGGTGGGGAAACAGAAGAATCTCGGGGTGAAGAGCCCTCCTCTCACTTTCTTCTCTTGAGTTTTTGCTAAAAATAAATATATAAAAGCCATGGGCCATCAGGTCCAACACGTATAGGAGCAGGACCCAAGAGCATCCACCCACCGCCTTCGCCCTCAAACATAACAGTATTCTAGTGAAGTGGACGCGAAGAAACGAAGCTTCCACTAGTCATATGATACATACATACATACATACATGCATACAATCCTAGTAGTAATTAATTCTGACTTGCAACCAACCCATCTCATTGCTCTGATCTCTCTCTCTCTCTCTCTCGCATTCACTTGCCAAATAAGAAGGCATACTTGTTTGTTGTTTGGGAACGGTACATAAAGATGAATAAGGAAGACAGTGTGATGCTGGTGAGAAAGGCAGAGATAGACACCAGAGCGCCTTTCCGGTCCGTCAAAGAGGCCGTCTCATTGTTCGGTGAGAAAGTTCTAGCTGGAGAGGTCTATGCAAAAGCAAGCAAGCTCAAACAGGTTCTATACATTCATCACTTAATAATCAAAAACTACTCATTGCTTACTTCAATTATATTTATGATCGATCCCACCAATTAATCTACACCTCACTTATTAGAATATCTGTCCAACACTGCTTTCATTTGTTTGGTTTTCCAGCGACCCGTAACCATCAATCATATCAATCTTAAATTTCTGAAATAATACTAACTTTTAACCTTTGGTTTAATTAGTTCAACTGGAGTCACGAGTACACCTAAATTTCTATAGCCAATCAGCCTAGAGTCAAAATTGAGAAGTCATTGTGAGTTCTTACAACAGTTTAAACAGAAACCGGCCCAGATTCTAGGGTATTCACGAACAAGAAGAACTCAGAACATTAATTGTTCTTCAAAGTTCATCGATCAATAAAATGCCCCAATCTTATGCTTGCTTGCAACAGGATGCAAACCACAAATGGTTATCGAGTTGCTGACTGTATCATGTGTTTTGCTTGTATTTGTGTGTTTTGCTTTCTTTATCGTGTCAAGGGATAAAGACAGTGATAAAAAAATTAATATATGCTTTATTTATTTTACTTTTGTACGTACGATACCTTAACTAGAGTTTAATCATTCTGTATCTTAAGCTTTCATATGGATTAAAGAAACAATACTATTTGCAGGTCACTTTTTATGGTGTAAATTTTACACTTTATGTTATATTTAATGATTCATGATCACCTTCTATATAATGTATACATTGACATTGGTTTAGTTAATTGCTTCTTGCATGTATATGCATTTATAGATACACAGTGGAGCAACTGAAAATGGGCTTGGAGATGTTGCAGCTGAGTTGGAGGAGACGCGAGAGAACCTGGAGAGGGCTAGAGATCAAAGCATGGTAATGGCGCATTGTCTGTCTTCTCTTCAGGAAGAGCTTGAACGTACAAAGCAAGAGCTCCAACAACTGAAGCAACGGGAAACCGAGAAACATCCAGTGGAATCAGATGTCAAATTTGTTGAGAATTTAACCACGTTTGAAATCAACAGTTCTAGATTCGATGAAGAAAATATGGAGTTCCAAAAGAAAAGGTACGTGAAATTCGCGAATCCACCGTCTGTATCTCGTGTTATGCTAGCACATGCACAGGGACAGGGGGTTGAAAAGTTGGAAAGGCACCCTTCTCTTAGGAGGAAGAAGAAGAAGTCATTGATTCCTCTGATTGGAGCCATTTTTTCTAGGAAAAAGGGTAGCCACGAAGTTCCATGATCCAGTTTGAATCCTAGGAAGCACCAGATTTTCGGCTTTTCTTTTTCAACTTCGACAAATATATTTTCATGTCCTCTGTATGCAGCACGTAGCCCGTAAATTGAAATGAGGCTTCGGGGACTAGCGGAGTATGAATGCATATTGACTATGATTCGTGTAATAAAGCACCATAAAAACAATTTGAAACTCCTGTGTTTTTTTACACTCACAGAATCAATATTAGAGTGATTGTTTTTCCGCTCTAAATTAAGTTGAGAACCAAGGTCACGCTGAATTGGAAAAACCGGCTATGCTCAAGAATGATATCCGATGAGGATTTACTGTTTCATATCTACCAATAATATCTTCTCAATAGTCTATCTATTTTAAATTATAAAAAATTTTAATTTATGTGATACAATAGTCAATATTATTGATTGATGAGATAGAATATGACACATCAAAATGGGACAGCAAATTTTCATATAATAATATTAATGCGGCGAAGGACTAGTCCAAATTATAATTAATTATACTCACATGATCACATATTTCCAAATTATGAGTCAAGAGGATCATGAAATGATTAAAAAAAGGATTTTGCTAACAAGTACCCTAAGGGTATTTTTTAAGAAATCCAAAGATAAACAAATTTTATGGGAAAATATAACTTGAATGTTTAATGTATTAAATACATTACTTTTAATGTAAAGTTTCTGTCTTTGATTCCTTGTTCCTGACATTTTCAAAAAATAAATTTAGTAATTCTCAAGTTTCAAATAGTTTTAAAATATGTTTCTCCACATTTTTTTATCCTCCCCCTCGGGTAAAGGTATAATATAACCGTATTATTAGCTAACCGGCCACATAGCTTGCGAAAGTTAGAGCTACTTTGTTTTACATATGATGTGGAAGGCTTACTTCCTAGGAAATTAGTAATTAGTAAATTACATGAAAAGATTGACCCCTCCATTTCCTTAAGTTAAAAAACAAGTACTCTTTTATAAAGAGGGGGCGTTAAAAGGGGGGCCAAAGCCAGAAAGATTCTTATGGATGTGTGGGTAGAGTTTATTATGTCATTTTTTATTTATTTAAATTATTATTTAATATGTGTAAAAATAATTTTAAAAATTCATGTGGTTTTATCATGAGCCTCACAATTATATATATATGAAATAATAACTTAAATGATTATAATAAATCGTGCCTAGCTTTAATTATTTAAAACGCTTCAAATTTATTTACAATAACTTAACTTTAATTATTTAAATTTCTATTTAATAACATTCATAATTTCATATATTTTTTATCGGGGAGTCAAAGATCTTAATTATGGTGGATTCTAACAAAAAAAAAAAAGAATGTCATATATTTGAGTGAATTGACAAACAAACATGAATAGGATATTTAAAAAAATTATTGATTTTGTTTGTGAAAATTACTTAGAGCTACACTTATCACCTCATTTTTAGGAAAGATAAGTAAAATAATAAATGAATTTCAAGAAAGATGAGTATAATTTTTGGAATGATAGAAATGTGAGATAATTAAATCAAACTTTAAAAAAGTCAATGTAATTTCCCTATTTTATTTGTGGGTAGATGTAGTTTTGTTATTATTATTATTCTTATTATAATATAAACTTTTAAGGATGTATGTAGTTTGGGGCGGGAGGAACAGGTGGAAGGCACCTAGTAAGGCATGAATTTGAAGAGGTGTGGAAGAGAAGCCCATACAACATAAATAGGAGGGACACATAATAGGTGGGCCAGTGTCGGGGGAGAAGAGAAGAGAAGAGAAGAGAAGAGAGGCCCAGTGATGTGAGTGTGAGTGGCATTAGGAGGCAAAAACAAAAGAGCGGGTGGCGTGCGCATTCGAACTCTAACTCACCGCTTCTGTTGGCGGCCTCTCTCATCTCATCTCATTTGACTCGTCACTCTCTTCCTACCTATATATATATCTATCTATCAAATTCACACTCCCACTGCCGCCTCACCTACTCTCTCTCTCTCTCTCTGTCTCCCATTCTGAAACCCAATAGCATTTATTATTAGGCGCTAAACCCCCCTCCCGGCTCCCCCTCTGTGTTGTGTTGTGTTGTGTTGGTGGCTATTCAAACACTCATCATCTCATGTCGACTTCGGTGAGGATCAAGTTGAAAGGCGTCAGCTATCTCAATTCAAATTTGAGCTATTGCATCCTCATTCTCATTCTCAGCCTCACAATCCTATTCCTATTCCTATTCCTATTCCTACCTTCTCTCCCTTTCACCTTCACCCTCATCATCCCTCCCATTCCGCTTTTCCTAATCTATCATCTGTGAGTTCCTCCTCTTTCTTCTTTTCATTCTATTTCTTGCTCCGCGTTCGACCGCTTTTCACCTCAATTTATCACTTGTCTATATTACCACATACCACATGCTTTATTATTTGAATCACGGAATTTGATCATCTTCTTTTCCTATTATTTCTAATTACACAATCCGATCATTTCCAAAAAAACAAATCCCTTTCGTTTAAAGGACATATAATTTGTTCCTTTTCGTGTACACTACAGTTACAGTTGTTGATTTATTGATAATGATAAATATCTTCTGAGTGGTATATATATATATAAATATATAAATGTATATACATAAAGTGTAATCTGTTCTGCTCCAATCATTATTTTGAATTATAGAAAAATCAATTACACGTCTGGAGTTGGACTTGGAGAGTCAATTAGGGCGCACGCATTCAATTTTTTAGTATGGACATGTTTTCATTTGCACAGAACCCATGATTCATTCCTGCAGCGTTTCACAACTGTTTTAGGCTTATTCTAGAAAATAAAACTATTAGTTTAAGGAAATTCAGTGCTTTCTTTTTGGTTTCACAATTTACCTATGCCCTTGTATCGACTTTGACCTTTTGTTGGTCCTCATACTCATACAGTCATACGTATTCAAATTGGCTCTATAGACTCGCATGTTTGGTTTTGATTTTTTTAGGGTTGAATTGCTTTTTTTAAAATAAAATCTGAGCACACACTATGACTTCTAGTTGAGTTTTTTTCAGCTCAAGTGACCCTTATGTTTGCTTAAGTTCTAAATATTGTAAATGTTTTTTTTTTTGTAGATTAAGTTTCCAGCAAACACTATGCACTTACTCACATTTTAAATGTTCACTCAACTATCTATGCAGTTGAGTCAAAGATATGAAATCAATAATTTCAAGTCTCAGACAAGCAATATTGAAGTATCTCCTAGTCTTACCAGAACAGTTAATCTTCCTCCACCTCAATCTGAGTCTGGCACAAGAGGAAAGCATCAAAGTAAAACCAAAGTTTCGAGAAATGCAAAATCTGGGACTCACCGATCAAATATCGGTAACAGCCTTTTAGACTATGATTCTATCAAGCTGTGCTTTGATTTATATATCAATATCTCACATTTTGTTTGATTTGTGTTTGAATTTTATGTTGGTTGGAATTTTCTTTTCAGACTCTCCTAATTTGACTGCAGTTAACAACTGCCGTTATGACAGTTCCTTAGGTAAGTCCTCAAGTAATCTTTTCTCATCAGATCCACTTTAGACTTGCACCAGCAGTTTTGTATTCCTCCTTGATGTTTTTTAAGTAAGTGACTTCATTAATGTGGTTTTTTTTTTAAAATGGACAATAATATCATGCACCGTTGGCAGGATTGTTAACCAAGAAATTTGTCAGCTTGATTCAGGAGGCTAAGGATGGTACCCTGGATCTAAATAAAACTGCTGAGATCTTGCAGGTATAGAAAATGTCTTCCATTGTTTACATGGCTCCTTTTAGCATTGCATGTTTTGAGCTTTTCCTCTGATCATATTAATTTAAATTTTCCTACTTGTGCTATTACTATAATATATTTATACTTACTGCTATTTTTTTTAATTGGTATTCAATACACCTAATATTAACTTTTGCAGGTCCAAAAAAGGAGAATTTATGACATTACAAATGTCCTTGAAGGAATAGGATTGATAGAGAAAACTTCAAAGAACCATATACGGTGGAAGTAAATATCTGTTCTTTTGTTTGTTTTTTGCTTTTTATCATACATATGATGTGACGATACACAGTGGGCCTTATGAACAGGGCATATGATGGACTTGGGCCACGAGATCTCGATGATCAAGTTACTAGACTAAAGGTTTTTGGATCTTTTATACTTGTCAGCTATTTCGGATGTTTTCTATAATTCCCTCCTTTACCCTGTTTGCATGATTGCTTGGGATTGTAAACATCTACACTTAAGTTTTTCGGATGGCCAGGCATGGTGAGGTGCCACTTGAGCTACATAAGGCATTCTTCTTGAAGCAAAAAAAAAAAAAAAAAACAGAGAAGGCCTCATAAGCATCTAAGATGGTCACTTTTTTGCATGGATATCAGTGTTCAGCAGAAACCTTAAGATTGTCATGTTTCTGAATAGTGAAAGTGTCTCTTACCCAACAATATATAATATTATGCTTTTCAATTTTGGTTCTTGGGTGAGGCAAAATCTAAATGCACATGATATCATGACTTATGAATTATGGTACTATTTAAATATGGACCAGTCATAAACTGCAGATTGTGGAAGAGGATGAATTGGTCATGCTGCTTCTACCTTAGATCATATGTACCTATGCAGTTGGGTAGGATAAATTATAGCAAGCTTGCGCTTGAGGATTTAACCCCCATCTTTATGAAATAGTATACTGCATTATGCAAATGATTTGGTCCATAACGATGACAACGATTTGGTTCTTTACAGACTGAAGTTGAAAGTCTATATGCTGAGGAATGTCAACTTGAGGATTGTATAAGGTTTGCGATTAATATTGTTTTTGAAATTTTTTCTCATGGGTGTCCTATGTGTTATTTTAAAGAATTATCATGTTAATTTCTCAGGAAAAAGCAAGAGCTCCTAAGAAACCTAGAGGAAAGAGAAAACTCTCAAAAGTATGAACTTCTTACAGCTTCTCTTATATCTGAGTTATGATTTCTTATTGATTCTATACCTAATAGTGAGCTTGCTTGATCCTTAGATATCTTTTCTTGACCAAGGAAGATATTCTTAGCCTTCCATGCTTTCAGGTTAGTTTTCTCTAAATTTTGAAAATTTTATATAACTGTAGTTTATCTATTATCACCACTTAGTTTTTTTTTTCTTTTTCCATAGAATCGAGAACTTATTGCAATCAAGGCTCCAAAAGCCAGTTTTATTGAAGTCCCTGATCCTGACGAGGTGGGGTATACTGATATAGACATATATTTGTTTGTATAACAAGTGTCTGATTGGCTTCTTACTTAATTAGCAGGAATTAGGTTTTCGGCACAAGCAGTACAAGATGACTGTTAGAAGTGCCACTGGACCGATATCTTTGCACCTCTTGAGGTACTTCTATTCTGTAACATTGCAGCCAAAAGTTGATTATCTCTTTATTACTCTGTTCTTTCTTGCTTGTTTAAAACTTACATGTTCTATTCTGTAACAGTATTGGTTTAAGATCATTTTCTTCTTCTCTGTCTCTATGTCTTTACTAACTGATCTTTTTTATTCTTGAAGTAAGCACAACAGCAAGTTTGAGGATGACAGTATCAAACAGGTTAAACTAATAGATCCATCATGGAATAGTGAAAACTGCAGAATGAGGGTTGTGGGATTATTAGAAAGCCAAGATGATCAGAAAAATACTTCTCGGACTTTCAATTCGCTGGGCTCAGAGGAATTTGAAATTCAAGAAATTACTCCTACAGATTTTGAAGTATGTATAACTTGAAGCTTTGGATGATTAATTAAAAACAAGAACTGAAAAAAAATTAGATCATGGGGATTTTCTTTTTTTCTTTTTGCAGTTCGATGATGACTATTGGTTTCCATCAGATCCTGGAGTGAGCCTAACAGATTTGTGGGATGACAGTAACTTCTAACTAATCTTCATTATATGAATTTGATTCTGGGATTTTACCCCCTATATGGGGATGCAAGTTGAGCGGTTTGAAGGCTCCTGGTTTATGAATGCTTTCTTTTTTCTATCTTTAGCAAATTAGCAGTTGGTTTAGATAGATGAATTTCAAGATGATTAACCCAATAAGGGTGTGGCTTTTGTTCAAAAATAAGCATCAGTGACTGATGTGTTCTGACCGTGTCCTGTAATTATCAGCTAACTTGGCAGTTCGCGTAAGCAGATCAAAGTGTCAAGCAGTGGGAATGTAAATTATAGCATTCTTATGACAGTACTAATTGTGGCTTCTGGTGCAATGAATGTGATGATACTGATATGCAAGATGGATGCGGATATCTGACATTTGTGACCAAAGGCATAATGAATTCCATGTTGGGTTGAGGTTTTGCAGGGTGAGTCAGGTTCTTGTGCAAGGGTGGGTAGTTTACTTGATAACTGCATTTATAGGCCAGAGTTTAACTTCAAACCAACTTCAGTTACGGACTTTAATGCTGGCGAGCACTGAAGCTAATCTCATTCTTGATGTTGATTCAGAAATAGCTCCACAGTGCGAGATTTCCCAAGTGAAGAACTGTTTGAGGGAATCGACAAATAGAGCTTCAAAGTGCTTCACTGAATTACTTCTGATGCATTTCAATTGGCCGTTGCCTTAAATAAGAGTCAAACCTAAACGTTTAGTGGATGCCATGTATTAAGTATACTACTATTTTTCATTTTCCGGCACCATCTTCAAATTTTAATTTATGAATAAGTATAAACTTAGTACACTCAAGTTGGTTGCACTAAAAATGCTTGTAAAAAATCTTTTGTACGAAAACTCAATCGGTTAATGGCCAATCAGATCAGAGTATACATGGGTGAACGACATAAAAATTAACTTTGAATGCCACTCCCACATGATTTTTGTTTCATTTGTTGACGGGTGTTTGAATCAGTTAAACACATAGGGCATAGGTACTGTCGAGTAAAGGAAAAAAATACGAATGAAGCAATTTACCAGGTGCTATACTCGTCATGGAGAATGGCACGAAGAAAAACCAGACAGTTGTATTTTACAATACAACACCTTTTTACTAGCAACTTACCAATCACACCTGTTTACATGAATAACGTGTGCCACAACGGACCAGCAATGTCGACTTTTAGTTGGAAGCCGATGATCCCGGTTCCAGATATTCAACCGTAACTGTCGATTTGACGATTTCTTTTGATTTGTTACCGTCCTTCTTTCACGGTCTCTTCTGTCGGTGTGCACTCATGTTAAATAAGTAAGCATGAAAGTGAGCAAAGAAGAATTTATTATCTTTAATTAGTTAAAAAATATTAAAATTTTAATTCATTTTAACTTATCAAGAATGATTACAATCTTACTTTTATATGTGACAATTAAATTTACTTTAGATGAGCTTTATTCAAATAAAATAGGGTGCGACCTTAAATTAAGCCTCAAACAACAACTATTTGAAAAAGCGGAGGAAAAAGAAAAAAAAAAGAAAAAGTTGACTCGATAATGCACTTAGGACTTTCACCAGTTACATGGACTAACTTTTCTCGTTTCAAAATATCTATCTTTTAAAAAATTTATTAACTAATTAATAAATATTTAGCATTCCTAATTTTAGAAAATATATAATTAATTTAACTAAATTATCTTCTTATTCAATTAATACTCTTATTCTAAAAATATCAAAAAACAAGATTACTCTAAAGTGGATTAAAATCTCAATACTCCCAAATTGAAATCTCCGAAATTGAAGAGTATTGCACCCTAAACCCTCATATTTTCATACTCTTCAATTTGGGAGATTTGGAATAAAGTGGAATGTAAACCACTTCATACCTTTTATAAATCACTTTACTTCATTAATTATTATTATACTCTCAAACAATGAAATGAAATCTCCTTTCACTCTCTAACTAAAACTTACAAATAATAGAGTTATATACTTTTTATCTTTTCACCCCACTTCATTACTAAACACTTCACACTATCTCCTTCAAAACTCTCAAACATAACCTAAAGTTAAAATAATAATTTTTTTAATTTTCTTAATCCACATATAAATTCAGTTTTTCTGTTCAAAATGATAGATGTCCTAAAAAGAGGGAGAAGTACCGTGTTTCCGTTCTAACGTCAAGACCAGCTATACAAAGCAGCTGATGCAAATATCCCTTCTAAATCGAAGTCCATATAAAGTAGCATCAGGCTACCAACCCTTTCATGCCAAAACAAAAAAATAAAATAAAATAAAATAAAATAAAGCAACAAATGAAATGAAAACTAGGACAACTTATTTACATAAAGTTTTTACAACAATTCAATGCCCATCATTGTCCACCCACCCCTGTTTTTCAGGCTAAAAATTGAAAATACCGAAGCCCTAACGGATTCCGGTTGATCGAGTTTTTCTTAGTCTGCCCTGCGTAACGCTAATGCTCTTCCATTATTGTCTCTTCGGAAGGAGAATTCTCATTCTCATTTGCAGAAGAGGATAAAGGTTGTGCTGCTTCAATCTGCATTGGCTGTGCATCTGCTGGTGCAGATTGGTTGGTTGATTCATGTGTAGGATCAGACTTTTGGGTACTAAAACCTGCTACAGAGGAGGCTGCTTTAGGCACTTGCAGAGAACCCAACTCCTGTGCAGCTTCCTTCTGGTGCTGACTTGAAGATGAGCTGGAAGTAGGAGAAGGAGGATCCTCAGCTTGTGCTTCTGTTGCAGCAGCTTGTTGGTGATTAGCAGCAGCAGCTTGTTGGTGATTAGCAGATGCAGCTTGACGGACCCTTGCAGCAGGTCGTTGCTGTGATTTGAAGAGACAATGTTTTTTAAATGATAGTAAGCACAAAGGAGAATGAGAAGGGAATGACGTAAAGATCTAGAAGATGGCACAGATGAATCACAACCAATATCCATCTCAATGACCAATGAAATCAAATAGTAATATACAAATTTAAGTTGATTAATCAATATACCAACATCAAATGGAATAAAGCAGTACGGTACCTTGAGAAAATAAATTTAGTTATCATGATTTTTTCCCTCTCAGAAAAAATGAGTCAATCCAGGCATAACTTTCTTTACGTGTGCAAAATACATCTCCGTCATAGATTAATCATTTAACTGGCATTAGTTGATTTCTGTGTAGACATGAACATCTACGTGCACTTGCACATAAAACACACACACACACACACACATTATATACTGGAATTAAACAACAAAAGAATGAAGGGTAAGGACTAAGGAGCACAATCCAAGGCTGAATGAAAGCTGATAATTCTTCTATATAAGAATTCCAGTATAGTTAAGCCACGCCTCAAATATAAAAGTAGACAAACCAACACATACTCATGAACTACCTGAGCAGGGCGAGGAGCTGGCGTTGATTGCGCAGCAACATACTGCAAGATGTCAAATATTCTAGTTTGGCCATAACTAGCAGCTCTTTGCCAATACAAAACTACAATATCTCCTGCTCTTGTCCTCAGCTCCAACAAGTTGCGATCAATTTCTGTCTCATGTTTCGCAACATATGGTCTAAAGAATGAATCATACACATATGTTGTTCCCTAACACGGATGATAACATTAAATTTAACCGTCAAGTTGAAGAGAAGCAAATAACAGAGCAGTGTCAGATTCTACAACAGTAAACAATTTTATACCTTTGTTTTAGGGTACCACAGATATATAAAAAATGCCAACTTAGCTTCGCTGTACATTGGAACCCTTCAAGAAGATGAAACTCGATTAAAAAGTAAGAAGAAAATATGAAAGATAATAAAAGAAATTTCAATTGCAAAAATGATTTAACATTCTTTGCACACATTGAAGATATATCCTCTACCATGATATAAAAGTATCACCAATTCTCTCGCATACTGTCAAAACAGCCACCAAAATCCTGCAACACAAGGCGAAATTGGAATTGGTATTTTCCACCAATTATTTATAAGTTCTCATAAATGATCGATGTGCAAAGTACCAATACTGGCACCAAAAGCGAAGTTGTTCGATTGCTGGCTTATTCTTTTCAACTGCTTTATAACATTCATAGGCTGGATAGGCATAACCAAAAACCATCCTGCCAACACATAAATGGGAAAATAAAATTATTAAAATTTGGAAATTACGACATAATTACATAACCCATGATATTATTAATATAGATTAGAAAATTGGGATTGCATAAAACATACACAAGTGCCCTGGTAAGAAAGGATCCTATCATTTTGTATCCCTCCCTGGCATAGAAAGAAAAGTTAAGCGGTTAAGCAAAACAGGATAGCTTCAAAGAATCTGAAACAGAAGAATAATTATGTATTGCAAAAATTAAGCTTGATTTTCCTTTATTTTATTTTATTTGGACTGGAAAATCAAGCTTGATTTGATATGAGAAAACACGCAGAAAATTGATTTGTAGGGAATTGACAGAGGCCTATGCAGAAAATTAGGGTGAGTATGATGAGGGCAAAGTATCCCCTCAGTTTCTCCAATGCAAAATGAAATGAGCACATCCAAAAGGTTCCATGCTCATTGTGTCTGTGAGGTTATAAAACAACAAATAATGAAATAAAGCAGTTTAATTTAATGGTAGAATCAAACACAGAAGAAATGAAAATACCTGTTTAGTGTTGAGGCAGAGTAGTAAGAGAGAAGTTCAGCTTCAGGTCAATCTGCCGGCATACGGGGAAATCGGCGGCGCCGAAATGGCACCGCGAACCGTCACTTGGACGGCGGCACAGAGAGAGAGAGAGAGAGAGAGAGAGAAGAAAAAGAAAGATGGAAGAGAAGGAAACAAAACAAAGAAAGAGAGTAGTCGGAAATTAAATTAGAGGGAGGCGTTTAAAATGATGTTGGTTCGATTTGTATTCAGAATACTATTTTGCTAATCCTAATCCGATTCTCTCTATTGCTGCATGCATAGCGTAGACTACCTAGATCGACATTGGATTTGGGGATAGGATACTGCTCTCAACAGCCAATACAGTTATCCACACCACACTATATACCCGAGTAATTTGGAGTTACCCGGCCCCACCACAGTCAAGACTCAACTCATACCCAACCCGACTCAACTCAATCCAACCACGGATTAAATTTGTAGTTTTAAGTTCCAACCTCTTCACTAAATTATGGAGTTATTGACTACTGGGTATAAAGTTTGATCAACTTATAATTTAATTAAAAAACTAAATCTCTTTAATTGCACTTTTAATCCCATTATTATCAGTCATGTGCAATTTTGGTCCTTATGTTTTTTTTTAACACATTTGATCTCCTTATTTTTTCAATGTTACAAATTCGGTCCTTCAGTCTGATATCGAACAATTTGTCAATGATCAATAGAGAGGAACCACTTCTTTAAGCACATGGAACCTCTAGTTGAGTTTCTCCCTCCTCTGCCTCTCCGTTTCAACATGATTCAATACTTCCTCGATGTCATTTATTGTGCTCGTTACTCATTTATGAGACCTTTTTTTTGTTCTATCACATGATCTTTAATTGCATAAGCTCAACAAAAGGTTCTACATGCTTAAAGTAGTGATTCCTCTCTATTTGATAATTGAAAAATTGACGGATATCGAACTGAAGGACTAAATTCGCAACATTGGAGAAATAAGGGACCAAATATGCTAAAAAAAAATTAGAGAGACCAAAATCACACATGATCCAGAATACAATTAAGCCTTATATTTTTATCACAAAGTTATTTTATCTTTTGATTCTTCAGAATTTTCTGATTGTATTTCAATTGATTTAACCGGCTTACGTTTGAGGTGTTCATATTTACCTTTGGACCTCACTTTATGTAAAAAAAAATTGTTGTCGTTGATTATTATCAATAGAAATAATGCATCACATAAACGCACCCTTGTTGTTAGGTATCTTTTTCTTTGGTGTTTTTTAGTAATTTCGTAAACCGACTACGGCGTTGTTTGGTTTCTCATCTTATTATGGTATTTATTTGATTCAGATTGGTAAATCCGTTTCGATTCATTACAGATTCAATCAAGACTTGGGCGCCAACGTTACAGATCCGGAGACACAACACAATTGATAGATAATTGAGTTCTTTAAACGCTGTCAAGGATTTGATTCTTATCTTCTATATGTAAAAGATGGGTTAAATATGTTTTTAATCCCTAAAAAATGAACAAATTTTGGTTTTGGTCCCTGTAAAAAAAGTTGGTTTTCTTCCTCTAAAATATGAAATTACTAATTCTGGTTTCTATAAAATTAGAAAAATTTGGTTTTGATCCTATAAATTGTTTTTCTTTCGTTGTCATCCCTCTAAAATTTAATATTACTGTTTTTAGTCTCTAACATTCATTTTAGGATAAATAAATATAATTCATTTTAGGGTTTAAGGAAAATTTTAGGGAATCATATAGTAATATGACATCACTGAGGTCATTAGGTGTTACTTGGGATGATTATATGACCTTTTGTTAGATACACAAGTAATTAATCGATGTCACATAATAATAGGGATCAAAAATAGTGATTTTATATTTTAGATTGAACAAAATCAAAGAAATTTTTTATAAAGACCGAAATCAAAATAAGATAATCTTAGGATGATCAAAAACATATTCAATCCTGTAAAAGATTTTGTTCGGAGGCTGCTTGTCCTTATTTTATTCAATATTAATTACCATGGCCATCGGTTTGTCATTTGATAATATTAATTTGTACATTAAAGTGGAATCATGACATGGTTACTACCGTGCCATAATAACGGAACACTTTTGGGAGAGATTGTCACCTAACTCCAATACATGGCATATAGGTGAAATGCATTGGCATGTGGTAATATATAAATCATCCATCTTAATGATACATATGTCCTTAAATGGGCATGCATTACCATTGTCCGTTTAGAAAAAGCTAGTGAGGCATTTGGATTGCGAGATCACTTCATTATCTTTTGGTGGTGGAGGCCACGGGTCTTCTGTGTGTTTTTTGTCAGCTATAAGAAAGGTAAGAGGACATACATGGTGCGTTGGAGTTATTTTTATAAAAGTGTGCCATAATTTTGTATCATGGATTTTAATTAGTCAAGAGATATCATATTTGATCATCTTTCATTATTAATTATTAGATATTTATCTCAATTAACCAATCAAAATTGATGACATAAAATTATTACACATATTATGAACAACATTGGACAGCAAATACTGTCCTGATAAGTTGATTATTGGGATAAAAAACAAAAGGTAATAAAAAGGTCATTAGTTAATAAAGCTCGAGCTAAAAAGACAAAAGAATCGTAAAGGATGATATATAACTACAACTGTAACTTTAAATCATATATACACAAAAAGTTAAAGAAAACCAGGGAAAAGTGAGTTGCGGAAGGTAGAGAAGTGGAATCTTGGCAAGAGAATAAGGGAAGTGAAGAAAAAAAAAGGAAAACCTTGGATTCCACGTTTCAAAGGATCAATGCTGATATCACATGGGATGATGCTAACATTGCCAAGTACAACATCAATGGTCGATGTTGGTGGTGTGCCTCCTTATTACTTGTATTTGTTGGCCTGTCACTCTCAATGTGTGTATATAGTTTAATTTAGATACTAAACAAAAAATTTAAGTCTTTAATCAATTAATTGCAGTGTAAAAAAAATCAATTAAATATTGTTAAATATAACTTTTGATGCAATTATTTTAAAAATTAATTATTCTTAATGACATAATAATATATAATTGAATAATAATATAAAAAACTATATTAATATTTCATCAAAATTAAATCATATATAATAATGTATATTCTTCCCTCTCCGATATCATTTGAATCCTCTAATCATGTTGGTTATTCATATTTTCTTTAAGAAATCCATGGAAAGAAATTAGTTTTATTTCTTTCATTGATGCATGTATATTTTCATTTTCCTCCTTTTTTTAATTTTTGCTATGTCTATTAACTCCTAATAAAAATGTTGTTTTAGCAACAAAAAAGGTTTAGACTTTAGGCACCCTAAGAATTAAGGTTGTGTTTGTTTCCTAGTATAAATACATATTCCTCAGAATAAGACTCGATAATTAAATAGTCTAATGTTTGGTATAGGTTTTAAAAAAAATGGTTGGGTCCCTAATAATTTCCAAAAAAGTAATTTATCCATATTTTAGTTGGTTTCTATTCTTATGGTAGATGGTGAGAATATACATTCGCTTGGAGTAGAAATAAAAAATAAGATAAAAATATTACTTCCTAAAAAAATAAATACATCACTTACTCATAAAAATTAGGGGTGTAAACGGATCTAATCCGAACCGATCTGAACCGAATTTGGTGGTTTGGATTGGATCATCGGATTAGATCCAGAAAAGCCAAATTCGATGAGGTTCAATTCGAATCTCGGATTTGGAAATTATAATTCGATCCAAAGCGATAACTTTGAAAAAATATATTTATTATATTTAATATTCTAATAAATATTTTGATGATATTACCTAAACTAAACCTAAATCAGTATCAGATCCTCACCCAGTCACCCTCACCTCACGAGGCACGAGTTCTTCTCCCTCACGAGTTCGTGTGGCATTGTCGTCTTCTCAGATCTCACTGCCGCCTACCGGAGTCGTGCCATCGTCTATCTGGATGTGGTCTTCTCACCGCTATCGTACCCAGGTCTCAACGACTTCTCAGTTTTCAGACCCTCACCCTCACCTCACGAGACACAAAATCCTCTCCCTCACGAGTTCGTACGGCGTTGTCGTCTTCTCAGATCTCACTGCCGCCGGTCAGAGTGTAACACCCCAATTTTCACCCTTAGATTATAATGTATTAATACTTGATTATATAGGTTTATATATGCTTGTTATGCTTGCTCTTGGTGCCTAAGTTCATAGTTGGGGTAATTCAGCCTTAAGGAATGGTCAATACATTCGAGTCCAAGAAACCTATTTTACGGTTTTGTCCATATCTTGAGTTGTAAAAGTCCGATTGAGGCGATCTTGGATGCGTTGGAAAGCTTAGAGAATTATCTACAAGTCTTATTTCAGGTGTCAAGACCAAATTCGGCTTCTATAGTTTCGCATCGCGAAGGGACATTCGCCTCGTGAACCTGACAGCCATATTCTTGCAGCTCTCTGGTTCGCCTCGCGAATATGCGCGCAGCAGAAACGTGTTCTTGGGCTTCTAATCAGCCCATAATGACCCTAAATCATATTTATACCATAAGACTCGATTTAAACCTATTTGCTAACTCGAAATACTCTTAGAAACTGCCTCTTTCTCTATAAACAAGGATTCCTAAACCCTTTTTAAGGATTCTTGAAGAAGATTACACCTTTGTTCATCGTTTTTCGTCGCATTCGCTTGAGGAGCATCACTGCCATCACAATCCCTCATTCTCAATGCTACTCTTGAACCTTTTGGGGCTGTGATCATGAAATCAAGTGTCGTGAGATCGAGTGTTCGTGAGACGCAACCTTTTCCGGAACTTTTCTCTTCCTTTGTTCATTGTGATCGTCATACTAGGTATGGGAGGAGAAAGATGATTATATCATATGGGAATGTGAGAATGAGATTGAGGTGATTGGGGATTCCCATGATCCCCTTGTGCCTTGAGTGATTTGTTGTTACCATTGTTGAAGCAATGGCTTGAATGATTGTGTGTTATAATTATCATATTGACTTTTTTGTATGATTATATTATCATAAAGCGTGTATTTGTTGCTATAATGTTACAAATATGTATGTGTTACTATAAGTGCTATAGTGTTTGTAAATGTTATTATGATAATGTTGGGATGAGTTGTAATCATGAATTATATGACTATTGGTTTGGGATTATAATATGTGAATATTGAGTTATAATAAAGGATGAGTGTATGTGAACTATGATTGTGACATTATTGAAATGTGATATATTTTTTATGTGTGAGACCCAGCTCTAAAGAGCCCGTGATGGGTACTCATTTGTGGATGTTATGTGTGAGACCCAGCTCTAAGAAGCCTGTTTATGGATACTCATTTGTGAATGTTTGTTTGAGACCCAGCTCTGCAAGGCCTGTTTATGGGACTCAACTCGGAAGGGCCTGTCTATGGACCCAGCCATGGAATGGCCTGTTTATGGGATCCAGTCACTAAGAGCCTGTTTATGGGACCCAGCCCCTAGAGAGCCTGTTTGTGGGAGCTCAATTATGTGTGTTGTATGAGTCTGAGGGGACATTGTTGCTTGTGATTGTAATGCGACATGTATACAAAATATAATGAGATGATATGTTAAACTGTTGTGAGATGATTTGACTTGATTTACGAGAATGATTATATTATGCTTGTGGGTGTGTAGTACTTATACGTGTATGTGTGTGTATATGTATATATATATATATATATATATATATATATATATTTAATTTATATATCTATGTGTATGCATATATTAATTTATATTTATATATATATAACATATATATATGAATATGTCTTCTTACCCCTTTGTATTTGTGTCTTTTCTTGTGTAATGTATGATTTGTTCGGATGACTCTCAAGTGACTGAAGAGTAACACGTCGAAGCTTACGTGCAGTTGTTGATACTTAGAGTATTAGTAGTTAAATTCTTTTGTTGTTGTTTTTTAGGCTTTGGATCATGTTATTTTTATGGGTTTTTGTTTAGCTCTGATCCATATGACATTGGGCTAGGAGATTATCTTGTTTAAACTATTTATTGTTTATGCGAAACTTGTAAACGTTTTATGACAATATGTTTAATTTAATTGGATTTGAAATTGAGTTTATGAATGGTGATACTCTTAACTATTGCGAAAATGTTTATCAATAGTAGAACTCGTGTATTATCTTTTTTTCCCCCAAAGAATATTTTCGAAAATTAATATTTATATAATAAACGTATGTTGGGGTTAAGGGTGTCACATTAAGTGGTATCAGAGCAGTTCGGTCCTAACCGGACTGTGAGGTTGAGTTGTTAGAGCTCGGTCTGACCTTCAGGCTGTGCATTGTGGGTCTTTTGTGTTTCTTTGTATGAACTCTGTTAACTGGTGTGAATTTTTTTTACATTGTTGTGGTGCATTGTTTGATTTGAAACCTATTATCTTACTTGCTGCTTCCAGTAGAAATTTCGAGGACGAAATTTTTATAAGGAGGGTGGAATTGTAACACTCCAATTTTCACCCTTAGATTATAATGTGTTAATACTTGATTATATATGTTTATATATGTTTGTTATGCTTGCTCTTGGTGCCTAAGTTCATAGTTGGCGTAATTCAGCCTTAAGGAATGGTCAATACATTTGAGTCCAAGAAACCTATTTTACGGTTTTGTCCATATCTTGAGTTGTAGACGTCCGATTGAGGCGATCTTGGATGCGTTGGAAAGCTTAGAGAATTATATACAAGTCTTATTTCAGGTGTCAAGTCCAAATTCGGCTTCTATAGTTTCGCGTCGCGAAGGGACATTCTCCTCGCGAACCTGACAGCCAGATTCTTGCAGCTCTCTGGTTCGCCTCGCGAACAATTACTTGCCTCGCGAATATGCGCGCAACAGAAACATGTTTTTGGGCTTCTAATCAGCCCATAATGACCCTAAATCATATTTATAACATAAGACTCGATCTAAACTTATTTTCTAACTCGAAATACTCTTAGAAACTGCCTCTTTCTCTATAAACAAGGATTCCTAAACCCTTTTTAAGGATTCTTGAAGAAGATTACACCTTTGTTCATCGTTTTTCGTCGCATTCGCTTGAGTAGCATCACTGCCATCACAATCCCTCCTTCTCAATGCTACTCTTGAATCTTTTGGGGCTGTGATCGTGAAATCAAGTGTCGTGAGATGGAATGTTCGTGAGACGCAACCTTTTCCGTAACTTTTCTCTTCCTTTGTTCATTGTGATCGTCATACCAGGTATAGGGGGAGAAAGATGATTATATCATATGGGAATGTGAGAATGAGGTTGAGGTGATTGGGGATTCCCATGATCCCCTTGTGCCTTGAGTGATTTGTTGTTACCATTGTTGGAGCAATGGCTTGAATGACTGTGTGTTATAATTATCATATTGACTTTATTGTATGATTATACTATCATAAAGCGTGTATTTGTTGCTATAATGTTACAAATATGTATATGTTACTATAAGTGCTATAGTGTTTATAAATGTTATTATGATAATGTTGGGATGAGTTGTAATCATGAATTATATGACTATTGGTTTAGGATTATAATATGTGAATATTGAGTTATAATTTAAGGATGAGTGTATGTGAACTATGATTGTGACATTATTGAAATGTGATATATTGTTTATGTGTGAGACCCAGCTCTAAGGAGCCCATGATGGATAATCATTTGTGGATGTTATGTGTGAGTCTCAGCTCTAAGGAGCCTTTTTATAGGTACTCATTTGTGAATATTTGTTTGAGACCCAGCTCTGCAAGGCCTGTTTATGGGACTCAGCTCGGAAGGGCCTGTCTATGGACCCAGCCATGGAATGGCCTGTTTATGGGATCCAGCCCCTAGAGAGCCTGTTTGTGGGAGCTCAATTATATGTGTTGTATGAGTCTGAGGGGACATTGTTGCTCGTGATTGTAATGCGACATGTATACAAAATATAATGAGATGATATGTTAAACTATTGTGAGATGATTTGATTTGATTTAAGAGAATGATTATATTATGTTTGTGGGTGTGTAGTACTTATATGTGTATGTATATATATGTATATATGTATATCTATGTGCATGCACTAGCCTTAATTTCTATTTTACTTCCACAGCATATGTATATGAGTATGTTTTCTCACCCTTTTGTATTTGTATCTTTTCTTGTGCAATGTATGATTTGTTCAGATGACTCTCAAGTGATTGAAGAGTAACACGTTGGAGCTTACGTGGAGTTGTTGATACTTAAAGTATTAGTAGTTGAATTCTTTTGATGTTGTTCTTTAGGCTTTGGATCATGTTATTTATTTCTTTATGGGTTTTTGTTTAGCTCTGATCCATGTGACATCGGGCTAAGAGATTATCTTGTTTAAACTATTTATTATTTATGCGAAACTTGTAAACGTTTTATGACAATATGTTTAATTTAATTGGATTTGAAATTGAGTTTATGAATGGTGATACTCTTTACTATTTCGAAAATGTTTATCAATAGTAGAACTCATGTATTATCTTTTTTTTTCCACAAAGAATATTTTCGTAAATTAATATTTATATAATAAACATATGTTGGGGTTAACGGTGTCACATAGCTCCGTGTCGACGTCGTCTCCCTGAACGTGGTCTTCTCACCGCTATCGTGCCCAAGTCTCACTTCTTCTCAGTTTTCATCGCATACCCGTCGTGGCGCCGTCTTTGCATTCTCTTTTTTGTCGCATCGTAAGTGTGCAACACTCCTCATTTTTTGCTCATCTTCTCCAAGGCTTGAACTCACGTGGTTCTTGTTATTTTTGGTGCTACAGGTGTTATTTTATTTTTCTATTAATTCCTTTTATATTTTTTCCTATTTTTTTACTAATTTATGAAATTAAATTTAAAATAAATAAAAAAATATTCCAATAATCCGATGATTTGATCCGAACCAATTTGATTGTATTGGATCGATTGGGTTTGGATCTGCTGCTCAAATTTGACCAAATCCAAACCTATCAATTTGTTTGATTCGGATGCTGAAATACATCAAATCTGATTCGAACCGCCCAATTACACTCGTATAAAAAGTTACTTTACTTATTTTCTTTTTTGTTTTACAATTTTCAGTTCGCAAAACACACAAAATACGGAAAATGGCCATTTCCATTAATGACCATCTATGAGCTTGAGAGGGAAAAAACTTTAATCCTTCTTTTTCGTCTTCCCCTTTGCCAACTCACTCACTGAGTGTCAGAAAGCACCGAAAGGCCGAAAACCCAAGGCCCAAACTTTCTTCTTCTTCTTCATCTCTCCATCACACACACACTTCCTTGTTCCTCTCCTTGTCTACGTCCCTCACCTCAAAAACCGCGACCTAACCACCGTCTCAACCACCACAGCCCGCTGCCAAGGTCAACAGGAACCGCCTGCGACCCCAAACCACTGTCTCCCCCATCTTTGCATCACTGTCTCTTTCAGGTATTTTCCTAGACACATGGTGCTTTGGATGGGTTGGGTCTTCGGGTTTTAAGTATATTACGGTCTCGGAAATTGATTGGGTCATTTTCTGTTTCTCGTGGCTTCTTCCTTGACTTTTGATGGCTTGGATTCAGAGCTAGACTTTTAGTTCTGTCTTGATAGATTCGTTGCTCTCCAACTGTTCGATGTAAATCCTCAGCCAGATTTTTTTTTTCTTCTTTCCTTCTGAAATGTTTTTTTCTTTCCAGTTGAAATGTATGTTATCCATTCTCTTTGATATCCATTTTCTGAGAAGAAAATCTAGAACACAAAGTACTCTACAAAATCGTTTTTAAAAACAAAAAAAAAAACAGAACAATCAAACACTACCTATGTTTTCGAGTTTTAAAATCTAAAGGGAGTGTCTCATAATAGAATAGAAACACAGAAAATGGCATGGAGTAGAACATATTAATTCATTGTTTGAATGTTTCATGGGTTTAATGAGGGGGGAGCTGAATATCTATGTCATTCCTTCCTTGACCTCCTAAATTGGAGGGACAAAAATTGCAAGCTTTTTCTTCTTCTTTTTTAATTAAAAATAATAATTCTCAAGCACAATTTCATTAAGTTATGTCATTCCCTTGTATGTCATTCTATCCATTGTCATTCTCCCAATTATAGCCAGAGGGTTTAGGTTATTAAAATTGGATTGGACCAACTGGTTCGACCAGTGAACTAGACAGGTAACCAGTCAAAGCAACTTTTTAGATCGGCTATGCATCAAAACTGGTCTGACCTGACTATCTTAGATGAAAACAAATGACTTAGTGGTTTTAATAAAACTGACCATGTCTGCAATAAAAAGGAAAATGAACTAAACAGCCTAAGAGAGTCCTGATCTATATCTCTGAAAGACTGAAACAAGTGAGAACTGAGAAACCCTTGAATCTTCCTATTCTTCGGACGAATTGAAGCCACAGCTGCTCCAACCGTCCAACACCGTCAAGCCTCCACTTTGATGCGCTATGCACCAGTAAGTTTCATGCCTCCATCACTGTGGCGCACACCATGCACATAATTGATTGAATGGTCATGCTTTACTTTAGATATTGGTTTCTTTCTGTTAAATTAAAAGAAAAATATAAGGACAGAGATAACTGTAATAGGAATTTTGGGTACACGTTATGATTGGCTTATCATCTTCTTATTTCTTACCTGGTCAAACGAAGAACTTGTTAAAGAAATTCACATGTAAAGATAATTTCTTACCTTGTCATTTTTGTTTAGGAGCGAGATCATTTTACAAAGACAAATTAAGAGTGCAGTTTGTTTTTACTTTTTAAAAATTTATTTAGTAGGAAAAAGAAGGGAAATACAGAGGAAGGAGTGTGGTTTTGTGATTCTGGAAGCGAAAACCTCAATTCGAATATCAAACTGCGCCTCTGAATATTCAACTGAGAGAGAGAGAGAGAGAGAGGAGAAATATGTTATACATAATCGGTTTAGGATTGGGTGATGAGCGAGACATCACTCTGAGAGGTTTGGAAGCTGTGAGGAGCTGCAGCCAGGTTTACATGGAAGCCTACACTTCCCTCCTCTCCTTTGGTCTCTCCTCCAATGGCCTCTCCAATCTTGTTCGTACCATTCTCATCTCCTTCCCCTTTATTTCTTCATTTCTTCAAATTTTCACTTATTATCTCTTGCCCTTTTGTTTTAATAATCAAATAGGAAAAATTATACGGTAAAGCCATTACTCTTGCAGACAGAGAAATGGTAGAAGAAAAAGCTGAGGACATTCTTTTAGAAGCACATCATTCCAATGTCGCTTTCCTTGTTGTTGGAGACCCTTTTGGGTATTTTCCTTTTTTTCCTCATTTTCAGGTTTTCTTCTGTTTCCCATTTTATTATATCTGTCTCTGTCTCTCTTTCTTACGTAGGGCTACCACTCACACTGACCTCGTTGTTCGAGCAAAGAAGATGGGAATTGATGTCAAAATAGTACACAACACCTCAGTGATGAATGCTATTGGAATTTGTGGTCTGCAACTGTATCGTTATGGGGAGACTGTTTCTTTACCATTCTTTACAGACACATGGAGACCTGATAGCTTCTATGAAAAGATCCAAAGAAATCGAATCATGGGACTCCACACACTTTGCTTGTTAGGTGACTATGTGTATTCATGCTTTAAACTACTGCTCTATGTTGTTACAAGTGTTTGTGCTTATATGTATCACTGTCTCTTTTACTTAGAAAATAAATCTAACATAGGTGTATGTTCTACACCTATATATATATATATTGAACCTGTTGTATTCATATCTTTAGTATCATAATGGAATGCAGTAGTCTAATGCAGCTACTAGAACAAAATAGGGTGATTATGTCGTAAGTGCTTATTCCTGCATATGTTGATTAGCTGAGAACTCAAAAACTTGTTTATTAAATTTATTGTATTCTTGGAATGGAATACCAAAGCCTGAATATCATATAAATATCTAAAAGACAGCTAGCAAAAGAAAAAAATTATGCAAATAAGCTCTTCCTGTTTGTTTCTCAAGAAAACTTTATCTAATTTTCTGTTTGGGATGGTTACAGATATTCGTGTGAAGGAGCCCTCGCTGGAATCTTTGTGCAGGTTAGTTTTAATATTTTGCCTATTTTGGGCTGCTAAGGTAGTGTTTTTAACCAACGTGTGTGTGCTGAAGTTCTCGGGTTTTCATTCTTATGTTCAGACCTGTATCATGGCATAGAGTGATTTGTTCTTATTAGATGCTTTTCACTATATATGCCTATTCCTTGTTTTTATTTTCTTTGTGTGTGTATCTTTTCAGAGGAAGGAAAACCTATGAACCACCCAGATATATGTCAATAAACATAGCTATTGAGCAGCTTTTGGAGATTGAGCAAGCACGTCAAGAATCTGGTAATTCCTTGAGCATTTACATCACTCTAGCCATAAATTTCAAGTGCAGATTATATATTTCTTGATTGTACTATTGCTCAAAAATATAAACCTTTGAAATTTGACTTGGATTGTGCTTTATTTGCTGAAAACGTATTATATTAAGCAGATTATTAGTTTTTTAAAACATGATGCTATCACACGGTGGTGGAACTTCATTGGGCAGGGGTGGTAGCTGCCCCCCCCCCCCCCCCCCCCACAATTTTTTTGGGTGAAGTCCCTCCGCTGGAATAAAGGAAGCAAAATGATATGGTGGATGAAGTTCCACACTTCCACCACTGATATAAACCAATTTATCAGTAGTTTTCTCACAGAAACATGTGAAGTCATTCTCATTCCCGAAGACTTACAGTTTTGCTTTTGTCATCTAATCTCTAGGGTGCTGGCTTGTGCTGACCTACTATAATAGTACAATGTGTTTTCGGATCGGGTCGAGATATGCTTCAATCTGTCCCAACCTGATCCGGTATAACACAATCTTTAAAAACCTGTACTTTTTTCACAATTAAGTATAAGTAATAGGACTTCTTAATTTAAATTAATAGCCTTTTGCATAATATAATGATATATTTATATTGCTATTATTTGTATTAAAATAATATTGTAAAATATGCTTTAATTTTAGTTTTTCACTCTAATTCAATGATTTAACCATGTATAATGTTTAAATTTATATATTTTGTCAATATATCGGGTCGACCCGGTTTTAACCCAAACAAATTGCCTAATGTGGTCGGGTTGGGTTTGGGCCAAGTTAAACCCGGCCTGACCTATCCCACGAATAAGTGCTGGATCAAAGATATGTGTGCCCTAGTATTTGCTTATTAGGAGTTCATATTATCATTTGGACCTTTACTTCTCGTAAGAAATATAGCTACCAAGCGTTTCCCCCTTTTGCTATGCAGCCTACAGGGAAGATACCGAGTGTGTTGGGTTTGCTCGGCTTGGAAGTGAAGATGAGATGATAGTAGCTGGAACAATGAAGCAGTTGAAGACGATTGATTTTGGAGCACCTTTGCACTGCCTTGTCATAACGGGCAAGACCCATCCCTTGGAGGAAGAAATGCTGGATTTTTACAGATGCAAGACGCTAGCTAGTACAAGGTTGACTTAATCCAGTCAAAGTTAAAATCTGAAATTCATCAGAGGCGTGGCCACTTTTTCATTCGCTGATACTACTTTTGAAAAAACATAATAAATTTCTCAGCTGATGCTTCTGAATGAAGTATTTGATACAGGAAATGTCTTGGCAAATGTCATTGACATGGTAATTTGTTAAATATGATTCACTATTTGTTTTAAGAAAAGTTTACTGGTAATTTCATTTACAGAAGCGAAGTGATTTGCACATCTTTTAAACAGTGCTAAGATTTACAAATTATGAATTATTACACAAGATATTTTGCAAATGAATCGAGTTTGTAGAGCAATATCATTTTAGACAAATTTCATGCATTCATTTGTCAGATCCCAAACCCAGGTGAAGGAAATGTTAAACAACAAATGTCTATGCAAATGTCATTGACTTAGTAATTTGTTAATTATGATTCACTATTTGTTTAAGAAAGATATACTTGTAATTTCATTTACTCTGGTTTATAACATTTCAGAATTGAAAATAATTCATCTGAAGCAAAGTGATTTACAAATCTTTTTAACGGGTAAGATTTACAAATCGTGAATTACACAAGATATTTTGCGAATGAATCGAGTTTGTAGAACAATATCATTTTGGACAAATTTCATGCATTCATTTGTCGGATCCCAAACCCAGGTGAAGGAAATGTTAAAACCAAGAGCAATATTGCACCAGAATTAATAAGACCTGCTGAATGCAACATTCCTCGGTCAAAATCTGCAAATTTATTTAGGGATCAAACCGATGGGCCACACATGCAACATTTCACACTTAGAGAACACTAATTTATATTTAATCAAAGGTAACAGATAGGAGTGAATTAATTGGTTTGAAAGGAAATAACTACGGAAATCTTGTACATATGAAATAGCACTTATAAACAAAAGTGCAGCAGGCTGTAAGATCTAAAACAGGACTACTTCTAGCCCAAAAAAAGGTGTATTATAAACAAAGTCATTATGCTCAAGTAAATACAGTTGAATTCAAAATGGCCTAAATCTATCGGAAGGTACTTTTACCACACTTTCCTTGTAACCATGTCAGTCGTATCTTGTCACATTTTAAGGAAATGAATGTCTCCCTTAAACTAGGGTCCTCAAAGAGGTCCAATGCAGAAAGGTAGAGCTGTTGATCAATGCCATGTATCTCATCCAGAGCTCTAATACAGTTAGTAATGGAAAATTTATCATCACTTAAAGTTGAAACAACAGTCCTTAACCTTGATGCAGCAACCATCTCTAACAAGGCTTCTGCCATAGCATCACAGCTGTCTTGATCCAGACCAGGAGTTTGCGTCTCAGATGGACGCTTTTTTTTCCTATCTACAGAATTCTTTGTTACCTTCTCTGCAGTTGAGGTATTACCTTGTATGGACTTCGATGATGATGCTTGTTGATAATGTGAGACTCCAGCTTCTGGACATGAAATTAAGCCAGCAGCATCTATTCCAACAGACTTGTCCAACTCTTCGTAATGACTAGATTGGGCATATTTCCCATCAGCAGCTGAATCTGTGAATATTGTACAGAGCTGTTCATATATTGGACAATCTTTCACTTTAAATGTTTCAGGCCTAGGCTGTGCCTGTATACAAAACCTGTCAAATTCATAATAAAAATGGAGAAAAGAAAAATCATTGCTTCTATAAAAGAAAGTATTTTTACCCCTATGTCATCCCACAGTTCAAAGCCAATGCAACAGGAATCATCGATTACAAAGTCATTATTATGATCATATGCAGATTTCAAATTATAGAAGCGTGTCCGAAGAACATCTAGATGCTTCCTCAATTGATTATTATTGAAATTGAGGTCTGTTTGCTTATTAAATTCATCCCGAATATGATTCCATGTTTTTTTGTCAAAAACATTGTTTGGTCTGTTCCCTAGTTGAATCTGCTTGACAACCAAGTCTGCAAATATCTTGTCAAGGGATGCTGTCCATCTTGTCCTTGAACGCTCTTGCTTGGGTTGATTGCCGGGTTCAGTATCCATCTACACCTGTTGAAATGTTCAAAAATCAATACATTGCTCAATACCATTCTCATACAAAACACCTTTTGCTAAGAAGCTTATACTTAATCAAGTCACAAATCAAACAATTGATTGTTTGCCACAACCACCCTGGGAGGGAACCGTGAAAGAGATCCACTAGCATCTTAACATATCCGTGCAAGACTTACCTAAGCTAATTGCACAAAATGTTAATATGGCCATTCTGTTTATCCCTACAAACATGCAAAAAATGGAACTAAACTGAAGCAGAACAGTAGATAACAAGATTAAAAGAAAAAACTAAATATTTACAAAATGATTTGCCTTTCAAAAATTGCTTACATATACTTTTGGAATGAAAACCCTGTAGCTTTATTTATAGAAAATAGTTATAGTTATTGGTTAAATAATGTGATACCAAGGGAAGGAAGCACTGTACAAGGTTTGTGACAATCATTCTTACAAGACCAGGGAAGCTGATACAGCCCACACCACATCTTCTATTATAAAACGAAACATAAACTTGGTTGCGCTGTCTCAAATTGATGGATTTACAATGATTTTGAAGTTTTGCGACCAATGAGCAGATGCAGTCCATGTGACCCTTCATGTTAAATTTTTAGCATTTTATATCCGAGTCTGCCTCAGGAAGGTCAAGGAGCTGAAGTAGCCCACGTGATCTACCTATGCTAAACCTTTTACATCAAAATGCTAATCCTGCCCATCAGTACAGAAACAGTGCAACAAATATTTATGCGTTCATTCTCAAGTGTGAAAATGCAAGTGTACAATAGTTAAAATTGTTCATCAAATAATAAAGGACAGTCATCATCCAGCCTCAAACTGAACAATTCTAAACACCAAGTATGTTTCTAGTTTCTACATGATCAAAACTTCATTTCATCAATCAATTCTAGCTATTTCATATTCCGGCTGTTGAGCACTAATCATTTCAACTCAGTTTGTGTAGTCAGACAGAGAGGAACGGAAGAAGTAGTGAGTTAATTATTAATCATTAATGAAGGGAAATTTCACTTTATGCACACAAGAACAACAATCAAGTGAACATATATGTAATAATGGAGATATATCAATAAGGAAACTAATAAATTAACAGTAATAATCAACCGGTTCTCCAAATGAAGAGTGTGATCATTTATCATAAAACTAATAAACTTTCAAAAACAACAACTTCCGTAATAAAAGAGAAACAATATGAATTCAATCACATGTGAGTCGACAATATAACACAAAGTATTGCAAGCACGTATACCTGAAGCAGTTTGAGGAGGTAAGAGAAATCAATCGTTCAATTGTACAAAATTCAAAATCACAACAAACGAAAAACACCAAACTCAGAATCGAGGGAGAATGGAGTTGTTTTATATTATTTTATACCTAAATGTTGAAGTTCGGACGAATCAAAGTGTTGGATTTGGCGATGTCGCTCGCGTTACTGTCAGAGCGTGGCGCAATATGTGCAATGCAATTGCGATTGCCAACTGCGACTGCGAGTGAGTGAGGGAGGGACTCAAAATCACAATCAAAGAGCTCCTCTTTTCGTAACCGTCCAGCCTCCTCAAAGGACAAATATCTCCTTCCTTTTATTTCACAATTACGATGCTGGCTACCGCTCCCTGCTTTCCTAGGGATGATAATTAGTAAGGGACTTGTAACTTATCTGTAACTTCAGAACGTATTAGGTTGACCTAATTTGTATTATATATTTATGTTTTTTTTTTTATAATATAAATTTTTTATTTTATTTTTAAACATCCATAAATTTTTTATATTAAAGTATAAGTAATGAGTGCGGATATAAGTACTTAAGTACCTTGGTCTAACAAGCTATCAAGAGAAAAATCAAAGCTTACAAGTTTACTCTGTTCTTAACTTTCAAATCACTCTCTGCGAAGAGTATTATTCAAGAGTTCTAAGCTTTAGTTTCAAGCCCTCACACTTAGTGAGTTAGTAGAACAAACATTTTTCAAAACCTTAGTTGGTTGAGCCTGAAGATGCTTGTCTGTAAAAGAATACTTAGTGTGCCTGAAGAGATGTAAAATACTTGCCTGAAGAGGTGTTGAATACTTGTAACAAAGGATTTTTGTTATAGTGGAGAAAACTCTCAAGTAAAGAGGACTGAACGTAACTATTTGGTGAAGAGTGGACCAGAATAACATCTTTGTGTCCTTCTCTTTCCTTTGCTATTGCTTTAGTTTATTTCTTAACTAACTTATTGGGATTGAATTACTTTCTTATCGCTCTTGTTCCTTTTAAGTAAGCGCCCAACTGGGTTTGGAAAAGCTCTTTGCGTCCATTGTTGTTTATCTTCTAAACCTTCGAGAAAATATATATCTACTTGTTAAAAGTTTTAAAAACGTAAGAAACACAATTCAACTCCCTTCTTGTATTTCAAACTAGTTCCTTCATTCATGAGCTTAAGTCATAACAATTGGTGCTTTTGTTGATAGTTGGGCTATAAAAAGGGCTACCTATAGACTGGATTAAGGTACAATACCGAATACTGATAAGTGAATGAAGTCGCCAAAGGGAAAATGGCTACCACCGTGTCAATGTTGATAGAGTAAAGTCTCCATGGATGTCGACTCTTAAAGGAGTGACAATGTTATGTGTCCCACATTGAGTAAATATGAAAGCTCAATGCAGTACTTAAATCATGAAGCTCTCCCATCTAATGGCCTAGTCTATTGGGTTGGGCTCTGCTCACAGACTTAAGTCATAACATAGATCGAGAAGGAAGTCTAATTCAATACAACTATCATATGTCTTAGGGGCGTGGGCTCGAATTGAGGAGGCTGTAATTTATTTGCCAAACAAGCTTCGTCTCATTTACTCAATAAATAAATAAATAAATAAAAATAATATATTTCATATTCACAAATAAGGAAGTCTCAAAATCATTCAAATTTGTTTATAATCATACGAGTGTGGTTGTAACAATAGAATTTAAGAAATAGTTTGATTTATAAATAATATTATTTTTATTGAAATTTTATAAAGTATAAATTGACTTTGAATATTTTATTTTATATATATTATTTAATTGATGGTGTTGTCTAAGGTGCACCACCACACCAATGTGGTGAAGTGGTGTACCACCCAAGTGACACATTTTGATCCACTTATTTTGCCACTTGAGTTAGTCAAAATGTCAAAAGGTGGGGGTTAGACTTAAAAATGAAAAATGAGTTGAATAGTCAACTAATCCAAATGGCTTGTTGGACTTGGATTGTTCATATTGTGTCACTTGGGTGGTGCACCATAACCCTTCTCCTTAATTGATATACATTGTTAATGCAAAAAATTTTACACTGTCAACCAATCAAAAATTGACACATCATTAAAAAATGTTTGACTTTTATCCTAAATACCTTAAAAGTTACTCATACCATGATTTCTAATTGGTTGACACTGTAAAAAAAATTTATACTGCCAGTGCATACCAATTAAATTCATATAAAAATTATTTAAATTTAATTGTATTTTGCTAAATTTAATTTATAAAAACTAGTTTAATTAATAATTTGCCTTTATTAGTTTATCAATTTTATATATTTCATATTATCAAATAAATTAAACTACCCTAACATATTTCAGTTTATTAATAAAATAATTTAATATTGTTTATAATGAATCTAAAATTTAAATTTAAAATTTGATTCAAAATAAGAGTTTAATTGGTATGTATTGACAATATTAAGTTTTTTTTGCACTCACAATGTCTTTTACATTGATAACGCATCACAAAGCAACATTTGTGTGATTTTTAAGGTAATTGTGATAAAAGTCAAATATTTTTAATGATGTAACAACTTATGATTGATTGGTCATGTAAAAAAACTTTATACTAACACTATGTATCAATTAAAAAGTTATTAAAAAGGTCTTCATACGTGCAATCGTTACTCATTTAGTCCCTCCCATTTTGTTGTCGTCTCTAATGATCCGTTAACTATTACGTATAGGGACCAAATGAAGAATTTGTGTCACGTATAGGGACCCAATAATTTAGGTTAATGTAATAATATGATCTTCATATGTGACACGAATTCTTGATTTAATCCTTATATGTAGGAGTTAACGGATTATTAGAGACGGCGATATTACGAGAGGGACCAAATGGGTAATGGTTGCACGTATGAGAACTTTTTTAATAATTTTTTTATATATAGAGACTAAATAAAAATTTAGTGTTAACATATAGGGATCAAATTATTACTTTAACCTTATTTTAATTATTGCAAAGATATCATAAAAAGTAGTTTATTTATGACATAGGATAAACGAGTAATTCTTTTATGGACTCAGTGTATGTACTCCAAGTCCAGCCACCGAAGGAGGTCATTCATGTTGGGCGGCCCTACATGGCTAGATTCAGGCAAAAATCCTTCGTAATAAAACTTGCAGCTGATGACCATTTAAAATTTTTTGAACATGTAACCAAAAAAAATGTACATGATTCATAAAAAAAAAAAAAAAATTGAACGTGCAGTTTTCAATATTTAAAATTTTGTCACACATTCATGCCATCTTATATATTCACCGTTTATATAACCAAAAAAAAAAAGTATGTGACCAAAAAAATATATTCACCGTTTGCCTAGAGTACAGCTTTAAAAAACTTTATGATGCTTTTCTCTGTTAAGAAGATAGGAATCAAGGATGGGTAGATGAGAACTTGAGAAGACAATTTCAATGTTTTTTTTTTCCCTAATCTTAAATAGAATTTTCACCCCAACATTTCATAATTGCATAACCATGTGAATTTGAAGTGAACAGCACGTATCCAAAATATAATGGTAACAGTGCTATTATATATAATATAACAAGGGAAAGAATATCTAACTATAAAACGTGTGATGCTTCTTACAGCCAATAGATGTTTGCAGAAATATATGAACTAAAAAGGAGAAGAAAATTGTATAATGATACAACTTATTTTAAAATCGAAAAGCTAAAAATTGTCACCGTTAGGCAATACACATCAATCAATTAATGTTTGATTAAAGATTAAGTAAATGAATGGTTAGGGTGGTTGTTTAAGATGAAGGGTCCTTCTCACTCAACCCCTCCTCTTCAGTTGCGTTGCCACTCTACGGTCCAAATCAATAACAAGCCCACCGACGAAGCTGGCATCACCTCATCTGTTGACTCTCACATTTTACTTTTATACCCTCAAAACCCACCGACGCAATCACGCAACGCTTTCTTCGCGAACTTCATGAGGGGCACCCTCGTCAGTTAACAAACAAAAGACAAGATCCTAACAATACCCAACTCCAAATCTAGTCCCGCGGGAACATCTTTTTGTCGTCGCCACCATTTTCCACTGCATAGCATCCGCTCTCGTTTTGGGTCGGGTCGGGTAAAGATTCTGTTAGACAAGATCCATCTCCAGCACCATTTCCACAGTGTACTAGGTTGTTGGTATTGTTGTCAATTTTCTGACATTTTATTTATCCATCGATCGATCGATCTGCAACTGAATCGGCAGAAGCCTGTTTCTAAAGATAGCAATTGTCGTTGTCATTCGTTGTCTCTCTCAAGGTAGTAAAACGCATTGCGCTCTGGGAACTAGTTGTTGGCGAGCAATGAGAATGAACGTGTTGGGTTGATTTAATATATTATAGATCTTGCAGGCAGGGCGTGTTTTGAAGCGCATTTTGCATAATAATAATAATAATAATAATAATAATAATGGGAGAAAAATCGAGGTCGAGAGGGGGGTGTTGCGGTTGGTTTGTGGCGTTTGTGGTTCTGGCTATCGTGGTGGGTGCAGTTGTTTACACCGTTAAGAAGAAGATCGGTCACTCCGATAAGCCAGCTCCGGTTCCTGGCCCCCCTGGCGCCATCGACCAAAAATATGCTTCCGCACTCAAAACTGCAATGCACTTCCTCGACATTCAAAAATGTAAGTTTTACATTTTTTTAATTAATTTTGTGCCCTGTTAAAATCAAAATCTGCTAGTTAGATTTATTGTTTTGTATAACTACAATCTGCAAGAGATAATATATGGCTACCAAGACACAGATGGCATATTGCGCGCGGTTGTAGACTTCATTGTTATTTATCATTTTCAGCTTCTAATAAATAAATCGACCTCTATTATGGTGTTAATTGTTTTAACAATCATATTTCCTCATGCAGCTGGCAAGTTAGTGGACAATAAAATACCTTGGAGAGGGGATTCAGCTCTTAAGGATGGAAGCCAAGCAAAATTGGATCTATCAAAAGGAATGTATGATGCTGGGGATAACATGAAGTTTGGTTTTCCCATGGCTTTTACCGCCACGGTGTTATCCTGGGCCATTCTGGAATATGGAGATCAAATGGATGCGGTTGGCCAGTTGGAACCAGCGCAAGATTCTCTCAAGTGGATCACTGATTATCTCATCAATGCTCACCCTTCTGAAAATGTTCTTTATATTCAGGTTACTCTACTTTACAACTTCACTTGGATGCTATCTTTATATGCAAGTTAGCTACTGTGCATGCATAAATTTGTTATTTTTCTCTTTTTTCAAGTACCTAAACACTCTGGATACTCCATGATTCTTGGAATGTTTCATGGGGTGCAACTACAGGATTTATTATGAGATTAGATAAGTGATCTAGTTCAGGACAGTCTGTTGATTTGGGATTTTCTCTAGACTTTACTTTTTTTCTTAAAAAAAAAAATCCTTTGATCTTTTACTTTTATGACTTTGTTTTATGCCAGTATGTGCTTGGTGACTGAATATCTCTTGATTATTTGGTGTTCTCTTTATGCTCATTCACTTCACCCTTTGTCTTTTGGTTCCAGGACTGTCAGGCTTTTTAGCAACCCATGTTTTCGTAAAACTTTTCTAACCAGTTTCATTTTCTAAAACCATTCGACAGGTGGGTGATCCTGTTGCAGATCACAAGTGTTGGCAAAGGCCTGAGGCCATGACCGAGGAACGGCCACTTATACAGGTGAATGCATCTTGTCCTGGATCAGATGTTGCAGCTGAAACTGCAGCAGCCATGGCCTCAGCATCTTTAGTCTTTAAAGAGACCGATTCTACATATTCAAGCACTCTCCTCAAGCACGCAAAACAGTTGTTTAATTTTGCTGACAAAAAGAGAGGATCTTATAGTGAGAATATACCTGAAGTTCAGACATATTATAATTCAACTGGATATGGCGATGAGCTTTTATGGGCAGCTAGCTGGCTCTATCATGCTACAGATGATGATTCCTACCTTGACTATGTGATTGGCCAAAATGGAGAAGATTATGCTCAATGGGGAAGACCAACCTGGTTCAGTTGGGACAACAAGCTTGCTGGAACTCAGGTACGTTTCTCTTACTACGAATTGCTCAATCTGTTTTTCAGTTTCTAATTTGTGATTTTTAATAACTGAAGACAATCATTAAGGTTATGAAAGTTGCTATAGAAAATGGCATTTTAAATTTTGATTGCAACCTACCCATCGCATAGAGAAGTCAAAAGTTAAGTACCAATTGGCTTAAATTTCTGTCTTCTGAACAGAGTTGAGCTAAATCGAGAGTCTTGTGGCTTCCACTTAATCTGGATGATGATTCTAGTTATATTACAATGCTGACTTTGTTTTCATATATATTTTCTTTAATAAGTCTGCCTTTTTGGTGAAGGTTTTGTTATCCAGATTAAGCTTCTTTAAGGGAAAGGACATTTCAAATTCATATGGCTCTGGCCTCCGAAATTACAGGAAAACAGCTGAAGCTGTAATGTGTGGCCTTCTTCCAGATTCTCCAACAGCCACAAAAAGCAGAACAGATAGTAATTTTCTCCTTCAATGCTATATGACCAGACATACACCTCTTATCTGCTTTTTCTTTTCTCCCTGCCACATTCCATTTTTCTCATCTTAAATTAAATGAAGTTGTTAAATACCTAAAATTCAGCAAGTAAGATGTTATTTTGAGGATGGATTCTCTGCTTGTTTCTCTGGCTGATCAGGACTCTTTTGACGCAATTGTGTCATGTTGTGAAAAAAGGGCAGCCCTGTGCACAAGTCTTCTATTGTTGTGGGGGCCTAAGGAGGGTCAAATGTATGCCACCCCCAACTAGCAGAGAAACTGTTATCACCATTAGAACCCATTATGGTTACAAAAGAGCAACATTACCAATGCGCAAAGGCTAAACCTCTAGGAAACTTGAGATTGTAATTAGCTAAATTGAGTAATAGGCAGATTATCAAATTATTGACATTTTGACTAATTCTTATTGCCTGTGATTATCAATGCTCCTGGATAAACACATTTTGTAAAATTTAAATTATTGAGAATGATTTTTAGAAATCTACTGCTGTATGTCCCATAACTATTATTATTATTATTTTTTATTAATACAGATGGTCTTATATGGGTCAGCGAATGGAACGCTTTGCAGCAACCTGTTGCTTCTGCATTTTTAGCTGCTATATACAGTGACTATATGCTTACATCGCAGACTCCAAAACTAAAATGTGATTCCGATTCCTTTAGCCCATCAGACCTTCGAGACTTTGCCAAATCTCAGGTATGAATCCATTATTATTTGCACAGATTATCATCAAGGGAATGATCCATGTCCAAATTGAAATTATATGTAATGCTTCCAGGCTGATTACGTATTGGGCAAGAATCCTATGCATATGAGTTTTCTAGTGGGATATGGAGATAAATTCCCACAATTCGTGCATCATAGGGGTGCTTCAATTCCTAAGGATGCAAAAACCAGCTGCAAAGATGGTTTCAAGTGGCTTGACTCATCTGATCCTAATCCCAATGTAGCTACTGGAGCACTTGTTGGTGGACCCTTCTTAAACGAGACTTACATTGATTCCAGGAACAACTCCATGCAAGCAGAACCAAGCACATATAACAGTGCTGTCATAGTGGGCCTCTTATCAAGTTTAGTCACCACATCTTCTGCGGTGCAATCATTTACATAAGCTGTAGCTTCCTCTCCGTCCTCAATTCCACTGATGACAAGGATTTGTGTTTTATGTAGATTTATTCATTTCTTAATCCTGACAAATGAAGTGTTAAAAACATGGAAACATAATGTTGTAACGATATGTTTGATTGTATGAGGGTAACCTGTGGCGTCTGGATAGGTTAATCGTTGATATATACGGGTGAGGTTTGATTGGCATTATTAGCTCTCCAGCTGAGTTATTTTGTTGTACTTGTCTGTAGAACATATCATTATTGTTATTTTTTATTATTATTATTATTATGTAGTGATTATTCCTATCCTGTCTCAAAAAACTAGTAGTGGCGACCGGACGAATTTGACTTGACGTAAATCAAATATGATATTTCAATCGGATCATTTACTTGATCTCGAATCTAACTGCTTCATAACCCGTAAATAATCGGGGTTAAATTTGGGTCAACTTGATATGTAAATATAATGTATATCCTTATAATTAAAATTAAAGTATATCTATGAGTCTAATTTTTAAAGTACAAATTCGTCACAACTAACTAAAGAGAAAACGAGTTAATAGGATCTTGCACATCCTTATAAAAAACATCCCGTGGCGTTGTATATGACGGTCCAGTAGCTACACTAGATCACTTGCTACCTACAACATGAAGGTGGTCCTTGGTTCGCAAATGTATACCTTTTCATTATCCGACAAGTAACAACTTCTGAAACAAATGAATGATACTTGTTGTAGAACACCGTATTACACATCACATCATAGTGATATGACATAATTAGAAAGTATAAGAAAAGGTAAAATTAGTTCTAACTAGATAATATAATGAAAATTATACAAATGTGAGATAATGTGTTTGTCTAAATATGTGTAGCAATATTCCAAACAAATTAAATCATGAATTAGATCATGGCTGAGGGTAAAAGGATCATGAATGGCGTAAGAGTGGAGATAAGCAAACATTAATAACATGGTGAAGAAAAGATGAATTGGACTTGGGCTTGAGGGTGAGAAAAAGCTAAGCGATTGATCTGAAAGCATAATGGGAGAGGCAGATGGGAATGTTTACTTTCAGGTTCCACATGAGTTGTTGTTGCAGAAAGTTTCATGTCAAGACCCCAACTTTTTTAATTTAAGCGATGTCCAAGTTTAAGTTCATGGTATTAACCAAACTTTCAAAACGTCAATGATTTTGTTTCCTTTCTCAGAACTCATAGAGCAAGTATGTCAGGAGCTGAATTGGCGGAGGTGGCGAAGAGGTGCTGGTGCTGGTGGCAAGTCGGACCAATTGATAGGAAAAGGGTATTCCTTGATATGGAGGACAAGGAAGAAACCTCCTAAGAAATTAGAGAGAGAAGACTTTTGGGGATTTTCTTACGTACTTTTCATTGATTCACTATTGGTTTATATAACCAATCTTACAAATTCAGTTCCCTAAATTAAAGGATCTAATGACACTTGTCATAGCAAACCCACAAACTACTAGTGCTAAATGTAAATACTAATAAAAGGTAATAATTGATATATGATAATTACATTGCCTAGCTAATACTAGAATATTCCAATAAAGTCATTGAGATATTTGGACTTGTGTTTATTTGTTGTGGGAGGCCCAATTACTTCAGCCCATACTCTATCATTCCATACCCATCAAGACCAACCTTGTCCTCAAGGTTGTAAAAAATCTCAAATTCGGCCCAATTAGCACAGGATCTGTTATGTTTTCCTCTGAATAGCTCTCTAATAGACTGGTCCTGCGGCAGTAAGGAAGCCCAAACAGTCACTTGGCCCAAATGGGGAATGAGGTCCATGGATGAGTTGGGCACCAGCAAGTCATATATGCCAATTGAAACCCTAAATTTATTTTGGATTCTGATGCTCCAAGGTACCCATGGCCAGCAAGAGGAAGTACCACTCGACCGCTCCATCACCGGAAAGGGAGTCATCGCCGGCGACGTACTGGACCGAATTGACGAAGACGAAAACGCGGCTGACGGAGGCGCATCTGACGGAAGCGAAAATGAGGGGATGGAAACGAGACGTCGTCGAACGTGAAGACGGCGGCGCACGGCGGAGGGGTATACATGACGGCGGCGCACGGCGGAGGGGTATACATCTGGTATTGGTCCGTCGGGATCGAAGCAGAAGAGGCGAACGACAACGGGGCTCCAGACGGCAAGCGCGATGGTCACGAACTGTTGTGTGGCTATCATGACGAGAGTGTAGAAGTTGTGTCTTGGCTCGCCAGTGACCCAGGGCGGTGGTGGTGATGGTAGAATGGCAAAAAACATTGGTACCTTTGCCATGTAGTGACTAACTGATGGGTCCAGCTGAGGTGGCACGAGCTGCGGCAGAGGGACAACAACTCCTTCTGGTGGTTCAGGCGGGGGAATCGTTGTCGAGTGTAGCTCGACAGAGAGGTCGAAGATTGGTGCATCCACGACGGTGTGGTCATGCTCACCGAGAAGAAAGGACCTAGAATCGGAGTGGTGAGAAGTGGTGGCCTCCTTACCAATTTGAGCGATCGCTGAGGTAGGGGTTAGGATGTGTTTGCCTATAGGTGCAGCAAGGCCAGGTGTCTCCTGGCGTGGATTGGACATGATGACTGACCCACTGTAGGGTGGGTGCTGTAGGGGTTACGGTTGGGGGTCCGAGATAGGGAAGGTGTGCTCAGTGGGGATGGTTTGGCTTGATTGTGAAGATGGGTATGAGTGATGCTGAAACTGGCTTGTGGGGAGTGTGTTTGCAGGTGGGTTGCGAAGGGCTTGCAGTTCGATTTTCAGAATTTCTATGGTCTGGACGAAGGATTCATGGTACAAATCTTGTGAAGCTTTGAGGTCAGTGAATGCAGTAGTGAGGCTGGTGATGGATGCTTTGATCTGAATTGGCGGAGGTGGCGAAGAGGTGCTGGTGATGGTGGCAGGTCGGACCAATTGATAGGAAAAGGGTATTCCTTGATATGGAGGACAAGGAAGAAACCTCCTAAGAAATTAGAGAAAGAAGACTTTTGGGAATTTTCTTGCTTACTTTTCATTGATTCACTATTGGTTTATATAATCAATCTTACAAATTCAGTTTCCTAAATTAAAGGATCTAATGACACTTATCATAACAAACCCACAAACTACTAGTGCTAAATGTAAATACTAATAAAAGGTAATAACTGATATATGATAATTGCATTGCCTAGCTAATACTAGAATATTCCAATAAAGTCATTGAGATATTTGGATTTGTGTTTATTTGTTGTGGGAGACCCAATTACTTCAGCCCATACTCTATCAAAGTACGTACGTATCTTTCAATGTCTCATGGCAATAATATTCAAAAGGTCAAATCTGTTTGTCGGAAAAATTAATGTGAAACTAACTACAAAAGAGGAAAAGATGGAAGCCAAATCCAATACAAAATTTGTGAAAACATGAAAAGCTACACAATGATTTATTTGCAAATATGTTTTTGGTGGGACATCAATCAATTCCTAATGTCACTAACCTCCCAATTATCACAACTTAAACAATATTTAATTTCTTTTTGTTTCTCTTTAATCTTTTTGATCAGGAGAGAAAGGAAACAGTAAAGATCAATGCACACAAAAATAGATCGGCGAAGACATGATTCCCATTGTCACTGTATAATTTATCAATCACGAGTGTCCACGCTGATGCTTATCCAATACAGAAAAAAGCAAAAATTAAGAAAAGTAATCAAAAGCTAGACGAAAAGGTTTTGTTTTGTTCTAATTTCCTTTCCATATATCGTCCTTCCTTCCTTGTTCCTACCATTGCCATCTGCTCTTATTAAATAAGGAAAGAATCAGAGCGTGAGCAGTTCTCATTCTATTAGTGAAACGCCATGCCCACGTGAGCATTCGATGGTTCGTTGTTCCTGGCCCGGTGCCCTCAGCTAGGTTCTTATCCGCCGACACCAATGGCTAATGAACAGTTGAACACCAATCAACCTATTAAGCTGGGGGACACACACCCTTCGTCACTATACTTTATTTATCCTTTTCCTTCCCTTTTTTTCTTTCTGTTTTGCACACGAGGCACCGTGTCTAATGTCTATTGTTCCCTTGGTACGGTCAAGGACAGGTGTCCCATCAACCCTTCAATCAATTATCAATTATTATCATGTAAAAAATCAACAACTTACACCATGTTCCAAGTTTGCTGCTGAGTTTTAGCTGTTATTGTTAAGAGTAAAAAAATCGTTGTCCAACTCTCCACATGTGCAAAGTTATTATAAGCAAAAAAACATTATTTTGCCTTATGTGAATATTTTTAAATTATAAAACAGAAAGTTGATAGGTTAAATTGATTTTTTTAATCAATTTCTCTGTTCAACCATAAGACCCGTAAAAGCTTTAAAAATTATGAGTAAAGATTTAAATTAGTCCTCAACAAAAAAATCATGATAATATTTTGATCCTCGAGAAATGAAAAATATAAATTTAGTTTTCAAGAATATAAAATGAGGATCAAAATAGTCTCTGATAAGGACTAAAATATCCCTAAAATTATCCTAAAAATGATCATTTTGACCTGTATTTTACATTCTTGAGGACCAAATTAGTATTTTTCATTTCTCAGAGATCAAAATATCATCGTGTTTTTTTAATAGAGACCAATTTGGGTATTTACTCAAAATTATATGTGCATGCCTAATTTTCTATAAAGAGTAAAAACTGAGAACCTGAACTACCCGGGAAAAAACTAAACCTTACTAAAAAATTTCTGCTAAATACAAAATCAATGCATGTCTTTTTTCTAGTCTAGAAAAATAAATAACAAATAAACCTAGATTCACTCAAGAGTGCTTGAATGAGATGGAACGAGTCTCTTCCAGCTTAATTAATGATCTCGCATTTAGGACAAAATCAAGTCCAAATGGGAGAAGCTACTCTTTGTAGCTTCAAGATAAACGTGTGTCCAACATGCATTGACATGTTTCCAAACAAGTACTAAAATTCATAAAAGCTTCCAATTTCTGAACAGGGCTCTGATTTGTTTGTAGGGATGTATATTACTTCTTCTGGTCCCGAATATAAGAGACAAAACCCTAATTCATCGAGACCAAGAAAAATTATTGAAATCAATTCATTTTAAAATTTATTCCACAAATACCCCTATTTAATTATTTCTAATTCAATTAACTTGTTTATTCCTAAATCCAAGCACTATATTATCTTACCATTGAGTAAACAATGAGTTAGCTAAACCAAAACGCTTGCATGAAAAATTGTTGAGTCTCTTTAATATGAGTTTTACAATAAATAAGGGTAGAAATGAAATTTAGCTGAAAAATTGGTCAACGTTTCTTATATGTTGGGTAAAAAATAACATTTTTGTCTCTTATATTCATGGCCGCAGGTAGTATCATTTTTAGTTTATTAATCTTTTTTTTTTGTGAGTTTATTAATCCTTTAAGTAAGTTATTTTGAACTATTGATCAAGATAAAATCAAATATCATTTAATAAAAAAATTAATGAAATAAGAGTGACAATAGGAAAATATAGGAATAGCAATAGATACTTTTTTTTAATGATTAATCAAGCATTACAAGAGAAGAAACACGTAAATGAATATTACAAATTAGCAGTGGTAGAGAAATTGGTATGTCTTGTTATCTTTCCAATATGGTTGGGGTCCGATCTCCATATCCCAGTTTCCCATTCTCCCTTAGATCTAATAGAATCTCTCCATATAAACATTTTGAACCCATAGGAAATTGAAAATATTTGGTAACGGGTTGGGCTGTTCATATTTGCCCGTCAAATGATCAAATTGGGTGGGTTCCATCGGGCATTATAAGTTGGTTAGAATAAGACCCAGAAAGTGTTTCTTTTTTCTCATCGAGTAGTGAGAAATGGAAAAAGAATAGCTGAAAAGGGTCCCTTCTCGAACCCCCACGTGAAAACTAACAAGGAGGATTATCATAGAACCCATTAATTTCTTTAAATTATTTCTGTCAAATTTCAATGTGTCGTCATCGTTGGCCATCCATATATATCAATTCTTTTGACTGAAAGCTGTATTCAACAACTGATTATCTATACTTGAAACTTATAAAATAATTAATCATGGTGATAATATTACATTTTTTTTGAATTATGGTGATAACTAATATTACTAATAACCGACATAACACAAAATTAATAGTATACGCCCATTTATCTTGGATCATCCAGATCAAATTCTAAGGCACAATTAGTTCGTATAAGAAAATACATAGTCTCAGCCATAAAAGCCAACCAAAAAAAAAGCAAGAAATTACAGTGAATTCTGACCTTTGAATCATGTTGAGGGGAAAAGAAATTTAGCTATGGCTGAAATGATCAAACCCGCAGCTAAAATAAAAAGGACTGGGTGGGGGTGCTATTCTGTGGAGCTAGCTTACATTACATTTAAGCTGTGTGTTTTTCTCATTGACGTTAAGGTTGAGGTTATACACTAAATCTAGGGTATTCGATGGTGGATTAGTAGTGTATTTGTAGAAGATTGGATTTACTCAACGAGAAATATCCGACTTTGCAGTGTTAACTAACTGTTGCTCCATCTCCCAACTTAGCTTGGGGGCCACGCCACAGTGCTTGGGAACATATTCCTGATCAAAGTAGCAAACCAACGGCTCAGATCATTTGGATGAACCACGTTGTCCCACGTGTACAGATGTAGTAGGATGTACATGTAGATATAGAGTGAAAATTGGAAAATTGCTATTACTCCGATCTTTATTATAAACAAAACTTAAATAGAACATATATATTAAAAAAATTGGTTAATCTCATTTAATGTTGTTAAAAAATTAAGGATATTATCTAAAATAACCTTCATAAAAAACTTCAATTTTTATTAAATATATCCCACGTTGAGTTATTGAAAAATAAAATTAATATTAAATAAAAAATATTTTAAAAATAATATTATTAAATAGGATAAAAGTATTTAAAATTTATTTATATATTTGATCAAAAATTTTAAATTTTTTTTTACTTATAATAAAAATAAGAAGGAATATTATATATTATTGATATTAATAATTAATTATTAAGATGATGATGATGATGTTTTGTACCTCAAGCTTGCACATGAGATCTTGGGCAGTGTGGGCAGACACAATAATGTGACGGGCAGCTGGTGTTACAAAACCTTCGTCCACAGCTTTGTCCATGAATGCCAGCAACGAGTTGTAGTACCCATCCACGTTCAACAACCCCACCTGCAACCAGTTGCGTCTCCATTTTTTAAATGTCCCTTTTATTCGCATAATAATAATCTATGGAGATTTTCTGTTTTATTTTAATATATTATATTATGTCTTAATCAATAATATTATATCATGTAGGTTAAAATTTTATTTAATATTAAAAATTTAAAATATATAATAAGATATTATTAATTAAGATATAATATGATACATCAAAATAAAATAAAAAATCCTTTTCCAATAATAAGTAATAAATCATTAATTAAATTCTTCTCTCTCTTTCGAACGCTAAACACGATCATTATGTCTTTTCTTTGACTTCTCAAAGTGGGGGAGTTTCTGCTAAAAATATCCATGTAGCCACGTATTGGTAATAATTAATGAACAAATTATTTCTTTTAAAAATTAGTTTACTTGTTTTATGGGCCATTTGTTACAGATTATGAAAAAATGATTTTCATAAAAAATAATTTAGAGATTAAATGAAAATCATTTTTTCATAATCGGTAACAAACGTATTTTCTCTCTCCTCTAAAGAATCAGATTTTAGTGAGAAGCTAAATAGAATAGCTTCTCATTTTAGCCATAAAAATGATTTTTTTAAAAATATCATTTTCTAAAAATCTTAAACAAACACAATTAAAACCACTAAAAATGATTTTTAATTTAAAAAAAATGATTTTTATGATCAAATAATCTAAAACAACCGCACTCTATATCTGATGCAAGTAATAGAAATTGTTTTTTTTTCTTATCACCTGAAAAGGCTCGTTTTTTTATAGATAACTGCAAAATACACTAATTATCAGACAAAAGGCTTAAAGAAAAAGAGTTTTTATTTAAGAAAAAAAAGAGTTTTTATTTTCCAAATCTTACTGGTTTATCATGGATTCCAAGTTGAGCCCAGGTGATCACTTCCAATAGTTCTTCGAGGGTGCCGTAGCCACCTATAGAATTATGAATTTTCAACGAATTAATATATTATTTCTTATTACCAATAAATATATATATTATTTCTGCCATAACAATACATAATAGCAATTTTTTATTAAAAAAAACTACATAAATTGTAACTTCATGGAAGTTACAGCGAGAAGAATCGTATTTGCAACACATACAAATGGGTGGACATGGATCGGATTGGATGGGTTTTGATATATTTAAAGATCCAGCCCAATCAAATAAATATGGGTTGGGTTGGATCGATTTCTTCGAAAATTTTCATGTAACCCAAACCAACCCAACCCAACCTCATACGGGCTGGTTTGGGTCGGGTGACCGGATTTGATAGTAAATTATTTTGTTTTTATCAAAAGCAAATAATGGAAAAAATTAGGAAAGAAAAATACTACCAATGCATTAATTTGAACTTCCAAATACAAAAATGAAGCAAACAACTTCAATTTGGAGCACAATATCCATCAAAATTAAACAAACAAGTGAGATCAAAAAAATAATAATGTCTTCAAATAATTCCTAAACAATTTCAGTGACTATGTCTTCAAACTATTTCTGCATGTCTTCAAATTATTTCTGCTCATATAATCAAAAAATGGTCACTCCAATTTAGGCGGCTGAGTATTAAAGAAGAGTCATTAAATACAAGATAGAAGAGTAACTCCACGCTTCAGTAGCTGGGCTTATAATATTTCTCTCAATATGTGGGTTGGGTTGGATTGAGTGAGTTTACAATCTTTGGACCCAGCACCCAACCCATAAGCTATGGGTCTACTTATTTAGAAACCAACCCAACCCAATGACTCGAATCAACCAAGTATTTATGGATTGGGTTGGATTGGATACACCGGATTCACGGGTTGACCCGTATCTATCCCCACCCCGACATACCGTTGACAGTTACAGATAAAGTTAGTATATATGGAAGCGTTTTTCCATTTAAAAAAAAAAATGACAACAAAGGATGAAAAATAAAGATAGACGTGTTTTAAATAATTTTTGTTTACATCTACTACGTTGCAACAATTATTTAAGCATGCGAAAAAATATAATACATAATTTACAGCATTAATCTTAAATGATACTGCAAGTTTAAGGATTTAGACTTAGGGTAAATAACTTTTTTCTGTAGCGTATAAATAAATAACTTTATTTGTTTAATTTATCTGTTAAATCAAAAAGTTATAAAATTTACAAATTTTAAATACAGATAAATTTTATTAAAACCGGTGATACCATTTCAACTTGATGTTGTGAAGATTCTTGCTGTGGAGTGTGGAGAAAGCATTAATATCTCATTATACCATAGTAGTACTATATGCATACGAATTGGAGAGGGAGGTCATTATTAGAGAAAGATTACAAATGCACAGCATGAAGAGAAAGTAACAAAAATAAAAATGAAACCTGGCAAGGCAATAAATGCATCGGCTTGTCTAGCCATTTCGGCCTTGCGCTGGTGCATGCCCGATACAGCTCTTACTTCTCCTACCGTCTCTCCAGTTATCTAAACCCATTGACCAACTATTGTCAATGCCACCACACGTTTTTAAAATTAATTATTAGATTCTTTTCTTAATTATTTAATTAATATTCTTTAAAACATTTGTTAACATTCTTATGAAAGAAAATGATTTTTTTCTGAATTCAAAAGAAAAGAAATGAAGCAATAAAATTAAGGATCTGACTCCTCTATAGTGAATGAAGCTTTAAAGTGAGAAAATAAGAGATTATTAATCCTTAAATCATTTAGTGAATTGAGATTTTTATATACTTAATCAAATTAATAATAAATAATTTCTTTATTTTTTATTTTAAAATTTTATTTATTTTGAAAGAGTCAAATCATAAAACTTAAGTACGAGTATTACCTCTCTTGCCATAAGTGTCTTGGGAATCACTCTACAGCAGCAGCAGGAAAATTCATCAACCAACATAAAAACAAGAAGAAAGAGACAGACAGAAGGAAGGAACGATGAGGATACCCTAACACGTGGCGTCCACCATCATATACAACTTGTGAGATTAGACCCATCAAGCCGATGCTTCCTCCACCATAAACCAAGTCGATGTTCCTCTCCACCTACAATCATTTTTAAAATTTTTATTTTACTTACAATACCACTCCAAACTGAAGCCTCCAAATAGCCATTCAGATTCAATGGTAAATCTCAATAACTACTTGAATTATGTGTTGTCCCATGTCCCTACCCCAAAATATAAGGTCTTGCTAAAGGTATTACTTGAAAAATTAAGAACTGATAAATTTTTATTTAGAGTTTATTTGATTGTAATTATACATTCTCACATAAAAAATGGAGAAAAACACGTGCCTGAAACTTTTTTTTCAAAAATTAAGTGAGATGAATTTTTTATCAACGTGATTTTAAAATATGATTTTATAGTAGGAAATTTAAAACAAACATATAGTACTTAAAAGGTAAATCCATTTATTATTTATATATTAAATACATATTTCTAAATAAAAGTTTAAATCCCTTAAATATCAATAAAGCTATTAATTAACATTTGCCTAAAATATATTATATATAAATAGGAAACAGGAAAAAGAAGACAGAGAAGTTTTTTTTTATATAAATAGGAAAGAGTAAAAAGAAGACATATAAGTTACAACACTCTCCTTTGGTAGAGTTTGTAATATAGAAGAATGTTATTTATACACTTAAAATGGGACATTTATAATAGACATTCTATTTTGAATGAATACAACTTGAACATATTTTAAATTTACAATTGAAATTAAAAAAAAAATTACACTCAAAATAAGATATTTATTATAAGTATCACATTTTAAATATACAAATAACATTCCTAATATATGGCTCATATAAAAGTATAAAACCAATACAGTGTTGAAAGTATGGTATAACAGGGGGAAGACAAAAATAAATTGTATTTTGGTTTAGACGTATTCCAATATTCTTAAAAACGCCCGGTTGAATGCATAAAAAAGAGAGGCTTTATGAGAAGTGATATATATAAATAAAAGAATGAGAAAGTGGTATATTATATTGGATATATGAATAATAGTTACCAGTTGTTTCCCTAGTTGGATAGCGGCGAGTTGGTAGCTGGGGTTCTTTCCAGGGCTGCTGCCACAGTAGACACAGATGCGTCTGAACCTAGACTTGATCATGGGTTGCTGCTGAATTTCCATTAGAGGAAAAGATAAATGGTTTTGCTTTGATTGATTGAATAGCTAGGGAGTAAGGATAGAGGGGGAGAGAGAGAGTTGAGTAGAAAAAAAGAAGAGAGGGACAGAAAAGGATATTGGTGAACGTGTATGTTGTGCGAAGGATGGAAAGCAAAACAAGGAAGCAAGTTATAAGGAGTTAGCAAGTGCTCTTCCACTTTGAATGGCAAAAGTAATCGAGGTGGAATGAGAGAAGTCATTGGTCATCTCTTTATAGTGTCACATAAATAAATAAAGATGATAATGAGAGAGAGGGGTCCATCATCATCCTCCTTCCCACCCACACACACACACATATGATATATCGCAAATCAATATCACCATCACATCTATATAACATCCCATATCTCTCTTCTTCTCTCGTCTCGTGACATATTCTTCCTTGAATCCGATTGACACTCCCCCGTCATTTTGTTTTTCTTTTCATTTTCAACTTTTGGGAATATTCTTGTTAGCATGTATTTGGAGATGTAGTATCAAGTTATTCTTGAGCTATCAAGCTATGGAATTAATCAGCTCATAATATTTTTTTGACATGTAGTTTTATAAAAAATTAAGCACGAGTTAACTAACAGAAATTTAAATTTCGTTTGTTGATCCAAGTGACAAGAAGTTTGTTTCCCTTCAATAACATCTCAGATTCAAGTCCTGTGAATGAAAAAAATAGACATCAAAAAAGTTGTGTGTCCTTAAATAGGTCTTTGCCGCTTGATTTGGATTAGTTGGAGTCTAATGTGATTTCTGAATACGTAAAATCTCAAACAAAAAGAAAAAATATTAAATAATAGAAATTTCAGTTTTCATGATAAATAAATATTGCTATAAATAAATGACATTTTGAACTTATATTTATAACGTCACATGCATGCTTAGCCTAGACTAATATAACACATAACTGAATTAATATTTCAATTAAATTGTGTGTGGGCAACATTAATGTATTTTGAAATATGTGTATATAAAAAATATAAAAAATAAGTGAGAGGTAAAACATAATATATATAATATCAAATATGATGTTGAAATAACATGATTCACTATAATATTCATCATAGGGTGATATGAGTCAGGTTTTTGTTTGGTAATTTTTTTGGGTACATACTATATGAGTCAGGCTAACTTGGATTTACTCTTTCTTTCTTGTTTATTCTTCACACAGAATCTTGATTAGATTAATATGTAGAGACTAGTTTTGACATGGCCATGGCCCAATGATATTTGCATAACTTGAATCAGAACCCGATCCGAAGATTATCGAGCCAGTGGTTCAATTGTCATGTTGGCATCTTTTCGAATCGATTTTGAGTTAAAAAGTCATCAGATTTAAAGTTTAAAATTAATAACATGTGGTTCGGCTCAGTTTGGATTATTTCCTTAAAAAAATCTGATCCGATCCGATCAAATATTGTTTGGGTTCGATCAGTTGATTCGATTTTTACTGACATATCATTACATATTTATATTACATCAAAGAATCAGGATTACAAGTTAAATTGAACAAAATCTTAAACTTATATATATATATATATATATATACATATATACTTGTTGATACATTCATGTAATAACATTTCATAAAATATATTTAAAATAAATAAATATTATCCTCATTAGTTCCGGACATCTTTTTTTTTTATGTTTGGAACATTAAAAATAGTAAAAAATTATGCCAAATCAAACTAGTAAGTATTATTACGGAAAAAAATCAACAGATAAAAAATCAATAATGTAAAAAATAGAATAAAAATATTTTAAATTTTATATATGCTGTTTGGTTTGGTTTAAAAAAAGGAATCCAAAATCCTATCAAATTCGATCACACTACAAGAAAAAGCCCATTACCGAGGGTCAAAACCAGTCGGTAATGGGCCATTCCCGACGGACGGCTGACGGCAAAAAATCCGTCGTAAACAAGTTCCTCGGTAACGCATATCGACGACCTCATGCAAAAGGCCGTCGAAACGTTTCCGACGGACAAAACCATCGGTAATAACCCACCCCTATTATCGACGGCCAGACCGTCGATAAGTTGTTCAACCATTACCGACGGCCTAGGCCGCTGATAACTCTAATTTATTTATTTTTAAATATTATTTATTATTTCCTCCATTATTTAATGATAACTCAGAAATTATAGGTCGATACTAATACTTAAAAAAAGTGACGTTGTGTCAGTAATACCAAACGCTACTTATTGACGGCCTAGGCCGTCGGTACTGTTTAACTGCCCTTACTGAAGGCCTAGGCCATCTATACTGTTTAATTGCCCTTACCGACGATCTAACCCGTCGAAAACTTAGCGGGACAATTTTGACGCATATTTGCGCCAAAATTACCGAAGGGAGTACCGACGGGTTGTCCATCGGTAATGTTTATTCTCCTTACAGCTGGTATCGTGCGAGTACTTAATTGATCAGATTATCAACTGCCTTAAGGCCTTTGGTAAAAGGTCGTCAGTATACGCGGGTTTTCTTGTAGTGTCGATTTTCATAAAACTAGATAAAAAAATCTAATAGACATCGATTTTGTTCTGTTTTCGATTTTTTTAGATCGATTTGCGATTTTTTTTATCGGTTTGGAAATGAACACCACCATTGTCAAGTAGTTGAACTGGATAATCCAAGCAAATAAAAAATAATATTTATATGGAAAAAAAAAAAAAGAAACTCTCATATGGTTCGGTCAGCATATCAGATTACATATGTAACTGAATTGGAGCTGATGTCATCAACTCGACTGTGAACCGATAGGCTCGGCTCACAGGTAGCTCAGGCGGTCGCGAAAAATGCAGCCAAAACGCCTTTATAAGGATCGATTCTAGATCGTGGGAGCGTTGGGAAGCATTTGTGTCTCTATCTCAGAGTACTCACTTAAAACGTATATGACAAATATATATATATATATATATATATATATATATATATATATATATATATATATATATATATATATTACAAAATTTACAAATTTGATATACATCAATTCATATGATTTAACTAGTGATTCACTGATTCAATCAGTAACTCATTGATCTAGTAAGCCGATAATCGGTCTGAGTCTGATAATACTGTAAAAAATTATACGAAAAATAGCATATAAAGCTATTATATAGAAAAGTATTATATGATATTACCAAATTAACAATAATACTAGTTCAGATATTCCAAAATTAGATTGAATAGATAATAGCACAAGTTAAAAAAAATAAAAGTATAGCTCTATAAGAACACGTGGTCTATAATGACAAAATAAATTTAAATCTAATTTTTTCATGCAATAATTTCAAGAGTTTAATTTCTATATACTAATAACATAAAATTTTTTTATACAGACATTCAATCATAAATTATTACGTCCGCATATTATCCCTAATTTTTTTTTTTTTCGAATCTTTATATTTAAAAAACAATAACACATGTCAAAGTGACATGGACAAATCCCGAGTCAATTTGAATTTTACTTATTCGTTGTATTGAGACAAGGCTAATTTGAGTTAAAAAATACAATTTCAAATATTATACATAACATCAAACTATATAAATAAGAAATTAAAATTTAGATATGTTTCATAATATATAATTTTATATAAATTTACATTAATATAGAAATACTATAATGTTAATCATAATGTATTAATTTAAGGAAAGAAAATTATAGTTTGTCTCTTATTTTATGTAAGTCTTCAAATATTAATATGAAGTGGAATTCTAAAATTCAATCATCTGCCTTTATAACCTTGTGGGTTCTTGGGATTGATTGTTATTATGAGATGATTTGATATGACTTGATTTAATTTGATATGGTCTGATTTAAATATTTATATTTATATGTTTTGATTATGTAATAATGTTAGAATTATATTTGTTATTGTGCCTAATTATTACGTGATTCAAATTGTACACCTTTTACACGTTCAAAATTATATCAGTTATATTTTTGCAGCGGTGTCTCCGTTTCTAACTTGGTGTCAGGAGGTTATGCTGATGATCCTTATTCTTGTTAGTTTTTAGGTGAATTCCTTTCGTTTGTGAGGTTCTTTTTCGTCATTTCAACTTCGAAAATACACCTCACGGGCCAACCCATCACTGGTCAGGCCGGTCAGTTGGCCTGAAATATTTCTAGAATAAAAATAAAAAATAAAAAAATACAAATTATTTATAATTAAAATATTAAAATAGAATTAAATAAAACAAAAAGAATTAAAGAAAGAGACCAACTACATGTGACGGTTCTCTACATCAATTGTCAACCTCACTTGAGCCACGTGTGGAGTCCAACACAATTGGTTCAACTAAAGATGCACGAGACTTAAATACTAAATAACATAATTGTCCAAGTACAATCTAAATGGTGTCTATTTAGAGCTAGCAAGATGAGTCGATTCAAATAAGTTTGATAAATCATAGGGTTTGGGTCCTGCTCGATATAATATGAATCCAAAGCGGATTAGCCCGACCTGGCTCGGATGGCCCGGATAATTTTATATTTTATATTTTATATTTTTTTTATTTTAGAAAAATTTAAAACATTAGCAAATTAAAAAAATGTCAATGTTAAGGAACCGTACGCGACTCAAAGTCACACTTCACAATTTCAAAATATAGTCATATTTTTTCTGGTACATGGCTGGATTAGAATTGCTATACAGAACATGTGATACTTGACTATCGGGTCACAGTGTCAAAATGGCTAAATGAGTCCAATTTTAACTATTGTCTTTAGTGTATATCTTATACTATTTAACATTGAATTTCCAATGTGGATACAGTCACTATAAGGAGGTTTTGACAAATTGCAAAGGCTCTTATTGTTTGGCTAAAAAAAATTTTGGTCAAAGAAAATGCGACATTAATAAATTAAATTAGAAGCAAAAATGCAATCTTGAACATAGAATCGGATCAACCCCGAAAAGTCCTCAGCCTACATCGGGTGGACTTGGGCACCTTTTTTCTAGCCCGAATTGTATCCAGATTTTTTTGACCTAATTCGATAAAGCCCGAACCCACATCGGGTCCACCCGTCGCGGCTCGGATAGTCTGTTTTGCCACCTCTAATTGTATTACTCAAACAACAGTAGAGTAACTGTATTAGGTTCTTGCAAATGTTAGATTTGTCCATGTAACATGTATGACTCATAATTAATTAATTATTAAGTTTGTCCATGTAAGGATTAGTAGGCCAAGTCTATTATATGTTAAATATACTAGTTTGAACATTTGAGATGAAGTGATTTGATTACTTAATAGAAAGAACAAACATTTATTTAAGTACAACAATTCTTCCATAATATTTTCAAATACTGATCAGAGTTGTGTCATATGATCCTTCACTCATTGTTAGTTGCATTTGTTATTTTTTTTGTACGCTTTATTTTGTCTAAACAAGAATATCCATTTTAAAAAATATTGGTTCATGGGCCAGCACGTTTGACCCGCAGCCCGCAGAGGGCTGAGCTAGCAAATTAATGGCCCGAACTAATTGTGCCCCAACCCTATCGGACCCGAAAAGTGAATTTGTCCAAGTGGGTCGACCCGAATTGGCCGACCCGATCCGATGTGACAACTCTAATGATGATGACATTCAATATATCTCCCCCCTACTTTAGTGATATGAAATCCTTCTAGTTGTTGTCAATATTGTCGGACACCAAGACATTGATTCAGTATTGTCCTCCTTGTCCTTAAACGCCTAATCAAAGCGAGTCTCAACTTCGTCCCAATTCCTATAAGCACATTATCGCTACTACGTGCCAATGAACTTCCTACCTCTCCTTCTAGTGTTCTCTATCCATCTTTAAACATCTATTTTCCAAATCTGGTAATACCTCTCTTGCCTTATCCATTACACCGAATAATCCCAAATGGTACTTTGATTTTGCTTGTTGTAACCATATGAAATCTACATCTTAGTCATTTTCTTCTTTATATGTTAATGACCTTGCACCTTTTATACATACAATCAAAGGATCTCTTATGACCTTAAGTCATAAGGGATCTATTTCTTTGCCAACATTTGATTTGTCTGATGCCTATCTTTTTCCCAAATTAAATTTCAATCTAATTTCTGTTGGACAATTGTGTGATCTTGGTTGTGAAGTCACATTTTATTCTTTTGGTTGTTGCGTGCAGGATCCACAGATGGGTCAAATCTTTGGGAATAATTGCAAAGTTGGAAAATTGTTTGAGCTCACTCATCTCTATATTTGTCAACCTCCTACATCAAATCTTTATGTGTGATTACTGCTTTTCTTCAATTGTGCCATCAACATCTTGGTCATAGTTCGCTTAGTAAACTGCATCACCTCATCTGCAAGGGCGCTTTAGTCCCTATTAAGGAAGGATCTCTTCATTATATATCATGTCAAACAACAAAGCAACCTTCATTATCCTTTCATAAAGGTACCTTTATTTCTGCTTCTCCTTTTGATCTTGTGCATTATGATGTTTGGGGGCTTTTTCCCATACCAACTATGGGGGCATAAGGTATTTTGTGGTATTTATTGATGATTATTCCAATATTACTTGCATATATTTAATGAAACATCGTCCAGATCTCCGCAGTATATACATGGCCTTTGCTACCACAATCAAAACTCACTTTTCAAAATCACTTAAAACTTTTCATCATGACAATGCTTTCGAATATCATGATTGAAATCTTTTCAATTTTCTTGTTGAACAAGGTAGTTTGTACATCTTAATAAAATGGTCATGTCGGAAAAAAAAAAAACAACATTGTTACATCCTTGAATTGACTCTATTCGAGTTATACCATTTTCCTACTCTTGTCCTGGGTGCACTGGGGGTGAAGCTGCTCTTTATGTTGTTTATAAATTTGGAGACATATATAGAAAGGACGTTAAAATGAGCAAACTATAAAATATGTAGCAACATGTAAGGTTTTGTATTTTATTTTTCCCGTACAACACATAGTTAATTGCTTCAGCTTTCAAAACCTTCATCGTGCTCATAAAAATAAAATATACGAGGTCCCGGTGCTTAGGAGTCAGAAGTTATAATGTTATAGGAGTATATAATCACACGTGGATTGCACGTGAAAGCTTGAAATATAGTGTGGTCTATCCGGCCCGTGATTAGTGAATTGTTTTGGCTGAAAACTCAAATGAAAAGGAAATTGGACGGTTGTTGCAAGTTGTAATTTGCAATTTGGTGGACGAATAATGCATATAATCTCCATTGATAGGGAGAAAAAAATAAATAATTTCTGTAAAAAAAAAAATATACAATTTAAATCATTAAATTAAATGGACCTATTGAATATGAGGGTATTTGACCAAACTAACTTACTTTTAGAAACTATTTACCAATATAACTTTGTTTTGAAACTATTTACCAAACTAACTCACTTTTAGCCACGTGACATTTTTTATTATTTTTTTGACACTAAAAAATGTTACTTTGACTAGCGTTTTTACTAAATTGTGCCACGTTGTAAAAAAATGTAAAAGTTTTACATTTAGAGGTGTCACCCGTCTGAAGCTGAAGATTTTCATTCATCTGATACATTTCTTCACCCGTCTGATGAAGAAATGTATCAGACGGGTGAGCATTTCTTCACCCGTCTGATGACTCTTCAACTTCGGACGGGTGACACCTTTAGCTGAACGTAAAATTTTTAATTTTTTTTATGGCGAACCAGATTGTGCCACGTGACACAATCTAGTAAAAACGCTATTGACAGTAGCGTTTTTCAGTGTCATAAAAAATAATAAAAAATATCACATGACTAAAAATGGATTAGTTTGATAAATAATTTTAAAAAAAAAATTATATTGATAAATGATTTATAAAAATGAATCAATTTAGTCGAAAAGCCTGAATATGAAGAAATGTAACAATTACATCTGTAACGGTTGTTGCATGTAATACAAGACCAAACTAATGGGCCTGCCCATTTGCCCCCTCACAATAATCGTAATAATTCATAAAAGGGACATCTCGTAAGAAAATAAAAATATGTTAAATTCAAATGGTCTTATACATAACTCAATTAAATAAAGTAAAAAGAATGTCATTCAAAGTATGAATAATTGTTTGTGGAATGTATGGAAACTCCAGTCCTGTCCCGAGGAAGAATTTTGAGAACATAAGCATCTTAAAAGTTTTTTTAAAAGAAAATCGCAATTTACATCTCCAATCTCAATAGATATTAGATAGTCGTTATTATTGTACTTAATTTTGGCAATCAGGGAAACAAAAGGTGGCAGTTTGAAGTTTCAAGAACAACTAAACAGTGACATGTATGGTCAAACAACCTCCACTGCTCCACTCAGATCTGTAGCTAATTCAAGTTATTTAGGTATTTGTTATTTACGTATCTGCCATTTTCCAAGTGAATGGGAAAAAGATGGTGCAGTTAGTTAGACCATTTCCCATCATAAAACTTAATTTGGGTTCTTAATTTTTTTTTAGGGGTCCTATAATATCATCATCTGATAAAATCAAATTTCGGTTCTTACTAATTTTTACTTTAATGATAAAACTAAACTTGAGTTTTTAACATATTTTTAATAGATTCCCTTTCTCTCTCTTTCTTTCACATTCTTTCTCTTTTCCTTTTTAAATTATTTTTAAATCTAAGAACAGAGTTTTTATATAAGAACCTTATCATGCTCCAAAGGTAAAATTTCTTAAAAATTGATTCTTGTATTAAGGACTCATTTAAGAACCACCGTTAGAGGTGGCATAATACCCCATCCCCCTGTACCCTTCTTTTTCCAACTTCTAACTTTCATTTCATTCATGGCCTGCCATGTATATATTCTTTAACTTTTATGAAAAGATTCTTCTTAGGAAATAAGAAAAAGTTGCAATTTCAACTTATTTATACTTAAAAAAATATTAAACTTATATAGTGTGGGAGACCACTAAGTTTTTGGAGGATTTCTTTCTGTTTTTTTTTCTTCTAGTTTGTATATTTTTGTTATCATGATTGTGTGGTCTAGATTAGAAGCATCAACTTATTACTATAGTTATGTGACATAAGAGATTACGTCCAAGTTTTTTTTTTTTTTTTTATGATCACGTTCAAGTTTATATATACGAGAATGAATATACTCTTAATCTCCTATGCACTGGCGGAGCATCTACGGGGCCCCTGCGCCTGGTTCCTGGCAGTTTTTTCAAAAAAAAATTTGTATGCATGAATTGTAATGTAATACTTCCCACTCATTGGGTTTATAGTTTTGTTTTGAATAAAAACTCAAATTGATCATCGATAAAAAGTTACAGTGAAATTTTGATCCATAAGAAATGAAAAATATCAAATTTGATCCTCAAGAATGCAAAATGTGGGTCAAAATAGTCTCTGTCAGGGACTATTATTCATAAAAATATCTTTAAAAGGATCAATTTGACTTGCATTTTACATTCTTGAGGATCAAATTAGTATTTTTATTTCTCAGGGACCAAAATGTCATCGTGATTTTTTGTCAAAGATCAATTTAGACATTTACTCTTCTGTTTTTTTTTATTGTTTTAGAATTGGGATTAGTAGTTCAGAATTCAGATTAATTTTTTATCATGGTTTAATATAACTTGTATACCTGAACACGCAGGTCACAATTTTTTAAGGATTTCATTATAAATGATTTATGATATATTCAATACCATTATTATTAATATACATATTTGATTTATAAAAAAAAATTATAATATTTTAATTAATAACGACTCCTGATAATATTTTAGGCCAGCTTCGATACTGCTCCTATGTGTGTATGAGAGTGAGTCTGTGAGTAAAGTGTTTGTCTATATATTAATGTATGAGAGCCTGTAAATTTAAGTGTCCATTATCGGACAAAGATTTGAAAAATAAATTGATCAGGAGCTCAAAATAATTAGTTGTAAGGCCTTCTGACCAGATTTAATCTATGAAATATATAGAAAAATATTTTGTATATACACACTATGATGTGTAACATGACTAGCTGGGGGAGCGAAAGTGGACTGTATTGGCCTGATAAACTCCGATAGGCCCAAAAACCTGACCTTCGAGCAAGCTCAAAGCCTGAACAAAGAATCGACTCAAAAAGCCAGCCCAATCTCCTCGGATCATAACTCATAGCTAGCCATTGGACTTCTAAGATGAATATAAAAATATATAAAAAAAAAAAGATGAATATAAACTTTTTTTTAATAATAAAAGATGAATACAAACTTGTCCTGAACTTTGAATTAATTATATCCAACATTTATCATATTTTATAAATTACATAAAGTTTATTGAGGTTTATCAAAATTAACTTACCTTCCATAACGGTGATAATTGAAATTACAATTATATTTCTCAAGAAAGAATATGACATGCATAATTAAGTCAAATTTCAAATCGAATTTGGCATGAGGACCCATGATCCATTAACATTCAAATTCAACTCGGAACACTCATTCATAAAAATAAAATAAAATGAATTGGGCTAGACTGAATTAATTGGATTATTTTTAATTAATGTATGATTAATAACTCCACCAATTTTTTTTTGTCCATTAGACTAATTTTCTTTATGTTCAATGCAAACGATAATGTAGTAATAACTAATTCGAGGCCAACAAATTAGCAGTACAGTCTAGTATATTCTAATTTGTTTATTTATTAATAATTTAAATTGATGGCTGAGATGGATGACCAAAATACCTTCTGAGAAGGTAATCTTAAAATTTTACAAAATTACAAATTCTCCCACCTCACCCCACTTAATTCCTTTGCTTCTATTGTACTAGTATTGTATTTGTACCTCTGATCGCTAGTCCCCAACGACCTAACTCACTGTGAGAAGCTGCCGTTGATATCACAAACTCACTCGCGCGATTTAACAAGCAGAGAGTGAGATGATAGAGTGTTGACACATGACAACCCATTTTGAAGCTTCCCAAACTCAGTGTGTTTTGTGTTCTCTCTCTTCTGGCTGGGGTTGATGTTTTAGAAAGAGAGGGGAGGGAACATTTAAAGAGAGATAGATTTAGAGAAAGTTACCGCAATTTTAAAGATATAAAAAACTTTCATTTGACAAGTGCAGAATATTTAAAATAATTTTTAAAAATATATTATATTTTTAAATGAATGAGTTGAATATCTCTCCTTGAAAAATAACTAATGAATTACGTAGATGATTTTTTTATAGATTAATTTTTTGAAATACTTTTAATGGATAATAAATGAATCAATAGTTTATTTTTCACTCATCCGTTATAATCCTATTTAAAATTCATTCACCCATCCATTTTACTGCATAATTTGATACTATTATATTTTGCTTCATGTCATGCAGTACATGTCCTCCATGCTAGAGGTACATCTGTAAATTCCTTTTGATGCTCGTGAATTTGGGCTCTGATGGGTCCGATATGTTTTCTTGACAAGTGAAGTTTTGCATTACTGTATCCCACTGTTAGTATTTAGTATTAATGAATATTTAGGCTGCACATTAGGGTAGCAAGCAAGTTTAAGAAATTGGTTATTGAAGTATTGTGTCATGACAAGACCTTTATTTCTTACCAATATATATGAACAATTTTGTTGTTGTCTGTCTATTCCTCTTTCAACGTATGATCCCTTTCTATCCCAGTTGTATTTGATTGATTATTGTCTAGCATTTATTGGATAACCTAGCGATCGGAGGCTAGCTATTAGATCATATATAATTAGGGGCCCCATTATTAGAATTTAACTCCATCATATTAGATTCATAATCTGATTCACTGTTCCCTTGTTTTTTCAAGTATAAGCAAACAAGTACATGAGGAGCTCCATTCTCTTTAATTAGCTTGTGTCCACTATAAATTTGGGAAAAGTATAACCGTGGCTTACTGGCTTTGAAAGGTGTTTGGTGAATTCGGGAAAAGTAGTTGGTGCTGATGACACTTGCATTGCATGTCCTTACTACCCAGTACGTACCCACATTGTCCATTCAGCTTTTGAGTACGAAAGTAACATGGCTACATGTGCTCAACAGAAGGTGGCAGAGGTTGCTGCATTTTAGGTTTTAATTAGCTACCCTTGAAGTCTGCCACGGTTAATTAGCAAACTAGTCACTCTCTTCAGTCTAGGGTGTGGTAGGGTCACATGTATTATCCATATGGAAAATGTTTCACCATTTTTTTATCACATCACTTTTTAAGCCTAAATTTTAATAATTTATTATCTATCCATTGTTATTTTCAAAACAGAAGTAATTTCATCAATGATTATAAATAAAGTATAAAAAAGAATATAAAAAAATTGACAGGAGAATTTCGTTATTGTATAGATATTCTTATCAATTACCAATCAATCTCGTTCACGGAACATGGGTAGCCTCTATTGAAGACTACTGTGAACCTGTGATACATGAACATGATGGCCCAGTCCTGGTTCACACTTCACATTCAAGACTTGTTATTTAGGCTTCCTTGACCATTCATTACTTTATTGTTTTGAAAGGATATGTCAATAAAGTTTTCCACGACTATCTTAAATATGTGCGTGTCATGGAATATGGAAATGGAATAGAAAGTCAAACAAAGCCGACTATTCATGTTAAATATATATGCAACCTGCACCGAAGTGTCCAATTCTTTGGGCCTTGACGGCTTCCTTATGCTATATACCCTATCCCCATATAATATAATAAGCATTGGTTTTCGTAACTTCCTCTCCTTTTCCTTTTTGATTGTGTTGAGATGAGGGAGAGTAGTAGGTGGAATGAGGTCCAAGTGTAGGTTCTAAGAGTCCATAAAAATAACAGATCAAATTAACAAATTGGATTAGAAAGAAATTTCCATGCATCCATCCACTTACTTTTTAGTGGCTATTGAAAGTGTCTTAAGCCTGGCTCCACATCTGAAAATTGAAACGTCCGCTACTTGGACAAAAAAAAGAATATAAGAAAAAAAGGGCGGGGACCAATTAAGTTAATCTACACCAAACTGATTTTGACTCGTGTGTACGTACGTACACCATGATCACATGTTATGTCTGTTCATAGACATACACACGTACGTACACTGAAGGTACTAGTTGAAATGGGATTGGAGCCAAAGTTAGTGTGTATTGAGACAGCATTGGAGGAAAAAATGATTATTTCTCAAAATTTAGTATTTTTGGTTTATATTATTTTTAACACAAACATGAAAATTTCTCTCACATATCTCTCAACGTGATTTTGCCGTTGTAGAATCTAAAATAAACAGGCTCTTAAACATTCCAAAACATGTACTTAACTGTTATTTTAATTTTAAGTTCATTCTCCGGTACCCCCAATAATTTTGGGATAAAAGTTATTTTGTCTAATCAGAATGCATCACCTCAATTAAATGAGTCATATTAGTGAGTCAAGTCAAATGGTTTTCACCATATGATTGGATCACCTAAACAGGATAAAATTATGTTTGGAGTACCATAGAATTCACTATTATTTTATTTATCTTGTTTTAGGTTTTTGTATATGGATTAGAACACGCATGCTTCGGCTCCTATCAATATATTTTATTTGCTTGGAAAAAAAAACTTAATTTGAATTGATGGCTGCGGGGTAGGGAAGAAGAATGGACAGGACGCGGCGGCATTAGATAATGTCGTCATCCACCAAGCACTGCTGACTTGTGAACGGCTATTGGCCTTAGAACATGGGCAAAATATGAGCCAATTAGGACAATGCGTATATTAGTTATCCTGCAGATCGAAACCCCCAGCTCCAGTACTGCTTCTCATTTATTTAATACTAGTATTAATTAATTTCTGGACCAATTTATATCTGATTATGAATTTATGACCATCACCTAGTGCTCAACTGCATTTACTGCATGTACATTGCAGAAAGAGGACCACGCCGCCCATAAACGAATCCCTTATATAGATGCATTCTGGGGAAGAGGAAAGTGAGGGATAAGGAGTGCATGTGAGTCTTCCAGATTTCACAAGCCCCAGTGTGTTACTTTCGTTGTATCCAAGTGATGGCAATTGCATCCGCAACCTTAATTTGTCATCAAACACTGTTAGAATAACAGTTATTTTACTTATTTATAAATAATAAAGGGGTGAAGGCATTTAAGAGGTTGGAAATCACTTTTTTACTTGACTTTTATTTTTCTTATAATTCCCTTTTCTTAATCGATTGATCCTTCAAATCATTTGATTTTTTTCAGTACTTTCATTTACTGCTTTATCTTTACTTTCTTGCACAAATTATTGCTTTGATTTGATTACAGGTCAAGTCTACTTTTTGCACCTTTATTTCTTGCATTTTATGCAATTGGTTCTTTTCTTTTATTGCATTTAATTAAGTGCGTTCTTTTATTTGAGGCACTTAATTACCTTCATCTACTTGCTTTTGAGTTATTTGTCTTTATTTATTTTTGATTGCATATACTTTTAGAATTTAATTAGTATATATTATCAATGTAAAAAAAAATTATATTATCAATCAATTATAAATTATTAAATCATTTAATTCTTATTATAATTATCTTAAAAATCACACATTGTATGATTTGTGATTGATCGACAGTGTAATAATATATTAAAATTAAACCCATACTTTTATGAATTTACTCTTACCGTATTATTTACATATTTTTATTTTATTTATTTCTGCTTTCAATTATGTACTATTCATATTACTTATTTAAACCTATTTATCAAATTACTTACTTTTATACTTGAATTATACTGAATCAAGATTGTTAATTGACACTCTGCAATCTTAAGCATATATTTTTAGTACTTTTTTTAACTGGATACATTTTAAGTACTTGAAAATTCTAATTAAGAAGAAATTATCTTCCCAAATTGGTATAACGAATCAAAAATATCTTTTGAAAAAATTTATATTAAACAATATTATTATTAACCTTTGGAACGAAATAGCCCTCTTTACCCTAAACTTATTGTAAAATACTACACCATATTTTGTTTTTAGTGGCAATTATTTAATGGTAATAAACTAATTGCCACTATTTCATTACTTCATTTAAAAATTTTGTGACCAAAAAATATTAGCCACTAAAAAATCAATATTGTGGACAAATTCCACCACAATTTCATTTGCCCCATTTCTACCTCACTTCCCTAAATCATCTCACATCACTTCTCCAAAACACAGTTTTATCATTTCCGATTGAGATTTGCTCACCGTTTCTCCTACCTCACCTCACTAGCGATTTGCTCGAAATGTTGTTCTTCAACCTTTAGATTCAAATAATCTGCAATTTTCCTCTTCTTGGTGCTCCTCTTCTTCGCAAATTGGCCACTGTTCTTCAACCTCAGTTCAGGTCATTCATCTCCTCTCTCTCTACTTCCGTCAACCTCAACATTTTCTCTCTCTCTCTTTGTGATTTCTTTGCATAGTTGTTGAAGGATTGCTCAACATTGGATTTCACGAACATAGATTGCACCGTCACCTCAGTTCGAGCTCTCGAAGTTATCGTAATTAAATTTGTAGATCTTGTTAGGTTCGTTTTGTTTAGTGTTGAACCTATGGTGTGGCTCCAAATTGCCATCCTTTGTCTTTGTGTAGAGAATTTTAGGGGATTTTTACCTAATAGTTTGGTTGGTTGTTAATTCTATCAAATTATAATTACATGTTTGAAATACTCTATCAAACGTATCTTGATTTGGGAGTGAATTAAAATCGGTCTTTCAAGAGAATAATTCAAACTCATGGCTGGTTCTATGGGGACTATATGCAAAATAAGATGTAGATTTCAGTTATTGAACTAATTTCCAGACTTAAGTTTAGTTGGATAATGAACTGATTGAATTAGATAACTTCTAAAATTTCTAAATTTTTATATGGATTTAATAGAATATATTTTGTTTTGCTAAAATGAACTTTAATATGGTGTATTTGGAACATTTGTATGTCATGATTTAAGTGTTTTAGGAGTAAATATTATTATCGCTAAAAATTTTATTAATCAAATCATATATGTTTTTGAGTGACAAATAATCTTAATATTTTGTAGCAATAGTAATTGTTGGGAAAATCTAGCTATTACTTTTAGTGGCAATAAAAAAAGCTGATAAATGAGCTTAGAAGGCATTTCTAAAATCATATTTAGTGGCTATTCAAATTGCCACTAAAGGTCATAATAATTGTCTCTATAACTTTTGACTTTTAGCGGCAATTATTTGGGTCTTTACTAGCATTTCTTATAATTGTCGGGAAAGCTTTTAGGGACACTGGATACACCGACTAATTAATAATTGCTGGTTAAGATTTTGGCGGCCATTATTATTGCCGTTAATGACCATAATAATTGCTACTAAAAGTGCATTTTGTTGTAGTGATAATTTAAAAGTAAGTATGGCTAAATTTTTGAGTAAATCTCCAATTTGATTCCAGAAATTGTAAATGTGTGTCAACTTGGTTCCAAAATTTAACAAAATTCCAAATTAGCTCTTAAAGTTGTCAAATGTTACTCAAGTTGGTCCTTCCGTTAGTCCCGGTTAGTTGAAAATGTTAACGGGATTGAGATGGCACTTATATTTATCTGTTAAATTTTATATTTTCAATACATAATTAAATTAAATTTTGTTAGAGCAAATGAAGCACTTGATCTGAGAAATTAACTAGAAATCATACACAATTCAGCATGACGTGTTCTCTTTTAGTTTGTCACGTAGTGAAATGATAATTAATTAATGAAAAGTAGTCGCAAACCTTGTAGTGTTTATAAATGTTTTGTAGCTGATAATCACTTACAATCAAATACCAATATGATCAGAGTTAAAACAATGAAAGTTATTAGTCTTGTGTGCACCGAGTTAATCTCAAAGCTTTGATCATGAAAATGGGAAAATGTGTCAAATTGGCTCAAGAGGAGGGGACAAGGCTAAATCTGTATCTTTGAGATTGAAACTGGGAAGGAATACTGATAACGGAGCATGCAAGTAAAAAGGTAAGGAAGCATGTACGGGTACTGACTATTACAGCTTTTGCTTTACTTGAGAAAAAAGTTGGTTACTTTAATTGCTGCCTTTGGTTTGGTATACATTGATTCACCGTTTCGTTTCATCTTTATAGCAAAAAATGGACTCCCCAGAAAGAATAGCTGGTAAACTAGTTAAAGGAAACATAGGAAATTGCGGGGATGCTTCTTCTTCTGAGAACCGTACCTATTGAGTCAATTGACAAATGGAAAAGATATCACGTTTATCTTGAAGATAGGCCAATGCAGTGGGGCGAGGAATTCGTATGCCCTCAAACTTTTTTCCAATAAAGAACATAACAAAATATGATAAAAAGAGAGGAAAACAAAAAAATTCCATATAAAAAGAGAGCAAATTGAGGAAAATAATAAAATTATATCGATGAGGATTATGTCGTGTAGTTTCACACTATACCATATTCAAAAGGTATTGAGGATTAGAGATAGATTTTGTGTACATGTTTTTCTTTTGATAATCTCAATTAGAATTTTAGAAAATTAACTACTGCTCTTTACCTGATATTCAAAATGACGTCTTTGTCTAATGATACAAATAAAAATGTTATATCAGATGAGTAGAGTCATATTATGACTATGCGTGAGCCCGTGAGTCATATGAATCTTCCTGTTTTTTCTTCTTAAACAGGGCAACTAAAGAAGCGCGAAGGTGATAAGTAAAATGAGCTATAATTAAATAACAAAAATTTGTCAACAGGTGTTGACACAAATAGTTAAGGATTTGGCGTGGAATTCTCACTCTCCTTGTGGGTGAGGGTTCGAATCCCTCTAACGTCACTAAAATATCTCTTGATGGATAAGCCTCCCCAAGGAGATATCCCGACGTACAGGACCTAGTTGAGTAGCTGTAATTGGATGAGATTGCTTACGGTATAAACTCGTGCAATAATCCTATGGATTGGATCTCTAGCATGTCATTGGCTAATCCTCTAGATTGGGCCTCTTGCATGCCATTGGTGCCTTGTTCTCTAGCTTTGTAAGTATCTTTCCGAGCTATCATTTTTTATCAAAAAAAAAAAAAAAGTAATAATAATAAAAATCATATAGATGTAAGTAAAATAACGTGTAAGTGCGTATATACCGCGATCCTCTAATTGGTTTTGTATCTCATAACATGATATTGTTATGTTACTAAAGAAAAAAGAAATAAAAAATCGAAATCATGAAAGGGAGAGAGGAAGAGGCCGAGGGGGCCGAAGTGTCCTTTGAAAAGGCAACAACCGTAGGCTCCCTTTATGTCCTTGAGCAGCACAGGCGCCCAAACAACCGTAGGCTCTTGTCCTTTGTCCCCACAACCCCACATGACTCTGTTTCTCTCTCTATTTCTATCTCTACTCTACCGAAGGATCACGTACGATAAATAGCCACCACGTTCCTTTGCTATTTCACATCAACCTCTCTCAATTCTTCTTCTCTTTCTCTTCTCAGGTCTGCTCCTCACAAATTAAAAGCTTCTTCTTCTCTCATCCACAATGGCTTTAGGAAAATCAAGTAGACATCCTCAAACAACACTTATTATTAAGCAAATCCTCAAGAGATGCTCTAGTTTAGGGAAGAAACAACAAGGCTATGATGATCAAGGCCTCCGTTTGGACGTCCCAAAGGGTCATTTTGTTGTATACGTTGGAGAAAACAGAAGCAGGTACATTGTTCCAATTTCTTTTCTAAGTCGCCCAGAGTTCCAAACCCTGCTCCATCAAGCAGAAGAAGAGTTTGGCTTTGATCACGAAAGAGGTCTCACAATTCCCTGTGAAGAAGATGTTTTTGAGTCTCTTACATCCACGCTCAGATAAAAATGCTACTAATTAGGCACCTACATGACACGTTTTCAGTTTGTCCATCTCTCTTTTTTGTGTGTGGGAAAACAGCTAAAGATGAAGCTGCTTCACTGCTTCTCGAACAGACTTGATTTTCTCCATTTCTTTATATATTAATGTATAAGTTCCTACTTTAGAGAGACTCTAACCTTAAGAAGTTAGCCCATGAAAAAATCTTGTAGATTAATGTAAATCTAATAGAAACAGCTTTTCTCCCGCAGAGGTGAACCGGCTGTGCCAATGTACCCCGTCGGAGTACTAAATTAAAAGGATATTTAAATCTTTCAATTCCTCTTTTCTTTGTTTTGTGTAAAATTATTATTATTATTATTATGCGTTAGTTAGACTGGTTTAATTCTATCCATCCATTGATGATGTGCCACGTACTCTATTAAAACGCTGCGAGCTTTCTACTAGAACATAGACACGCTTCCATTTATTGAGGGTTTTGTCTGTGTTTAAAAATTTATGCCACTCACATTGTTCCACCTGCTGAAACGGCTCAGAGACCACTCCCAACGGAATGTTTGGTCACGAGCGACGAAACTTTATTCAATGAATTCAAATCTAATATAGTACGTTTATTATCCGCGGCAAATTAATCACTATATCATTATTTCACTTTTTATTTTTCAAATTACTATTATTTTCAAATTATATATCAAACTATCATCATTTTCAAATTACATTGAGAAGTATCCTTTGGATGGCACGACGTCTCAACATGATTTGGAAAAAAAATTTGTCACACCCAGTTAGGAAGTCTGATTCTTCAACCACGACTTTTCAACGTGGGTTTTAATTTGTGGAAATTTTTTTGTCACACCCAGTTGGGAAGTCTGGCTCTTCACCCGTCTAAGCTTTCATGCTTTCACCCGTGTAAGCCTTCGTTGGTCTGATGACTTTCACCTGTCTAATGAAGCTTTCACCCGTCGAAGCTTTCATGCTTTCACCCGTCTAAGCCTTCGTTCGTCTGATGACTTTCACTCGTCTAAGCTTTCAACCGTCTAAGCTTAGACGGGTGAAAGCTTCATTAGACGGGTGAAAGTCATCGACGAACGACGGCTTAGACGGGCGAAAGCATGAAAGCTTAGATAGGTAAAAGCTTCATTAGACGGTTGAAAACATGAAAGCTTAGACGGTTGAAGAACCAGACTTCCTAACTGGGTGTGACAAAAAAATTTCCCCAAATTAAAACCCACGTTGAGAAGTCGTGGTTGAAGAACCAGGCTTCCCAACTGGGTTTGACATTTTTTTTCCTAAGCCATGTTGAGAAGTCGTGCCCTCCAAAGGATACTTCTCAATGTAATTTGGAAATGGTGGTAGTTTGGTATATAATTTGGAAAGGGCGGTAGTTTGGAAAATAAAAATTGAAACAATGATATTCTAATAAATTTGCCTATTATTCCCCCATTCGCGATAAACATTGTTATAATTAGCAGATGCTTCGCGTGAAGGATGACTCAAAAATTGCAAGTTTGCATCTGTTGCAATTTCGCTAAGCGAATTGGTTTCGCTAAGTGAAAATTGATGTTCTTCAAGTCATTGTTTCTGTCTGATTTTCGCTAATCGAAAATAATTTGGCTAAGCGAAAATATCAATTTGGCTAAGCGAATTTTAGCTAGCTAAGCGAAAATAAAGGAATTTCAGTGTTTTGCTACTGTCTAAATTTCGCTAAGCGAGTGTCATTTCGCTAAGCGAAATCTTCATTTCGGAAAACTGATATAAGCGTCGGAAATAGAGTATTCGAGAAGAAGAAAAACAGTTTCAGAGATCAAAGCATTCTTGGAACGATTTTGTGTTCATAGGGTTCTTGAGAGAATAACACTTAATTGTAAATTGAGAGAAAATCAAATTGAGATTTGGGTTCTAGGGTTGAGAGAAGATAGAGAGACATTGTGAATTGGGATTTTGCTAGATTGGGCAAGAACACCATTGTTCTCTATTGTTGTAACCGGATTCGAATTCATTTGATTATAGTGGAGCTGCTCTCTTCCGTGGATGTAGATCACATTGATCGAACCACGTAAAAATCTTGTGTGTGATTCTCTACTCTTTCTCTTAAATTTATTGTTTGTTAATATTGTGCATACCAAGTGTTTGTTATTTGTACTGTGTGACTGTTGCTTTTCCTTGTGTATTTGTTTGTATTTAGGGACTTTGTGTCTTGTATCTGATTTATTGGACCAACAAATGGCGCCGTCTGTGGGAATCGGAAGGAAGAACAAAGAGGCTAAACCATGGGGACAAAATACGACATCGAAAAGTTCTCCAGAAGTAGTGACTTCGGGTTATGGAGAATCAAGATGGAAGCAATCTTGATATTGCTAGGATATGCAGAAGCATTAAAGGGTGAGGCAAAGATGCCTACTACGCTTTTTCAAAAGGAGAAGGAAGACATGATAGACAAGGCAAGAAGTGCTATCATCTTGTGTCTAGGTAATAAGGCGCTAAAGGAGATTGCAAAAGAGAAGACCGCCGCTGGAATGTGGGTTAAATTGGAGTCTTTGTATATGACAAAGTCTCTAGCAAATAGGCTATTGCTGAAACAACAATTGCATTCCTTCAAGATGACCGAATCAAGGGCAATTACGGAGCAAATTGCGGAGTGATCCACAATTCATTTAATCCCATGTCACAAATTGTGGAGTGATCCATCGTTTGGCAAATTTTTTTTTTTACACATATAGGGACTAAACTTCTGGCTAGAAAATGAATAACAATCTTAAAATGATCTCTTGAGATTTTTGTAATTTAAGTCTATGGCATTCCAAGTTAGCCTTGTAAGGATTCATCAGTTTGAGAAGCTCAGTTGCTTTCTCCTTAGTCTCATTGCCACATCCAACTTGCAAAACCAACAATAGTTTGTGAAAGGCACAAACTTGAAGTGCTTCAACCAGAACTCTTCTTTCATCATCTTTGTCTCCAAACTTGCACGACTTCCATATAGAAGAGTCAGAGTAATCTGTGTTCAATGCTGAAACTCTCAATATTTTCTTTACCGACATAGGAACTGTTAGATCATTACCATAAACTTTTGTCCCTCCCTTGTTCACAGCTGCATAGGGAGTCAAATATAGCCAAAGCCTTCTCACAAAGGCTCTTTTGAGTCAATGAAAATGTCCAAAAGAGAAGAAACCAAACCCAATTCGACAAATGCTAACTTCATCTTCTCAGTAGGAGAAGAGGATGAAACCAAGTACCAAATCACTCTCATTGAAGCCTTTGTGATGGTTGGGCTAATTCTCTTGTTGATGAACTCCACCAATAACTCAAAGATTCCTTCGATTTCTGACATCCTGCCACCATTTGTGGTGGAACTATCCAGTCTACCTCTGATAATAAAGAGCATTTCAGTCACAGGGTCACCCTCACGAACAATGTAGGTGCCTAGAGTGCCAGGAGAAGATACCAGCCGCTCACATATTGCATCAAGAAGCTGATCATCCATCTGTGAGAAGAAGGGAACCTAAAATAATAGAAAAGGCAAGGAGTCAAATGCTTATAATAAGTAAATTTTAATATATATGTTCATTATCAATGGACAAGCAATTTTCAATTCAAGGTGTGCTCATTAAACTTGTCCTAAAGTGAAAAAAACCTATGCTAAATAAAATGCTATATCCATCTCAGACAACCATATTGATCCAAACCTCTTGCTGAGGCCTTCACTTGGAAAAGAAGCTCAGCAACCTCAATTGGACTAATTTGTACTCTTGGGGTTGGAATCCTCTCAACCCCATGTTGTCTATTTTCCACACACCAATCTTGGATCATTATCCTAAGAGAATGGTTTGGGATGATGTAAAAGTTCCTCACAATCTGGTTGGAAACAGGACATCTATAGTTCCCATCATCAAACCATTTTTCCACACTTTCTCCATCATATGTTATCCCAATGGACAATGTGACAGGATCTTTCATCATGTCTAGATAAATTGGACATATGAATTATGAAGTGTTTGGGAATCACCATCTCCACGTTTGGCTTACCACCTTTATGGTGGTTGTTCTTCCTTCTCCAGCCTAACACCATCTGCAAAGATTGTAAGATAAACAATTTGCAAAAATTAAAAATAAAATGATAATGACGTCATGGTAAGCAAGAGTTCTAGAATATAAATAAAAACTTAGCTCAATTTATTTAAGAGGTTATGATCAACACATATTGGTCCAGTTAGAGCCAAGAGAAGCATAACTGCTGCCACAACCAATCAAAAGCTCAATATACATTGAAATAATAATATGAAAAGAACTAATAGAAAATAACACTAATAGAGAATAATAAGCTGTTGTCAATAAATTTTATAAATGCAAAAAACTGAAACTTGCAGAGAAATGATTTGAGACTAAAAATTGAAGAAGAAAAACTATAATGATATTTCGTAAAAGAAAATGCCTATGTATAGGCTTACAACCAACTTGTACTTCCTTAAATATCTCATCTGATATCAGATTTATTGGGATAACATTAACTAACTGAAAAACAGAACACAAAGTATAAAATCTGCAACAATAACAAAAAAACTCAATATAAAACTTATTCAAAAATCAAATTTCAAATAAGGCAAAATCTCACAACTCTAACATAAGCCCGCAATTCAGATACGGTTTTATATCATTGGTTTCTTTAACTAAAATATTGCTTTTAAAATAAAAATATGTATTAACTCTTCGTGTTTTGAAAAAAGGTATTTGCCTCAAATAACTCAACTCAAGCCTTGCAAATTATTGGACAGCTTTTTTTACTTAAAACCAAAAGTCAAGCATGATAAAAATGCAACCATTTGTCTATTTCCAATTGAAACTGACAGACTTTCAACTAAACTCCATTTGTTGCCCACTTTCATTGCCCAAGCAGAAAACATTCGTTTTCCACTTTCATCCTTCCCAACAAATTTTAGCCCAACTCCTTCTAGAGTTCCAATAACATTCAGATTTACCTGCACAATGTCAATGCTAAATTATAGGATATGTCAAGTGTCTCTTGAAAAATCATGTCGTCACCAATAAGATTCGGTCAAACCTCATATCTATATTGATGTCGTTCATCCACATACTCTTCGTGTTTTGAAAAAAGGTATGTGCCTCAAATAACCCAACTCAAGCTTTGCAAATTATTGGACACCATGAACCCTATATACGGCTACATATATCTATCACTCAAAACATAGTTTAAAATAATGATTATGCAGATATTATAAAATTCAAGGATACGTTGTTACAAAGTTCACCATGAACTCAGAGTCTATAGTAACATAATTCTCTAGGAACTCACCTGAATGACACAATAGGACCAACCTCCTGGCAGATTTCAATAAGCAAAAGTTGCATTAAAGAACAACAAAATTCAACCCTAAAAATGAAAAAGAAATATAGACGAAACAGAAACATGATGGTTAAGCTAGACACTTCGAATGAAAATTTATTTACTTATCGGAAAAAAAAAACGAAACAGAAACATGATTTTAAAAGCAGATAGCAAGATTAAAAGCGATGCATCAACACAAAAAGGAGCGCATTCTAGCTGAAAGTGCAAAAAAAAAAGTTGAAGAGATTTTTTTAAAAAAGAAGAAGAAGAAGAAGAAGAAGAAGAAGCAGAAGATTCGAAGGACACACCCGAAGAAGCAAGCTTTGGTAGATCAGACGCAGAAGGAAAAACGGCTATCGTCTTGAGCAGTCTTTTTGGCAAATGAAAATGCAAAAATCAGAAGAAATGCACCAACCAAGCAATGATCAAGCAAGAATCGAAAGATTTTCATGAAATCTACAACAATTAGAGATTTACCTTCAGATTAGACTAAATAGCTTGCAAATTTGATTAGACTTTGGGAATTGGGGTTGAATGCAGAGATCTACCTTGTTTCTTTATCCCCTTTGCATAGATTTTCTTCCCTTCGCACAGAGGGGATATCAGTATCGGCAACACTGCCTTAACCTCCTTCCTACCATGATCTTGGGCTATTCATCGGAATCCCTTTTTTTAGGAGAAGAACCTTCCCTTTATTAGCATCTTATTGACCAAACTGCTACATTGAAGATAAACTGCAAACTCAAATTTCAACGAAGGTGTGGAGTTTAAACCCCAAAAAAAAAGACATGGTGTTTATGAGCTTTCATTTAGAGTGCGGCATTGGGAACATGAGATCCAAAGCATGCTGCCGTATTTCCCAATGGAATAAAAAAAATGCAATTACCAATAGCAATTTACGTTAGGAAGGTCAAATGCCTCTTAAAGATTAGAAAGAACAATTACTGATATAAATTGCTAAGGAAATTGAAAAAATACCCCCAGACTACACTACTTTTATATATATAAAGATTGTTATCAATTCAAAATCCAGGGAAAACTATAATGAAATCAAGAAAGTTAATGAATTCTTAGAATATTATTTCCAAATGTAGAAAATATAAATGTAAACTAAAATATTCTTGAAGAAGGTCAAAATGACTGAAGAGCACACCAGTACAAACTTGCCATAGATATGAGTTGAAAATGTATATATTATAGATATCGATTATAGATAGATAGAGAAAAGAGAAACAAAAGTAGTGCTTACTTGTTAAAACGCTAATAGCCTTTCAGCCACAAATACCAGTAAAACCATACACCAAAATTGACCCAAAAAAATGGCAGCCACATTTGAAGAATTTCACACTCCAATATTGATAAAAATATGAAAATAATGTCACAAACCTTAAGCAAGACAATATCAAAAGGCCTTTGTTCTGACAACGACTTGTTTAGATATCAATGGCAACAAAGTATATCTCCTAGCTCCTGCATCATACATAAATCAATTTTTTAAGGATTACTATCGAGAGTCTCAAGAAAACAGCAATACTCTAAGTTTATTAGATAGAATAGAAGAGTAAGAAGGAGAAGTTAGTAACCGTCGAAGCGGCACTTGTAGATGTAACGCTCCATCTGGTAGTCGTAGGTTTTGGTGTCCAGATGCACTTCCGCCGCCAACATCATCTGGATGTCTCATGTCTGCTTCCTTCTGTGACGGCTGACACAACGGGGCTGAGGCGGAGTTGGCGGTTGTGGCCCAAACTACTATCGAAAAAATGCCCTCTGACTGTGGAAGTTGTTGAAGAGAGAGAGTGCCAAAGATGGTAAAAGAATCAGGGGATATCATGTGAGTAAGATGCAGATCATTGATTCTCAAATCTCAATAATTTTTTTTTGGAGAAACACATATTATTAAAATTTATCAAGCAGAGATCTCACAGAATGATTGAGGAAAAAACGCCTTCTTTGTTCCTTCTTCAACACTCCATCACTCAATTCACCCCTTTCCTAATTTCTCACAATTTTTAGAAAATTAAGGAAAATCAGTTTCTGAAATTTTCCTTTCAGAGCCCCAATATCTCCTTCTTCGTCTATGCTCTGCCCCTATTCCAAATTTCGTTCTCTCTCTTCTATTCGCTGGTGTCTCAGTCTTTTTGTGCTACTCCAAATTTTGCTTCGGTCTAAGCAAGAAATAGAATTAAAGAGAAAGCATAGATAAAATTGCAAGAGAGAGGGCGCGTTGCTGCCGGCAGAAGGCAAAGTTAAAGAAGAGGAAGATGAAACACCTAGAGAAAGGGGCTGAAAATGTGTCCGGTACATGCTTCAATTGATATCAACAAAAAAAATTTAAAAAAAAAAACATAAAGTGATTTGACAAAAATACCCCCAACCACTACCTTCCTTTTATATATAAAGTTTACTGTTTTTTGACAAATTAATATTATTACTCATATTATGGTGGTTATTATTTTATCATTTAAATTTGTGTTATTACTCTTCATTCTCTTACAAAGTGCATTACATGTTATTTTTTATTTGATAACGAGAATGCATCAAGGTTTTATGCGAGGATCATTTTCCTCTAAAAACATACATACTTTACTGGAATAACTTTTGTTAGACAAGTTTCTGTTTTGATGAATGTATGTTATGATTTAAATATATTCATAGGAAAACAATCTCGACAATGGAGGTACAGTGTAATTAACATTAAGCTTTATTGTTATTATGCATTTGATTATTCCCGTTTTTCAGTTTCTTAGCTCTTTCCATTATAATAAAAATATTAAATAGTTAGCAGTTTTATTATGTTATTATTTATTATCTTTTTAAATAATACATAATTATATTCGTTGCATATTATTTATCCACGGGTTTATGGTCTAATTTATCTTAAATGATACTGCAAGTTTAAGGATTTAGACTTAATGTAAATACCTTTTTTCCGTAGCATATAAATAAATAACTTTGTTTATTTAATTTATCTGTTAAATCAAAAAGTTATAAAATTTACAAAATTTAAATACAGATAAATTTTATTAAAGCCGGTGATACCATTTGAACCTGATGTTATGAAGATTCTTGGTGTATACTCCCTCCCAAGTTAATTATAAGTAAAAATATTTATTTTTAATCTATTTAAGAATGATAGTTAAGTGTATTTAATTTTATTGATTTTATATAAAAAAGTAAATACATTTATCCAATTACACTTAATTATAATGATGTTTACAACATTAAATATAAATAGATTAGTTGATATTTATTTATATTTAAATTCATTATAATTGAATCCAGAGTACCAATTGGAGGAGGAGATCGTTATTAAGAGAGAAAGATTACAAATGCGCAGCATGAAGAGAAAGTAAGAAAAATAAAAATGAAACCTGACAAGGCAATAATGCGACGGGCAGCTGCTGTTACAAAACCTTGGTCCACAGCTTTGTTCATGAACTAGTAGTTGTAAAGCACGGGAAGTTTTCGTTTAAAAGAAATATATTTTAAAGTTTAGTAATATTGATAATTGTGGTAGTATTTTTGATAAATAAAGGATTAATATAATATTATTGAATAAGAGATAAAAGAAAATTTATTAAATGTCATGTATACTTGTTGAATAAGTATACTTATTGTATACATTAATACAATATACATGACATACTATAAGTATACAATATTTATTGAATAACAATGTCGCTCTTGTCATGTATACTTATTGTCAAGTATAGATGACATTTGATTTGGGGGTGGCAATGTTATTAAAGGCTAAAATTACACTATATTTATTAAATGTAAATATTAAAATAATAAATTTAAATAAATAAGGATTCAAAAAAATATCATATTTTCATAACAAAATATACACTAGTAATCTTCACTGAAATATAACACCACCTTTACACAATTACATAAACAACAAAAATCACGAATTATAAATGGGTTTACTTGATATTTATTGTCAGTGAAAAGATTTTTTACAGTTAATCAATAAAAAATTATATAAACTAAAATATTTGACTCTTATCATAGTTATCTTAAAAGTCATTCATATCATGATTTCTGATTGGTTGACAGTATAAAATTTTTTACACTGACAGTATATAACAATTATACTCATTATAAATTGTGTAATACCATAAAACTATATTTTTTTATAATACTATATTTTTAAGTTCAAGAAATGCTACAGGTAATCATAACTCAACCATTTAATTGTATTTTATCATGCATATACCACATGAATTTTGCTCCCCATAAATTTTGCCTCGTAGGATAGGTTTGATGAACTGAAAATAATGTCCATAGATATTTAGCTAAGATAGCCAAAGTTATACAATTAATAGAGAATGAATATTTTTTTGTATGCATTTTTTTGTATGACTGCACATGTCCAAAATCTTCTTCCTTCCTTCTACTATCTCATCAAAGAAATCATCAAGTTGCCCTGCAATAGTCTCCAACACACATCTCAACAACCCAAAGCAACTCTTCAAGTTGTCAACTTTTTCTTCGATCTCAAATTGTGCTTCATAACCTATTCTCTCCAACTCCACTTTTAATTCTTCCATGGCAATCTTTGCTTGTTGGAATTCAAACAGCAGAATCCTTGGCTGCCCATCAATCTGGTGTATCTCCTCTGCCACTTTCTGCTACAATCTGGTCTAGTCCCTGCGAATCACCTTGCTTACCCTCACATTCACCCAATGAACCTTCAATCTACCATTACCAAAGAAAATCATATATAAATGAGGAAATAGCAACAATAAGTGAATAGAATGCAACAACAAAGTGAGGCATTTAGGCTAACTTCAGCAATTCATTTATTTTTTAGAACTGGAATTTATTAGCCATAACTGAAGAAAAGAAAAGAAGACAATCAAGGAAATTTAGGTTCAGCAAGCCACTAATTAATTGAAACATGTATCAGATTGAAAACAATTGATATCATAATTGCTAAAACAATAATGATATCTACCAAAAAATAATTGCCAAAATTGTTTGCCCAAAAGTGCAATAAAGTATATTTTTTTATTGAAAAGATTAAGAATCTCATGCTATTATCAACTAGGTAATGCTGGTTACCACCATTTTTATTTTGCCAACCTTTAAGTAATAATTTATTCTCCCTTTTTAGATTTTAGAGCATTCAGTCAACAAAGCTAATAAGATGCGTGCAATGCTGCTAATTTTTTTTTTTTTCAAGTAGGGGCAACATAATATTGTCCTCCACTCATTTCTGTGGAGCTTCACTATCAAACAAACACTTAAGCTGTGATCCACTTTTCTGTTGAAATATGCTTCTCTGTACTCCCCCTACACCCTACTCTTTCCTTAACGCCATAAATTATTTGTCTAAAAGATGAAGAATATAATAGTAACCCAGGAAGTAAAAACATTGAAAGCACAAAAAGCTTTCTCTGATAGATTGATGGGGAAGGCAAGAAAAGAAACACTATTAAACCCTGATTCATCTACATGACCCTTAGTAGTTTTACAAATCTCAAGTCAAACCAGGCATGCTTCAAAACTTATTGTAGCTCTTCCACAAAACTCATGCGAGAGTATGGCCATCAACTCAACAGTCAATGCATCATAATTTGGGCTATCTTTGAGAAGTTAACAACAAACAATCATTTAGAGTATCATAGATAAATGTAAATATTTAATAACAATGAAATAGCAATAACTTATAAGCTATAAAGTCATGCAGCACGAACAACGTCAGCCACAAAGCCTTCATCTCAGATTGTTGAGGAACAAATTCCACCTCAAGTCATCATTTAAACATGTGATGAATATCAGCAAAAAAAACATGTGATAAATGCCAAAGACAGGCAGAATTGGATGACTACCTCAACGGCAAACTTGAAAGCGCAAGCTACGTTATCACTGGTGATGACAACAATGACAATGTAGACATTGTTGATCTTCATGTAAAAGAAAGAGCAGCCACCAATCTGCCTCACAGGACAGGTACCAAGTTCCTTGGTTTGCATAATATGTGTCCGAAATGCATCCACCATATGTGCACACGCACTACCATAATGCACTACTGAGAGTTTAGAAATCAAACTGTACCTTATCAGTCCCAAGGGAATTTGCAACTACATGGGTAATTTGTTCATCAATCTGACCTATGCAAACAACACCGAATTATAAGGATGTTTATAGATAGAGATTAACATTTTTTTTGGTACACGATAGAGATTAATATAATAATATTTAACTCATGTCAATTAGTACCCAGATGCATATAAATAAATAAAAACAATTTTTTTTATCACATATTTAATATAACCATACCATTGACAATATCAAAAAAAAAAAAAAAAATAGCTCAAGCTTCATAAAATTATCTTCCATCGAGATCCTCTACACATTAAGGATAAGCTCCAATGGCAGGGAACACATCGCAATATCATCAGAAAGCCCATTTGAAAAAGACCAATAACGCATAAGCTAATAAGAACGTTCCAAGTAAAACTGTACATAACTTAGACATGGACAATAACCTTCAACACCTAACCCACCTCTTCTTTACTCAATGACCTTATAGCTATTGTAGGATTGAACATTATCTTTGAGGTATGCATTACATTTTGAATAACAATCATTGTCCTTGTTTTCCTCCTGATAGTTTTGTGTAACGATTCACAATATTTCTGCCTAGGAACTGTACATTCAAGTTATTATCCATGCATTAGGTGAAAGTAAAGTAAGTAAATAACGACTGTAGCAAAAAAAAAACACCTAAATAATAATTACAAATGCTATTTAGGAATGAAAATTTGATGGACAAACAAAGCAGATCGAAGCCTTAAATTCTACAACACTCAAAGTCTAAGAAGCACTCGCCGGAAAAAAATGAAGTTAGTAAATTTAAATAAAAACAATGAACCTTTACAAAAAAAATTTTTGTTTTTATTGCATATTTCATAAAACGTAAGTTTAAGGAATATAGAAATTAGTTAGCATGTGAGACTCTGAACGTTTTACAAAAGAGATCTATCAGAGCAACTGGAAGGTAAATTCATAGACAGGATAGAATAAAGTTTCATGCACATCTGCTTACGGGAGAAAATAAGGCAGGAGTGACCAACTATAAACAAATAGTGAAAACTAAGCAGATGAGGTTTAATTGCATGCAAATAACTAAATGAAGGGAGGGCAATTTAAGATGTTGTTGTCAGAAATTCCTGATGTTAGATATTTTCTTTATTGATTCTTTATTCTTTATGCGGAAACGTTAAATCTATAGGCATACATTTTAGAGCACATTTACCACGTAACTTAGGATTAATATCATGTCAGATTACTAGGATTCCTTGCTTATGAATATACCTGGATCCATAGAAGTTCCTGACCTTAAGCGTTCTTCAAATGATGAACTTGATCATCAACATTCACGAACGGATCCTGAAACACAAAGAAGGGAGAGAAAAGAGAGACGGCTAATGAACACCCGTTAGCTTGTGGTTTTTTCTCAACCGGGACTCCTTATGCCTTAGTCGCTCTTCAGATAAAGAGAAGAGGCAGTATGCGATGTTATCCGGTGTATTGGGGACCATAGCTTATATATAGGGTGATGGCCAATTAGGGTTCCTATTATTTCGAAATGGACCATCAATGACATCCACTCATATTTAGCCCATATCAATTAACTAATTTATTATCAAATTAGAAATTTAATTAGCCTTATCATTTAATTTGATCACATATCAATTAAGGCTCCTAATTGATAAATAGTTAATATAATTAATATACGATATCTGCCCACATTATGACATTGGAATATAATTAAATACAAAATATTCTAACAATCTCTCACTTGGGCAATATATCGTAATAATTATATCAGAATTCTTTAGGCGCGGATCCGAATGCTATTTATCTTTAAATTTCCCCTTTACAATCTGATCCACCTCATACATCAACAATGGGACCACCGTGGCTGTTGTCACTAACGTTTATTGTGACTAAACCCCGACGACCACCACATCAATGCACTTGATGATATAGATCAATATGGATGAGTGGCATGGAAATTTCATGCAATGTGATCTCCGAATCATGCCTATTTCCAACTGGTCCAACTTAAGTCTTTAGTGAGATCAATTTTGCAAACCAAAGTCCTTAATGTGTAAATAAATTTTACACACAACAAGATACAAACAAGTTCATAATGAACTTATAAACATAACCTTATTTCTGCAGAAAATCCGAAATAACATAAGGTTTGTATCTCAAACATAAAACACAAATAGAGACTCCCACTAAACTAAGGCATCCTCAGTGACAACACCCATATGAGTAACATGCTCGTGAAAAAAAAAAACTTTAGGTGCCAAGCCTTTAGCTAGTGGATCTGTTAGCATAGAATTTGTCCCTATATGTCTCTTTACAAGCAATCCTTTCTTTTGAGTATAGCCTTTTGCCACTAGACAAACCTTATACTTCTCCATATTACCCTTTGAAACCTTCAGGTAACAGGATAAGTTTCAAACCTTATTGTCCAGCTTGAGCTTGTACTCATATCTTCAATCTACTTTTCTGAATAGAAACGTTGGTTTGATGGGAGTTGATAGAATCATCATCCATTATACCATTTATCTTATGTTCCTGGAGAAATACTATATAATTATCCAAAGTAGTATTCATCCTTCTTTAGTGGATCATGGCAAAAGGCATCGGCTCCTGATGCTCTAGTTCTTGAGGGTGTTGAGTTTGACCTTCAGGAATAATTTTCTTATCTTGAATGGGAAGAATAACAACAATATCCTCACAAGGATCCAAATTTGCTACACCAATAGCAACTGTATGAATTGGTTCAGGGATTAGAACCAATTCTTCATCAAAGATGATGTCTCTAATCTTATCTCCCCCCAAACTCAATATCCTCAAAGAATTAGTCAGTTTATGTCTCAAGGTTTCCTTAAAAAAAATTCACATACCCCTTCGACCTTTCAGAGTATCAATACAGTTGCTGCTCACTATTTGGGGGGCTCCAATTTCCTTCGCGAGGCTTATAAGGCCTTACCTTAGTTGGATGTTCCTATACTTGAAAGTGATTGGTCGGTTACTTTAGTTGATACTCTGTCAAACATTTAAGCTACAATCTTTAGTGTTACTCCCATAGTGACTCTGATAAGGTAGAATGACTAATCATACTCCTCACCATACTTTTAAGAGTCATTACTGAGACTTAACTATATTCTTGATAGCCATGTTCTGATCTATTTAATGCATTTAATACAAACAGTAAAATGTGTAAGGCCAATGGAATATAGGATTCCCTCATACAAGTTGCTCAACTCTGTTTATAGAGATGTGCCTTGAATGTTTGTATCATAGCACTCCTTGATTTCACTATCAACTTTACACTTAGTGTCATATGATTCCTCACTCAATGTTTTAAAACAAGAGGTTTCAATACCAAGCAATTATAGAATGTCCAGCCCATAGTTTGACTGGTTCCTACAATATTTGAATTTTAAAAGACAAATTGAATCCATCGTTTCTAAATGAATAAAATTATCTTGATTTGTTCAATAAGAAACCAAAACCAAATTTCAGCTAAATGATGACTAAACCAAAATGTCTTTTAATTTCAAATATTAGCCAGTAACAACAATCTGAAATGTCAATAGCCTTGTCCTTTACTGACTTGGTCAACTCCAGTATAGATGCATCTTTCAGCATCACTTGACCTTCATCAGTTTAGATAATCCTTTATAGGCATGTTAAATATGATATTTGGGACATTTCTTCTTTAGATGCCCGATGTCCTTATAAAAGAAATAATTGTTGCCCTAATTATTTCATAACGATTATTTCTTTTGAGACGGGCCTTTAGCAGCTTTATCCTCAGTTTTTTTTTGTAAGCCCCTATTCTTAGAGATATTTGTCAAATGAGCACTATTTATCGTCTCTTACTTCATTGTTTCCTTTCTTGCACACCTTATGAAATGAATCCATTCAGATATCATTTCTCTTTATAACAACTATAAGCTGACTTAAACCGACTGAATTGTGCATGAAGGAACACTAAATGCTAAATGCATGGGCAAGTCGTTAGGCAGCCCACGTTTTAGCGCCTTAAGTTTATGAGCAAGATTGGACATTCCCATAACGTGCTCCTTATATTTCCTTTGCCTTTGTACTTAATGAAAATCTAGCTTTCTAATGAGTGCTTGTTTTCGTCTTTATTGCTTTCAGAAAACACTTTTTAACTTCAGCAAGGAAATCTCAGGCATTAATTATGCCATCCAAAATAATGCCCCTAAAGGTCTCTGAAATATTATCCTTTATGATCATAAGACTCATGCAATTGGAGCGATCTCACTTCTTCAGAGAAACTGGATTGTGTGAGAGAATGTGATTTTCTCCATCCTTATGCAAGCTCAAGATCTAAGAATAATTTTAATGTTCTTCTTTCAATCCCAAAAAACATAGTCATAACTTTTTGAGAATCGAAATTGAATTAAATCAGCAGATACATAAGCAATATTTGCTTAAAGAGAACATAAGTACCGTAAAGATACTCACCAAAATACCTTGTGCACCATTAATATTAAGTCTTTGGACAATAACATTAATTGCTAGTGATATTTTATTGTAATGATCAAACATTAGTGATAATTTTTGTCAAACAACAACTATCTTTGGACACTGTTTTTCACATGAAAAAAAAACTTTATAATCACTATGTGTTTATTATCACAGGTGTGAATGTAACCCTACCAAATATTAACCTTCCTTTGGGCCGATTAATATCCTCATGGATGTGCACCCACATAACCTTTAATATTTCTTTTCAGTGATTTCCATAAGAGATGTCACCTTGGCGACTTCACACTTTAATTGACTCACTCGAAATCCAAATTGACAAATTGAAGACCCAAACAAGATACCAAGCGCACCATCAATTCCCAATCTTCGGATTGTAAGAATTAACTGCTAGTGGTACTCTCGACGCAATGACCAAATATTGGTGATAAGTCTTGTTAAATAATGGCCACCTTCGATCCCATTATCCACATGGAAAATACTTTGTAATCACCACACATTTACCATTATAGGTATGTAATTATCCGGCCAAGTTGTGCCTTCCTTCGGGCCGACAACAACTCGCATGAATAATTCCATACTACATCTTTTGTAAATCCAATTGAATCAAATTACGCAACAGAGGTTACTTCGGTAACGTGTTGTTTCAACCAACTCAACCAAAATTACCAAACAATTTTAATAAATGGGGAGTCCCGAATTTGCCCTTTTCACACTATAAACATGTAAACCTGAATGTTTAGGGTGAAAAGAACCTTTAAAAAAAAGATTCTTCTAATATGTGAACTTTCCGAATAGGTGATTCTATAGTTCTAACTTTGGTCCTTAGAGTCTAGACCCATTTCGAAATATTGCTCACAACCATAGGTAAACTAGTAGAAGCGGCAATACCCTCGAAAGGAATCACTCTAAGTTAGGCCTTCGTGATAACCAAACAGGAAGTACATCCAAAATGGATAACACTACTCAGCCTCTTTCCTATCTTAAGTTGCACTCAGGCCCGGATATAGGGTCTCACTCATAAGTGTGTGAGAAATTCCTTTCAAAAGCAAATAATCCAAACGCTGCAAAAGGTTTCTGGATCCATATATATACAACTGCAATCATAAAGCCCCAATGCAATCATATAATGCAATACGTCTACATATACCAATGTACATTGCAATTCTTGTACATATATATTGATGACATTCACGTTGTCTCTCGATATATGAAGCCAACATATAAGCTTTACGTAAAAGAACCTTCGACCAAAAAAAAAAAAAACTTTTCCATATAGTCCAGAACGTGAGTGAGAGAAAACAAACCAATTTTCTCAATTCTTTATGGCGATTTGTATATATATATATATATATATATATATATATATATATATATATATATATATATATATATATGCACAAAGCAAAAAACACTTATATACGAAGACGTACATAAGCCAAAAAAAACATTCCAAGAATAAACCATAAATCCTAATAATCTAATAATGATGACTGCTCTGATACCACTTGTTAGATATTTTCTTTATTGATTCTTTATTCTTTATGCGGAAACGTTAAATCTATAGGCATACATCTTAAAGCACATTTACCACATAGCCCAGGATCAATATCATGCCAGATTACTAGGATTCCTTGTTTATGAATATACCTGGATCCATAGCGGTTCCTGACCTTAAGCGTTCTTCAAATGATGAACTTGATCACCAACATTCACGAACGGAGGGCGGCAATCCTGAAACACAAAGAAGGGAGAGAAAAGAGAGACGGGTAATGAACACCCGTTAGCTTGTGGTTCTTCCTCAACCGGGACTCCTTATGCCTTAGTCGCTCTTCAGATGGGGAGAAGAGGCGGTATGCGATGTTGTCCGGTGTATTGGGGACCATAGATTATATATAGGGTGATGGCCAATTAGGGTTCTCATTATTCCGAAATGGGTCATCAATGACATCTACTCATATTTAGCCCATATCAATTAACTAATTTATTATCAAATCAGAAATTTAATTAGTCTTATCATTTAATTTGATCACATATCAATTAAGGCTCCTAATTGATAAATAGTTAATATAATTAATAGACTATATCTGCCCACATTATAATATTGGAATATAATTAAATACAAAATATTCCAACACGTGAAGCTTCACTTGAATAATTGCGAGAAGTATTAACATGTTCTGCTTGTGGAAATCATGATAACCAGTTCATTATCATAAATGATGCTTCTCTATCATTCTCTGTAACTCATTTTACAATAGCAGTAGCTTAATCTCTCCTTAACAAATTCACAGATATAGTTCCATAAATCATAGGATTTGTATCATCGAATCCAAACAAATTGCATAAAAAAAATGGTGTAGCAAACCTAAACTTCAGGGTTCTGATCCTCACAATTATAGGAGTTGGCTCTTTGATTTTATCCTTATGTATAAGCTTCTATCACAGCTTTGAGCAGCTCCAGCGAAAATTTATGGTGAATCAATTTCACTTGCTGAAATTTGAAAATGAAGTTCGGTTAGATAGGCATGCATAAGGCACATGCGTTCAGTTTGAAAATTTAGTTGCATCTCTTGACGGTAAAGGTTCACTATTGAACTTCTTTGTCAAATGTGGATTGGTTACATGGTGGGTCTGACTCCCTTCTCACTCTCACTAACAGTTCAAATTTAAGGTATACAAGTGCCATTGAGCTTTGAGGCTGACATTTTTAATTCTAAAACGTTTAGGAGAAGGGGAGTTTACCAACTTCCAAGGTCAGGGCATGCCATAAGCTTTACCGAGAGCTTACCTCGGTACTTACATATGTGACCACTTTAGTGGCCAGCCCTCGTTTGCCATTGATCTCTAACTAAAACTAAATCAATCCTACTCAAAACTAATGGATTTATCAGGAGAAACTCATCACAATCCAAAACCAGATGCAACAAAAAAAAAAAAAAAACAATCAAATTTCCACCCTTCAACATTCATTAACATGGGTAACAAATAAAAATGACTCAGAAAATCAGCAACAGACCCTATGAAGTGAAAAATCATACACCTGACCACGTCCAACTGCACAGACCTCTTGTGTAGTGGATAAGCAGTGTGAAACGCGGAAAACGGCGCCGCGAACAAACAGACAGTACAACAACATGTGTCACACTGTCCCTATTTTATTTTATTTCATGACATACATATATATGTCAATATATATATATTATCCCAATGGTTTGTCGTGCAACGCACGCGTGGTGAACGGTCAAACATCAAACGCTAAACAGCTGTCATTATAGTAATGACAATGGATAAGATATGAGTAGGGTATTATAATATCATTTTCGTACATACGTTTTGAAAATATATCTGTATCCGGATCCATATCATTATGGATAGTAACTTCAATATCCGTATCCTTATCCTCTGGATACTTAAGTATCCGTACCCGCATCCGTTACTCGTACTTTAAATAATAAAATGCCTAAACGCTTCCATTCCAAACTAAAAATGCAATATATGGATCTAATAATCAATTTGTGAATATGAAATGCAAAAGTTTTAATACAAAATATTCAGTAATCAATCTTCAAAACATCAAGTAAATATTAAAATAAACTTCTAAGAACAATAATTCATAAACTTGACGCTCCTGAGCTGCTAACTCTAGGAAAGTGAGCCTCCCAGATTTATTATATATATATATATATATATATGGTGCGAGGGGCGAGGTGGGTACTAGAGTACCTGTTACCACATTCATCCCCATTAATTTTTGCGGTAACTACTCGTACCCGTATCCATACCCAATTAGCGGGTAATTACCCTACTCATAGAGTGTAAATTTTGCAAGTATTCAGTGGGTCCAGTACCCATTATCATCCCTATGTCATAGTTTGAGAAAGAATTTTTTTTTTTGTAGGAAAAACTAGAAGCAATAGTGTAAAGTGAGAAAATAAAGGTATATTTACTATTGATTGGTTAAATTGAATTGAAATCTCAACTCACTTTAACTAATTAAGGTGAATAAATTCTTACTTTTTCAATTTACATTTTTGCTCGCTTAACTTAGAGCCTGTTTGACACGTCCATTTTGCGAGCTTATAACGGATAGCTTATAGAGAATGAAAAAGTAGCCCCGTTTAGCAAGCGCCTTTGTCACGAGCTTATAGTATTTTTTCACAAGCTTATAGCGTTTTTTCCAGACGGTACTTCAAGTAGCGTTTGAGTTTTATAGCTTATAGCGTTTCATTTTTTTTGCCACTTTTATTCTTATATCTTAATTTAATTATACCTTTATCCTCTTCTTTTTCTTTTATGTAAAATCATTAATGAAGATATTCTTTTATGTCATTTTATATTTTTCAGCTAGTTCAATTGCTAGTTTTAGCAAACACTTTCACAGAAAATAAGCTAGCTTATACGCTATGTGCTATCAGCTACCTCATCCGCTATCCTCTATCAGTTAAGTTATCCGCTAATAGCTAGTCTTACCAAACATGTTCTTAATCTTTTTTATAAGGGGAAACATAAATATAAGGTAATTTTATACAAATTTCTTAGCTCCTCAATAGTTATATATGACTTTTTGAATGACTTAAAGGGATTTTTTTTTTGTTCATCATTTTTTTTTAATAATGTTATAATATATGATTAATTGATAATGTAAAAAATTTTTAATATTGAGAATGCATTATAATTAAATTCATATAAATATACCATAGTAAAGTTAGATACATTGAAAGAATTTCAGACTTTAATAAGAATTCAATAATTTCAATTGGGAAAAACTTCTCTCAGTAGATGTAACAATAATAGGGATAATTAATATTATTCTATAAGTTGTGCACGTATTGGGAAAACAACTAAATGTCTTCAAACAACTTAATATCATAAAGCTTGATTTTGATTCAACTGTTAAAACCTCTCTAATGACTTTTAATTTTTCAAATAGAATTACACCATCAAAATCATAAGAATTATCATGTTTTAGATAAGTTTCAAGATGTTTGCAATATAATTTCAAGTCCTTGTAAGAAAATGATCTAAGTTTTTCAATATTAAACAAAAATCCAAAAATCTTCTCATATGTGCTATAATGCTCAAATCTTTTATTAAGCGAGTCTCAGACAGGAGTGTAACTAATTTTAGAAAGTATATTTATTTAAAGTGATATTCTAATATTCACTTGTCATATTATCTTCTATGAGTCTATTGTTACTTTTTTGGAAAAGTTATTTTTTATTGTTAAAAAAATTAATTATATAAATTTTTTTTGTTTTAATATTTAGATATACTAATTAAATTTTTAAATACTATCCGATGCCTCTCCAAAATGGATCCCGGGCGATCACTCATGACCCGGCCCAAACTTACATGGGGCCACGACCGCTTCATATCTAATAGTTTGACATGAATTTTATTTAATAATAAAATATATTAAAAACAATATATAAAAAATAATCTTATCCAAACTCCTATTTTTCATAGTAAAAGTTATTGTTTTAATAAAAATTAATATGTTTGTATAAATTGATTAAATTGTAAAATAATTATTTTTATTATGAAAAATTTGCTTTTAAAAAATCTCAAAATTTGAAACTTATTTAAAAAATCTTTTAATTATTTTGAAATTAATAACGTTTTTTTTATTTTATTTTTATAAAATTAACTACTATACAAATATAATTATATAAATAATTCAATATCTTTTTAAAATTTATTATAAAAGATGTTTTTTTACCCGATTCAAACACTTAAATATATAATTATAATCGATTATACATGTAATTAATTATTAAAATAATTTAATTTTTTTTATTTAATTCAAAGACTCCTTTAGTAAGTGTACGGGAAGAGTCGAAAAGAGTAGAAGCAGCAAAAATAAAAGTACAAACACAAACCAAGGGAAGGCGTCTAGAAGAGCAGAAGAACCTTGCGAATCCTCGTAATTCACGCGACAAACTGGGGAACATAAAATTGGAAAGGAGAATGGTGATGAGTCCCTTAAAGATATTTATTAAAAAAGTAAGAAAAAAATTTTTTCATTAAAAATTGATATATTTAATATTTAAATAAATAATATATTTAATTTTTTAATATAAAATTATTATTTTTTTATTTTTTTAAAAAATATCTTTAAAATACTCATTAACATCTTCTATTAATAATTAGTAATATTATATCAATGACATATCCACCTCTTCATTCTCCTTTTTCCTTTCCCGAGCCAGCTGAGCAGAGCTATTTGCGTTACCTTGGATCTGATAGACGGAATGTGTTTTAGTGTACTGTTTTCGTGTTCTTTATTATACGATAGCTATGCTTTTCCCATATTTTATATAACAGTTATAGTTATATTTATATTTATTTAGGTCTGATTCTTTTTTAATACTATTTTTTAAACAGCTATTGTATGTTATTTATGTTTATATTATATAGGATAACGTATAGTATAATTGGATGATCTACCCTGATTATGTTTGAGAAGTCATCTAAGATATTATTTCCGATTCATATTATAAGAAATATATAAATAAATCACACATATTAAAAAAATATTTTAAAATAAGATAATTTTAATTAATTTTTTTTAAATATTTAACTTATTTTTTAAAAATATCCATTTCATAAAAGATGATTTATAATTTTTTTTATCAATAAGAAAAATAAAACGCAACAGACAAGCAACAAAGGGACTAGGCGCGAGGTCTAAAGACATAGCATCAACAAACACGTCAGAGTTCAGTTGATGTGGGCAAGAGCTCCAAAACTGCAGACTTTGATTCGTAGATGCTCCAATATTGGCTAATCAATCAGCACATATATTACCCTCTCCCAAAGTATGAGGAAAGGCCACGTTCTAGAAAGAATTCATATAGCTTCTAATGCAGTCAACTAAAGGGGCAAAACGATGAACTTGAGATACACCGGCTTCAATAAGAGTTAGAGCCGTCTTGGAATCCGATTCACAAATCACATTTCCAAGCCAACATAATTAATGGCGCCAACATAAATTTTATTTACTTAATTTATTAACCACTCAAGTCAATAATAATAAATAAAGTTTATATAAAATATTTAATATATATATCTAATAAATATGAATCATATTATAAATAAGGATATAATTAGAAATGAGTATTTAATATATATGACAATTGATGAATATTTCTTATATTTTGGATCAAAAAATTGAATCTTTTTGTTTCTTATAATATGAATCGGAGGTAGTAGTTTATAAGCTTATTTGAGTAACTTATAAGTTTGTTTGACTAAAATAAATATATTTGGTAAACAAACTTATCTCATTAGCTTATAACTTTTGTTCATAAGTTATATAATTTATTTTATGATTTATAGCTTATTGATTTTTTTCTTATTTTTACTCTCATTCATTTAATGAAATTCCTTCATTTTACATGAGCTGATTCAATAACTAATTTTATCAAACACTTCAAATTCAATTTACTAAATTTTCAGGTATCAACTATCAACTAAAAATTAACTTAACAATTATAAATTAGTTTATTAGCCATTTTTTGGAACACAACCTATATCATAGAAATAAATTAACATGAGTATCGTAATTCAAGTGTTTAAATAATAATAATAATACCGTCAAATAATAATAATAATATTTAATAATAATAATAATAATAATAATAATAATAATAGGATTTATTTTTTGTTATGATATAAATGTAGTTTAAAGCTGCAAAGGCATCGGGCCTATGCCGAAAGGGGTTGCTGTTTTCCTGTTTGAAGCAAAAAGAAGGAAGAAAAGAAAGATAAGATGGGGTTTTGGTATTGGTGCATTGTGCTTGTGCCAGAGAAATGAGTATGAGTATGAGGAGTAGAGTGGAGTGGAGTGGTTTCACTTTCATGTAAAGGTCGGTTTCTTTTCAGGGCAAGAAAAAAGGTACTAAAACTCAACCCCACTCAATAATAGTAATAGTAATACAAGAGGACAGGGTCCGCGTGCATTTGATGAAAGCAAACTCAGTCACTTAAAACTTTGTTGGTTGTGCCCAGCCTAGCTAGCTATCTAGTATCTATGATACTGTAACATTTCTACCCCCTCCTTCCTTTTATCCTCTCTGAAGACAAGAAAATGGGATAACAAACAGTAATAGGGGGTTTTGAATTGAAGACATAGGAAGGAAGGAGGAGGAGTCGGTGTTGGAGTTCAAACTCTAGTTGTCGATATGAAGCTACTCAAAGAAATGAAGGAACACTCTGGTCTGTTACATTTCTTTTTTCTTTCTGTCCATATGGTCTCATATTTGTAGCTATGATTAGTGAGTTTCACTACCCATTAACCAAGCTGAAAACTTTCAATAAAGGCAAAATAATAATAGGGTGATTTCATTTCAGGGGTGGGAAAGAGTTTAAATACGGAGTTATGGCATGGCATGCTTGTATGGTTACCTTAGGTGGGGAGTCTTGCTTATTACTTCCCTCAGGGACATAGCGGGCAGCAGGTGGATCACTCTTACCTTTCTCAACTCAATGTTCTTCTGTTTCTGCTTCTTCTTAAACTGATTTTTGGTTGTATCGTGCAAGTGCTAGTAAATGCGGAGGAATCTTATGGCTGTTGACTAAGATACTGTATAACTTGTGTGTTACTATCATATGCTATGCTTCTTTCTACCAAACGAAGCTACAATTAATTAATATTGTAACAGTAAATGTGCTTTTGGTTGCCCAATCTTTTCAGTAAATTCTGTATCATTTCCGGATTATAGAAAACCAATGGCAATTGCTGTTGGATTATTTCTCTTCCATCTGTGACTTCCTTCCACCACAAATTAGGGCGTAAAAAACTGGAAACTTTTGCCTATCATTTTCAGCACATCATCTGGGCTGAGTAGTTTCTAATTAGTACTATTTACATTACAAAAATGTTGAACACCCCACTGTACAGTACGTAAGTGTGGCTCATTATTTTGGTCTACTCTATGTTAAGCTGGACTGAATGTACTGTATGCATATGCTGAGTGAGTTTCAAATAACAGAACTCTTAGCATTATGGATTGGCTGAAACTGAAGTATGTGTCCCCCCGGCTCCCTAAATCCGAACAGGTAGCATCTTCCACTACAAGGACAGTAGCAACCTCTCAGATTCCAAACTATCCCAATCTTCCATCTCAGTTGCTGTGCCAAGTCCAAAATGTCACACTTCATGTGAGTTTTATGAGCTACCTGACCACTTCTAACATTTGTCTTCAACTACAACATTATTATTATTATTATTATTATTATTATAACATGTGCAAATCTTTTACCTTTTTTTTTTGTCTCTTATGGTAGGTCGACCAGGAAACAGACGAAATAGATGCTCAAATGAGCCTCCAACCACTGAATTCTGTAAGCTTGGATACTACAGAAGTTTCAATTCTGTTTAACAGTGAAACTGCAACATAACTACAGGAGTTCTCCTCTTGCATCAGGAAAAAGACATCTTTCCCATATCTGAGTTTGGGGTGAAGCCCAGTAAACATCCCAGTGAGTTTTTCTGCAAAATTTTAACTGCTAGTGACACCAGCACACATGGTGGCTTTTCGGTACCACGCAGGGCTGCAGAAAAACTCTTTCTCCACTGGTAAGGCTATAGCACCAGCTATTTGGAATTCCTCTTTATCTGAATGAAATCCCTTTTGACTAATATATTTTCATTTCAGGATTATACAATGCAACCGCCAACCCAGGAACTTCTTATCCGGGATTTGCATGATAATACCTGGAAATTTCGGCATATATACCCAGGTGAGGATGCTATCTGGCGCTCAATTATATTACTTCAATAGAAAATAGGAATAAGATTGTCTTCTCCTGGATTCAATGGCATCAAGAGACTGCATGCTTCTGATTTTTTTTTTCCTGCAAGTTGTTTGGCCTTACAGCTTTCAATTGAAAATGTTGAATGCATTTTGTTTGAAAGGCTGAATTTGGTTAAACTCACCGTTGCATTCCCTGCATTTTTTTTTATGTAGGTCAGCCGAACAGACACCTTCTCACAACTGGATGGAGTTTGTTTGTAGGCTTAAAAAGGCTTAAAGCAGGTGATTCTGTTCTTTTTATCAGGTAATTAGTGGTCCACAAGCTTTATTCAATTGTGCAACATATGCGCTTCTAGCTAAATGTGCTAGAGCTATAGATTTGCGTCCTTGCATCAGCCTATTTACATCCACCAACTTTCACGAATGATGGAAGCTACTAAATTTTTTTCGCTTCATTTTTTTGTCACACAGATGCAACTTGCTTGCAAAATCATTATTGTAAAATCTGTATATAGGGAGTATGAAACAAAGTGTGCAAAATTCTTGTAACAAGTATTGTCTATTATCCACGATGCCTTGTCAATACAATACAATCAAGGTTTTGCCCAAATTATGTATTCTTAGTTGACAACCTATTCTTTTTAGTTATGACATGGGTCAGAGCTGTTTCACAACTTGGTACTGAAAAAATGCAATCTCAATTGTTACAAGGGATGAGAAATCGCAATTGCTAGTTGGTGTCAGACGTGCTAATCGTCGACAGACTACATTGCCATCATCAGTCCTTTCTGCTGATAGTATGCACATCGGTGTGCTTGAGCTGCAGCTAATCGAAGCCCATCATTCACTGTTTTCTACAATCCAAGGTATATTAAACATGTTCTTACCCTCACCTAACCCAAATTAATATTAATATGTAATATTAAAACAAATACAGCTTCTGAGGATAGTTTCTTGGAGTGTAATATCTCATTCTACTTATTTGTAGAGCATGCCCTTCAGAATTTGTTATTCCACTGGCTAAATACAGAAAAGGTGTATATGGAACCCAGCTCTCAGTTGGTTTGAGATTTGGCATGATGTTTGAGACAGAGGAATCATGTAAGCGCAGGTAATTTGCTGAATGCTTCAATTATGCTATGGCATGTAGCATCTTCTTTGCTATGATTGGATAGAATTAGTAAAGCAGAATACCTAGTATGCCTGCTTTCTACTAATTTGTAGAAAATCCGTAACATGCATGAAGAAGTTGACATAAACCTAATCTTTCTGCAGATACATGGGAACAATAGTTGGCATCAGTGATTTGGATCCTTTAAGGTGGCCAGGTTCTAAGTGGCGAAATATTCAGGTGGGTTAAGTTGCCTGTATTCTTCTTCCAAAGCTTGCTCTTTAAAATTAATGGTTTGATATTTCATATGATTCATGATTTGCAGTATTGTCCAGTCTAATATTTACTGCATATAGGAGCTTGAGGCAGAATAATTGGTATGCTTTCCTGACTCAGCACTATAACATCAAAGCTGATAGTTTCTCATAAACAGGTGGAGTGGGATGAGCCAGGGTGTAGCGATAAACAGAAAAGAGTTAGTTCGTGGGACATTGAGACTCCTGAAAGTTTTTTCTTCTCTCCTTCTTTGACTTCAAGTCTTAAACGGCCATTGCAATCTGGATTATTGGGTTAGTTTCTTAGTTCTCTCTTCCTTTGACTAGTTTCTTATTGCAATCTTTCCTTCTATTTGATGACTGGTTATGTTGATAGGGGCAGAAAACGCGTGGAGCAGCTTGTTAAGAAGACCTTTTATGCGGGTTCCTATAGTGATGGAACCGTAGAGCTCTCAAACACCATACCGAATCTGTACTCAGAACACATGATGAAAACACTTTTGAAACCTCAACTTGTTAACGATAATGGAAACTGTTTATGGGTCCCTCAACAAGAATATGCTGCTAAGAGAGGTCCATTAGAAGAGTTGAAGCTCACACTGCCAACAGATAACCATAAAGTTCTTCTTGCAAGTTCAGTGGGCATGCAACAAAAAAATCTGCATCATTTTCAAACTGAACCAGTTCAATCTAATGCCTTGAACTTTCATTCACCATTGAAAAGCGATCAACTTGAAAAATTGCATCCTCCAGGCAAAATTGGTAATCCTTTGTCTTCTGGAACAGTTACTGATAAGTCAAAATTAGAATGTGAGGTGTTAGGTAATCATATGTTTGACCTTTCTTCCATGGAAGGCTGCAACAGTGAAAAAATGTCCGCAAATCCTGTTAACCCTCAAAGCTTGGCTGGCCAATTTACATTCCGTAATCAAAACCAGGGTCCATTAACGGTTGATATTCCCTCATCAGATTCTACTATTGTGAATAGCCTACTTCCTCAGGTAGACACTGATGAATGGATAGTGTATTCTTCGTTCCAAAACAGATCAACTGGACCTTTATCAGCTTTGCAAGCACAGTCTGTACTGTTCTCCCAAGCAGTAAATCTCCCTTTACCTTCAGTAAGCCAAGACATGTGGGATCCATATGTCAAAAATTTGAAAATCTTAACTCAAGCTGAACAGCTTACATCCATCACTCAGCAAGAGCTGTATAACCTCAATTGCATATCTGGTTCAAAAAATCTGAGTGATCTCTCAGCTGAGAGCAACAATCAAAGTTAAATTTACAACAGTGTCAATTTTGATGTTAGTAACAGGGCAGGTGCCACCATGGTTGATCCTTATACTTCAAGTGCCATTTTGGATGAGTTTTGCACATTGAAGGACCGGGATTTTCAGAACCCATCAGGTTGCATGGTTAGCAAGTAGCAACTTAAGCACGAGCCAGGATGTCCAGTCTCAGATAACATCCGCAAGTCTAGTGGAATCACATGCCTTTTCTCTGCAAGACATCCATGACAATTCAGGTGGTGCATCATCATGCCATGTTGATTTTGATGAAAACAGTTTTCTGCAGAATAATTCGTGGTCACAAGTAGCTGCACAGCCTGCACGCAGGCGTACCTACACGAAGGTTTGTACCAGAAAACCCTTACCAAACTTGCATTCATAGTAATGATATCTCAAAATTCACATAAATGCTAGGTTGCCATTGGCTTATTTTGTTGTAATATTGGTCTGAAAAATAGTTTTCAGAGTTATTCTTTTGGCTTAACTTCATTGATATCTCAGGGTTTTGGTTTTCTGGTCTGACAGGTGGAGAAGGCAGGTTCTGTAGGAAGATCAATTGATGTCACTACTTTCAAGAAATATGAAGAACTGATCAGCGCAATTGAATGCATGTTTGGACTCGAGGGTCTGCTAAATGACACTAAAGGTTCAGGATGGAAGTTGGTATATGTAGATTATGAGAAGGATGTTCTGCTTGTTGGGGATGATCCTTGGGAGTAAGTTTCTGACTTCTGTTATAATGGGTGATACCCCATGCTTAACTTCATTAGCTTATCACGTGTTGCCTAGTTACTATTTCCTTTGTAGTTATAGAAATCTTTTGAACCGATACTTGATCCTTTTTTCCAGTTTAGACCTGCGGTGACAAACGTTATTTTGTGTTGTGAAGCACTCATATGCCCTTCGTCCAAATGTTCTCTGCAGGGAATTTATCGGTTGTGTCCGCGGCATCAGAATTTTGTCACCTACGGAAGTTCAGCAAATGAGTGAAGAGGGGATGAAGCTTCTAAGTAGTGGTGCATTGCAAGGGATGAATGGTTGCATATCAGGTGGATGGTGAAGGACCTAAGATCATTTTTTTGTATATTTTCTCTTAACTGATTTTATCTTTCATACAATCTCACAAAACCAAAGGCATTTGTTGAGGGAGATGTCGTGTACTAGCATGTTTTACAAAGTTGGCATATAATGAAAATTTATGAATCAAATGACATATTCATTTGGCAATATTAGAGTATTAGATATATGGACCAAAACTTTGAAGGCGTAAGAATAAGATTGTGACAGTCAGAGGGTTTTAAGATGTTCCCATGAGTTCAGATTAAGAAAAAAAAAATTGTTCCCTTGAGTTAAGGGTTACATACTTATAAGGCATTGTTGTAGGAAAGCAGGCAAGTGGAAAACTTGCACAATCTTATTTGTGCTTACAGACTTGATTTATTCATGCACCTGGTGCACTGGGGCAATAGTAATTATCTAATAAACCCAAATGTAAAAATGTGACACCAACCGAATTCTTACTCGAGTACCACTGGAGTGGTGCATCATTCCTACCAAAATTTTCAGTGGCCAAATAACGTCTAATCTAGTTATTCAACTATAAATGTTGGTTACATTGAAATTTGAGGTGTGATTACCTCGGGAACCATAAAAGCGAATTTAAATCTCCAGGTGAGATTGGTGTTTTAGAGATTTCTAGGAGAAAAAAAAAAGATCCATCAGATCAGAAAATAGCAGGAAAACGCAGTAACATGTGACTTTACAAGCGTGAATACTTTAACTGATGTTGCCCCGTGTTACTTATAATTAAATAGCATGGCCTATGACCATACAAGTATTTCATGCTTCAAGCCTTCAACTTCAAGGTTGAGAAAGTTATTATAAATACATATCTGGTTTAAGATCTCACAAGATAAAACTGTGGGCTTTCATTATGCACCGGCAGATTAATGAGCGAAGGTCATATGCATCAGATGCATCCTCCATAATATCAACAGATATATTTTATAAGATTGGAGACAAAAGCTACATATATATATATATATATATATATATATATATATATATATATATATATATACAAGTTATAATCAGATTCAAAAATTAAAAGAGAGCCTCAGCCTGATATAATTTTTCTAAGCATCCAAAATTTATGGTCTGACACCAGCTAAGATGCAACAAATTGGAGATAAAGAATATGAAGTGGATGCTGCAAGCAAAATTTGTGCTTTTGAATTTCCTAGTTCATTTTCATCCGTCCCCAGTCCACCTTCTAGGCTTGAATTGAATCCCCAGTACATCCTAGAAATTAAACACAATGTCCACCACTTTCCTTGAGAGTTTAAAGAAGGTTCCTCAAGTCAGTGTAAACCTAAGAATAAGGGGATGAATTCAGGACAACGAGGTGAAAGAGCAGACAGAGCAGTTTCATGGAATATCAAAACCCTACTAGAAAGCATATATCTAATGGCCGTGTCTTTCAGCAATTATGCAAGTCATGGATTTTAACAAAAACACTCATCAGATACAGGCCTCAGTATTCAATATCTTCATCACTTATACATAATTTAAATTATATTCCATACCCAGACAGTCAATGTTCTTTGTGATTTGACTTCTCAGAATCTTGGTTTATCCCACTAAGTGATCACTTTTAGACATTAGATAATTCTTATTCAGCATGTTAAAGATTACAGTGGTCATGTGTATGGGTGGCACTTTGCCATACAAAATGAGAAAAATAAAGATTTTTTTTATTAATTTTTTTTTAATAAAGCAGCTTAGCTTAAGGTGGATTGCAGTGAAGGAAAGAGAATGATTTTTATATTGGCGACATGGAGATGCCACACATAAATTTTTCATTTAGGAACTCCATATAATAGTATGAGAAATTAAAATAGGACATCCATATTCCATATAGACTGCATCACTTATTCTGCCATGGTGGTTAATAATGGAAAATTCTAATTATAAAATCTAAAGACTTAAGTCGATTTTATTATAAGTCTAAAAAATATAATCCATTTTCATTTTATAATAACTAATCAACTACAAAATAGCTAGTACCCAAATAAGATATTAAACATAACTTATCCATTCATGCACTTATTCCACTTCTGATGGGATTTGATGTCGTTAGAAGCAATCCATTCACACAAATTGTGTGTGAAGGAGAGCTAGCAGAAGCAAGAGTATTGTTACCTCTTGCCCTTTGTTGTATAAACCCCTAAGCTTTACACCCTTACAGGCTTCTGAAGGACAGCAGATAAGACACCTTCTGATTTGCCTGATCCAAGACCATCAGCCTTCTCTCCCACAACCCATTTCAACTTTTTATATCCAAACCGTTCGATCAACCGAGTTAATTCTTTTTTCTTCTCTTCATTGGCACAATAGAAGTTATCCAACCAGAACAAGCCACCAGCCCGCAAAATGCGATCGATGTCAAACATGACGAACTCCAACTTCTCTGGCTTCCCTCCAACATCCAAGGTACTTGCAGCATGAACCAAATCAAACACATTGTCATAAAATGGGAACCTATGATCTAAGCTTAAGTAAAGAGGGAAAAGCCCTCTTGCAGCAATGAATTCACTGAATGGGGCATCAACATTCAGAGTGGTACTAATCACTGTAACATTCCTATCCGCCATTCTAGCAGCAAAGGATCCAGACCCACCTCCAACATCAAGCCCTATTCTAATTCCACCACTTCCCAAGGCTAACACATCATCAATGAGAAACTCATTTTTACTCCTAGCCTTGATAAGCCTCTGATTCTCATACCCATTAACCAAATCAAAGCAACCAATGCAATCTGTGCTCAACTTCTTACCATTCAAGCATTCAAAATTCTTACAACTGAGACCACTCCAGTTAACAGTCTTATTAGCAACAGGTTTCCAAAGTGAAATGGGAAAAGGGTGAAGAAGGCCTACCTTAGAAACAGACTTTGCAAAACACCTCCTTCTAGGCAAAGGCTCACATCCTCTCAAGATGAGTTTCTGTGCAACACTCCAATCATCTGAGCAAGGTCCATAAACTTTGTAATTCATGTACTGAGACAACAAGTCTGCAGATTTCTCACAGGAATGGCCAACAGATGACACCATTTCAGTGATTCCAGTTTTAGAATCTTTGCCCAGAGGGAGCTGGTGGTGTTGGAGGAAAAGTTTGAGTTCATTTGCAATATTGGGTCTAGAAAGATCAATGCTTTCATAACCAAGAAGCTCTTTTTCCATCTGGGCAAGTTTCTTCTGAGATGAATCGATCTCTCTGAGTATGAGGGAGACTTGCTCTGAGATGAGAGAGAAGTTGTTGTAGTTGTGGGCGTGGTGAGGTAGGTGCTGCTGCTGAGTTTGATGGTGTTTAGGGGAAGAGGCAGTGAAAGCATAGAGGGCAAAAAGGTTGGTGGTGATAACAGAGAAGATCATGAGAATGTTAACAGCTGAAGAGCATAGAGTTGCTCTTCTGAATCTCGCTGTTCCATCTCCTATTTTCAGAGAAACAGAACCCATCTTGCGAAGTGGGTGGGGAGAAGGAAAAACAAACACAAAACAAAAACACACACAACCTATGCTATGCTATGCTATGCGAAGTGGAACATTGTCGGTTGCGTTTGTTAACTTAACATGTGACCTTTTATTCTTTCTTTTCCACTTGATGTCACTGCCCTCAATAGTGAACGGTGGCTGGCTCAAGCTGAACACGGAGAGAAAAAACCGCAGCGCCTCTGCCTACCTAAATTAAATCACCATAAATGTATGTTTCATATCAAAGTTTATTTATTATTACATTTTTTTATTCCCTTTCTCCATTATAAAGTTGCTGCTTGCTTATTATTACACCGGATATGTAGTTATGTTCATATTGATTTTTTTGTAAATATACAAATAATATTACCTTTAAAGATGCAATTTTTCTCACACTTTCTGTATTTGTGCTACGGTACTTATGTTGTATGAGTTATTTCCACTAATTTATTTGCTAATCTTCTATCCTTATTTTATATATTTTGTAACTCTTCCTTTTCTTTTTCTTTAGCTCTTTCTACCACCACCCGTGAACCACTAATGGAAATAATAACTACCTAACATGTTTTGAAAAATTGGATTATTTGGATTTTAACGACTTTGGATGAAAAAAATTATTTTTGAAATAATCTTTATTATTTGATATTTTGCTTAAATTTATAAAAAAGTTTTTTTTTGGGAAAAAGTTATTTTATGTCATTTAATTTGTTTTAGCTTAAGATTGTTGTGATTTGTTTATTTTTCATTCTCAATTTTTTTTCCTATTTACCCCTACAAAACTAACTTCCAAACAAATATTATTAAATTATACAAATAACTTCGTACTATTTTTCGTAATTTACTATGTAAAAGTGATTTTTTTTTGTATCAACTAAACGAAATAAATTATCTTAAAATCGTTTTTTAGCAAACATATCCAAACAAAAACAGATTCTAATTATAATCGATTATCACAATAATCAATTATATATATAATCGATTATCAGTATAATATATTTTTTCCAATTTTCCTAAACATAATACGAGCATTAAGCCACCCGACCACACCAAAAAAAAAAAACATAAAAGAGCATCTCTTATCTTCATATCTCATGAGTTATATAATTTATACAAAATACTTTTTAACATTAACATCATATATTTATACTTTTGATACATTTGTTTATATTTTTTCTATCATTCAATCCCACTACAAGATAACAAAAAAGAAAATGGCACTCATAAAAAAAAAACCATACAGTATTCATACCAAAGTTGTTCAGGTAAATTTTTTCGGACATCTCATTCTTATTTGACCCGTACCAACTCGGATATTTGGATTAGAAAATCCTTGATATCAATGGTTTAATTCTTGTTTATTGCAAGTTTTCACGGGCCGTGGAGGAAAAATAGGACTTTTAGGTGGAGTAGAGTGGGAAAAACAGTACTCAATATGGAATTGATCAATAACATTGTCAAAGCTCACAGAGATGTATCTGTATTTGGCGGAGTAGGTGAACATACTCGTGAGGGAAATGATCTTTACATGGAAATGAAAGAATCCGGAGTAATTAATGAACAAAATATTGCACAATCAAAAGTGACTCTCATTTATGGTCAAATGAATGAACCGCCTGGAGCTCGTATGAGAGTTGGTTTAAGACCCAAATTAAATCTAGTCAAACCAATGACCCATCTGGACAAAGATGTTTCAGGATGTTAAATTTTAAAACGGTTACATGTAAAATCTTGAATTTGATACTCAAAAGATTGCCATTAAACTTCATGGCGTTGCTCTGTTAATTTGACTTAAGGAATTAGGCTTGTTAATAGGATTTAGATAAGGTTGTTTCACCCAAAAGAATTTAGGTTATAACCAAGTTGGGGAATTTGATCTTCAATATGAAAATTGTGATTAATATAACAAAACCAAGGACAATTCAAAGGGTGTTTTGCCTATGAAGCACCCAAATTCACAATCAAATCAAATCCGATTCCTACTATTTTTATCTTAATTTTTTCCTTCTAAATGATTATTTGTCCCAATGAAAAAACCCAAAAAGATTTTATTCTTTTACCGCTTTTTTTATATTTTATTGATTTTCATCTTCGCAAACGAACATTTAAATAGTTGTTTACTTTGCGAAGTGATAATTGGTCACCAATTCCTGTGGATGATACTCGATTTATCATCATTATATATTACTTACAATGATCTAGTACACTTGCTGTTGGCTTATCACCCTTCCATACGAGGCAAGCACCTTGGAAATTAATAAAAGACAACCAATTTTAGAAGGAACTACTGTAAACAAAATAACTACAACAAAGAAATTATGCCATTTTCCTCCCCAATTCGGTTAAGGGATTTGACTTCTCTAAAGTGATTATAACTCTAAAGTGAGAAAGTAAGGATGTATTTACTCTTGATTTGATAAAGTGCGTATAATCTTAACTCACTAGATCATCTAAGAGTATATACACTTTTACTTTCTCACTTTAGAGACAACTTCACTTCATAGTTAGAAATATAACTTTACTTTCTCACTTAAAAGACCCTCTTCATCTAACACTAGCTCGAATTAAGCTTGTAAGGGTGTTCCATGGCAGAAATAATTAGGAGCTTGGGGCGTAAATAGATCCATAAAATCAAAGGACAAAAGAGTCCTTGTCGCAAGATTTATCTCTGGAACTGTAGTAGCCTAGTAGGACTAGGAGACATCTCCTTTCTAAAAGCATCCTCAGTATAGAGACCATAGCATAGCACTTCCCAGTTCTTGGGCCCTGCACGTCCATTTTATTTGACAAATAACTCATATTTACTATATTTCTTCAAATTATCTCGAAATATCTAATACCTACATCACCTAAATAAAGTATTCTTCCAATAATGTTAGCTAAAAGCAAGATGCCTTTCACCTTTTCCGGCTTAGGAGATCCTATGGAATTCAGTTGAGCATAGCTCGTTGTTGTTGTTCTCTGACTTGTCTACGCTAAGCTCCTTTATAAACCTCATACAACTGCCGTTCATTACATTTACAGCCACACCTATGACAAAGAGTATCACTGTCATGTCTGTCTCCATCCCTATTTTTATCCCTGCTCCAATCTCTCTCTCCATAATCGCCACAATCCTCCTGCTTCAATGTAGCGTCAAATTCCTCCACATTCTCTGATGTGTGCCCCCCACACATATTCCACAATAAACGCACAAAAAGCCAACCCTTATGAATGAAGACAGCACACCATATCTTACGTAGTCAGTATAGTTCTTAGTCAGTAAAATAACGAAAACGCTAATAGTGAAACACAAGTGAGTATCTGACATCCAAAAGCCATTCCTCACCTACAACACCGCAAATTTATATTCTTATTCTTATAGCTTTTGAGAGCAGCAGGCTCAGTAAAGTACAAATTGGGACTCGTTTGATTAAACTAAACTAATCAAGACGATGAAAACAAGGTCCTAATCTATCCTTGCTGACAAATTGCCAAATGTAATGGCCAATAGATCTCATAGCATCTTTAGTAGAAGTTCCATGGAAATTCTATATGAATAAAATATTATTATAATATATCACATATGATTTTAAATTTCTTAAATTTAAAATGATAAGGAACCTATAAAGAGAGTTCCATAACATTTCAATATTACTTTTTTTTGCATTTGGTAGTGTAGAGGTGAGAAAGAAAATATGGGATGTTAAAGAGAGAGAAGTTAAGGAACTTAATAATATAAACCCCCATTGAAGTGAAAATTTAGTAGATGTCATAAATTTGAGTTGACATACATGGACACACTTAAAACTTAAAATAGGTTTCTTAAAATTTTATAATTGGAGATGCTCTCATTAGTTGAACTTTTCAATCAATAATCTGTCAATCTGATATCAAATTAGAGCATCATTGTCCAAGACATTTCAAAATTAATAAAGTTACTTATAACATTCACGTGAAGCTTCGTAGGAATCAACCAGAACAAAACAAATTCAAACATGTCAAGATTACAGTTTCAAAATTGTGCCATACAGAGAAATAGATTATGTGGATCATAAGTAGTTATGTAATCAATAATTCAGTCCTAAAATCAGCAAGGCATGCAGCAGCAGTGATCGGATGCCATATTCTCCAACCAAAAAGAAATGAGACAAAATGTCACAGAATCCAGAACAGTTCCCTGCTGTTAATAGGCTCAACAGTATTTAGCTATTGCTTTTTCTCTTCTGCTTTCCTTGGCTGAAAGAAGGAGCACATAAAACACAAAAAATTAAAAATTAAAATAATTGAAGTTAAATCTGCTATATCAGTAGGCCATATTCACAAACGGAAGGCACGCTATTGAACATAGTTAATAAAAGCCATACTTAACATGAAACCATATCACTGAGGTATTGAAACAGAAATTGTAAAACCCCACAGATACATTGGAGTTATAAGAGCATATGTAAAGACAACAAACAAAAAAGTTCTATCAAACAACTATTCAGCAAATATATTCACTATTTAAGAATCTGCAACACAAGAAATGAAGTCCACTTTATCAAGCACAAAAATATAGAATCAGGATTCTACCAAAAAATAATACAGATATCGGAACATATAGTTTTATCATTATAGCTGGTTTTCTTCTTGCTGGATCCAGCAACTCATGACGCATCCATAACCAAAACCAAGAGTGAAATCAACAAACCCAAAGAACAATTTTGTAAACCTCAATTTGTCTAAAACTTATCACTTCCCTTCCTTCTATATGAAAATACAAACAGAAAAGGCTTTTAAGCTTTGAAGTACACAAATATTCAATGTGCATCGAAATATGTAAAAGTACAGCTGGGAAAGAAAAGTAAAATAACAGGCATCACTGATTGGGAAAATCACCATACTTGCTGCATCCTGCTCCTAGGAAACATATGTATTTTTTGAAAAATACTGCTTGCTAAGATCCATCAGCAAGTAATGAACAGATTCAAAGCCACATCTGCTGTTTAAATTGGATCCCTTTAATGTAATGATGTCTTCCAAATGATACAAGTTCCATTACCAAATGAGTTTAAATTTGACTCATCGACAGTATAAAGCTCTGTAGTCTATAAGTTATCAGTAAAAATTAAAAGGTTAAAGTAATATTTTGGTCTCTATACGTGACACCGATTCTTCATTTAGTCCCTATACGTAAAAAGTTATTAAAAAGGTCCTCATACGTGCAAATATTATCCATTTGGTCCCTCCCGTTATGTTGTCGTCTTTAATGATCCGTGAACTACTACGTATAGGGACTAAATGAAGAATTTGTGTCACGTATAGGGACTAAATGAAGAATTTGTGCTACGTATAGGGACCCAATAATTTAGGTTAAAGTAATAATCTGGTCCCTATACATGGCACAAATTCTCCATTTAGTCCCTATACGTGACACAAATTCTTCATTTAGTCCCTATACGTAGTAGTTCACGGATCAATAAAGACGACAACATAACGGGAGGGACCAAATGGATAATATTTGCACGTATGAGGACCTTTTTAATAACTTTTTACGTATAGGGACTAAATGAAGAATCGGTGTCACGTATAGGGACCAAAATATTACTTTAACCAAATTAAAATGTCACATCATTAATGTGATTAAAGTATTTCACTTGGAGTGTAGTCTTTTAATCTTTGCAGTGATGCGTCCTTATAACTGCGAAAGTTTTCAAAACCACATGATAGTTTTGTGAAAAATAGTATGACCTACTGTCAAGATATTTATCCATAAAATACGGGCAGAAAAATATTAGAGACTCAAGACAAGTCTAAGAAGTGTCCAATGTTATTAAAATTACAAATTAATATTACTATTCCAAATTGGAGGTAAGATTACTGCACCAAGATAATGTGGGCTAGTGTAATGGATCTAATCCCAAATGGAACTGAAATACACACTGTGTTATTGAAATTACTGAAATAATAGAGTTCTACTTCCAGTAAGTAGTTGGAAGGCTATTACAATTCAAATGAAATGACTCAGTGCTAGAAAACTAAGAAGGATAGATACTGAATAAGAACAAGAAGAAGAATAGGAAGAGTCCAAGAGAGAGAAGAGAATGAGAGGGAGAAAGAGTAGCTAATTACATCACATATTCCACACCAGTCTTCCCTACCCACATTCGGTTATATATTCTCCTACTCACTCCCCTTATGCTGACTCACATTCTGTTACAACTAATTGCTGCTGACTTGGCCTTTTCCTCTATTGGTATCATCACAGCTAGTCGTCAGTACTTGATAGGTGCTTACATTAATATTCATACATTTTTAATTTTTCAAGCAAGTGAAGAAAGTAATGCCCCCACATCCCGAGAGTAACAGAAAATGATCCGTAAATGCAGTGAAAAACATAATCAAATTCAGAAAGCACTAGTACATGACAAAGCCTAAGCAAGCAGCAATAAGAACACAGAGCCATCAACACAACACGATATCTCAATCAAACACAATAGAAGTGAAATTACAAAAGCAGAATTCATACATGGCATAATAATAATAATAATAATAATTATAATAAAGAGAGAGAAATGAAAACGCACTTTGGTTCCAGGTGCGGGTTGAGTGAGCTCTTCTTGAGGGATGGTAACAGGCCAGGACTCCCCTGCCTCGCGGAACATCTGCTCTGTCTCAAGGAGCTGACCCTTTTCTAGGATCATGGACCTTATGTTCTGTGCAGGCGTTGATGTTGCATCAAACATTTCTTCAACCCCATTCACGAACGTCACTGTTATCTGCGGTGTGTACTCATCGGTTCTACGTTTCACCACCACCTCACATGCAGGGTTTGATTCTTTCGCCTTTCGTGAGTTGCATTGCGCCAGAAACTCCATACACGACGCCGTTCGTGGGTCCAACGCATTGAACTCGATTTTCACTCTTGATAGGAACTTCAACATTTTCACCCCTCTCTCTCTCTCTCTCTCTCTCTCTCTCCCACACACACACACACACACGAACACAAGAAGAGGTTGAGTTTATGTAATCAAAGTGAATCGGAAAGGTTTACCACCAAGATGATGAACAAATTAGAAGATGAGAAAGCTTCTCTGTCGGAGTAATGGGTTTAGGGTTTCGTTGATGGAGTTTTCTCGACACCCATAAGCACCAACAATGATGAAAAAACACAGGCAAAAGTAATTGCTTCTCTACCGCCGCTACGCTTGCGGTATGTTATTGGGGTCTGTCCACAGGGAAAGGATGTAAAGGGAATTGGGCTGGGCTGTGATCTTTTTGTGGTTTGGAATATGGGAGCTGCTTTTAACAGCTACTCGTTTTTTTTAATACAATTTCTCCTTTTTTCTTTTTAAAAAAATATTTTTTTATCCAAAATATCCCGTATTATTTTTGGGACTAACTCTTTCTCATATTTCGGGAATTTCCTGCCACTCTCTTCTTCTCGTTCCCATTTACTCTCACATGGCAGGTTGGTCACGCTTATTGGCAACCTTACTCCTGTTACTACACTCTTGCACCACATTCACTTCTACTGCTCTCAAACTGTTTCTGAACATATAAAAATGAAAAAGCAAAGGCACCAAATTGTTTCTTTATCTAACTTGACGGAAATGTGACGTTAGTCATAGCCATGAATATAAATTACTTTTAAAAAAAAAAAAAGTATTTTTGCTCCTCTTATCTCCACTCCCTTGAGAATCAATCGAGTGAGATATATATAGCTTTGATTGTAAAAATATTTACTTTAAATATACTTATAATTTAAGACTTCAACTTTTCCTGGTTGTTTATGTATCTGCCTATGATGCACTTGATCCAACTGCAAATATAACCATCAAATGGGATGTCATGAGTTGGACTGCAGATGGCTATGTTGTGGAGAACAGGAAATAATAAAAAAAAGGGTTTAGGAAGAAAATGGTGGAGATAGAGTGGTGGAGAATTTGTGAAGAGAGTTTAGGGAATTAAAAAAGAACTATATTTTGGATAGAAAAAAGTTAAAAAAAGGGAGAAGGGTTGTATTAAAAAAATCAGGGACCGCAAAAAGCAACTCCCTATAAATATTTCAACAAAATGTTATAATAATAATAATATTTAATTATAAAAAATAAGTTTTAAAATGATACGTGGATTTAAAAATATTTTATTTTCCTATGTGACACTGAAGTGGAGGGAGGAGATTAACGGTAAGGACCATTTTCAAATCTTCAGGTATTGTAAAAATGAAATCCTATGAATTTTTTTTTATAGGGACTAAATCCAAAGCTGATATACTTTTCAGGGATCAAAAACTTATTTAAACATTTTCTTTATTTGCTTCACCTATTCTCATACCTTGGCAAGTTAGCAAAAGTGGCTACAGATAGGATCCATTATCCATTATGATGGACGCCATTATCCAATCATACCAAGTGCACCTTCGTAGTTAAATTCCTAAAACCAACTCACTAACTATCCATGTTTATCGCTAAGTCATTGAGTGTTTGCAATCAATAAAAACGTCATATACACACTCATTATTTTGTGATTACGTAGTTCAATCACCCAAGGAAAATTTAACTAGTATGTGAAAAAGTAACAAACAAGTCCAATAGACACCAAAATAAAATAAAATAAAAACATAATTAGAACCCCGACCGGCATGTTCGTAGATGCTCCCAAGGGAGAACGGTGCCTAAGCACTATTGAATCCATTGAACGCAGCCAGGTTCATGGAAACGGTAAAAGTGAAGTGTATAGAAAAGCAAAAGAAGATAATTTGATATGATACAGTACTTTTATGGGTATACTTTACCACTCCCTAGAGGCGTTCAGAGCAATTACTAGTTACTAGCAACTTCAACATGGAACCTATGACTGGCTTCCTTGCAGCCATGTGTCAGAAGCTATTATCATTAGGTTCATGAGCTTTCTGAATGCGCACGTGCGCTGCGTGAAACTGGGAGTGAGAGACAGAGGAAGAAAGCGAAATAAGAGGTGAATAAAAATGAACACTGCAGAACACATGCATTATGCTTTTATGACATTTCTCGTTTCAAGTATCAAAATACTTGAGCACCCGGATTCAGCAAATTTCTCGTTTCCATTTTTTTTTCTTGTTATCTTTCCATTATTGTCAATATCAACATAAAAACATATTCAAATACACAACATTCAAAGTATATCTCCACAACGGGAGAAATGAAAATCAATGAACCATCCAGCTGGTGTTACCTGCACCTGAATCAAAATCATAAAGAGCAAGAAAAACAACAATTTCTGTATATTCTCATCAAGCAAAGAAATGGAGTGGAGCCTTCCGTTCAAAAACTATATATATAAGATTAGAAACAAATAAGGCTCACAAACACTCATTAAATGCTTGATCGCATCAAAGGTGCATGACAACCCTGCATGCAGCCTGCCCCATCAAGATGAATGACATCCAACACTAGCAGCTGAGTGTTCAATTAACTGCTAATCTCACTATCCATTTTCATTCTCTTTGAACTTTGTATCCTTGGCACAGCACCACCTCGTGGCTGGAATGGTGCATCATGCCGGTATGCACAACTAGCTCCATTTCGACATCCTCTAGAACTGTTAAAGAAGATACAAGGCTTCATTATCTTTGGTTTTGAATCCCTTGATCTAGAAATGTGTGCTGTCTCATGGTTAGGTACTGGCTGATGGATTTGACGATTACTGGAATATGGAAGTGTTTCTTGTCTATCTCCTCCATGTTGTTGAATTAAGCTCTTATAGTAGTTCACATCCTTTGTTGATGGGACTTCAACAGGGGAAGAAACAGTAACTGAACTCATTGAAGGCCTAGGAAGCCATTGGGTAGTAACAGGTCCCACTTGACCTCCGGTTAAGGGAGGATAAGTAGTAGTTGAAAGACCAACTGCTGAAGGTATGCTTGCTTCTCCTTGATTAATAGGAATATGTGGATGCGAAAAGGCTACAGAAGATGACCCTTCATTATGTACATATTGCAAGTTATTAGTAGCTCCATAATCTCTAACCAACTTTTCAATCATTTCTGGGTTGTTGAGAATATTATTAAGTACTTCATGGTCAATCAACGCGCCATGCTCATTGCTCTTCATTATATTAGTTAAAACTAAAGATGCCGCAGCTGTATCAGATACTACACCACCAGCTAAATGCGTTGGACCTTTCGGCATGCCAGGAGGTAATTCAGGAGACTGTGAATCAGATAATGCATCTGCTGCAGCATCTTCATCTTCAATAGGTGTAATTGGTATCAAAGCAGTTTGACCATCAATGCAATGGGAATCTTCAACATCCAATGAAATAGAGGGGCTGCATGCAAAAGAAAAAGAAAATAAAAATATCTTAGAAGACAAAAGCATGGAATATAAGGAAAATGACAGTGTAAGGCAAGAGAAGATCAAACTTTGGAGGAATGGAGGACGGGCGAGGATAAATAGCTTCAAGTACTCTCATCTCCCTCTGATGTTGATCCTCTACCTCTTTGCTTTCTTCCCCAGCCACCACTTGCCATGTGAGATTTAGCACAATCTACGAGAATGACAAATTGATTAAGAATTATACCATACTGAAACCAAACTCATGCACTTCACCTTCTTGTTTCCTTGCTTTATTCCACCCATTATGTAAGGTAGAGAATATTGAACACCATTAAGGATATTTTTTAAATATAGAACTAAGAAACAAAACTACCTTGGGTGGAGTAATCCACCGAATCACTGGTATTTGGGACGGATTGATCTCGAACCGACTTGAAGCATGAGTTCCCTCAAAGCCAGGAGGTAGAATGTCATCCGAACCTGCTCCACCTGGATGCAAGAGCAATGATCTCTTTGCTTGGAGGTGATCTTGAGTACTTAACCCAACTAGTGAAGGAGATTCGTCTGATAAGAATAACCTAACCTGTTTGATGAAGAAGTATTAGTGCATGTTTGGCAAACTGATACTGTTTGGGAGCTTCAAAATTGAAGTTGGAGACTCTAAACCCAATTTTGAATTTTTTCCAACATGTTTGGTATCTCCAAAATCCGTTCGCTATAACTGGGTTTGGGATCCAAACTTTGGTTAAGGAAGAAGTGAAATTTTTTTACTTCTCCATTTGCCAAAACTCAGTTTGAATTTTCAACTACTACTTACCATACTACCCTTAAAAAATTAATAGAAAGATAAATGATTAAATAAAATTGAAGGACATCTTGGTAATTACATATCCAAAAGTCAATTCGAATTATACAATCCAAACAACATTCATCCTATCAAAACTACTTTTTCACAATAAAATTTCCAAACATAAATCAGTTATTATAAACTCACTTTCAAATTTCAATCAAAACCAAGTTTAAAAAACTCAGTTTTGCAAACAGGTTCCCAATATCTAAGCAGCATCTTCTTAAGAATGAATAATTATTGATTCTGAATGTTATATTTATCAAGTCAATGACTCATTACAACCTCAAGTATCTGCATGGTGATAATTCATATGCAGGTTCTTGAAGAATAGAGAAAATATCTTATCCCTAAAGGGGCTATATATAGTAATACGGTGCAAGCTTATTGAGTGTGAACCACAAATAAAGAAAAACCATATACCATTAATCAAATATGATACAAATGAAAAGTGATCAAACAGATATTGTGCACAAAATGAATTCACATCCTCAGACTCTACTTTCACGAATGCTTTCACTTGCCACATACAAAAGAAAAATCAAAATTACTCAGGAAAATACACAATCAAGCAATTCATGATAGATTGCATCCAAGTATAAACTTTGATGAATGAATGTGAACTGCTGTCACTAAAACACAACACAGTAAGAATTAGCTAAAATACTTTTAGCACGTTCCGATCAAACAATGGAGGCAAAAAAATTCAGAGTGAAAGAATATCATATCAAGCCCTTTCTCACTCAAATTTCCATGGGCAAGAGGAGAAACCCCCAAGTCCTAAAGTGTTCAAGATTTCATTCGACAAGACATCCTAAAACCAGTTTGGCCAATCTAATTTCTTAATCCCTAAATACATGCCTGGTATTAAAAGGACTTAAAGCTACTCAATTTGCAATCCATAAATTTCATCTGATAGGTACTTAAAAGGCTAGGCACCGGGATCTTCTATTCCTCAAGGTTTTTTGAGATTTTCACAGCCAAGTGTAGGAATAAAAGAAAAACTGCATCAAAAGTCTACTAGGCAAGATACTGATGCCTCTGCCTCTCATTAAATCTGGACATATAATGAAAGATTTGCCTATAAGTGAATCTGGCCTTCTTTCAATGACTGTGTACTCAGAAACTTGGAGTAATGCGAAGGTAAGATCCTTGATCAGAAGTAATAATGAATTCTTAAATCCAAATAGCAAGCTGTTTCAAAATGTCTCGAATCAGATCTTGCCACCCTCCATCTCTTCATCGCAATGTCAGACAGCAAAGACCTCATACAACTTATATTCAGTAACACTCTGAAAGGTGATATCTGAGAAAATAGGCTGGCCAACCAGGGATTATTGTCACCTTTCCCTCAGATACTTCTACATGCACCAGCAGTACATCTCCAGAAATTATCACTATGACTTGGCCCTCCCATGTTGGAAGTGGCTGAGATCTTGCATTTAGTATCCTTTCAAACAGAAAAAAAAAAAAAAAATTTAGAATGAAGTACAACAAAGACATCTAAGCTGCAGAACTCTACCGATACAGCTTGGACACAAAAACCCTTTGTAATGGCAGTGGAAAACAAAAAGTCACCTGATTTTTTAACTCTTCAGATACTCATGGACAAACTCGCAACTACACTAATATCACTATAACAAATGAGCAACAAAATTCATTTGAACAACACAAGTGAAAACTACAGACATTAGGGTTATGCAGAAGGTACTTATAAAAACAATGACATCAAGAATCTTAAAAAGAGAAAATTGCTACTGAAGTTGGACAGGGCAACCCAAGAATTTGAAATTAATTTAATTGTTTTAATAAGAAAATTGTAGGCAACCATTTGAACAGGAAAGGTAACATGAATCAATTAATCCATATATATGTGACAAAGCACAAGCAGACTAGTTAACATCCACAAGGATACACCTTGAAGAAATAGCAATTACAGGGAAGGATGGTCCCCTTTTTTCACTTATGTACAATCAGAAAAGGCTGACAAAATGATTGTAACAACTTGTTACAATCATTTTGTCAGCCTTTTCTGATTGTACATAAGTGAAAAAAGGGGACTAACAACTACAAGTTTCAAAGAAACTTTCTCAAATGGAAACTTGAGATAAGGTTAGGATGAGCATTAAAAACTAATTCCAAAAATAAATCACTAGAGAGTAACAAAAGCAATCTAATACCCACATGTCTGCATGCTAAAAATGTTCAGACAAAAGCTAAAATTATTTCAATAACTTCTGGAATTATAATTTGCAAGAGCAGTCAAGCATACAATCGAAACATACATTCAAACCATTAACCACCGAAGATCTAATCCATTAAAGTAGGGTTTCCTTTTTCCAGAGCCATCCTTATCTATGCCCTTCTCTTCAAGAGTCCCATGTCAAAAGGATTTTTTTGTATATGAAAATAGATGGTAATACATCATGAAAATGATAAAAAATTGAACTGGAGGGGTATAAAAAGAAAACTTAACTGACCAAGTGACCAAAAACCAATCATTTTCCCGTAATAAATTCTCTTTCATAGCATACAACTAGGATTTACCTAGGCACTAAGTTGCAGAAATTTCTTTGCCATACATATAAGTCTTCCTTGCAATTTACTTTGCATTAAATCAAAGATTGCAATAGCTAATAAGGGTTGTTTCTAATCATATGACAACAGCAACTCCGGTGGATAATGCCTGTGCTTCCTTAAAAGTGAACCAGAGCATTCAATCAGTACTGTATCACACACAACCATCAACTGTTAAAAAAAATACTCTTTAACAGTTCACAAATTTAATTTAGTCATCGAGCTCCTGAAATTTGTAGCTGTCTTAATGAAGGAAAAGTTGACTGTAGCCATGTATTATATTGTGTTAGAAAAATTTAGTAAAAAATACATTGCACATTTCATTATGAACTTCTCTGGGACTTCTGTTAAGAGTTCCTCATGCAAAGTTGAATGGTAATTAATTTCTCTTGCATGTGATTCTCCTACCCGCAACAAGATTGCAATTTGCCTTGCAAATTGGCATAATTTCATATCAACAATTTTGAATACATGCTAAGGCACATTGTTGAAATCATCTCTTTTGTGTTGATTCATGACCTTACCACCGGTAATTTCAAATGCAATTGCCAGACACAAATTCCAAATAAATCTAATTTTGTGTTTGATCCTTTATTATACTATGGACCAACACCTGACTTAGTTTTCTTCTTGTTCTTTTTTCTTGCATCATCAAAGCCAATTCCAGGCATCTTAATCTAGAATCAGTTATCAGTTTGCTATTTTAAACTTTGATTCCAAACAAGTTAGGAGTTCTCGAGAATTACTAACGCCGACATTGAAATCGGGAATTTGTGGAGGAGGGTATAAAAGCCTCGATTGAGAGGGAAAATCCCGCGAAGAAGCTATTGATACTGGAGCTAAGGATAGGGATAAAACACAGAAAATAAGAAAAGAAGATTGAATGGATAATTAAGGTTGAGAAGAGAAGAGGAGCGATGATTGGATCGGATGATAATGATTGGAATGAATGGATGGATTTGGGAAAAACACGATTAGTTTACCTGACAGAGATCTAAACCGGAGGCCCATGAAACTCTTTTTGATTTTTGCAACCCACGCATGGCTGCCTGCCTGCCTGTTTACAAAATCAATCAATCAATCAATCTTGGAAGAGTATTGAAGGAGTGAGTAAACCCTAGTCAGCACACATACTCAGACCCAGACACCTATTTATAAGTTGTTGATATATAATAAGAAATAAGATGAGTCTCTCCCTCTCAGCCTCAGCCTCAGCCTCAGTCTCACGCACACGGCACACTCACACCTCACGACACCTCTATGGCTCTATCTATCTATCTATCCATCCGCACTTGCACTTGTTCGCTGTTCACATCCTCTGAATCCATCCAACTACTCTTTGTTTCCCAGGTTGCCCTTTTGTTTTGATACACTCTCCTTCCATCAAGCCAAAATTATCGTCACGTCGTAACTAAAACCTTAAAATGCCAAACTACAAATACGTATCTTAACGCTCTTACCCTTCTTTTGTTTTTTCAATTAAATTAAATTAAATTAATAAATGTGACATATCATTATAAGCTTTCTTTCTTCTATACAAACTGCCGCATAACGGATGAACTTATAATCATTAACGAATGAGCTAATTTATAGTCGGTGAGCTAGTTTTTAAAGAATAAACTAACTTATTAAATTTGAAATATTTAATAAAATTGAGGATTGAAATAATTGATATATATATATATATATATATATATATATATATATATATAAAATATCATAAAAGCATGTGTTTATATATTTTATATCTAATATCTATTTGTCAAAATATATATTTATATATATTATTTAATTATTTTAAAATAATTATCACTTTTAATACTTCCATTTATTTTAAATTGTTTATCAATTAAAATTTTTTATTATAAGATAATTTTCATCTTTCATCTTTATTGTTAGTTTTGTTTTCCTCTCAAATCATTTGAAAATTCATCATATTTGTCCTCTAACGACTAATTCAAAACGGATCCCATTTAAAAGTTGCAGATGTATAGGTTGAGGCTGCAGTGTTATGTTTATTAGAAATTGAGTTAGGGAATTACTTTTTCTTTCCGTTTCTTTTAGCTTGCTTGTCTTTTTTCCTCTTTTGCCCCTTTTTTCACTCTTGTACCAAAAAACATATGTGTATTTTCGTTTACATAGATTGACATGACATTATCATCAGATTCCATGAATTTGTTAGTTTTATTTTCGTCTCACAATTATATTATTTTGTTTCCTCTCAAATCATTTGAAAATTCATCATATTTGTCCTCTAACTACTAATTCAAAAAAAGATCCCAGTTAAAAGCTCCGGATGTGCAAACAGAGGCCGGGGGTTTGTGTTTATTAGAAGTTGAGTTAGGGATTTACTTTCGCTTTTCGTTTCTTTTAGCTTGCTTGTCTTCTTCTTCTTTTTTTTTTTTTTTTGTCCTTTTTTCACTCCTGCACAAAAAAAAAAAGATTTTCATTTTCGTTCCCATAGATTGACATGATATTATCATCAGATTCCGTTAATATTTCAAACGATATTAGGGATTAAGATAAATTTGGTAAGTTTTGAAAATATTTGTACTAACTGGGGTTTTACACATCTGATTGAATCTCCTGCTCACATTTGTTGTGACTTGTGTTTAATTCTCTGATTTTCCCTCTTAACAGACGATATGTAAATTCCACTTTAAATTATCGTTAAGGTTAGTAATCTTCCCTGATGATGTAACGGAACGTGTCTTTCCCCTAATCTAAACTTTTAAGCACAAAAAAATATCTACTATTAAAACAAAACAAAATATAATTATGAGATGAAAATGAAACCTAAAATAAAATTGAGGGACACCAAAGTATAATTTTCCATATTTTTTATGGAGTTAGTTATATTGTCGTTATAAAGATTTTTTATATTATCAATTACATAATGATACTAATATCACATCATTAAAAATATTTAACTATTATAATAACTACTTGTATCAAAATTAAACTTTAATTTTTATTATTAAATTATTTTCCCTTAAAAAAATAAAACATGCACATCAATACAACAATCATAAAGTACCGGACATATGTTGCTGAGGATAATGCTAATTAACTTTTATCAATTGTACAAATTTTTCATTAATCTTTACAATTTGCAGAAACACTCCGATTTGATTTAAATTATTTTCAATATAAACGTGAAAATAATGCTTTTCAAGATAATTATTTTGAAAGTTATGTGAGAAAATCTTTCTTCTAACATAATTTTCAAACATGATTTTGTCTTTACAATCTAAAACAAACAAGTCCCAAGAGGTTTCCAGTTCATCGGCCCAATGATCTTATAATTCACAGAGCTGCTAAATTGTGGTATGGGCAGGCAACCGTGAATCTAAAAATTTTGTTAGGTCTTCGTTTGTTCTTTGACGCAAACCTTTCTTAGGAAGCAAGATAAACCTAATGCAAGATCAAACCACCAACATCATTATCATCGAAATATCGATTGAACTACAAGCTTGTTTAACTCTTTGGTTTTTTCCCTTCAAAATAGTGGTTGAGCAAGTAAAAATATTAACGGAGATTAAAAAAATCAGCTTATTTATCACAATAATGCCGGGCATATGACTAATAAAAAACTGTAATAGTCTCAGTCAAGCAAAATATCTTCAACAAACATCAACATATCACAAGCATTTGTGTCTGCAACTTACTGATCGCGCGCCACTGGGTATGACACAATAGTAACAACGACGTGAGCAATAATATACATATAAGCCTCACACACTTTAACATATGTATGTATGAATGTTCCCGGGCGAACCCTATTGTCACAACCAAACTGGGCACCTTCAAATTTGGGGAAGCAGAGAGGGGAGGCCAAGAATACAAAAAAGAGTCAAGAAATATGAATAAAAAAGCATATAAAACGGAGCGGCAATGCTTCAAAGGGAAATCACAAATGAAATCAGAAATTCCAAACTGCCACTCCATGGGTGGTCATCAACTATTACAGAAGCATGTCAGCACACTTTAGCTGTCAATTCACCTCAGCCATTTTCTCTCTGAAAGAAGCACAAGGTAAAATGTAAGTTATACAACTCATAAAGCAGAACTAATAGTTTCTTTTATTCATTACTAAGACTAGGTTTTCCTCCAGAAAGTGTAGACAAGCATTTATGATGCACCAGTGTGTTGAGTTGAGTTGATGACCAACAACCCATCCCCTTCTGATTTTATCCTAAAAGGAGGGGAGTCAGGGAAGTACAAGAGACCAAACAAAGGCAACCATACATTACAAATATCTTTATAGTAGTAGAGCAGCATTGATATATTTATTGACAAGGAAGCTGTGAAAGTTAGGCACCAACTTAGAAAATATTAATGCTCAAAGGATACACAAAAACTACGCATAAAATATCAGTTCAGAGAAAGTTCCCAACATTTTTTCATTAACATGGGAATTATGCTTAAGATCTCCGCCCTAACCCTCCACCCCCCATACCACCACCCACTTGAGCCTTCATTAATAGGCATTTCCAACGTTTTATTTCCAGTGTTAAAATGATATTTTTAACGACAGTCATTTCCCAAAAATAAGCTGGTAAAAAGTACCAGTCTCTGGAACAGCCTCTCTGCTTGTGAGGGTAAGGCTGCGTATATCTACCCTCCCCAGACCCCACTAGGTGGGAGCCTTGTGCACTGGGCCGCCCTTTAACCTAACAACAACCACAATAGTCACAAATCAAATCTGAGTAATATATTAACTTAATGGCAAACCAAATTCCAGACATGATTTGTAAACATGTCATTGTCAGGATTCTTAGGCACAGAACCTTGATCAATAGTTGTCCTCTCAAATCTCACCTCATAAAAAAAAAAAAAAAATTTAAGTAACAAACATAATAATAAAGACATACTATAAACAAATATGACCAGGATCTGCCAATTAGTCACAAGTTTACTATGAAGAACCCAACACACACACACAGAATTACAAGCGTAGAAGATTCTTTTTACTTTAGAAATTACCTTGCGGAGGATGTACAGCATTTCCTTTTGCGCTCTGCTGCGCTTGAGACATTGATCGTTGGATGCGTGGAGAAACCTGCCTACCAGTCGCCCCAGGTAAGGAATGTCTTTTCTTAACTTGGATGTCTCGTTCATGTACATCTGGACTTGATCTTGGAGAGCTATTTGCGTTGATCTTGGCCCTAGCAGATTCTGTAGCTTGCATGAAATGGGGTATAGAATTATTGTTACTAATATTATCCTTCGGTTCTTGATCAGCATGATCAGGTTTTAATGAGCCGAAGGAATTGCGCCTCTTGCCACACCGCTGATCTTTAGGCAGTTGCTCCCTACTACCTCTTGAGCCTGAATCGTGATTTGCATTTGCAGGTGATTTGTTACCCACTGACAGGGTCCCACGTTTATTGCTTGATCCAGTCTTGTCAATTTTGCCTTCTTTAGGTTTCACAGATACCTGACTTGAAGGTGTTCCTTGTGATTCAGGGGCAGTTATATGGCTTCTAGGTGAGACTTCTGGAGATGATCTGACATCTTGCAGAACAGCCTCTGCCTGCTCTGTCTGCAGGTCAGATGCATTCTTCTCAGCCCTAATAGCAGGTTCTTCAGAGTCCACAGCTACCACTGAGTGAACCATATTGCCACTGACGTCATCAACAATCTTTGATTGATCCAAAACCGAGGTAGCTGAGCTGGAAGCCGGAATGGCACATGGATCATTAGCCTCAACATCATGATTTATTGTATTCTCAAGATTACCAATACCTTCCACTAAATCTTTGGCATCTCGCTCATTTTCCAGAGCGCCAGCCTCTGATATGTCAGGTGAATCAAGAGTGGAAGAAATAGAGAGTTCGGTACCACATTCAGAATCCCAAACCCTAGAAAGATAGGGAGCAGGATTCTCGGATGAGAACTCTTTTGATCTATATGCAGTATCTGTGCCAACAGAAGAGATGTCTGCTTGTGATTCAACAATTTCATCTTGATAGGAAAAATTGCTTGTCCTACCTGAATTTACCATTGAACTAAGCTCCTCAAATTTTGACTGTGCAGCAATAAATGCAGGATTACTGACCTTTCTAGATCCATTTACAGATTTATTTCCTTCAGCTTCTAGTTGGTCTGACGCAAATCTTTTCTTAGATCGTTTGTGCTGCTCACCATCGATTTCAGGCTTTTGAGGAAGAGAAATAAGCTTTTGTGGAGCACTTGAGTCTGATACCGAATTTTCATTTTGGAAAGAATCAATTTCTGCAGATTTTACTTTAACATCAGATGTAATCGACTTTTCAGGAGGAATCTGTTCCAAGTCATCTTTCACAAGAGATGATGTAGAGCAGCTTTCTTGAAAGTTGGAGTTATTAGCATCATGAGTAGTCAGCTTCTCTTCTTCCCCAAAAGTGGGCTTTGAGTCAGCTGACTGGAGAAAAACTTCAGATGGAATACTTGTTTCAAGTTGAAAAACAGAAGCGCTATCGTTGATTTTTTCCAACTGCTCTGTCAGCGAACTTGGTTTTTTGTACTCTGCAGTATCTTTTGATGATACAGACATCCACCTCTCCAACCATTTCCAAGCAGAGTCAGCTTTAGAAGGATTGCACTTGACATGGATAGGTTTGTTCTTTGGTGTTGATTCCAACAGCTTTAATGTACAGAAAAGAAGGAAGGGGATGTTTAGTGGGAATAAATAAATAAAAGATACACGATGTAATTGCAAAATGGGCTACAAAAACAATCCATATTTACCATACCTGACGAGCAAACCTATTGCTAAGCAGCTTCTCAATGGAAGTGTACCCCACATTTGATTTGGTCATGTGATTTTCATTCCCCTAAATCAAGGTACCAGCCTGTTAATTGACCGCAATACACATCTAATAACAATGTAATGCTCTTAATGAACCAAATTATCTCATGCAAGAGTCAACAAACCAATACTATTAAAAAAAGAAAGAGATCCTAGATTCAAGCAGTCGTAAAGAATGCTCAATGCACTTTGGGATTTTTGTGTGGGGTGGGGGAGCTCTAAAGACTAAACTGGTATTTCCACACCTCAAGCAAAACTACAGATTCCATTCCACAAACATATTGATAACAAGGTATCATCGTGATAATACAAGAAAAAATTACAAACTTCAACAGTGGTAACTAACAAGCAAGCAGCAGTGAGCAAAGCATCTGCTATTCAGTATTTTTAAATAACTACCACATTTTTTGAGGAATCATTTTTGCCATCCTTGTGATTTAAATGATCTTCTGGACGTGATTGCTGAGCACGACGAGCTCGCACAAGGACCTGCATTTTAATGATGGCTTGTACACAACGCAGGGTTCCTATAGCATGCTTCCGGACCAGGTGCCCACGAACAGCAGCTTGCAACTTCACTACATTCTTACGCTGCAGCAAGTCTCTCTGAGCCTGGAAGAAACAAGAAAAGAACAGGATATACATAAAAAGGTGGTTACAGTTGGTATTTCTTGTGAGAATCAGGATAAGCAATCCTCCAAAGGAAAATGTACCAATAACCCTCTGATGGCAGCCTGGATGATAATAACAGCAGACTCTGGTGGATTGACATCCACCTTACTCTCAGTTTCAATGATAATTGTTTCTGACATTTGCGAGCTTTCCAAGGAGGATAAGTGGGGCTTCTCATCAGCGGAATGTGTTGTGTAAATCTTCTCAACAACATCAGGTTCAGGAAGTGGTTGAAAATTAAAACTAGTACATTCAGAACTCTCCTTATTTGCAGAAGATGGGGCCTCTGTTATCACAATATTGCTAAGCACACGGTGCCTTGCAGATTTCTTCCGGAAACTCCAACCACGTTTATCATTAGAATCCTTGACCTGGAATAACATTTTATATATATATATATATATATATATATATATATATATATATATATATATATATGTAAATGGGTGGCATCGGCAATTCTAGGCAAGCTAGAATAAGTTTATTTTTGTTTTTCCTCTAATTTAATCATATTTATTAAAATCTGCAAGTCATTTCTATACTGAGACGTCCCAAGCATAAGAATGAAATGGAATGCTTGTTTTGATGCTAACAGAACCATTCCATTCAAAATACAACCAAACACTAACTCCTCCAATTTTGCAAAAGTAAATTCAGCTTATCAAATATGCGCTTTCGCAGTATTCTTTTTAATTCCAGATTTAAATTAATTTTCCCACGGAATTGAAAAGTGAAACAAAGGGAAATTACAGGGAATTTGTTTCCACGTGACATGGAGATATCATTACAAAAGACTGGAGACATATATTCAATGAACTAATAAACAATTATTTCCTAAATGAATTGTTTGAATGATTATATCATTAATGCTTTTAAAACTTGGGAACTTTCATAATGGCCAGGCCATCTCAATGAATTATTTATCCAATAAAATTATGTGCAACTATTTGAATTTACCTGAGCAATGCACAAACTTTATCCTATGAGAACGCAGTGCAACCTAATAACATAGATGTCCAAATCTTGCAAATATTTGAGTTTATGTCAACTAGATATTAAGTAGACAGCACGGTCCAACATTGTGCAGCTAGCATCATGATCCTAAGGAAGTTCCAAGACATATATGCCTATGAATTTACTGTGAAAACAACAATTCATATTAGTCAGATTTGGGGTCGTTTCCACTTATTGGTAATGTAACGAGATTCATGAAAACAAACGAATCTCAAATTTTGATATTCAGGAAAACAATCTTACAAAGCAAACATGAGAACAATCAAAAGAGAGCGTGAACAGATCCCTAGCTAACATTTCCAGTCATCAAACTAAGGATCACGCGAAATATAAATAGAAAAAATAAATAAATAAAACAGTACACTTGTTTTCAGAGTGAAGCAAAACAGAGGTATTGGCCATTCACATTCACGATGAATAGAACCTGATATAGCAAAAATGGAAGAAAGGCATGAATCCAAAGAAGAAGGAGCAAATCCAACACGAACATACTAATTCATAATGCAGGAAAGAGAAGAGAGCCCTAGTTCGTTAATTTAGCACAACAAGACAAAACTACCTCGTATCAGACACAACATATGAGATGCTGTCAAATATAGAAACTGAACTCAGCATAACCACCGAATCAATCGGATACCTCACCTCAGAATCATCTTTCTCCGTCTCGCCACCGCCGCATGTGATTATTTTGAAGCAGGAGGCAGATTTTCCCATCTCTCTCTCTCTCTCTCTCTCTAAAGAGAAAAGAAAAGAAAACAAGACCACCTTTGCGGTTACCGTATTGGAAATTGAAACAAAGGTAGTAGTAAGTAAGTAAGTAACTTAATAACACGCGGACCTCAACACGCTCATTTAAATATACCTTATTGTTCTTGACTTGGAGTCCGCGTTCTGTTCTGTTCTGTTCCGTTCGTATTACCTCACCTCACCTCAACTCCGTTGCCATTCACACTCACTCACACTTGCTCCGTCTTATTAGTAGTGGGGAAAAATAATATAAAAAATGAAGCTGTTAAATTTTGAATTTGTTTCTTTCTTTTTCTGCTTTTTTGAAGTAATGGTACGTTAACTCCACAAAATATCTTCATATCTTATCCAGTCGTCACTGTGAAATTATAATTTGTTGACGACACCGCAACAGACTCGCCACTCGCGAGAAATTATAATGCTGAATTTCTCGTGGTCACGGTCTTTGCCTCTTTTTGTTTTGTTTTTGGGTGTTCGCTTTTTAATTTAATTTAATTTAATTTTCTTTGCTGTTTGAGGAGGGTGCAATGGCAATTGCTTTTGTTTGCGTAACAACATCGACCATTTATCTTCTTCAAAAAAAAAAAAAAAACAGCGACCATTTATCATTTAGCAGTATGTATGGTTGAAAGCCCTATGGTATGGTCACTACCCATTTGATTCAAGTAAAGTAAAGCCCTAAGGTAATGATTTATGTCATTATATATATATATATATATATATATATATCATATCTCCCCAAAAATAAAAGATGTCATGAAAAAAATGTACAACAAATATTTTTCTTCATTTTGGATCAGTCTCGTACAAGATAACTAGTATTTAGGTTGTTGGTTGAAGCTCATAAAAAGAATGCATCTAAAAAAATTAACCTTTTTTCACACAGAAGAGGGTAAAGTCTCAAAAATGAACAATTATTTGGAGTCTTGAAGTCTCGTCGGCATCACTAGCTACCAAGGATTCCAGCTCTAACGAAGAAGAGAGTATCACTATCGTACACAATGACTTGGATTATAAACTAAAGTTTGCCATCCAATATGCACATTTGTTGCCTTCCCGAAACGTATGTACAACCCTAATCTTTTACTGACAAGACAACACGGACCGAATACGTCGAAGAAGGACATTAATTGGATCAATAACACCATTGTTTGCGAATCACTCTCCATAATTAATGACACTTCTATACCCCTCATTATGCTATTTCCAAACCAGATAGAATACTCCACAATTCTGCCCTATACGCGTCAGTGATCCCCAAACGTCTATAGTACCCCTCAAGCCAACTACCATTTGCAGCACGTAACACCCCACACCACACTCAGCTAGACTTGGGTTTCCGCAAGATGCCCCATCCGAATTCAGTTTTATCCACCCTGGAGGAGGTGGCTGCCAACGAACCTGCACATTTAAGCTTGCATTTGGTTTATTTATTGTTTTTTTATTAATTTCTGTTTTTATTAATAATTACAATGACACATTTTTTTTATTATGTTTTTTTATTTCAAAGATTTGTATAAGAAAATAAATCTTTGAAAATATTAAACAAAATGAAAACAATGTGACATTTTTATAATTATTAATGAAAATGAAAAATTAAAGCAGAAAGCACGAAACAAACCAAATATCCTAAGTCTTTGAAGAGAGTTTGTTCTTAAAAATTAACCTATAAGAAAAGGAACCTCATACTTAACTAAGTATGGCATTAAATTTTCATACCTTTTTATTCTGAAAAATTAATAGTTTATGTGCACTTATTATTTACTTTATTCTTCAAGTAATTTAAAAGTATTGATAAAAAATATTAAATATTCCTTAAATAGTACCTTAATATATTCATTAACAAAACCTATATATTGTCAAAATTGCAAGAATAATTTTTTTATTTCATGAAGAATATCGAAGACATTTTAAATTGCAGTCTAACATAGCTTTTTCTAGTGAGCTAGAATGTTAATTCGTTTGACAAAAATTGATGGCAAAACAAATAATTGGAATTGAATGGACGAGGAAATGGTAGGAGACTAGGACCACGACTTCCAAGTGAGGGCAAACCCTACATTATTTTTGTACTTTCCTTGAAAATATTTAAAAAAATATGTAGAATATATTTGTTTCATTTTTTTTACTTTTCTTATTTTTAAAATACATTCTTTTATAAAAATAATATAATTTTTTTACGTTCGAATATTATTTTTCTTAAAACAATAATCAGCGGCTTACACCTTTGAGGGAAGCAAGGGTAAGGGTATCTTTCTTCGCAGATAAGACAATTGGTTCGAGATGTATCATATTATTATATGGTGTTCTGCTTCTATATGTTTCTATCTATGTACTCCAATCTAATCAGCAAGCAACCAATTCATTGACGGCTATTTTGTCCAAGCCTGCAACGTGGATTGACTTTTTGGACACTCCGTAAGAGCACATGATTGCTCTACCTCTATGCGTATGCTTGCCCTTGTATAATTTATTTAAGTATGGTAATTAGAATAACTTGTTAAGTACAGAGATGGCATCCACGCAGGAAGGGGCGGGGAATAATTTTGTTGCTGTACTCTACACTACAACTAAAACAAATGTGAGTTTTGTTAACATTCAAAACAAACAGCAATACTTATCCCGTTATACTTGATTTTTACCTTTCTTTTTTGTACTTCCTTTTTATAATAAAAATGAAGAGAAAAAGATGGTAATTTTTCTCATTTTTATTCCAAAAATAAATACAAAAGAAAGATGTAAAATTATTAAGTGTCATTGTAACATTTTGTACCCAAAGAAGTGGATTAAAACTTCGACCCGTTAGAACAAGAATGTAAGTTCAAATTTCATGAAAGTCGTTTTTGTGGGGAGATTATAGGGATGGTAATGGATATCTTATCTGGTGGGTATCCGTAAAAATTATTTATGATGGATAGGATAATTACCCCCACAATAGGTATAGAGGTGGGGACGGATAATTACCCTCAATATTTAATGGGTATGGGTACGAGTACAGGTACCTTAGTACCCATCCCGCCCCATACCCGCATATCTACATATTAATATTTTTTAATTATTATATATATATATATAATATATTAAACTTGAGTTACCTTTTTGATGATCCTAAAATTAATTCCTCAGTATGAAGGATGTTTTTTCATTCGAACCTTCCATATGTTAAATAGATACTATTGTCTTGTTATTAGATCAGTGAACATGTTTCTTGTGTAATTAGATCAATTGCCTAGACAATATTGGAGTGACTGATGACCGAAAACTATACTAATTTATAGGTTTGTTATGTTGTGAAATTATGTGGGTTTCAATTATTGAAATTTATTGTGCGGATGAAATATATATATATATATATATATATATATATATATATATATTAAATTAAAACAATTGAATGAATTGAACTGAAAGTTAGCTTATTACTTTTCTAGTGTTGTTCAGTTGTTCATCACTTGAGTTCCTATCCTTCATGAGTTCCTATTCTTCCTAGTCTTATAGATCCTAGCATAGGATTTTAATAATATTCTTTTTTGTTATATACTATCAGGATATTTGTTTGAGAACATGCTAGAATACTATGTCTTGTTATATACTATCATGATATTTTAAACTTTAATAATGTTTTTATTTATTTATTGATTATTTAGTTAATTAAAGTGCGGGTATGAGTACTTAGGTACCCAGCGGGTAAGGGTTCTTAGATACCCAGCAGGTAAGGATATGGGTACTTCAGTTGCTACCTATGTGGGTATGGGTCCGGATACGGGTATTTTTTTAAAACGCGGGTATGAAGACGGATACTATAATACCCTACCCATTGCCTTCCGGAAGAGATTATATAACTCTCTTGCTCTTAAGATCAAACGCCAATTAGTGTTACGAGTAATTCAAATGAGTCAAATTTGTTAAATATCTGGTGATCTGAAGAAAAAAAAAATATTTTTATAAAACCAATTTTGGTAACATCTTACGGTTATATTCTCAATATATAATTTAGAAAATATCCTATGAAAAAAGGTAGCTAGTACCCTAGGAGTAGGTTGGAGCAAAAATGTCAATATGCATTTGTCGAGGCTCATGCGAAAATTCCTGGTACATTTATGTCCCGCGCCCCACACTAGAAGTCCTCGAGTGTAGCTGGAAAAACAATATGTTCCATGTCATGCATGCAATGCAGTACACTTCTTTGAAATTTTGAGGTTTAAACTTTAAAGATCCTTAGAAATATCGATTGCCTTTGATTTATTGGATGCATATGGTCCCCATCCTTTTCAACCTTAATGGAAATGTATTGTATCTGGTCTTTCAAAGAATTGTTATAAAAAAAAAAGTGAATTAAGGCTTATTTGTGTTTTCATGAAGGATTTTAGTATATTTCAGTTTTAAAATTGGATTCTATTTTCCCTCTAAACTATTTTTTAGCAACCTCTTTTGAAACACTCTCAAAACATGTTTTGACGAACACTTAATTTATCTGCGCATAAACGTTTTGACGGTTTCGTTCATGAAGGTTCCTTTTTTGGTAGGATTAACATCTATCTCAGTGAAAGCAAAGGGTACCAATCATCAGAAAAAGGCAAGTAAGATTGCTTATCATTATCAGTACAGTAATTGGCTCCTATCGCCCCTAGCGTAAAAAATATATATAATAGTATATAATATAATTTCTTCAGTTCAGCAATCAAATGGCGATTAGGTACAACGGCACATGACTGGCCAACCATTTAGACCCAATTAATAGTGAGTGTGCAGGGATGGTGGAGCCCCATATCACATGGGATCCAACACAACCAGCAATAAAATTCTTCTTCCTTCCAAAATATCACTCTTTATTATATATAAAGAGAAGAGAAGCAGTATAATTCATGCCAAATAAATCATCAAAGGTTGTGTTGTGTATGGCCTCATCTCTATTAAAGGTTATGGACCTGACATGATTCACATGCTCGCTTCATGAATCCCAGCTAATCATTAACACTCAATAAACATCGCAGGTCATAGCTTGTGGATGATCCTCATCCTGATGCTTAAGAATCACGTAGCACATTAGTGAGTAGAGAGTAGCGAGAGCTGAGAGCAGGAGGCGTGTGGGCATGTGCATGTGCCGTACGATAATTGAACCAGAGAGCACGGCAAGAGTAACTAAATAAAAAGCCCAAAATACACACTACGCAATACGACCCTAGGACATGGGCTAAATGCCAAAAAAAAAAAGTGATATTGTTTCCATGTGATATGGAGTTATGGCCAGAATTTGTTTAATTATCCAAAAGTTAAAAGCAACACAGACTCAAGTTTTCACTATATGATATTTATCATATGAACTTCTAAATTTTGTTTTTACCAGGATATCCCCATAACATTGCTGTGAAACCATAAAACATTGTAGCAACTAAAAAAAACCTCTCAACAATTGTCTCCTTCAGTTTTTTTTCCCGGTGAATAAACGACCCTAAACAGAAACAACTACCAAAATAAAACACCAAGTAACCCTATCAAAGAAGGTACCACAAAAGTCCTGAAGAAAAGCAAGAGATGAATGAAGCATGCAATCCTTTTTATGGCATCCAACCCTTTTTGTATGCAACACTAGGTGACACCACGACTCACTCCCTTTTGCATCCACCCTTTTTAAATTTCTATTGAAAAATTAAACTTGATTATGGCTTTGTACTATTGGCATCTCATCAGGTACAGATTGAATGAAACCAGACGTTTAATTGTCCTCGTTACTCACTTTAACAGCAGACAACGTATTTCTCATAAGCTTTTTCTTTTCCAAATTAACTTTAAAAAATCCATATATCCATATATTTATCTTTTTCATTTTATTTTTGAAGATGAAATTATTAACATTCCCAAGTACCAATTACACTCTTCATTAATCTCTCAGGCTTACAAGACAAATAAAACATAAATTAACAATTACGAGTACCAATAATCTCACCCCATTTTTAGAAGTGTTTATGCGTCATAATCACATGATTGGGGAACCCAACTCGCATTCGAGATACATCATAGACAGAGAAGAGGAGTGGGAGACTGTCCACTTTCTCTCCAGCAAGTAGGATGACATAGTCCGGGCTCCCTAAGATTTTAGGGCCCGTTTGGTGATCAGGATAAGAGAGACAGGATAGGATAAGCTATCCTGTCCTGTTTTAATCTGTAGTTTGGTGAACCAGCAGGATAGGATAAGCTTATCCTGTTAGCTTATCCTATCCTGTTACTTAATTATAATTATATCCTGAGGGTGGAGCTGAGTTAGAACCAACAGGATAGGATAATAAAATGCTTTATTTTATCTTACCTTTAATATTGTTATTATTTAATTACAATTTCAAACCTAATTAGTCAACCTTAATACTAATTAAAATATGTGATTTAATTAACAATTTTTATAAAAAGTGAAAAAAAAAGTTAATTTTTTATAATTTTAAAAAATGGACTAATTTATAATTAAAAAGCCAAAAATATATATTATTAAATATTTTTTAATTTAAATGTATAAAACAACCACGTAATATTAAAATTTATTTTTGAAAAAAAATATAATTTTGATATAAGGATAATTTTATCATTTGTGGATATTTTATATCATATCCTGTCATTATCTGATGCACATCAAACATTGGACAGGATAAGAGCTTATCATGCTCATTTCCTATCCTATCCTTATCCAGCTCTCATATCCTATCCATCCTTATCCTATCCTGACCACCAAACGAGCCCTTATAGTCAAGTATATCAAATTTATAAATTAAATTAAATTAAATATTAAATAATTAAAGAAATATAATAAATATTAAAAATCAGGGATAATTGATGACCAAATAAGAATATAATACATAATGAATTAATCAACATCAAGTTTCATCAACAATCATCTCATCAAGTCACCAGTTGAGTAGATTAGAGAAAAGAAGGGGCACATCCAAAGACTGATTGAAACTGAAGCAATAAAGGATTTCCCCTTCACACAAATTTAAAACAACCGGGCACTTCTAGCCTCTGCATCCCAAAACGGTTTGCAAATTTAACAAGTTTTCCAAAAACTTGCATTAAATACTTAGCGGGACAAGATTTCAATAACACTGAAATACTAGGTAAAATCACCAGCCAATGAATTACATATTACAATTCTCTAGGTATAGAGAACAAAATTTCCAACAAAAAACCAAGTCATGACTTACGGGGTCTTCCTCTCTTACCGGAAGAATTCACTTGAGGGGATTTAGAATTGCTCTTATTTGTTGCTGGAGCGCGACCACGCCCTCGGCCAGAACCTTTTCCCTCGGAACCTGACTTTTTGGATGCCCTACCTCGGCCTTTACCAGAACTATTTCCACCTCGAGCCCTTTTTACCTCAGCCTCACCATTAACTTGATCCTCACTATTCTCACTCTCTTCATCATCCTCTTCCTCTTCTGAGTCTGATGAATCTTTTGATTTTTTCCTCTTCTTTGAACTGTCAGCTCCTTTGGCGCCTTTTTTTGCAGTCTGCTTAGGCACTGGAGTTTTGGTTGTGAGCTCATTTCCTGCAGCAAGAGCAAATTCAAATCAGTACCAGTTTATACTACAACCAGACCGTTAAAGCCTTCTAAAGAGACACAAAGGGTAGACGAGGAAACTTTTTTTCAGCCCTGCAATCAGGATAACCCCCTTTCTTCTCAATGAGTTTAGTTTTGGATTGATTGTACAGTGTACACCTCAAACTAATTCCGAATTATTATAAGTAGCATACCTTCACCAAAAGCTTTTCCATCATACACATCAAGCTGCGGAAAAATGAGAAGTTAGGTGCCATCCACTTTGTATCGTAAAATAGTATTCAAAAGATAAATTTAACTAGATGGGACAAGCAATGCAGAGGACAGACAATGGACTAGATTCAAGAGACATAAAAATGGAAGAGGATTGTTAAAAAAGAAAACTGCTATAAATGCAACAAAAAAAAAAAAAATCGAAACATAAATTTAACTACATACTAACATGGGACAACCAAGGTACAAGACTTGACAACATCCAATGCTTTTCTAAATCTATTTAAAATGTTCAATAGATAGATTAGAAATTGAGAGAGGAGGAAGAAAAAAAACACCCGTTACAAGGCATCAAAAGGTTTCTGTTACAATCCACACATAAATAGCCCATGGCACCAATATACTCAGTGATTAACTAACATCGAAAGGTTTCTGTTACAATCCACACATAAATAGCCCATGGCACCAATATACTCATAGTGATTAACCATTTCTGAAACAATGAAGGTCAATATACAGCCTAAATCATAACAGACATCATTTAGTCCGAAGAAAAGTCAGTACGGTAATCATTAGTTAATGAACTTCAGATAAAATATAGGAATGTAGATAAGAGCTACCTGGTCAAGTCGATCAGCAACATTTGTTCTATCAACGATAACCATGGAATGACCCATACCACAAGCAACACTGTAGAAATTAAGGAGAAATTTAGATCATTTCTCATTTTGCTTTGTTAAATAGATAAAAATCTATTTTTATAAAAGAAGGTATAACATCAGTTAGAAGCAGCTGTTGTTTTATTATAAAATTTCATGAATCAAGTAATAATTTTTTAGCAATATTGACATTTTGGCTACCAAAAACAAATTATGACTGAAGAAAACTATTTAACTTCCGAAGTGGAATATAGAATATTTAATGTCCACAAAGCATGATAGATAAAAAGGGGTGAAGAACAGATGCTTAATACCTACCTCATAACATGCATTCCCTCAAGTATCTCTACCTTTTTGGGTACAGCTGATGACCTAAACAAGTGCAAACAGGAGTAGAGAACAAGGAAATTAAGAAAAAACAAATAATAAGAGATTGCCAAAAAAAAATGTATACACATACTTCTGTCCAGCAGGTCCATATCCCAGCTCTCCATACTGAGCATGGCCCCAACTTATGCATGAGGAATCAGCCCCGACAAAATGGTGCATATTGCCTGAATCCATGCATCGTATATTCCAACCACTATTTACCAAAGTAAATATGGAATACTATGATCAAAATGAAGTAAAAAAGAAAAACAAAAACTCGTGCAGAAGAATTTTATTTACCAAGAATTATTATTCAAACCATGGAATAAAGCACAACCTTAAATCCATTAGAGGCTTAGGATACATCCAGTCATCACCAGTGTTCTTTATTTTGCCCCACATATACAACTGCCCTCCCCCTGAAATGCAAATAAACTGGCACTGAAACCAAAAACCATTCTGTAGAAAGTATCCAATCAAATAATAATATGTTAAATAGGGATTTTTTTTAGCTCACAAACAAATTATAATATCTGCGCTCAAGTGACACTAAATAAGGGTGCTGTGTTGCTTTAATAAAATGCCCAGTTAAGGTTTGGAAAACACTTGCAGCAATCTTATACCTGGTGAAAGCTCTGCCAATACATTATATTCCATCCTTGATCAGTATAATCAGTAGAGAAATTGATTTAGCCATTGGCAAATTTAACATTTGACTTTGCTGATTCCCACACATAAAAGAATAAAATACTGACTATCCAGATATAAAAGTAACACAAGGTAGGGAGGTTTGGTAACAGGCCTCAAACTTTTTCCAGCTTGAACTTTTAGTGCACAAATCATGAACGAACTGCTCAACAAAATATAACAACTTAAAAAGAAATATATGTTTTCATATGACTACACATGTACCCCTTTTAGGCCTCAAACATGTTTTCTTTTGCTTATTTACTGCTGGACATTAGAAACATAGGATGTATAATTAAGCTTGCAATACATCCATGAGTTCACGACTAAACATTAAATAGACAAGCAATATGAACTTCGTAATTCTACTTTCAGAAATCATCTTACTGTACTAAAAAAATTAGGAACAAATCTTCGAGGATGACGTTGAGAGCATCAAGTTCCTCAAAAGGATTGGTTTGACACTTGCATAACAAACCATCATTCTATCAATATCATAAGTTCATAACAGATGCATTACCATAAAGGAAGTAAATGTGACAACAAACATGAACGAGATTCATTATATCAAGTAATATTAATTTTAGTGAAACAAAGACCAGGGAATATGCATGTCTTTGTGAGGTATACCTGCAGTACATGCAGAATTCACAGAACCAGCTGAAATAATTGCATCAGGAGGCAAAACATTTCTATTCTGGAAAACATCAACTCGACGTGGGGCCCACTCATCCTTCTGCTCCCTATGACCTAGCCTACATAGTTCATAAACTGAGTTGAAAACTTGAACTGAAAACAGAAGCACCAAATAGGGAAAACCATTTTTGAATAAGAATTATCTGATATTTGCAGACAGCACAATCTGAAAACAAAGCACTAACCTTCCATAACCACCAAAACCCCACCTGCACACAAGGATACTCAACAATTACAATTCATTTTACATTAAAGTAAGAAACTGCATCAGGAAACTAAAGGATTACTCACGTGTAGACGAAGCCATTCTTATCCACCGCCACTAAATATCCAAAACAAATAATAAGGACAAGTAATAAACAAGATCAGATAACCAAAATTAGGCATGATATAACAACCACCTGTGTGATTTGTTCCACATGCCACCTTGACAATAATTTCACCAGCAAGACTAGCAATTGCTCGAGGACGTGGCTGGGCTTCATAAACCAACCTCACAGAGCTGTCTTTGGAATTATACTGCAAGCACATGCAACATTATGTAAAGCTTTCTATTTTTTGCTGCCTCATGCATGCAAATGTATGTTAGCATAAGCAGAATCACATGAGAATGAGAAAAATGGTTTTAAAAGTTAAGCAGAGTAGACACAGGAATGTTAAAAAGTAAATGTATATCCAAGCCGTGATGAATTTTGGTGGATTACAACTTTTTATATAAACATAATTCATATATTACCAGTTATGAAATTAAAGTCAATGAAAAGTAATAGAGGGTGAGTCTAGTGTTGTCAAATTGCCGCCATGGCGAATTCCGTGTCAGGCGCCATAAGCCGCAACGCCTATTATATCCGCCATGTTTTTGGCCGGCCGCCATAATCCACTATCCGTCATTGATAACACTGGGTGAGTCTTGACGCAACGGTAAGATTGCTGCCTTGTGATCTAGAGGTCACGGGTTCAAATCTTGGATTTGTTGATAGTGACAATGAATTTTGATTATTAATTATGAATGTCTTTAATTTTGTGCGTTTTTCTATTTTGAGCATTTATATATGTATAGTACAAATTACTTATATTGCTTCCCTAATCTTTGTTGTGGTGGCCATCTCGTTATTCGCTATCCCGCTTTAGCGGTTTTGGGGTCAACCACTACACGCCGCTTTCCACTATTGACTACCTAGAGCGGGATGACCGCTATTTTAAATTTTAAAATAATGAATATAATAAAAAATATTCTGAAATTATAAAACATATATATATAATACAAGAATTTGACTCCTTTAAAGTGAATGGAGCTCTAAAGTGAGAAAGTAAGGGGTTATTCACCCTTAGATGAGTTAGCTGGTTGAGATCTCTATATACTCAATCAAATCAATGGTGGATAACCCTTTACTTTCTCACTTTAGAGGTCCACTCACTTTAGAGGAGCCAAATCCATAATACAATATAATTACAGCAATTAGGTGTGTGTGTGTGTGTACACACTATAATTTTAATTGTTATATTGTTTAAAATAAATTTAACTATATAGCAGTATGAAATAAGTGTTTAAAAATATTTTTTAAAAAGTGAAAATAAAATGTGATAACCATAAGCCAAACAAACAATTAATGCTACAAGCAAAGGAAATACAGCTAATAAATGGCATAACTCATAACCAACCCATAAAAGTGTTGTAGGGTATTAGCTGTAAATCATTACCGTAAAACTAACTGTCAAAGTCATTTAAATGTGGAAGATAGAAAGATGGAACTTATCAAACAAAAAAAAAAAAGACAAAAATGGAAAAAGAAAAGAAAACGAAAACAACGTAAACGAAGGAAGGCAGGAAACAGGGATAGGAGGCTGGGGCTGCCGGAAAAGCCTGGGATGTGGACAGAAATGGGGTGGGTCTACCAGAAAATGGGCTGGGCTGGCTGGAAATTGGGTGGACTGACCGGAAAGGCTTCCTTTTTTGATGTAGGGGTCACAATTTGCTTGCCTGGAAACACTCCGCGACGACCTGCTTCGTAGCAGCTAAGGGCAGCAACACGATGGCATGATAGCGCCGCTATCACGTGCAATTGACTACAGAGCAACAACATAATAATTTCAAATACAAATAATAGATGCTTAAATTCAAAAAGTACTCAAAACATTGAGGTATATGTATATATCCATTTTAACACTAAAAAATCACAGCTTAAAGGCAAAATCATGAAGGGAAGCCTTGGCGCAACGATTGGAGTTGTTGCCTTATGACAAGAAGGCCACAGGTTTGGAATCAGCCTCTTGCAAATGCAAGGTAAGGTTGCCTACTATAGACCCACATAGTGGGTCCGACCCTTCCTTGGACCTTGTGCATAGTGGGAGCTTTATAGCACCAGGTTGCTCTTTAAAGGCAATCACTAAGGCATAATTGATAACAATAATTCAATAACAGTGATAATGAGATGGTTAATGGAGGCTGAAGGCTGGAGTAGCTGCGAAACAGAGATAGGCTACACCAGAAAATTCTCATACAGGCTGTGAAAGAGACAGGAGTGCAGACGTCGAAATAGCACTGGGCAGTGCGCATGCACTACATGAGCACTGGGAACTTGCCGAACAAGAAGTGCGATCAGTTTGCGAGGACATAAGGCTGTTAAATAGGAGCAAAAGAGAGGCAGAAGGCTGTGATATCTTCTTGAATCTCAGTGCATGAAGCAGAAATGCTGCCCTAAAAATTGGTCGTCGGTTCATGGCGAATTGGCGACCAAATTCCCTGAATTGGTTAAACAAGTTGAGTCTTCTATGTGAGTGTAAAACAGAGATTTCAATAGTTTAAGTGAGGATTAAAAAGAAATTGTTAGCTTAAGTGAGGGAAAAATGGAATTTCATTCCAAAAGAAATAAATCTCAATATATGCAGAACAATTGTGGCCGCAATGCTTGCGATCAGTCCGCAACACAATCGGAGCTTTGGAATGGCAGATGTCTGCGACGCCACGCTCCCTCCCAATTGCGCCACTATTTGGCAAAATTGACTACTCTGCGTGAAATCCATAGAGATGATCCAATAAAACAACAGCCAGAGATGGTAACCGTACACCAAGAGGGCATGATTCTTGATAATAAAAATGGCAAATGTCTAACACAGAACCTCATTAATTATTTTGGAATTATTAGTTTCAGTCCTTCTTGTCCGTCATTCTATAGTTATCTCTCATGTTTCTTAATCTTCAAATATAACAATTTGGTGCATGCCTATAATTACTTGTAATCTTTTGCAAATAAACAAATTTTAGATGTATTTTTATTTTCTATTTTAGTGTGACCATGTCATTAACAAGGATGAAAGTAACTATAAAAGACGAAACACATTAAGACTAGAATCAAAAACTTAAAATTCAGAAAATCAGACATGAAATAAAAAGTAAAATATCTTGGTATGCTGTCATCTTACATACTTAATCCAATAATATTACTTGAAAACTTGCAAGTTTTTCTCACAGACTATATTGGCATAATTACTATAAGGAAAACTAACACAGGTGATTAAATTGATGCGGTGATGCACGAGGAAAGATATGGATACTACACTCTGTTAATTAAAACATAAGCCTGATATACCAACGAGGAAACAGAAATCAAAATTCAATCATCGTAATCACAAAACTGATGATGTAAAACCCTGACAACCATTAATAGCTCAGTGGTAACTAGATGTCCCCGAGCACACGGCATATGATCAGCTGGCCTCTAAATCTGATTATTATCACATGCAACCACTTGAATAAAAATCCCTGCATCCCAAAATAGGGACGCTCACATATCTTGGTACAACCAAGACCATAAAACATTTTCCTCAAGCATACCTCATTATCTGTTCCATGCCCAAGCTGTCCATACTGTGGAAGCCCTGCAGTCCTGAAAGATAAAGAAAAGAAAGGATTGAAAACCAGCAACTAGTGCGTCTCAACTCTCTCAAGCAAGAATACAATATAAATGTAGAACCAAGAAAACTGAACACAATTTTCATTCAGAAACCATACAGTATAGAAGCTCCTTCAACGGAAGATAACCACACAGTGAAGTCACCACCACAAGTAGTATATATTACTTCAGACACAAGACAGCGAATAGGAGATGACTCAATTTCTGCACAAGACAAAACAAGGAGGTAAATCAAATGGTTGTTCCCTATGACATAATGCAATCCTGGATATCCATAAACAAAACAGGTCATAAACTAAAACTAGATCACTAGATCTGCATAGTTTCACATGAACTATCATTTACGCTTTTGTAGAAGGAAAATAGACAAACAAAAATAATTATGAACTATACAAACAGCAGCAACAAATTGCAATAAGGATTACAACCAGCATTGCATTAAGTAGCTGCTCCCATTATCCATACATGCTTTATACAAGGAATACTGTCTAAAAAGACAAACATACCATTTCGGACAGATCCTGAACCAAGCTGTCCATGCTTGTTCCATCCAAAGGCTAAGGAATTTCCATCGTCTGTAACAACCACTGTATGGTTCCTCCCTGCTCCAGCTTTGACAATCTTGTATCTTCAACTCAAACGCCAATGAAATTTAGCACAACAAGAAATAACGACAGAGAAAAAAAAAACTAAAAATGTAAATAAAAATCTAACATTTAAATTGAAAATGAATAAAATAAACACAAAACTTAGCATTTGATATAAGATTAAAGAGTAAAAATATAATTTTCACATAGCATTCCATCACAGCATCAACTCACTTTGAAAGTTCAGACACCACAGTCGGCCTATCACGCTGAATTGTATCTCCATGACCCAGTTGCCCCTTCTGTACAACAAATCTCATCAATTAGAATATTATTTTAAAAAATAAAATAAAAATAATGTAATTTTTAAACTTGATAATAGTCATGCCTCATTACGGCCCCATGTATAGCAACGCCCTTCAACGTCCAATGCCACGCAATGGCAAGATGCTGCATTCACAATATCACAATTTAAAAAGGGACTAATAAGAAAATAAATAAATAAAAAGGAAAGTGAATATAAAACAAATAAAGTGAAACTGACCGCATCCGGAGGCAACGAAGCGAATATCAATGCCGACGAGAGGACGGAGGCGCGAGGGAGAGACCAAGTTACCGTCGACGGAACCTTTGCGACGACCAACGATATCCCAACACGTGGCACCGCAGAACAAGAGCTCTCCCCCTTCCTCAACCTTCTTCTCCTCTTCGGATGCAGAAGACATTTCCCCCTTCACTCCGGCGACTCTAACGGTCGATGACTTTTTTAGAAACAGCAAAAAAGAATAATTAGAAAAATGAAAATGGCAGATCTAACGGCTAGTATTCAAAATCTGAGAAATCAACTACGGTGAGATGGCGGGAAACAGGTACAGATGATGATATTCTAGAGAGAAGGGGTTAAAGGATGGGGGGGAGAACTGAACTGGGGGGTTAGCGCAGTGACAGTGTGGTGAAGGATAGCAACTGCGAGATGAAACCCTAATTCAATTTTAAAAAGTACTACTAAATATCTAAAATAATCTAAAATAATTAATTATTAATTTATAATTAAGAATTTGATTGTTATACAATGATAGTGTAAAACATTTTTATACAGACATTCAATTATAAATTGTCACATTAATAAAAAAATTAAATTTTATCCTAATTATCTTAAAAATCATCTATATCATGATTAATGATTGATTATCTATATAAAAATATTTTATAATATATAGCAATTAAATGCTATAATGAAACCAAAAGGAAGAGTGAGATAGATGTAGATACAGATAGAAAATAAAGAAAAGATTGTCTTGGCCCATGGGTTCTCGACAGCAGGAACCTCAACTTCTGATTATTTAAAGGTGAATTTTATCCTTTTAAAGGTAACTTATCTTATTTAGGTATTTTAATCAAATGATAATAATTATTTGACTTGATTTATTAATATGATTTATTTAATTAAAATGATATATTCTAATTGAATAGAATAATTTTTATCCAAAATTATTAGGGATATCAAAAAAAACTCCTTATTAAAATACTAGTATAAGGTGGAGTTAATTTTGATACCCACTCCCCAGACATATTTACGCGGTTTTCTAATTGTAAATTGGTTTTATTAACGTTTGAGATAATTATTATAAAAATACATTATTTTTTAACGATGTGGTAATTAAATATTAATTGAAATTTTAACAATTTTAACAATTTTTAATATAAATTATAATATATATTAATTAAATCCTTCATAAATATAAACAAATTGTGGATAAGAGGCGGGGGGTGGCAACTTGGATTTTGCTCCGCTCTGTCCTTATCACAAGATTTTATTTTTCTTTTACTGATTTGTTTATCGTAAGGCTAGGGGTTTGGAATTTGTCCCTTTCTCTTGAGTCTTTACTAGGATACTAGCATATATCCCCCATCTAAAACACATTTAAGTGAAAATAATTTTTAAATAATAAATATGTATTTTTTTGAAACATAGTCTAAATCTAGAATATAATTATTGGAAATGCTAACTAATATTTTAAGGGCATTAATTAAAGAATCAAACATAAAAATTATGTTTTAAAAGTGGTGTATTTGATACGTTGAACATCCAAAAGTCATATTCTCCAATAAAATATTTCTATTTTTGGATTCCTTAAACAATATTCTTAAGATATTTATTAGCAAGATCATATAATTATAAATTTAACATTCAAAAATATTGGGAGTAAAATAAATTGGAAAAAGATTATCATTAAGAATAAAAAAATTATATAGAAGTATTAGAACAAAAGGAATTATTAATAAGATAAGCGACTAAGAGCTTGTTTGGTAAAATTAGTTGTTAGCGGATAAGCTAGCTGATAGCGGATAGCTTATAGCTGATAGCGGATGAGGTAGCGAATAGCAGATAGCGGATAAGCTAGCTTATTTTTTGTGGAAGTGTTTGGTAAAACTAGCGGTTGAACTAGCTGAAAAATATAAAATGACATAAAAAGACATCTTCATTAATGATTTTACATAAAAAAGAGAGAAGAGAATAAAGGTAGAATTAAATGAAAATAATAATGAGAAATTCTAAATATAGGTTATCTAGAAAAACTTTTCCACTTAACAATTTTGAGTGAAGTCAAAATATTATATATATATATATATGTTTTTGTATTATATTTCATTTTTAATTCTCTTAAAAATGAGCCTTCTTAAGGGTCCGTTTGATACAAATTGAAGGACAGAAAGAGAGAACAGTACAGGAAAAAATAGTACAATCACAGCACAACTTTTTGCGTTGTATGACGTTTGATAGTCAATGCACAACACAAGTAATTTTGTGTTGTACGTTGTTTGTTATGCTTATGTACCGAACAAAGCAATGTAAAAATACTAAAATATCTTTTATACTATACAATGTTTGATTTTTATAATGAAAAGACACAAAACAATTTTTTTTAATTTAAATTTTTAGGATTTAATTAGTATGCACTCTCAGTTTAAAGATTTTTTACACAGTCGACCAATCAAAAGATGCCACATAAGCTAAAATGTTTGACTCTCATCTTAACTACCTTAAAAGTCACTTATACCATAATTTCTGATTGGTAGACAGTATAAAAAAACTTTACACTAATAATGCATAGCAATTAAACTCATTATATTATTATTTATCATTAAATTATTTATATTATACTCTTATTTATAATTTATTAATAACATGGATATATATTCAAGTATTATTTTATTTGTATCATTTTGATAAAATAATTTTCAATTTATAATCATGTTGATAAAGTTTTATCTATAATTTTATACTTATCATATTATAAAATAAAATAATTTATAATAAATTATTGAAATGCTTCAAAAATTTATAATATAATTATAGATATATATTGTTAATAAAATTCTGAATATATGTGTTATAAGCAAGTGAGTGATGAATTTACAATGTGAGTTGAGGTGCGGAACACTTGCTTACTTGTTATTATATATTTATCCGACATGTTTACACAGTTATATGTTGTTTATAAAGATGCGCGGAAGACATGCCATGGGTTTATAGAGGTGGAAGTAGTGACGTGCGGGAAAGAAGGGGATGAAAAGGATATTTTTGACATTTCATTTGCATTGTACTTAGGATAAAAAATTATCCCTTGCTTAAGTGAGTAACAAATTTTGATATTTTTGTTTTGTCCTTTAACTCTTTTTTTTTTTTATTATCCCACAACCATTTTTAATATCAAATAGAGAACAAGTTGTTTTGTACTGTGTTGTTTCTTAAAATATTGCAAATCAAACGGATCCTAAGTCACTACTTAATGGATCTTTATTGTTTATGAGCAATCATTTGTGGGTCTTATTTATTTTACAATATGTAATTTTAATTTATTTTTAAATTTATTTTTCATTTTTAATTACAAATTTTCATTTCATTCTAACATTTATTTTTAAATTTATTTCCAATTTAAATTGTATTTTCGTTGCCATTTTTAGATTTCAAATTTAATTCCAAATTTTAACTATAAATTTTAATTTAAATTTTTATATTTTATTTTATGACATTTTAGTTTGATTTTAATTTCATTTTATTTATTCAAAAAATAAAAAAGGCTTGAATGCTTCGTCTTCCATATTAATAATTTTTTAAATTTTTTATTTGCTATTCCATGATGGGGTGAGTTAGTGGGTTGAGTTATTTCTCTTTGTATATTAACACACATATATAAAGATGTAAGAATATGTAATTATAGAATGATTTAATAAATAGACATTATGAAATAGACACTGCTTGTGAGCAGTTTTACTTTTCAGTCACTTCATTTACATGACCTTTAGTTTCACTATTGTCACCTAGCTCTATATATATAAGGCCAACAAGCTTATCTCAAACTAATTCTCTACATTTTTTTTTTTTTGTGGTTTGATTCATGTCGTAAATTATCTTAAAAAAAAACAAAGATTGATTGTGAATAATATATGTTAATATTTTATTTTTCTATGCATTGGGTTTGGCTTTATTGATCAAAGTTGATGTTGTTGTAAACTGCTATCGGGATTGGTCCCTATGAAGCTTAGGGTGTTACAAGGACGACCGCTAATGTTGCATCAATGGAGATGCAAGAATTAGAAGGAATTGTTCAAACTGCACCTTTTTGGAATATCATTTGAAGTTTTGTACTTTTATTTATATCGAATAGATATTTCAATTATTAGAAATAAGAAACTAAGGTTATATCTTATCATTTTTTATATTAATTTTCTTTGTATAAAGAAGCAAACATGTAAACAACGATCAAAGAACCATTCAGAACTAGTGGGATAACTTAATGAGCATATAAGAGAATGGCAATTTGCAAACTATAACGTCGTCTTAAGAATTGTTTAAAAAAGTACATTTCCCTAACGATTTAACTTTAATGATTAAATATACAAACCTCTCTCCAGAACCATTCAATACAACAAAATATGTATCCGTTCATTTTAATGTGTTACTTCTATATTTTTTTTAAAAAAAAAAATCATACAAAAAAAATAGAAAACCATGATACACTCGTACATCGCACGGGTACATGATCTTGTAAAAATTTAAAATAGTAATGTCGATTTCCACAACGCAAATTAAAACACAACTTTTTTATATAATAACGATATATCTTTTCTTTAAATTTTATAACTTAATTGATATGTATTGGTATTGTAAAAAAATAACACTATCAATCAATAATAAATTTCACATCATTGAAATGTTTTACTCTTAGAATAACTACCTTAAAAATCATACATATGATGATTTGTGATTGGTTAACAGTATAAAAGATTTTATACTTATAATATATATCAAAGTATTTAATTACAATCCAAGGAAAGGGTAAAATTCTTTACAATATTAACTAATTACCTTTAAAATCATACATCAAATGATATGATAGATTGATATTATAGAAAAACTTTGCGCTAAGAGCGGAAGCTCCTCTAGCATTAGAATCATATAATGTTATTTCTGAAGATCCATTTCTAACTGAACTAAATTACTAGTTTGAGCAACTTCCCGAGCTTCATTGAACACCTTTCAAGGATTGTCCCCTGCATCCTAAAAACTAGCATAGCAGACTATGCCAAAATATGGCCTTTTTCAATTGAGAAAGGTTGGCTTTATTCATGATATGATCATAAGTTTTACGGGTGTTCGCGATTTGATTTGAATCGATTTTAAGGTAAAAAAAACATCAGATCCAAATATGAAAATAAGTTGCAGTGCAGTTTGAATTGGATTGATTATAATATCAAATTCAATTCAATTAAAAGTGACCATTCTTTTGTTCGGCCTCTTTGTTCTTGGGTAGTTACCAAACAACATATGACCCATTAGCAGCAAGCTTGCCTGCTGTTTTCTCCAGTCTGGAACAGAGATCAATTGTGGGTGGATGTGAGATGGCAACCTCCTTCACCTGGTTGGGTTCGCATGAATTTGAATGATGTAACTCGGGGTGTGTATGGGGCGGCGGGTTGTGGAGGCCTTATTCAAGGAGAGGATGGGCGGTGGATCTACATGTTCTCTCGCCATTTGGGGAAAGCCAAAATGTTTATAGTAGAACCTTGGGGAGATTTGGAAGGGCTGCATAGCGAAGTTACAAGGTTTTACTATTGTGGAGCTTTAGTTGGATTTGTAGGTAGTGGTTCAAAGCTTGAAAGGGAAAGCAACTGGGTGTGTTAGCGGTTAGAGTCTTGTGAACCAGATTAGATGGTTGATCAGGTCTCATAGGATTGTTCGAGTTTGTCATGTTTATGGTGAAGCAAATAGGTGTGAGAATGTGTTAGCGAACTTGGGTTGTGAGCATGATATACTAAGTTAGTGATTTTTGAGCAACCACCTGTGCACACGGTCGTTCCTAAGATTTTAGGTGTCCTGTGCGAATTGAGAAATTGATATCCTATTTTTTTATAAGCCTAATATATATATATTATCAAAAGGGCACAAAGAGGTACAAAAAACTAACCATTAATTGTTTTAATACAATCTCAAGTGAAACAAAATATTAAATAAGTTCTACAAATAAAATTTCACCATCAAGATCATAAGAATCATTATGTTTTAGATAAGTTTCAAAATTTTTGCAACATAATTTCAAATCTTTACCAAAGAATGACCTAAGCCTTTCAATTCTAAACAAAATCCCAAAAATCTCCTCATATGTGCTATATTGCTCAAATCTTCTATTAAGTGAGTCAATTGTTTGGTCTATAATATATAAAAAATAGTGAAATCTAAAAGATTCCTCAACAGACTCAACTTTAGATTGTGAATGAAGCAATGCACCACTACCAATAAAGATACGTGAGGCACGGGGACTGTTCGACCGATGTCTGAGGTCAAAGCATCAGACAAAGAGAGAGACGCAGACGTGAGTCAGTGAATGAGGGAGAGTGAGTCTTTTGGCTTTTTTTTAATAAAAAAATTGTTAAAATAAGTGAGGGAAAAACGGACAGAGATACATAATTCAGGAAAAAGTTGAGAGTCTTTTGTGTGGCTGTTAATTTTCTTTTTTTATAGTTTTTGTTACTAAAATAAGTAGTGAAAGGATTTGGTCCTAAATTTTAAAAAACAATTGGATCCTCACGTTTCAAATATAAAATTTTTAACTACACAAATTTTTATTATATAAATGTTTTATTTTAATATATACATATATACTAAGTACAAAAAAATTTGGTGCCCCTTAACAAATGGGATCTTGTGCGGTCGCACCACCAAATCATGCTCAGGATCACCACTGCCTGTGCAAGTCAGGCAAGTATTGTTAGCTGATGTAACGAGAGTTTTTACTCCCCGTTTAATTTCTGTGAAATTTTTCTGTCCTTGGGCTTCAGCCCCTTTATTCATAAAAAAAATGATTTGAATTGAACTTGATCATTCAGTTTTTATTTTTATTCTTATTCTTATTCTTATTACTTATTGTTGTTTTGTTATTTAAAATACCAATTTTAACATCTCAAATACATTATCTCATAAGTCAAAATATAGATAACAATAGTCCCACTCCCCAATACATGAATCACAGGTAAGAGAGAGGTATAAAAGTTTAGTTTTTAGGGTTAAAAGGGGTTGGAATAGAATAGGAAGCTCATCGGAAAAACATGAATATTATTATAATTTCAAAATAAAAATACATAATATCAGCATTTACAATTCAATTTGGATTAGTTCGATTGTAAAAATGAGAACCAAAATCCAAACGAATAAAAAAAATCAGTTTTTTCAATCCTTTCGATTATCAAATTATTTGATTTTCAATTTTTCGATTCGCTTTGAAACAGAATGGATTGGAAATGAACACCCCAAATAAGATGAAAACGGATTTTTTGCATTCAATATTTGACGCATTCAGCATTAATATATCGTTATATTAATGATTGAAAGTGTTTGAGAAAAATTTAGGTTGATCCCATGATGCATTAATGCGTCAAATGGAATTCGGGTCCTAATTAAGATCTACTAATATGAATAAAATATACCGAGTTTCAAAATAATAAATGAAATTAACTATAGCCCATCAGCTCCATGTCCGAAAATATTTAATCGCTATTTGAATCATCGGCAGGCAACAATCTATTTGCTTCTAATATATGATACCATTAGTAGGCAATCTATTGCTTTGTAATTTAAGGTTGGGGATGCAATTCATTGCCTTGAATCTGCTGTGACTGAGACTGCCTCTCTTCCCCAGCATGGTGATTTTGCAGTTGAAAATGTATACGTTGGCTGGACTGCTGATGCTGTAACTGTAACATTTGTTGGTTAATAGCAATTTGACGAGCCACGCAACTCATAAGGGATTCCCCACCAAGTTCTGCAACAACACGCCTCAAACGCCGGACTTCTTCATTCAGGGTCTCATTCAGAGCTGCCCAAGAAACACATCCAAATCATTATACAGCTGTTGAATGCAAGTATGTAACCCTAGCATGCTACATTAGACACTCACAACTTATAAGATACTGTCCATTTATATGTATAAAAGCAGAGGACCCTGCACCTGAATATATAGAAAATGCCCAATACTAATGACATACATTACTTTCATATAAAAATACAAATTAATACTACCATCAGCCCATGGCATATTTACTCCGCATGATATTGGAGTTCAACATGTACATCGGTACATGTACATGCGGATAAATAGTTAATAATTAGACAGACAAGTCGGGTGAAGATATTCATATTCAGCTCAAAATCAAGGGAGTATAGTGTTTAGAAGAAGTGGGAGGGGAAAATGGAGATATATACTTAGAAGTTCAAATTGCAAAAAAACCACACTGCCAATGTCTTCAAGAATACAAGTTCAAGGTGTGTATTGCTTATGAGTTATGATTAATCACAATCAAGACAAAACATCAAGCCAAAGTACTGGATAACTTTCATTCCTCCAATATATAGGAATAAGACTCCTATAAAATGAACTTGGGTTCTTCAAGTGAGCAAGTAAGGGTATATCTATCATTAAATTTTAGTGGGTTAAGATCTTAATTCACTTTAGATTAGATTAAGGGTGGATATACCCTTATTAGGTTCACGTTAAAAACAAGCTCATTTTAAGGAATTTGTTCCAATATATTGATAGAAGCTCAAACAAAAGTAACCACAAATTAAGAGAGAACACCAAAATTTGAAAAAATAGTGGTTAATTAATAACCATTGGAACTTCCATAAGCTAACAGGATAGAACAATGGAAATCAGTAATGAAGAGACAACCGAGAAAGGGATGAAGGCACTAAAAATTTCCTGAGTCTACCCAATGTAACTCCCACCACATTTTGGCTCCCATTTTTCCGAAATTTGGAAAGCATTTTTACCATGCACCCATTCGAACCAACCCATATAGCTAGTATGGAAATCATGATGGTCAGATTTAGTTTTCAATAAAATATCAAAACAACAAAATATAAAACTTGATTACTTTTTTATAAAAACCTTTACTATCAAGTCTCCTCCCCCCTTCCCTTTTTCTCTCTTTTTTTCTTGGAACAGTTGAAATGGCCACATCTATGCCACAAAAAATGCAACTAAAACCAGATCACATTCAAGCAATCTTGATATGCAATTTTGAAGCCAAAATAAACTGCCGGAAAACATAGTATCAGGCTATCAGCGCAAAATGCCACTGGATTTCAAATTTGCAAACATATTTCTTATGACGAGTGCAAATGCCTAGGCCAAACAGACATAATGATGAAGTAATATGCCATAAGAAACACGATTAGGTATAAAAATCACTCATATTTGGTTAACATTAATCATTTCACTAGGTTGAGAACCAGCAGAATCAACAAAAGTATCAAAAATAATCTTTACAAACTCATAAACGCCATGAGTGAATATTGTTATTACTAATATAGGTTTAGTAAAAATATTTAAAAAATAAAATAATATAAAATAGATCATTGCACTTGATCATAAATATAAGTTCTTTCTGTGGAAAAATCACATAAAAGTGCCTCTTCAAATAAAGATTTAAAGCGTGAATAAGTTGAAGCAGGTTTGGGCTACCTAATGCATAAAGTATGAGAAAAGTGTATATACAAACCATCTTTCAATTGAGACTGTTGTTCCATTGCTTGAAGCCTTATTTTGTACTCACTGTTCTCGCTTTTAAGCTCAGAGCTATCCCTCTGGAGACAAGCACAAAAAAAAAAAAAAAAGAATAAGAATGTGTAATAGTATATATGATTCATAAGAAAATGGGATATAAGCTTTTCACAAAACATTCCCACCTGTAATTTGGTAAACTGAGCAGACAATGTGGTTGTCTCTGTCTGAAGAGTTTGCACCTTGTGCTCCAATTCAGTAATGTATTGCATCTTCCTCTCCTTTGAACGAGCAGCTGATTGACGATTAGCTAAAATCCTGGACAAGTATATAAGGGATAAAATGAATTATTAGAGCTTTAAAGTTTTTCAACAAAAAGGGAAAGAAAGAAGGACGAAGAGAATAAAAACATTACCTTTTTGCGCGCTTGGGATCAGACAAGGCAATTTCAGCAAGCTTATCACTTTCCATTATTTTTTTCAGCTCCTCCGCACTGAATTCACCATTTCCGAGTTCCATGGTGGTTTGAGATGTTTTACCATCTATTGAATTGTTAGGTGAGTATTGACCAACTTCATTTTTAAAAGGAGGAAGCCTAGGCAATCCATCTTCAATATGAAAGTTTCCAAAGGAACTATCCAATGAGAGACTTCTCCGGTGCCGGGCACCTGGTGCAATGTCTCCATTTGAACTCCTCTTGACTCCCTCCCTCTTTTCTTCCGAACAGCTTGAACTTGCCCCCTGAGCACCACCACTAGTTTTTCCATTTGCACGACTCTCAACTTCGTTATCACTGCTTTCAACTGTCTTGGAACCACTGGTTCTGCTATCCAAATCCTTATCTTCCATACCAGAAAATTTCAGATTATCAAAGTTATCCAAATTCATGTATTCACTAAACAAATCATCCGCACCATCCTCTTTCTCTTTCTTCCCATTCATAGGCACAGCACTAGAGGCATCAACGCCTTCCCCATCCTTAACCGACCCCTTCAACACCAATTGAATTGGCTTCTCAAAACCTGACCGTTCTCCTCCAAAGGGAACCAAAGGAGGAGGAGGAGGAGGAGATTGCATAAAACCAGAGATTCCCAAAGGGGAATCACTGCTCGAGCGCCTGTGTCCTTTACGAGGAGGAAGAGTATGACCAATCTGAAGCACATGCCCTCGGTTGAGGGGCACAGAAGGGGAAGGAACATGCACGGTTTCCTCCACAGACATATTATTATTATCTGTTGTTATTGAAAGTGAGTCATAAAAGGAGGTGGGAGCAGGAGAAGGACTCAATGGGGGCAAAGAATCGAGGGAGAAAATTGGTGGTTGAGACAAAGACCTGGAATGGGAGGAGCCTGGAGAATGCAATCGGTGGGAATTAGGAGAAGGTGACCACGAAGGAGGGACATTGATATTGGGGTAGGAGGGTGGTATACCAGGTTTCTGGTTTGGTGGCCTTGGAGCTGGTGGACCATATGTAAAACTACTTCTTTGGTGCATTCCAGTTTGATCAACACCTTCCATTGAATTACACTATGATTCTACTCATACAACTATCAATTAATACATGAAAATAATAAATGAAAGCTGAAAAGCGAAAATAGCTCCTCTACTCTACTATGACAACAATTAACCCCACAAATCTGCAAATTATCGAATTGACACTGGCAAGGGTTTTGTGCTAAAAAGAGAGTAACTTGAATACCTGGTCAGAACAGTGAAAAGAAACCCTATCTCGGACAAAAGCTGAAACTTACAAAGTGCTTGAGCTCAAAATTCGGCGGTTTAGTAATAGCAGAGCAGTCCAGACAGCGAGATTGCCTTGTCTTCGTGTGTAAGTCATTTTTCTCCGTTCTTCCTACGACTATGACTGTGTCTAATGCCTTAACATTGAGACGCGCTTATTTATAGTTGAGTAATACACACACATTATTCTTTTTTTTTTTCTTTTTTTTTTTTTGTAAGTATGATATAGGTACGAAGTATCCACCACAATTAGCAGTGATTAATCTTCGTTGAAAAACTTGTTGGGCACACAAGGTGGGTCCTCCCCTCTCAATCAGATTTTTTCCATACACAAGAGTCGGGATTGAAATTAAAGTGTATATTCCTCCTTTCACCAAAAAAAATAGTTTTACAAAAAAAAAAAATATTCATCCTTAGTTAATTAAGTGGATTAAAATCTGAGGCTATTGTAACCAATCAAGAAAAGATATACTCATATTTTTTTACTTTACACTCAAATTCATTTAGAAGAGGGTTATTCCGTTATTTTATATTTAAGCTAAGGAAAATGATAGTCATACTCTTTTAAACGCGAATTGGTAACATTTTGTAAACATGTTAAAACGCGATGGAATATGACATAGTTATATTATATATTTAGTGTATTTTATAAATACAAGAGAACATGAACTACGGATAAAATATAGAACAATTTTATTTTTACTAAAAAGGATGAAACCAAATAGAATATGACAGTTCGATTATGTTCGGTATCAAATGCAACCTTTTATTATAGATAAATTTCACGAGAAACTTATTAACATGGATCTGGATCCTTTTCATCCGGATTTTGGATTCTCCATCCATCCTCTCTCCAATCAAATGTCAATCGTTGGATTAATCTAACGACTGATATAAGATATCTCTCAGCGTTAGATTAATTCAACAACTGACATTTGACTGGAGAGAATATGAAAGGGAATTCGGATGGAGGGGTGTTCTAATTAGATTCACTTTCCATTTTGGCGATCTCACATGAACTCATGTCAATAATATAAAGTATGTTGAGCTCCCAAAAAGTATGTTAAATGCATTACTAACATTGCACTTATATTCTCACTTATATGTATTGGTTTAAGTGGAAAGAGTTTAGATCACTTAAGCATGACAACAAAAATACATTTCTACTTTCATCGTATCACATAATGTATACAAACGAGTCGACTATGTTATTTTTAAGATTTCATTATGATGTATTATCATTGTGAAATATTTTTTATATTTACAACTAATCATATATTATCACATCATTATAAATATTTATTTGTTATAATATATATATATATATATATATATATATATATATATATATATATATATATATATTTCTGAGGGTATCTCGTGCACAAAAGTTATATATGTAATGATATATAATTAATTAATAATGTAAAAAACTTTATACAAAGATAACATCTAAATAATTAACCTCCTATTCTTATAATTAGTTTGTTACCTTTTTCTCAACTCACCTATATGATAATAATCCATCGGATAATTTTGTATTTGCCATCTAATTAATTTTAAACCCATCAAATGGATCGAAATGTTTTTTTTTTTTTTTTTTTTTGCTATGTATGGATCGAAATGTTAAATAAGTAAATAAATCGTAATACATGAATGGCAACTCCCCCACGGGGCAACTTATTAACAAGTTATTTACATTTTCGTTCTCACGGTGTACACGTTTAGACGCACTAAAATAGTTAAAGTATCTTGGATTTGATTTTGAAAATCTCCAAATTATATTTGTACAAAATATTTATGTTCCCACAGTGGAAAAACTTTCAAGACCAAAACTGTTGGCTTAAACCATGTTTTGGAGATTCTGGTTTGAATTTTACTGGCAGCACTTTATAATTAAAATCACGCTATTAGCCGTTCTAACCAAGATAATTTCATACCTAGGATGTGAGAATATTTCGTAAGGGAGGAAAACTATGGTTTATTTTTTTTTTTTTATATAAAAAACTATATTATACATATTCTTAAGTTAAAAGCCTTCTACCCAATGGATGTGGTTAAGTTGGTTGTACATACTGAGTTTGTGAGGGAAGAACTCGGCTTGAATCCCGTAAAACACATCTTTGAGGAGATGCGAAAAACCTTAACTGTGATTAAGCACCTAAGCAAAAATTAGTCTCATAACGAGTTTAAAGAATCTAAGCTTATGAGATACTCTGTGAACCCATTAGAGAGTCAAAGTCTCTAATTATGATGGGCCGAAGTTAAAAGCCTTCTCACTAAAGCTTGCAATAAGTGCTGAAATAAGGTGACTAGATTATTTATTCTCATTTATCAAAAATATAATTTAAGTTTAAATTTTAAGATTTACTTTCAATTTTTAGATAATAAAATTTAGAAAATAATTTAAACTATTGTTCTCGGTGAAAAAATATATAGATATTGAATTAAAATATATATAATGTCTTATTATTTATTTATTTTAAAATTAATACATTAAAAATATAATTTATTAGAAACTTCCGCCTACTTACCACTTTTGCCTAAGACTTATCTAGTTTGAGATAATTGGCTGCAATTTCAACTATAGGCAACTCATTCCACTGTTTCAGGGATTGTCGTTGGGCTAAACAGGTTTGACATCAAATGGGGTTCCAAAATCAACAATTTTACAGTGTTAGGGATGCTCTTACTTGTTGCTCCCCTTGCATTGAGGGGCAAGCACATCAGGTGTGGCAGTTAGCTCTAGCTTCATCCACCTCAGCGTCTCTGATTAATCTGCAAAAAGAAGGTTGTCATCATGTTATAGCTCAGTCTCGTGAAGTCAAATGGTATCCTCCCCTAGGGTTCACTTTTATTTTGAATGTTGATGGGAGCTCTTTGGGAAATCTAGGGAGAGTTGGGTATGGAGAAATGCTTAGGTGGAGAAATAGTAGTTGGGTTTGGGGAGTAGCCAGAAATGTGGGTTTCTCCGCCATTCTCCAAGCATATCTTTTGGGTATTTTGAATGGTCTTCAGGTGGCCTGGGATGACGGGGTGCGTTGCCTTTTCTGCTTCTCTGATTTCGCTGATGCTTTGGCTCTGCTCCGGGAACCTCCGTCGAGGTACCATCATCATGCAACGATTTTGTGGGAGATCAAAATCCTGGTTGACCGTGATTAGGACCTGAGTTTTGGTCATACTCTTCCAGAAGGGAATTCTTGCGCCGACCTTTTGGCTAAGCATAGTGCGACGGAGGAGGAGGTTCAAAGTAGAAATGACAATTTGTATCCTATCCAATTCGTTGTATATCCGTAAAAAATATTCATGATGGATAGGATAAATATCCATTTCATAGATACGAGTTTGGATAATTATCCGCAAACAAGAGAGGGTGCGGGTGTCGGTAAGGGTACTCTAGTATCCACTATGCTCGCACATGCATATCTAAATATATATTTATATATTTATTTATATTAATATATATAATTATAATTATATATCAAAATTTAAAAATAAAATTAATGTAACTTAGGGTTTTTTAATTATTTTTCCCTTTTAGACTTAATCATCTACTGACCTAAGCACTAACAGCGGTCGCTAATATTCTTTGTGTTATTTTTTTTTTTAATTTTTCTTAATTAAAGTATGGATAGTAGGTGCGGATATAAGTATTTAGGTACTCAGAGGGTACGGATAAGGATACTTAAATTATCATTCACACGAATATGAATTTGGATACAGATATTTTTTTTAAACGTGGATATGAAAATAGCTACTATAATACTCTATTCATTATCATCTCAGGAGGCAGTTCATTTCCCTCCTCCTGAGCTTGATCTGCTTCTCAAGGGTGATGTGGTAGGGACGATCTTTCAGAGGTCGCCAGTATAGTGTTCTGGGCTTTTTGTTATTTGGGTTTGTGTTTGGTTTTGTTCCTTTGCCCTTGTAATAAAAAAAATGGTACAATTCATTAAAATTATTTAACTTTTTTTTTTATGGATTTTATCATATCACCTCATAATTTTTACTTTATATTATTTTAAACAACTCTTCACATCAACGGTAAAATTTTAAAAAGTTTATCAAATAGGTCCCACAAATTATCTATATCTTTATTCACATTTATTGTAATTTCAATTTCCGGAATACGGTAACCACATTGTAATTCTCTATTTATCTTTATCATTAATTTATTGAAGGTTCTTATATAAGAACCGGTTGTTTATAGAAGAAATTTTTATAAACAACACATGTTCATCTAAGCTTACTCCAACGATATCACTGCATAAGAAACGATTATCTAATTATATGCAACCATTTGGGAACTCCCATTGATGGACCAGAGTTTCATAATAATGAATATGAATATTTAAGAATATAATGATAATTTTTTTTGATAAAATAAATTTTATTGTCTTTTGTTATCATTTAAATCATTTTATTTTATTTTCATGTGAATAAAAGTTTCAGAAGAGCAGAGATTATATTATATTATATTATATATTATATTAAAAGGTTAAAATATACTTTGGTTCCTTTTATTTTTTGTTCCACAATGATCCCTTATTTTATAAAATTATATCAATGTGATCCCTCTTTTATTTTTTATTCCGAAATGGTCCCTTATTTTGTAAAGTTATACCAATGTGATTCCTTTTTTTGTTCCGACATGATCCTTCTTTTATTTTTTTATTTCAAAATGATCCCTTATTTTACAAAAGTTATATCAATGTTATCCTCTCCGTATCTCAGTTTAAACAGAAAAGATCACGTTAAAACCTAAAATAAAGATAAGGGATCAAAAATATAATTTAACCATACTAAAATAAGGTATGCTACAGATTTTAAATTTAAAGCACTAGGGGTCTACTTGCTTTGTTTTCATTTCAGTTTTCAAAAATAATTACGACACTGCTGCTTTATTTTCATTCTATTTCCTATTTTAAAGAATTTGTATAAGTAACACTCGAGACAACTTTTTATTGTTTTCATTCTATTTTTCATTTTGTTTTTAGTTTCCTGTATAAATCTTTGAAACAGGAATCAAAATAAAAACAAGATGACAATTTTATATGGAAATGAAAACAAAAATATGAACACAAATCATACGGCCCTAAATTTTTTGGAACTGAAACCAATCTCCAAGGCTGCTGAAAGTTCCACTGATGCTGTTAAAAGATAAAATAAAATCTCCTGGTGTTCTTTTTAACCTGGCATCCTATAGATAGAAAGACGTTAATCATGCTCTAAAGAGCTTAGTTCCAGTGCACAAATCTTCTCGAGAATTGCTTAATCCGGTGGTCGAATCTCTATGAGGTCCTCCACTTTAGCCTAGCCTTTCCCCTTCCTCCCCACAGCAGATCTTACACCTCTTGCGTAATTAAAAAAAGGCAGTAAATGACATCCCCATATTCATCACCTCATGTTGCAAGCATCCATCAACGAAAAAAAATAACATACATCAAGGAGGAAAAAATTTACATACATAACCAATTCTACATATAAGCTCATAGATAGGGTTCCAAGAAGACTAGGGACTAATAGATAGGGTTCCAAGAAGACTTGAGGATACGGGTCTCTACAATTATTTGGGTTTAAGGACTAGATGCATTAACCATGACTAACAGCTATTTTGCCATCATGCAACCTTTTACATGCCATCGGTACCACCAGACCATTTCAGCAGATTTCAAATGACAAGAATGATTACAGTCATTTCTTCAATCACTAATATAGCCAACATTCTGCAGCATTATGCATTCTAAACATAGGCAGGGGCGCCTAATCATTAGTTTTCCCTGATGACCTTTACCATTACCGTTACCTTATTTTCCTCCTTGTTTAATTTGAGAATCCATAATTGATTACTAAAAGCTGTTTCTATTTATGTATTGCTGCCCCAGATACAAAATTTCTCACAATCTACTTTATTGTGATGTATCGATTTGTACCATGTTTGGCCCAATGGTCCTTGAGATCAACAGCGTTTGACAGATCATGACCTTCCGCAGCAAGCCGACTAAGCAGTTTATTGAAAGCACTTCCACTCATCTTTCGACCACCTACCCGAGCATGCCTCTTGTTGGGCACTGCTGGAAGTGGATACATGGACAGGGTTGTTGTGCAACAAGCAGACTGCCAACCCCCATTACCCCATTTGTAGCACTGCCTCAGAACGCCTGTACAAGAGCAAACTGGTGCTGGCATTGTCGACTCATCATATGCTACTTGATTCAGCCCCAAATCCTGACCTTTCCAATCAGCCTTTGACACCACTAAGTGTTTGTTAACATCATCAACTCCGTTAACCATTTCCTGACCACTCTTCCACTCCTGCGCCTTGCCAAACATCATCTTATTCAAGTCTTCACTCTCCCTCTTGACTTTTCTTGCAGTTTTTGAAGGCTTCTTATTGGGTGAAATTGACTTAGCTTCTTTTGGTCGTTTGGCCCGTCGTGATCTCCCAGGCCCTGAAGGGGTGGGTGCTGCTGGGAGGGCATCAGTTGTGGGCATTTCCCGTGTGCTGTAAGAAGCATCACCCATATTAGGTAAGTGGTGTAACTGTTGCTGAGGATGATGTATATGCTTGACACCACGTGAGATTTGGCATCCTGGAGGACATGATGACATACCGCCACTAGTTAAGGAGTTCTCTCGATACTGAAGAGTTGCAATTGCATTATCTCGTTCCATAATTGCATTATTTCGTTCTGCAATTGCAGTATCTCGCTGCAGGAATGCCATATCACGCTCTGCAAGTGCTGCCTTTTTCTCAGAAAGAGCCAGATTTCTTTCTTGAATGGCTGCATCTCTTTCAGCCATAAGTGCCATAATCTGCTTCATGGAAGGCTGATGTTGCATCAACCACTGCAATGACAGCATTTAGACAAATATTATCAAAGCCAGCATCTTTCTTAGGAGGAAGTACACGCTGCACCATCATGCAAACTTAAATTGTAATGAACATATCTATGAGCAGAAAGGTATTTTTATATACCTGTCCTTGAGCAGATTTATATTGATCTGCTTTGTGCCTTCCATTTTCACGGTGCCCAGCATCATCCATCAGAAACCCACAAATGGTACTAAAAGCTAAATATAGACTCTAGGCTTCCTCAACCAATACGGAACTTGGTTAATCAAACAATAATTTTCCATAAGTCCTGCATATCAATGTAGAAACTCTTCATTGTTTATATTAGCAATTTGGCATAATTAGTGCATCTCTTATTCTCTTTCCTCCTCCTTTTTCTTGGGGTGTAGGCAAAGAATAAAATACTTACCATGCTTATACATAGGGATTATGCACTTGGCAGATGCTTGATAAAAATTATCCCTATACAAAAATATGACTTAGTAAGTCTACAATGAATCCAACTAGCAGATAATGGCAACTAGACTCACATATCAAGTCTCAAAGGGTATCCGAAATGAAATTAGGAAATAACAAGTAAGCTCTAACTATGTGGGGAAACGTGTGCAAATTTGGGGGGGCGGGGGGGGGGGGGGGGTCTATGGATTAATCATCATTTATGCTCTAGATCAGTTCCATTGAGCAAAACAGAGTTTACAAATTTTCAGAAACCTTTAAAAAGGAAATAATGGCATAAATGCATAGAAAGCTAACAAACACACACACACACACAAAGATGCATGGCAGACATCATAATAGTGTAGCAAGCAGAGTTAAGACAGCAAAACTAATATAAATATTTTAAAAATCATGAACTTATCCTGATTTTACATCAATCATAAATCTAATTTCAGAACTTTCATACTAGCATAGTAGTAGTGGATTAAGCAGTTAGCACAGCAACAAAAAATACAATCAATTAAAGTTCCGGAAAATTATCCTGATGTTATATCAATAATTATTCTTATTTCAGAACTTCCATGGAAACAATAGAGATACATAAAGCTGGTACAAATTAATAACCAAGTACGGAGAGGAAGAAAAAAAAAATAAAGCATAAAAGCATATTGGCAAAAAAGGTGGGTATGGAGGATCCTTATTTGATTCTAATGTTCTGAACACAAAATGCATGGATAAACATCACCTGAATAACGATAGTAAACAACCATATGACTGAGGTCCTCTTCAAGTAGTACTTCTAGATACCTGATAGATAATTGAATATCAATAGCTAAGTGGATAAAGCAATATTGGTGGTTTTTTATCATATAATTATAACAAACTATCCAGACCCCTCTCACTACTAGCTCATTCTCAGTGTCTACACTTGCCCCCTTACACCATGGAGGTCAACGAATAATTGAAGGTAGATTGAGATGCATTTCCGTACAAGAATCAAAACCAGTGTTTGGATCTCAAATACAGTTCAACCTTTAGGTTGTCAACGTGGTCCAAGAATTATGTAGGATCCAAGTTTCCAACCAACTAGAGTTTCTGAAACTCGCACGCAAAATAAAAAATCCGAATATTAAAAAAAAAAAAAAAAAAAAAGCTGAGTAAAACAGAAGCAAATAATTGTTGAAGAAATGATAATTGCGGTTGAAAGAGAACAAGGGAAAGTCGTGAACAATAAGTTAAAAATGAAAATCAAAAGATGAACAAAAGTTGGTGCTGGTCAGAGCTCATAAATAATAGAGTCAAAGTAAGTCCAAAAAGCAAGCAAGAATTTGAAGCTCGCTTGCGTTAGGCACAGAGTGAGATAATGAAAGAGTGATAGTTGATAAAGAATACAAGAGAAGTGAAGCTTACGAGAAGAAGGGGGAAAATAAACAGAGAAGAAAACCCTAATCTCGGGAGCAAGAGCAGGAGCAGGAGCAGGAGCAGGAACAAGTGAGGAGAAATTGGTCTGTCCAGTCCAGTGCCACTAGGGTCGGGGGTTTGGGTGCTGTGCTGTGCTGTGCAACTTTCTCGTCTGCTACTTACATCTCACTTTGTTGGTCTGCTTTGCTTTGGTGTTTTATCATTTACGCACCAAATAATCAAAAACAGAATGCGAGTTACACCAGGTCACCGGTTTGTGTCTTTCTTTCCACTTTCATCCATCCAATTGGAACGCACATCGAGATTTGTGGTACATAAAATTCTTTCGCTTTTTCTTTTTATTTTTTTTTATCGATAAATTAAACTCCTCTAAAATAAATAAATGTATAAAATAAAAAAATAAGTATTTATTTGATTAGTTAAAATATATTGAGATCTCAATCCACATATAATAATCAAAGATGGATAAATCTTTATTTTTTCACTTTATACTTTTTATTCACCTTACACAAGGTTTTTTCTTTATCTATCTATCTATATTTTCTATCTATATCTATATTCTATATTTTACAAAAAAAGTTAGAAACTGGCACGCTGTGAATGAATTGTGTGAAATAAAGGCAATATGGAGCTACGGATTTTTTTATTATTTATGATTTACGGAGGTATGATTGGGTGTTACTATTTGAGCCGAAGCAGATCAACCTGTTTTCGTGGGCTACTTAGCTTGGCCGAACCCCTATAATTGGATCAGTTACCCTGATTCACTCTTTATCACTTTATCCGTTTTAAATGCATGTTTGATTCATCATTAATAAATTATAAATATATATTTGAGATAAAATATATATAAAAATTTTTGAGATAAAATTACGTTTTGATCCAAATGTATATTTATAGCAGTAAATCAAACACAGCCTAAATCATTTTAATTGGGAATTATTTTAATTTTTTAACTTTATTTACTTATACTCAATTGCTCTATTATTTAATAAATTATATTTATCGCCTTTTAAAATTTATATTATTATCAAACTTAATCTCTGTATGTTAACTAGTTTCCGAAAATATCAAATGTAATATTATTAAAACTCATGTGATATCTTTATTTTTTTTTTTCACTAATACAACTCAAGTGATATCAATAAAACTAATAACAAAATTCAACCATCATCGAATCCACCACCTAAGTTTAGCATTTTTTATATTTTATGTTATTAAATTTATTGTTTTATATTAATTAATGTTTTTTAAAAAGTTATAAAATTCACAAATAGTCTAATAAACTATTTGTGTATGGTTGTTTTGTTAGTTCTAACAAAAATAGTGTTTATAATTGTTTTATATAATTTAAAACTCTTCAAATTATGAGGTCCGATTTTTTTTTAGACAAAAAGCTTAGCGCATTTCATTAGTAACCCAATATGTTATGAGGTCCGATTATTCAACCAAAGTTTTAATTATTATTAAAATTATTCAATTTTATTTATTGATATCAATTACCAACCATATGAGCAAAAAGAAGAAGGATGACGGTATATAAGCTTATTATGTTGTGAGGTTATTGGTCACTTGGTGCTCAAAATTAAGTCCTTTATGACATTTTTGGTGGTCAGGACAAAATATGAATGAATATAATAAGAGAATTAGATACGGGTATGATAATATATGAGCATGATAAATTCTTATCTTATCTAATATTTGATACGCATCACATAATCCACTTGATAGTATTATGTTATCTTATCTTGTGTTTGAAGTGAAACGAATAATCATAAAATATGATATAAATTAAAAGCAGACAAAACTACTATTACATCACAATTACATATATTTTTCAAAAATCACTTCTAATATTTTTGGCTTTTTATACATTTAAATTATAAAAAATTAACTAGTAATCTTTTTTTTCATATGTTAGTGCATCTTTTAAATTATAAAAAGTTTATAACAATTAACTTGTAATTTTATTTTTACTTTTTATATAAATTGTCATTTAAACTATATCATGTAATTAGTAATAAAGTTTATTAATTAGGTTTGAAAACATAATTAAATAATAATATTATTATAACAAATATTATCATGATTAATTGTTGCTAAAAAATATAAAACTTTAAGTTATCACGATGAACCATAGCTAAAACAAATATATATTTTTTATCTGCAATGTATCTTCTTCATCTATTGCAATCTGTCATTGATGGATGAAGGTTGTAGGTCTGTCATTAGCGGCAGACCAAGTTGTACTTGACCGGTAAAGGCATAAAAGGTGAAGTTTTTTCATTATGTAACCCACATATTGTATTTCCACTTTGATTTCGAGTGGAAGTATGGCATTCATGCCACCACCTTGGTGGAGCTCCACCGCTGCAGTCACATCACCACCTTGTTGGAATTCCACCACTGCAGTTACGCCACCAACTTGCTGGACCTTCACTGTTGTATTCGTGCCACCACCTCGATGGTGCCACAACATTGTCGTTGTCCCACGAAGTAGGACTTAGGGGAACCAGTTCAGAGGCGAGGGTCAAAGTGGAAACAAATTTTCTATCCAATCCTCCTTGTTTCTAGCGCAGCTCCCCCATAGGATAAGATTTTAACTAATGAGGAATATAGGATAAGCTTATTCTATCATATTGGTTCACCAACTTATAGATTAAAAGAGGTTAGGATAGCTTATCATGTCTTATCTTCCTTATCTCAACTCCCAAACGAGTCCTAAGAGTTTCGAGAATGGAACCAGGGAAATGGAGAAGTAAGATCTTCAAAAGTGAGAAAGTTAAGATTTTTGCTGCATAGTTTGTTCTGCAAGAACCTGCAATGTAAGATGCATAATTTTTTCTATATTTGTCTAAATTAAGTGAACCCGTACTCATTTGAAAGGTAACACCTTAAGTCCTAGTTAGTCAAAATTTTATACTTTTTGGCTCACTAGTTTGATGTCATATTTAATTTGAAGCAAGCCTAAGGTCTACATACTACAGTATGTTAAGCTGCATAGTCTGCATTGCACATTGCATAACTCTTACCATAGGTGTTCAAAACACATAAACTTGGACTCTTTAGAAAGCTAACATCTTTAACCTTTCCTTCAATTTCCATATAACATCATTATAACTTCTGTTAAAACTTAATAAACAATTATTTTTTCCTTCATCTTTTTTTCATCTTCTTACTATATAACAACGTTTTTGGATGAGATGATTTGTGTCTCTTTCAGCTTAACCAGTGGTCTCAAGTTCGAACTCGAGCTCTGGAAATGCAGCAGCGTTAAAACTTTTGAGGGAGAGCTTTGTTGCCGTGTGGTCCTACCAGCTCGAGGGATTAGTCTCCGCAATTATGCACAAATGATACCTTGAAAAACCAAAAAAATATATGTACTATTTTAAAGATTATAATATTTTATTTAATTAAAGAGGGTAAATGTGGAATTAAACTAAAATAGTAAGGATAAGAAAAAGAAAAAAATTAATATTCTATAAACTCAAATACTACGTGAAGTAACGTCTTAAAGAAACACTATAATCTCATGAAAAAATACTATAAGTTAATGACAAATGTAATTATCAAACAGAGTTATTAATCCATCCATTATGAAAATCACATTTGAAAAAAATTTCTCTCAAATAACTTTTAAAATAATTATATTAAAAAGTATTATTTTCATGTTTATATTGAAACTAATCTAAATCATACCTACACCCAAAGATGGAGAGAAAAGTCAAAAGATCGAGCGGATTGAGCATTTTTTGTTGATTGCCACAATACTGCAAGACTCTGCGGGAAGCTCTCCCAAAAGAAACACAAATCGTCTACGCTGGCAATCCTTAAACACTAAAAGCAACCAACCAGGAACAAGCACACGGATTAGGAATTATTATTTTCAAATAAAAAAAGAAAAGAAAAGGACTCCGTTTGTTTCCAAAAAAAAAACCGTTGAAGCCTTCAAGTCCACGTTCCCCAAATAAACCGACCTAGCCCTCATTCATTCATCTACGCTATAAAATCCCTACCTTCTCTTTCTTCCGTCATTCTCATCTCTAACTTCAATTCAATTTTCCAATTTCATTTTTCTCTTGCCTCAGCGCTTCAATATCCTCTTCTTATTCATTGATTGATTGATCTGAATCGATGGCTCGTACGAAGCAAACTGCTCGCAAGTCCACCGGTGGCAAGGCTCCAAGGAAGCAACTCGCTACCAAGGTACCTCTTTCTTAGGGTTTCTTTCTATTTTCTTCAAAATTAAAATTTCTCTCTAGTTTTCTAATCAAGGTTACGTTATTCGTTGTAGGCTGCAAGAAAATCTGCTCCTACAACCGGTGGAGTTAAGAAGCCCCATCGTTACCGCCCCGGAACTGTTGCCCTGCGGTAATTATTTTCCCTGATTTCATCCCGTTTTGTGTTTTCTCAATTTTAATTTTGATTTTTCGATGTATTTATTTTGGTAATTGTGTATGGTTTTCCAGTGAGATCCGAAAATATCAAAAGAGTACAGAACTCTTGATTCGCAAATTGCCCTTCCAACGTCTCGTTCGTGAAATTGCTCAAGACTTCAAGGTCTGTTATTTTTAAAATCGTAGATGAATTTTAATATTTGTTTGTTTTAGTGGTCAAGACTAAGGTTTGGTATTGTTGCAGACTGATTTGAGATTTCAGAGCCACGCGGTGCTTGCTCTTCAGGAGGCTGCGGAGGCGTATTTGGTGGGATTGTTTGAGGACACCAATTTATGTGCCATCCATGCTAAGAGGGTTACTATAATGCCCAAAGACATTCAGCTTGCAAGGCGTATTCGTGGCGAACGTGCTTAGTTTAGTTTCATTCCATTGCCTTTTCATTTTACAATATAGAGTTTAGATGGGTGGGGTGGGGTGGGGATCAAGTTTTTATTTATATTTTATATTTTTCGTTGTATATTGATTGACCTCTTCCCTTGTAGTTTAATGTTATATGAGATCTTCTGCCTTATGATTCATCAACTCATGGATATAATGAAAGATTGCGTCCCTGTTTACTCGATTATTCGAAGTCGTCGCAGCTAAAATCATTGATATATACTTGACCATGCTCCAAAATTTTGAAATATAAACACTATGCGATGACAATCAAGCCTACGTATCTGATTAGCCATTGTTTTTGCTTACGTTTCTGCTCGTGTGAATATTGGTTACCTGAGTTGTTAAATTCCATTTACGCTAGAGAGTCGGCGAGTTATCGAGTTTGGCAGATTGAGCGAGTTGATTTGACATGGCCCGTATATGGATATTAATTAGGTCATGGTTGATGGATGTGATTGGTTGCAAACCGTCACTCCGGTATGAGTCATTGGATTTCATATATTCAGACTCTTGATTTATTTTATCTAAAAAAATAAATAAAAATTGTAAGTGGAGAAAGATAGAGCAGCGTGACCGCAAACAATCTCCATCCATGGTTGACTGGCCTTGGGCCTTGGTGTTTCTTACTAATGCCTTAAAAAACTACTGGACTTGAGAAAACGGACCGGTCATTTGAACTAGTAAAGATACTGATTCATGACTTAATAATTCAACTAGAGCACATAACCAAGAACTATCTTGCAACATTAATGGACCGAATCGATGGGCTCGGGCGAAACATAATCAGCCAAACCCTACTAGTACTTTATAAACAAAGGTTGGCGTTAGGGGTGTTCGCGGATTGGATTGGATCGGTTTTAGACTAAAAAACCATCCGATCCGATGATGAAAACAACATGCGGTTTGGATTGGATCGGTTTGCTTTCTTAAAAAAATCCTATTCAATCCAATCCAATTAAATTCGGTTTGGATTGGATTGGATAATTCGGTTTTTGTTGATACATCCTAAAATAGTAATAACTTCCTTCTAAACACATAAATAATAACTATCTCATTACAATGTTGGAACTTGGAACAACTTCCTCTTTTCCTCATAAACACAACAACAAGTCAATAATAACAACAACCAGTCAATAATAACAAAATAAAATTCTTCATCAACAGGTCCCACACTAGCAAAACATCAATATAATCAAGAAATTCAATAGGCAGCAACAACAACAATCTGATTGTCCAAGCATCAGTTCAGCAGCAACAGCAATACTAAACCCTTCATCAACAGATTCAACAGGTCCCACACTTGCAAAACATCAACATAAAAGGTGCAATCAGTACTCAATAATCAACTAATTTTACAAAAAAACAAAGGCAGTATGTATTATGTAATATATACCTACCAACAAGCATCAGCAACAATATCAAATTAATCAGACTCAGGTCCAGAATCATCTATAGAAGGTTGTGTAGTTGGCATTAGATCTAAGGATTTTAAAAAAAAATGTGTTAATGATTGGTTAAATCAGAATTAATATAAATACATAAATAAAATCAGAATTAAATCAGCACTAGTTAGAATAAAGTAATTTACCTAGCTCCATCTTTTCAAATTCTTCCACAAGTTCTTCAATATCAGTTGTTATTGGAGTGGACCGGAACCAATTTTGTGTACAAATTAGAGCCTCAACAGTCTTTGGAGTAAGGGAACTCCTGTAATTATTAAGAATTCTACCGCCGGTGCTAAATGCAGATTCTGAAGCAACTGTGGATACCGGCATTGCCAATACATCCTTGGCAATTAGAGCAAGAATAGGATATTTACTAGAATTCACCTTCCACCAATTCAAGATATCAAAATTCAGAGTTTTTTTCTCCAATGGCTCCATGAGATACAAATCCACCTCATTTTTATTCATACTCTCATTAGCAATGATGTCCTTCTCAAACTCCACCGCAAATAAAGAAGTATCAATTGGTGCTATATCAGAAGTTTCCATCTCAAGAGTAGTTGTAGATTGAGATTCACCATTTCCATTAAAAAGTCTATAACTATTGAACATTTTGAGAAAAGTATCCTTTACACTTCCACCTAAAAATTCAGCATCCTCTTTATCATAAAGCTTCTCAAAACTCCACTCCACAAATCGAAGCTTGTATCGGGGATCAAGCACCACAGCAATAAAAATCATCATGTTTATATTTTTAATGCTGCCCCAATATTTATCATGCTTGGCTTTCATTTTTTCAGCCATGCTCCCAAGCAATGGATCTAAACTATTTGCCCAAGTTTTTAAAGTACTCAATATCATGCAATATTCATGAAAATATTGTGAAGAAGTCACAAACAAAGAGCCTGATACTTTCTTAGTGACATCATAAAAAATTTTTAGAAACCGAACAAACACCCGTGCATGATCCCAATCCTCAGTGTTTGGAATACCACCTGACATCAATACATATTCTGTGTCTCGCTCTCCCAACCTTTTAAATGCCTTTTGAAACTTTAGAGCACTTTCAAGCATAAGGTAAGTGGAGTTCCATCTAGTAGGGACATCTAATTGCACTGTAGAATTATCTTGTATCCTACATTCCTTTATAAAATTTTTGAACCTATCCATACGACCAGGGGAAGCACGCACAAATCTAACAGCATTTCTAATCTTAGTAATGGACTTACGCAACTCCTTTAATCCATCATTAACAACAAGATTTAGGATATGAGCGCAGCACCTAACATGCAAATATTCACCTTTCAATGGATGAGCATTCCAATCCTCCATTCTAACTTTTAAGTAAGAAATAGCAGTATCATTTGAACTTGCATTATCAACAGTAAGAGTGAAAACTTTAGAGATTCCCCAACTCAAAAGGCACTTCTCAATTCTCCTACCAATAGTTTCACCTTTATGATTCTTGATCAAACAAAAATTCACTATCCTTTTATGCAATTTCCATTCATTATCAATGAAATGTGCAGTGAGGCATAAATAATTCAAATTTTGAACAGAACTCCAGCAATCAGTAGTTAGACAAACACTTTGATTTGGAACACTAAATACAGTTTTCAGCTTATTCTTTTCATTGATATAAAGGTTCCAACAATCCCTAGCAATAGTGATTCTACCAAGAATTGTCAATCTAGGTTGCACAACACTCAAGAAATGTCGGAATCCCTCCCCCTCAATAAACTTGAATGGTAACTCATCAACAATAATCATCCTAGCAAGTGCTTGTCTACATGCTTCAACATCAAATGCAACACCAGTAAAAGTATTGCCTCCCCCTTTCCCATCTTCTTTTTTTAATTGGTGGAGACTAAGAATTGTTTGACTAGGATCATTAGAGGCTTTTGGAAACTTTTTGCATTGACTCAACAAGTGATTTTTCAAATTACTTGTGCCATTTCTATGTGTATCACATGCATAAGATGCCCCACACCAATTACATCTAGCTCTAGGGCTTTTTGACTTAGGAGGAAATTCTTTAGTAAAATGATCCCATGTCCAAGATCTAGGTCTGGTAGGTTTCCTCTTACCTGCATCATCTTCTTCTTGGGCTGAAGTGTCTCCACCCTTCCTCTTCTTGTCATTCATGGGCACATTTGGGTTGTTTGAAGTGGTTTGTGGCTCAGCAATTTCGTTTGAAGACTTGATGGATTCAACATTCTCAGAAATTCTCTCAACATCTTGAGTATTTTGTGTCTGCATACACAAAACAAGCAAATTAAAATGTTATTAAACATTGATGTGAAAGTAAAATTCTACTAAATAAGCTCAAAACTTACCTCAGACATTTCTGGTCAGGTAGCTAACAGGGATGACAAGCTCTATTAGGCTTATGCTTTTAACTGCCAAATCAGAAATAATCAGGAAAAATCAGAGACGAATTTTAAGCCAGAGCAAAGAGGATCCAAAGCAAAGAACCCAAAAAAATCAGAGAACCCTAAAATTTTACAGAGAACAAATCAGAGAACAAATTTTACACAAATCAAATCTAATTACACGAATATATGAAGTCGAACCAGCCCACCCATCATTTCTCATCTGCATTTTTTCACAGGCTCTTCACTTCAACCCGCCCACCCTAACACCACTGATTCCTTCAACGATCTGAGACACTTCTCTCTCCCACCCTCAAATCCAACACTCTCACTCCACCCAAAGCTAAACAGAGAGACAAAACAAAAACAAAAACAGAGAGAGAGAAAAAAAAATGGGGTTGGGTTTGTTAGCTTCCAAAGCCATGAGACCCACCTCAAGCCCGAAGCTTCCGCCGCACAACCCCATTTGATCTAAAAGAAGAAGGAGAAGAAGAAAAGACTTACAGTGAGAAGAAGGTGGTGGTCGCACGAATAGAACGAAAAGCTGATAGTGGTCGCACGAACAAGAACAGAACTCGACGGTGGAGAGAACGACGATGAAGGGAGCAGAAGGGCGAGCAGAAAGGCGAGCAGAAGGGCGAGCAGAGGCGAGTAGAACGGCGAGCCGAACGGTTAGCAGAAAGGCGAGCAGAGGAGTTCGCGGATGAGAGAAGGGAGGGACAGCGCTGTTGGAGGGAGGGCGTAAAGGAGTGGAGGAGGATCGGGATATGAGGATAGGTCGCGTTAGGTTAGGATAGTATGGGCATGAGGGTAATTTCATATTGAAAATTTTATGTATGTACAATTATATCGGTTCGGTTTGGATTGGATCGGTTTTTCCAATGCCAACCGAAAACCGATCCAATCCAGTAAAAAAAAATCGATTTTTTCGGTTTTCGGTTTTTTCGGTTATCGGCTTTTCGGTTATCGGCTATTCGGTTCGGTTACTGCGGTTTACATCGGTTTGGATCGATTTATGAACACCCCTAGTTGGCGTAGCGGAGAAATAGTGGCCGAGTGGAACATGTCGTGCTTCAATGTTTCTTTTGAGGAGTGTAGATCATTTTCATTTGTTTTAGGTTTTATTATTATAATTTTGGGTGTATAAAAGACATATATTTCTAAAGTAGAATCTAAAATTATAGTAATAAAACTTTCTATTTCTTTTGAAAAATGGAAAGGATTTTTACTCTTTTTTGTGCGGCTTAGAATGACAAAAGTAGAGGAGGAAGAAGCATAAATTGTTAGACTGCCAATTTTAATCAGTGTTCCACCGGTTTTCAATATTAGCAATTCTAAAAAAAATTAATTGATCAACTCCTATAAATTCTTTAACTTATCTCATGCATTGTATTTACACCAAAAAATATTCATGCATTGTATGAGTTATTTTAATAAAATTTAAATTAAAAGAGAAAAATATTTGAAACATAAAAACATAAATAATTAATATATGGATTTAATTGGTATGCATTGACAATGTAAAGGTTTCTTACACTGTCAACCAATCAGAAATGATCAAATTAGTAAAAAATATTGACTCTTATTTTAACTACCTTAAAAGTCATTGAAACTGTGATTTTTGATTGGTTGACTGCGTAAAAATTTTTAGCAATTAAACTCTTAATATATTTAGATAAATTTCATTACAATATAAATTAAGATAGAAAGTTATTTAAACTATAAAAAATACGTAAAATTAATTAAAGAGACAATTTAAATTACAAATATCAAGGATGGCACGTTTCATTCTAAAAGAGAGAATAAATTAAGAAATTAAGTCTGTCAAGAGAATATAATTTAATTTGTCATATACAGATGAAATTTTACCCAAATTTCTTTTCCCAAATTTGTAATAAATTATTTTAAACAGAATTTTAAAAAAATAATTGTTTCAATGAAAAAATATTTTGGAAAACGTTTAAATGACAAAAGGCTAAAATTATTATTTATTTAAATAAATAACTTCATACACTTTTTTATATTTTATTTTGTAAAACTGATTTTTTTACGCAATTCTAACAAAACATATTATCTTAAATCATTTCAGCAAATATGTACACATGATTCTATTAAAATCTATTTTTTCAATGAGAAAAGAAGACACATACCGTCAGTATAAATCAATTTTACACTAACCTCCAATGAAAACTCACTATTCTATAGTTAATTTTAAAATGTAGTTACAAAATCGGCTGATGTTTCGACATGATATGCTCTTATTGGATGTCAGTGTAAAATTAATTTACACCGACAGTGCATGTCCATTAAACTCTTCTTCAATTACCAATTATATATATAATTGATAATGAGAAAAATCTATTTTTCACATCTGTGTTCGAATTAGCTGTGAAAAATGATTATTTCAATAATCGACAATTGTTATAATAAATTATAATAGAATCAATTTTATATTTGAATGTGTTTGTTGAAAAGTGATTTTTAATAATTTATTTCATTTGCTTTGTGTAAAAAAATCACTTATATATGGTAACTTAAAAAAAGTTATTTGTATATTTTAATAATATATGTTTGGTAGTTAGTTTTGAAGACGTAAAATAGGAAGAATGTAATTGATTTCAAAAAAATCTAACAACTTTTAAGTAAGTTTCAAACTTCTATATCCTTTAAAAAAAAAAAACTAATAAAATATAATTATTTTATAATTTGATTATTTTATTCAAACATATTAATTTCTACTAAAAAAAAACAAAAATAACGTTTACCAATAGTTTAACACAACCTATCTTGACTCGTATTTAGAGGCTCGAGTGCTGCCAAATTGTGCAGTCACATATTTTGACAAATCCATCCGCTACAATTTGAGTGAAAATTCTCTTCAGCAAAACATCAACCATTAAATACCTTCAATAATTTATCTCGGCCATTAGATGCATAGAGACTCCCAATACATATGATTAGGGCAAGTGGTACATGTAGAAAAACTTTTGCTGCACAAATTTAAACAATCAAAATGCATGACACGGAATTATTACATACTATATTCATGAAACAATAAACGATATCCCATTACATAATAGTTGTTGTGTGTCCTTCTCAAAAAAAAAAAAAAAAAATAGTTGTTGTGTGGTATCATGCAGGAGGTGTGCGGCACCATCCAAAAATACATAAAATAATACGAGATGCATATTTATTAAGAAAAGATAAGATTTAAATTTCAAGAAAATATAATTACTTTATTTTGATATATATTAAGAGTTTAATTTCTATACACTGACAGTGTAAAGTTTTTTACACTGTCAACCAATCACCAATCATGATATAGATGACTTTTAAGGTAGTTATGATAGGAGTCAAACAAATGTACTGACGTGATAATTTATGATTGGATGTCTGTGTAAAAAAACTTTACACTGTCAGTGTATAGAAATTAAACTCATATATTAAATATATTTTTTTTGTTTCCCAGGGTATCCTCCGTGCGCAACTGCAGAAATTAATCCCTCGAGGTACTGGACGACATTTAAGGATTGTCTTATCCCAACCAGGTTTTTCTCCGTACGCAAGAGCCAGAAATCGGACCCCTAACCACTTGCATAAGGGAACCGAACTCGTTACCACTCGAACCGATCATATGTTGGTAAATATATATAAATTAGAAGTTAAAATATATAAAATTATAAAAAAATATGCGTAGTTATTAAAAAAAATTATGAATTAAAAATAAAAATATGATCTAAAGAGAATTTTGAATAAACCTCTTATAGTTAAGAATGTAGTAGCAAAAATAAAAATATGATTTAAAATTAATTTAGGATATATAATAAATGATTATAATTGTTATGCATTGTTTCCGCAATTAATAGAAATTGATGTTATAATATTTCATGACTATATGGGATATAATTGTTTATCTTTCTTAAAATCTAGTGCGCGTGATATATAATCAATGAGTGAAAAACAACTTATTTATTTAAATATCAAAATCTTATAAACTTAATTTACTTTCTGCATTTGCTTCTTAAATAACATTTATATTTGAGGCAGCTGAAAAAATTAAAATTGAAGTTTAAATGCAATAGAAATTAATTTTTTTAATGAGTTTAATTGATATACACTGATGGTGTAAAATATTTTTACATAGACATCCAATCATAAGTTGTCACATCAGTAAAAAAATTATCTCTCATCCTAACTACTTTAAAAGTCATCCATACCATGATTGGTGATTGATTATATGTGTAAAAATATTTTACATTGTCAGTGCATAGCGATTAAACTCTTTTTTAATTTACCAAAACAAATTTAAATTGTTTTAGATAAATATACTCAACTTTCTTTCGTTATTTGTTTTATTGCTGGCTGCTACCCCTTGTTGTTTCTTCTACTCTTTTTCGTTGTTTGAAAAATCAAGATTTAAATTTGCACACAATTTAAATGTACATGAGTTTAGCTTCACCCTCTTACAAAATTCAACTCTTTTGATATAAACCATCTGATATTCAGACACTACAAGAGGTGCTGACTAATACAGATAGGACCACAAAAACATCAAAGTTCTCCTTATCAAATTGTTAATGCATGCAATTGCATTCCTAGAGGCTGGAAGTTGAGACCTTTAGTTAAGTTAAAACAGTCAAGCTGCGTGCTAGCTAGCTGCAAGCCCAGCCCAAGGATAAAGTAAGTGAGATTCTTACTTTAGGCGTATCAAAAAAATAATTTTTTCTTTAAAAAGAGTCTATTTTATATCTTTATATACTATCTTTTTGATATATTTGATACATCAACAAATATAAGTTATCCCATTTTGTATAAGAGCTTACCATTAGCTGTAAGGTTCAGGGATGAACTCCTCACTGTGTACAAAATAATTAATTTTGTATGAGAAAATTGTTCCATTAATTTTTGACTTAATTGCACTTTTTGTCCCCCAATTATTTTAAATGTGCGATTTTGGTCCCCCAAAAATTTTTATTACACTTTTCGTCCCTCAATTTTTTCAATTATGCGATTTTAGTCCCTCAAAAAATTTAATTACACTTTTCATCCCTCAACTTTGTGAAATTATGCAATAAAAGCCTTTATTTTGGTTCTTAGAAGGACTAATTTTGCACAATTTCACAAAGTTGAAGGATGAAAAATACAATTAAATTTCTTGAAGGACCAAAATCGCACAATTGAAAAAGTTGAGAGACGAAAAGTGCAATTAAAAATTTTGAGGGACCAAAATCGCACAATTTAAAAAGTTAGGGGACTAAAAGAGAAATTAAGCCTTAATTTTTTTAAAAGACCTCATCATAGAGTTTTTTATGCCATCCGTGATTCAGTGTTTTACAAAATCTTACTTGTAATCCTCCTATTATAAAGTAAGAAAACATTAATTTAAAAATTAATACTTGGAAATATTATTAAAAAAATTAATAATTTTTATTTAATAATTGTACAATTATTAGGATAATTGAATACCATATAGATATCCGCAAATAAAACTAACAAAATGTGTGTCTCTTGAAACCAAAGTAACCAATGAACAAATAATTTTTTTTCTCCTAGGTAGCTAAAAGGAAGAAATCACTGCATTCTGATCCAAATTCCCTCGCTGGGGATATATTGATGAACCGCAAAGAGAAGATAGAATCCGGGTGGTGCAAGAACAGAGGAACCGGGTGTTGTCACCTCAAATTCATAAGTGGAATTCCCAAAAACATTCAGTTTAGCCGTGGACAATACCAACAACCTCTGGTTCATGGAGAAAGAGTGCGTATTAAAAGGAGGTGCCAACATTGTCACACACACCGAATCTAGCACAAGCTTCCCCTTAACCTGGAATAACATGTTGAACTTCTGACTATACGTGAGATTAGTTTGAGAAGCAGGTTGTAGGATCATTGGACGCATAGGTGAAAGCTGAGGATCCAAATACCAAGGAGAATATGCCTCTAACCTCATCTCAGTAGGATAAAGCACGTTACTGAAACTGTAAAATTCGTGAGGGTTGCTGCCACCTACAAGTACTCGACCATCACGAAGCAAAACGGTTGCAGAGTGGTACATCCTAGGAATTACGGTTGGGTTTTGCACGTCGAACCGTGAACCGCCAACGCTATCGGTCTTATAAAGGAACGGTTCCAAAACCGGGTTCACCGCAGTGTTCCACCCAGCAGCGCCTAAAGCCGCTCCATTGATTATCAAAACGTCACCGTTTGGTAGCATCACCATATCATTCATAACCCTACCCCATGGCATGGTCTCCATGGCCCACTGTGGATTCAGATCCGTGATTTTCATCCGAGCGCATGTGTTCAATGCTTTGACAAATTGACCCTTCCATGTTTTCTCAAACCCCCCTCTTGGAGCTCCACCGCAAATCAAAACCTCCGCTTCCAAATTCGGCGATTCTAAATTCTTCAAGGGAAGCAACACTGCCGAACCGGTACTAGGATAAGACCTGGGATCACCACCCGGTATTGTAGGATATGTCCTCACTACGGTGCCGTTTTTGTAGTTGAACAAGATAGCACGGTTGTTTGCGAAAATGAAGAGGTTGCCGTCCACGTTGAGAAAAACAAAAGGGTAAAGATTGTTATCCACGTGTCTATCACGGGTTTGTGCCAGAAATGGTAACAAGTATGTTCCACTATCGGAAGGTGTCTTGGGATAAAACTCATAGTTGAATTGCATTGTGCCTCCGATAATAATCTGTCGTCCATCTGGCAAGATATGATTGGTGGAGTACCATCTTTTCACATTGAGTCCACCTTCGATTTCTTTCCAGTCACACGTTAGGCATGGAGTGAAGGTTCTCACGTTACGCTCTCCGTCACTGTACCCTCCGGTTTGGACTAAGGTTCCGTCCGCCACAGCCGAACCAGAGGAACACCATGTGTCCGTTTGTACGAACAACGCACGGATAGTGTTGGATGCGACGTCGTATTCGACTGAGTGAGCGGTGCAGTCCGTTTTGGTAGCTAACTCTGTTGCGTCGTGACGGCACGTGCCATTGGGTAAGGTTAAGTTGGATAAGCCAAAGTCTGTTCTATCGAACATGACGACGCGGTCGTTGTGTAATAGTTGCATGTGCATGGCAGAAATGCCTACACTTTTTTGAAGGAGCTGCCAGTATCCAATGGAGGCTAAGGTTGGAGATGGAACGGTCACGGCAGTGAAGAAGAGAATGTGGAAGAGCAATGAAGATACAAGAAGGGTACCCATTTTTGTTTTCTAAATAGCTGCTTAGTTTACTAGGAATGTCTCAAAGTGACTAGTTAAGTTGAAGTTTGTAACTGAGTTCAAGGCGTGGCCTTTAAATAGGAAAATGTATTTTACATCATTCGTTGGAATTATACTTCGTATATCATGAGCTGAGTTTGGATGAAAATTTATACATGTCATATTTTTAAATACATTTGGTGGTATGTATAGTAAATATGAAAAGGTGTCTGATTGGGGTGATCAAATAGTGGAATTGCTTTCAATATTTTCACTTGTAAATCTATTTCCCACGCGGTTGTTAACCTTCCTTCTCTATATAATTTTGGCTCAAGTCAGAAAATGCTGTATCCAGAACAAATCTTCTCATCCCTTTATCAAATGTACCTGTTGTATTTTTTTTTCCCTTTTAAACATACTTGCAATGTCAGTACAAATATGAGATGAGTAGTTGAAATATAAATCACAGCTTGTTGCTTACTATGTGTAAAAATGTTGTAAATGATTGATAATGAGCTGGAAATATTAAGGAAAAATATTGATGTGGTTAAAATTACTTTCTATAAATTAAATAAGACTTTATTTATTTGGTTATGATATGAATGTGTAAATTTCACTTATCCAACAATTATCTTTAAATCTGAGTGAATTATAACTAAATTTGTATAATTAACACATCATTGTTTTATCTATTTTTTCCGTGAATACATTTTTTTATCTCTCTTCTTAATTCCTTTTTAATTAGTTTCAATAGTACAATGCATGCATGTTGAACATAAACGAACGAGTGCACTGTAAAACACAAAAAAGTGCAATCCGTCAAAATGCTTTAATAAATATATTACTCGTGTTTAAGGTGAAATCAATTGCATGTGTTGCACTCTTGAATCCAGTAAATGCATCCATAACAAGAATTGATAACTTTGGGTGCCTAAATTACTAATCCAAATACCTTAAGTTTGGCTACAAAATCAATCTTAACTTACATCACTTCTTTCCACTCATATGTAGACTACATTCCATCGAACACACTATAGTAAGTCAGGCGGAATTCAGACGAGCACATCAAATTAAGTCCGACAGAATCGCTCTATGTGAGTGACAAGTCACTGTATTTCCCGTCCTAAAGCTACAGAATCTGAATCCATTTTTTTTGCATATTAAGACCCATCATTCTTTTTTTCTTCCGTAACATCCTTTACAAAAGGAGTGTGATCGTCAGCGACCTATGTCGTGGAGTGAAATAGTTAGATCATTATTCCATAAGATTTATCTATATAAGGAGACAATTGGTAGGAAAATTCTTTGTTTATTTCTCGCCCATGAATTATAATTCCCAGAAATAATATAATTATGTGAATGTTAAAAATGTTTTTTATAGGTCAAAACGCATTATCTCATTATTATAAGATTTAAAATATGAACTCTCATGGTATTGTGGTTGGATACTTGGACCACAAAAGCTCTTGCTACTGTAAGACTGTTCCTCGTGTGGTTCGGTATGTACTGCTCCCAAGTTCAACTATTGGGTAACAGGCCGGCAAGTACCAAATCAATAAGTTTTATTTCAATCCGTTGGGCAACATCAGTAGTTATTCAATAAAAAAAAACTGACAACTGGGCTTGACATGTGGCTTGTTCGGGCAAGGCACGGTATTGTTGTAATTGGGGATGTAAACGAGTCGAGCCGAACCAAGTACTTGAAGCAAGCTTCTGAAAAAAATGGGAAGCTTGAGCTTGACTCATTTATTTAAACGAGTCTAACCAAAAGTTTGAGTTTGGCTTATTAACTAACGAACCGAGTCCGAATAGTTCACGAATAGCTCAGTTCATTTACATTCTACTTAACTCATTTATAACTTAATTATTTTTTTTGCATTTATGAAAAATTTCCTTAAATTATTTCTTATTTTTATAAATTTTTAATAAAATATTATATATATTTTTATAAGTAAAAGGTACATTGATAAGAGTACAACTGTAAAAGGATACTCTAACTCATATACAAGAAATAAAAAATGAAGAATTAAAGGACCCTATTAGATCTACAAAATCAATTATAGAGATTAAAACAAAAACTAAGTATGCAATTGCTTTACAGGATGAGAAGGCTCCCGATCCATTTCACATATGATTGGACTCTCATCTAAATAGAGTTCAATCTCAGATTTGGAAGTTGGAGTAGATTCATTTTGCCTGACATAATTTATCAACTTAGACCAATCAGTTGAGAATGATAATCTTTGTGGTAAACGAGAAGTAGAACCAGTAGATTTTGTAGGTTACAAACTTTTTTCCCCATATAATTACTGGTTTGCCACCGTCTTTTCATTACTTTTCTTTCAGTTACAAGTTTTCACCGTCTAGGATAATTACAAAAACTAGGATTAGGATATATATATAACGAGCTATTCACGAGCCGTTAACATCGAGCCTATAAGACTTGGGTTTGGCTCATTTAAATAATCGAGGCCAACTTCAAGCTTGGATATGTTTATTTAATCGAACGAACGAGCTTGATCGAGTATTTAACGAATCAAGCTCGAATAATTCACGAATAGCTCAGCTCATTTACAACCCTAGTTGCAATTGAACCATTTTTTTTACAATGTTTATCAACAACTTTATTGACAACTAACATTTTATTAAAAAAATGTTTTTTAAAAATATATATTTTTTCATAATAATGTAGTAGTGGTTGGAGGGTGAAGGCCGACTATGGTCGCCGGCACCGATGATGATGATGGTTGTCGATAACAAATGAAAAAAAAAATAAGAGAAAAATAAAAATAGGATATCACTATATAAATATATAAGATATATGTATATTTATATAATTTCTTGTATAAATATTAAGGGTGTAATCACATCGTTTTTTATTGGATTTGGGATAATTTCGTATCCGATCTAATTAAAATTGATCGGATTGGATTGAATTGAATTTTGTAAAGTTTTTGTTTGAATCCAAACCAAACCAATCCGATTAAAGTCGGGTTGGTTCGGATTGGATTATCAAATTACTCTAATTTTTATTTATTTTAATTTTAATTTTCAAAAAATAGTAAAAAATTCTATAGAAAATCAATAAAAAAATTGAAAAAGTAATCCACTTACAGAAAAAATTATCACATATAGTAATTTCTCAATACACTGGCAAATTCATAATACACTAAATATGATTAAATTGAAACATGTACTTGTTGAAACCATGTAATGAAACAAGAGTAGATCTTGCCTGTAAAACAAAGATTTAATAAACAAAATCGTGATCATGTGAATTGTATACACAATATAATTGATGGTAATTATATTAATTGTTTCCTGCTAAGGGAGTATACAGTGGATGCGAATATAACCACGTAATTGACATAAGCAAGACACACATTGTCTGTAACTAATATTTGATGGATATCAATGCATAATGAAGATGAAATACCCACAAAAACAAAAAAAACAAAAAACAAGTAGAAACCCCAACAATATTTTATGCATTTGCCCCTCTTAAAACCTTTCTTCGGTCACAATAAACTTGTCCCCCCTACTCTGAATTCCCCTTTGTAAGCAAAAAAGTTAATATATTTTTTAGTAAAATAAATTTCAAGTAGTAACTACCACAAAAAGGTTTCTCGTATACTAATTTTTTAATAATAATAATAATATTATAATAAAGTTAATAATAATAATATATTATTTTTTTAAGTGATCCATTTAATTAAGATTAGACAAGTCAAATTTTTTTTAATCTGATATTTGAACCGATTGTTTTGAAATTCAACATTTAAAATCCGATTCTCTGAACCGATTCAAATCATCAAAATTGATTTTGTTTGATTCGAATTTACTCAATTCGCTAAACGGATCAAATCTTGTTGTAGAAACAAGGACTGTTTTGCTGACTAATTAAAAATCAAAAGGACTTTACTTCTATTATACATGCGAGTGATTAGTGAGAGGAATATCAAATTTCACACGAGTTCATTAGTGCACATTAATCCTCCCGAATAATAACAACATATAATAAAGGAGTTGTAGGTATGAAAATAATAATAATAATAATATAAAAGGATAAAAATACCAGTTTTTGATACTCTGCTTTGACAATATACACGTGTTGCTAACAAATAATGAAGGTGTAGTTTGGAAATTTCATATCATGGTTCCCTCGTCCATACTTTTAAACCCGTAGAAGAAATTTGCATTTTATTGATAGATAAAATTTATTATTATATGTTTAAAATTTATAGATATATGTAAAATTTATATTCTCTTATTGTTGGTCCATCTGTTTATTATGAGCGATGAATACCAATGGAAAATAAATGTCATTATAGATTTTACCTACGGTCCACATATATTTACCTACAGTTTTATTTGACTATCAATAGATTTTACCTGCGATCTATTTATCTTTACCTATAGTTTAACTGGAATTAATATCTATACCTATAATGTTAATAACTATCACTAAAAGTACTTGTAAGTATATAACAAATTTCTTATAATGAACAAAAAAGGATAAAATTTACGTACAAGATTGTTTGTGGGTTGTTTTTCAAAGAGGAAAAAAAATGTATAACAGCTTCTCTATTAAAATGTAACACGTATAATAACTATTACACATATTTTTTGCTTATAAAAAATATTATAAACACCAATAAAATTGTAACTAAATTTGGTCCCAAACAAAGTTCAAGACCCGTGAATCAAATTTCAGAGAACCAATGACCCGTGATACACACAATCTGCCATAAAGGCTACCATCCTATAAGCCCACTATTTTTGTTGAAACCAATGACTCTGATCCAAGATCAATCTGTTTTTTTTGGTAATCTCATCCAAGATCAATCTTATCAACCTTTTCTTTAGCATTTAACAAAGTGCATCCTCTTGTGATATCTTAGGTCATGTGTGAAATAGATAGGTACAAACATTAGAAGGGGATTGAATGATGTTTGTAAACTTAAGCGGAATTATAAACTTTTTCACAAGCACAGATAGGTTATAATAGACGAGTAAACTCAAACAAGTCAATCAGATTAATAACTCGTCTGAAGGTTTTCACAGAAAACAGACAATCATTTAAGATGAAAATAGGTTTGATAAATACAATTATAAACCCCTTTAGTTATATGATAGTTAAGATAAATAATCAAACTAAAGAGTTAAGGGAAAAATAGAGATCACTCAGCAGGTTTTATCTTGGGTTACCCCTTAACAATGAGGCTACGTCCATTCCTTGGCAGCACCAAGTTTTCCCACTATAACTGATTTAGGTTACAGGAAAGACAAGTATTATTTTCACACCTAGCCTCTTTAGACTCCAGACGAGTATTGTTTGCACACCTAGCCTCTCCAGGCTCCAGACAAGTATTGTTTGCACACCTAGCCTCTTCAGGCTCAGACGGGTTTGTTTGAGAGAAGTTATAAAGTAAATTACAATTTGAAAGTCTTTCACAAGCACTCAAACGAGTGTATTAAATATGAAGCTCTAAAAGACTGCATAATAACTTCAAATGATTGAAAAATAAATAATGAAAGAATGAAGATATAAATGCTCAGAGTAAATGCTCTTTGATTGCTTTGTTCGTTCTCTTCTCTGCTTGAATCTTCAAAGTCTTCTTCATTAAATAGGCTTCAAGATTTTAAAGCCGTTGAGCACAATGTTTGAAGGCTTGGTTTCTTGCAGATCTTCAATAAATGCAAAAGAGTCGTTCTGATCAGTCATTAAAATCTTGAGAACTTCGCTTGTTCTCTCTCATCAGAATGGTGAAGACTTCTGATGCACCTTTGGTCTTAGTAGGTCTTTATACTTGTTTTTTGCCATCAGAGGGAAGACTTTCCCTTTTGGTGTAAGATGCAGTTGTGTTCAGGCAAAGCACTTTGTTGAAGTTCCTTTTCAGAGACAAGACAACTTTCATCCAATATATTCTTCAACGTTAGTCACCAGACGAGTGAGTAACTTCATTAGACGGATTGACTCTTAATAAAGAGAATGACGTCAGTTTTATAGTCTTTTAGACGGGTGAGTCTTCCTTTGATTAGACGGTTGAAGACTTCATTAGACGGATTGAACTTTCCTTAGTTTAGACGAGTGAACCTTAGCTAGTTCAGACGAGTGAACTTTATCTTAGTTCAGAGGAGTGAACCTTAGTTAGTTCAGACGTGTGAACTTAAGTTAATTCAGACGGGTGATCTTATCCAAGTTCAGACGAATGAACAGTTCATATAGACACTTAATGTTTTAATCTGCACACTAAGCAGACGAGTTAAATACCACAGACGGGTTCAATTAAATCACTGAATAACTGTTTTAATCTCATCAAAACTATGGTAAATGGACATCAGACATTTTGGAGACTCAAAAGTGTATAGTATGCTTCATCCAATCATCTTGTTCGTTTTTCAACTTGATCCAAGATCAATCTTTTTTTTTTTTTTGGTAATCTGATCCAAGATCAATCTTATCAACTTTTTCTTTAGCATTTAACAAAGTGCGCCCTCTTGTGATATCTTAGGTCGTGTGTAGTATGCTTCATCCAATCATCTTGTTCGTTTTTCAACCTGATCCAAGATCAATCTTTTTTTTGGTAATCTGATCCAAGATCAATCTTATCAACCTTTTCTTTAGCATTTAACAAAGTGCGTCCTCTTGTGATATCTTAGCTCGTGTGTAGTATGCTTCATCCAATCATCTTGTTCTTTTTTCAATCTTTTCTTTCCCTTATGTTTTTTTTTTTTTGACAAGGGATTCTTTCCCTTATGTTGATAATAATGTTTTTTGGAGTTTTTAAAATCCTAAATATATCTTCATGCTTATTTGGAGTTTAATTTTGATACATTATTAATGTCAAAAAATTTACACCGTCAATCAATTACTAATCATGTTATGTGTGATTTTTAAGGTAGTTATCATAAGAGTCAAACATTTTTAATGATGCGACAACTCATGATTAGTTGATAATATAAATTTTTTTTACATTGATAGTGTATACCAATTAAATCATCAATGTAAACTCTACTCTATGAAGTGGAAGGATTGTGCATGTGTTACACATCTTGGTCCATGCTGCTAATTAGCATGGGCCGAGTCCATTAGATCAAAATCGCTATTGTTAATCGCGTATTAAGAATACTAATTACAATATCCAAATAAGGTAATTATTTATTGAAAAACTAAAAATATCACTTTCAAAAGTATTAAATAAACCATTTTTCATAAAAGCTTACTTTTCTAGATTTTTTAACGAATGTTATTCAGGCATTTGTCAAAAAAACTATTGGAATAAAAATTCACAAGATTGATTCAATTGGTAAAAATATTAAGGCTCTGTTTGGCAAAAATAGCTGATAAGCTAGCTTATAGCTGATAAACTAATTTTTAGGTGATAGCTAAAAAGCTGACTGATTGAATTCGAAGCGTTTGATAAAATTAGTTGTTGAACTAGCTTATAAATGTAAAATGATATAAAAGGATATATTTATATGATTTTTATATAAATTCTTTTTAAATTGTAATTGAAGCTTAATAATTAGAATATTAATTTTTTAATTAAATTTTAAATATTTTTATTAAATAATATAAATCAAATAAAATGTTTATATGATTTAATTTTTATATAAATTTTATTTTATGAGGGGTCACGTAAAATATGAATTTCATTAAATTAATAAGAGTAAAAATCAGATAAAAGTTAATAAGCTACAAGCTAAATAAAATAGCTTATGAAGAAAAGTTATAAGTTAATGAGATAAGCCATAAGCTAGCTTATTGGAGTTGCCAAATAGAGCCTAAGACTTCTTTTGAAAGGCCGAGCTTCATCATTTACCATCACCTAATTTTCTTCTCTCATTTTTTCTTTCATGTTAGAAAGAAAGTCACAAAAGCAAATTTGTTTTTATGTGTGAGATCCAATAAAACTTGATTCTATGTCTTTCTCTCTCATAATATGAATGAAAAAAAAGTAGCGGATCCAAATCCATCAGCAACCTATCCCTATCATTAATAGACGACAATTTACTATAAACCTTTCACAAGGCATGTGAGCTGTGACATGCCCAAAATCCATAAAAAAAAACTAAAGAAAAAGGCTTAAATAAGTCTTTCATCATGTAAAATGATGATTTCTTAGTTTAGTTTCTATTAAAATTTTATTTGTTTTTAATTTTTCATTTTTAAAAAAATAAAATGGTTTTACTCCTTTATTACGAACTAAAAGCACACTTTTTAAATATTTGTAAGGACTAAAAACGAATAAAATTTTAAGAAGGATTAAAAAAAAACTATTATATTTACAAGGATAGAAACTTCATTTAAACCAAAATTGAATGTAAAAGTAACAGCATAATTGGTGACTCCGTTGCAAATAAAAAAAACTACTCACTAAAGCATCTCCAGTGGCAAAATTTTAAGGAATCCATTTTAATTTTTAAGTAGGTCCATGTATGTCAACTCAAATTTATGACACCCGCTCAATTTTCACTGCAAAGGGGGTTTCTATTACTATGTTCCTTAACTCCTTTCTCTCTCTTCAATATCTCATACTCTCTCTCTCACTTTTACACTATCAAATGCACACAAAAAAATATTTCAATGCTATGAAACTCTCTTTATGGGAAATGTTAAAGATATGTTTGGTAGGCCTTATACAGTTATGCTATGTTTGGTTTTGCGTCAGAGGCCCTAAAATCACGTAACTGGTGACATTTTTGCAAATTTTTTTACTTCCAACGTGAAAGCTTTATAACTGACAAGCTTCTCAAGAACTGCATCCGCAACAGGGTTGACATTGCATGTTTGGTTTAGATTCCGGTGAAAACAAACTGGAAAAAAATGCTAGCAACACACTCAATTAAACTCACGTGGATTGACATTTCGTTGAACTTCCATTGGCTTTTGACTAAAAAGCAACAATATGGTGGTGTGAGCAATACTAGCAACACAATCTTTACCAACGCTTAATTTCTCCAAGACACTCTTTGTTCTTGAGTAAATTTCATGTGGGCCTATGTGATTTAGTGGATCCCACATAAAATTTTCCCAGTAAGAGTATGTTAAAGGAAGTGTTAAAAAAATGTGTTTCTAGTATTTTTCTGATTGCTTTTCTATAAATAGTGCATTGGGAAGCATCTGTTTGCTTCCATTGAAATCTAAACGAAATGAACATTTACAATGTTGTGTTGGAGGTTTGCCTAATGCATTCCATTTTGGAGCAGATCTAGTTTTCCAAAAACCCATCAAACTCTTGAATTTGGTCGGGTCTGATTCAGATTCATGGGAATGTTACTTGAAAACTTGTTTTGGGTAAAGAATATTTTTATTTTGGAATGTTAGTATTATTTTCAAAAACATCATTAAATATAGATTATTTGAAAATGAAAAATTCAAGATTACAAATATTATAAAATGTTAAAAAATAAAATAACTTAAAAAGAATAGTGCAAACCAATATCTATTCATCCCTTTATTTTATGCATGAGTTATTTTCTTACGAACAAAAATATATTGTAATATAATATTAATTTTTTCCTGGGAAATTAGAATATAATTAATATTCTCATCCCTCCCATGGGAATGATTTTAGGGAAACATAGTCAAAAAAACATTCATAGAAATGCTACTTTGCTGGGTATGTATTTTTTAAAAAATCATACTAAACATGAAAATTTAGGATTCTTGACAAACTAAAAAAACCCATATAACAATAAATTCTTTTTATCTGCTTTCCTTTCAATACCGGGAACGATGTTTTGGGTTTTTAACGTGCTAACGATGTATTGAATGATGTATTGGGCTTACCATCCTGCAATTGAACGGTAAATGGCTTCAGTGATTGGATATTAAAATTAAGCAGAATATCCTTATTCCATTGATATTCATTCTATTTCATTCAACCAATTATTAAATGAGAGATACGAATTCGTATGCATCTAATATTTAACAAGAGAAAGAAAATACATGAGATCATGAATGAGAAAATTGTGGAAAAAAATTAAAGTTAAAAAAAGTCACCGAGTGGAAAAGGTTCGCACAAAATTTACGAACCAAACCTTCCTACAAATAAGCATTCCTCTTATTTAATATCAACATATATAGATAGAAGGGAACTTCTATATAATAACAAGACCACGGACGTGCTTAATGACGACTGAAACCACCGAGCTGAAGCTGTGGAACCTGAAATCCATCCTTTACCAGTCACGTAATTAATAACCTACGGAACCTCACTCTCCCCGAATTACGTACCCATGCATGCAGTTAGGAATTGGGGTGGCTAAGCAGTCAAAGCTCAAAGCACCATTCATCCAAAGCTCCTTTACTTGCAAACCTGAATCAATATTAATGCACAAAGAATTAATCTACCATAGAACTCAGAACCCAGGTTTCCATCGTCAAGCCATTTATAAAACCACAGTGATATGCCACCCTTTCCAATCCTGTGAAAATTTCCATCTCCTGTCCTGAAACGATCAAAAGCTCTAATTATAGCACCCCAGTTGATAGAATATCTTATTTCATTAAATTAACTAAAAGGAGATCAAATATCTTATATATAAATGATCGTTTTTAGATATTATGTCAATAGAAAATATAACATTTTTTTTTGTCAAAAAAAAATGATATATATATATATATATATATATATATATATATATATATATATATATATATATTAAATAACATGAAAATAAACACTTATAGTGCCTTGAATTACGTTTTCCCCCATATTACAATCACTTCAGCAGCATGTTTTGTAAAATTGAAATAAATAAATAGATTGATTGATGACAATACTCGTGTTTTTAAGTAAAACAAAATAAACTACTGTTTTTAATTCTTAAGAAAGTGTGGTATGATTTTAGAAGTTAATAAAAAAATTAAAAATTAAATTTATAAAATTAGTCTATAAAGCTGATTTCATAAAAAATTTCATAAATGTAAAATATAATATGAATTTAATTGATATGCATTGTTAAAAAAAGTTTTTTAGATGGTCAATCAATCATAAATTATGTATGGTATGAGTGACTTTTAAAGTAGTTAGGATTTGAGTCAATCATTTTTAATGATTTTTAGTTTTTAATTGGTTGACAGTGTAAAAAAATATATTTCACTGTTAGAGTGATAGTGCATACCAATTAAACCAATGTAATATTTACTCTAACTAATAATGTCAATTTATCCAATAATGGTTGGTCATAGTTGAAGTGGACTGCAACCTTAGACGACTTTTACTTGCAATGTCAGATGTTCGAATTCTGGAGTCGTCACTCTTGGCTTTATCTATCCACCACCCCAACCCGAGTGTTAGTCTCACAACTTATCTATGGGGATATCCAATCAAAAACCAAAAAAATAATGCCAGTTAAAAAATGACCTTGTTAAATAAACATACTATCGCTGAATTTAATTATGGGATGTGATTATTGCAAGTAGGCCGTGATAATAAAAAGAGGTTAATTTTGATATATTGTTACAGTAAATTTTTTACACCTCATAACAAATCACTATATGTGTCACTTTTATGATAATCATTATAAGAATTAAATATTTTTTATGTGACAATTCATGATTAATAATTGATGGCATAAAATATTTTTATACACCAATCATACATATCAAGTAAATCCTAATAAAAAAAGGAAAAAGTGTTTTGTTCACTCCACAATTACAATATATACGAAGAATAATATATTTATATAAATATAATTAAATATTATCATATATTATTGTTCCTACAATAACGGATAGGAGGTCCAATTTGGGAGTCGTGGCCCAACAGTCAGGGCCCAATTCCCTGGGACAGACAGGATGCCTAAGTGCTCCTGCCCGAGTATCCATGCCCGAGTTACACGCCAAGCCTATTTGGTACACTACCACACTTAATGCCTTTAACAACATTTATCAGGTAACATCTATTAAAATGTTACCAAATACCAATAATAAAATATTTTTGTAACATTTATAAGATAAAATATTACTAAAACTTTCCGAAATGTTTACTAACTAATTCATTTTCCCTCTCGCTCTATGAAACTAGATCGGCTCTCTGAAATTTAGCAAACTCTCACTCTCGCAAGATCAATGGCTTCTCTAGAATCTTTCTGAAACTTCACTCTGAACTTCCCAACTCTCACTCTCGCAACTCTCAATCTCTGGAACTTTCTCACTCTCTAAATTTTCGCTTTTCTGAACCTTAGAATTGGAATTTGTTTCTCTCTTGCTCTTCCACAGCCACCACAACCTCCATCTTCGCTCTCTCTAAAACTCGAATGAAGAAGAATCGCTATCGTTCATGTTAGCTTTCTCACTCCCTCCACAGCAAAGCACTGCTCAGAACTCGCATCGTTCATGTTAACTTTCTCACTCACTCATTATCTCTATCAATATATCCATGTATTATTAGTGTTTTGATGTTGTGATGATTGAATTGAGTAGGTGTTTGAATCAAGAGTTAGCTTTGGTGAAAGTTGCATTTTTGTCAATGTTTTTCTAAATTTTGTTGATGATTTAAATTTTTGGTTTCCTCACTGTGCGTGATTCATTTGATTTGGATGAATTTTGAATGTGAAGAAGATTCCGTTTGGTTGCTGAAAAAATTTAATGGAAATGGAAAGATGTGATCTAATTTGGATGACTGCAGTGAGACTCATTGAGAAGGCTCATAGTCCTTGGTAGTGGAGAAATAGAGAATGGAAGAAGAAAGGTGAGGGTTTGGTCAACGAATCACTGATTGTAGGTAACACCAGTTCTTCTTTGTTCCCATCTTTTACTTGCTGCCAGATATGAGAATTTGTTTCTTTCCTTTTCAAGCAATGGTTTATGTCACAAACTTTTGATATGAAGAGATTATAGCTGTTTACATATTTGGTGTTGGTGTGGTGAATTCCAATTTATTTTTTTATTTGCAGATATCATTTTAAGTGTGGTACTAATTTTGAGCCAAATTTCCCCATCACTCTGCAAATTTTGCTTTGAATTGATAGCATGCTATATTTTCTGTCGTCAGGTGGATAGCAGTGCTAGTGACAGTCATCTATCTGCACTATACTATGTATTCTATGTCAAGTTGTCAATTGTTCTATAATTGTTGTATTCTCATATAGTCTTCTCTTTCAACCTTTAGTTTATTAAAGTAACATTGGACACAAATTTATTGCAATAAATTCATCTACCTTGAGTTTTGGGGATCTCTATTGATTCTTGTTTTCTGATAATTCCATCTCTTGTATGAATATTCACAAAGCACACGGGTGATTGCAGGATTTACTTAAGATCTTTTTCTTTTCTTTTTCCTGCTTTTTTGTTGAAGGGCATATATTGTTGCTGTTGCAAAATTAAATTGATTTTGCATGTTGCTTGTAATGGGCATCTATTCTTATGCATTTTTAAATTTAACTTGCACGATTAAATCTGTATTGCAGCTAAGAGTGAGCAACAACCTAAATTGGCAGCAAGGAAGGTATGCTAATGTTTTATCATTTTCTAATCTTATTCACCCTGGATATTATTAAAGTTTCTCAAGTTAAGGGTCATGGTGCAGATAGAACTACTTCTAGGTGGTGGAGAAGAGTCCACAGTTCGTAGATGCAATTTATAGTATGTCCTTGGTGCTATCTTCAACCGGGTTCCAATTATGCTCTACTTTTTATTTATCATTTAGTGCCATTTCATATAGGAAAGTCCTATTAATATGAAGTCAGGATTAAGTATTTTAGTTGTCCAATTTGTAATCTTCTTCTAGGACTATAGTTGGAATGACATCTACTGCAGAGCATCACGGAAAGCCTTCGCATATGCATCAATTGATGGCTCACGATTAGTTGTTAGGTATCTTTCTTTTCTAAACTTACATTTTTGTTCATGCTCTCTAGTTTTAATATTTTATTCTATTATTGTTGTTCTTTGTTCATTCATAAAATGAAACCCTATTGTGATGGATTGATGAGCATAATCGTTGTATCTCTATCTTCATGTAGGAGGTCGAAAGAAGCACAAGCACACTAATGGCTCTTGGTAGGTACATTTTCCTCCATCTCCCTTGTATGTATTAATGATGTTTCTTTTTAAGCCTGCAATTTTGGATTCTGTAATGGCATGTCAGGGGTTGCGCCACAGAGGATGGATTCATGGAGGTTGGAATATGGGAATAGTTGCTGACTAAGTGGAATTTAATTGTGGGGTTTTTTCTTTTTCTTTTTCTTGTTTGGGGATGGGTTCAAAGTTAGTTGTTTTGGTGCAACTCTTTGTTTAATATTGAAAGAGGATCCTAGTACTAGAGTCTGTTGTCCCTTGTTCATGCAGTTTTTTCTGTCGATAGCTTTACTTGTGTTTTCACAAAGAATACATATTACCATGTGTTGGGGATGATAATGTAATATTTGGCAAGAAGAATGAATGACCAATGAATGTTGTCTTCTATAATTTTGAAGAAATATTTGAAACCTGCAGTCCTTATTGCTGAGGATGTGAGCAATACAGACAAGAAGGCCATGGAAAGGAAATGTCAAACTCATTTTCATCTTGCAATCTATGCTGATGCTCTATTTAGAAGCCATGAAGAAAGACTTAATTCTAATGAGTGGCAAGCATCAACGAACTTAAGGAAACATAAGGTACCTAACTCACCTATGTTATTGCAATGATTTTTTGCTGTGTTGGAGGTATAATAACAGAATGATTTTATAGCTACTAAGTGAATGATAGGTAGGTAAAAGGTTTATTTGTGAAAATAATCTATACTATGGGGGTATATCATATCTCCTGTGGATATTAGGTGGTGCATCAAGGCAGGCAGATAAAGGTGACCGAAAAGGGGATTTAGTTGCTGCAGTGTAGCCCCTGTCTTTTGCTTGCAGATGCAGGGAGTATTGAATGAGAACTCGGTTGTGAGCTGATAAAAGATGCATATTAATACAGATAAGGAAACACATTTTTTTCTTTTCATTTAGGTAAGACAGATGTGAAATCAAATCAGTGAAAAAAAGTTAAGTCTGTTGTATAACTGTTTATGACATAATACTTGTTCTATCTCTCTAGTTTGCATTGTGTGATTGATTTTTTATGTTTTATATCATAAATGTTTTATTTCCTGTGTTTGCTTTATTTTAAGGGAACTGACTTCTGTTCTGTGCTTGTTGGGTAGGGATCTGGAGATATCACCATAAGAAAACCGAGCAAGCCCTAGTTTTTGTCATCCATGAGGAACCTATGACTCTTGACAATGCAACATGGTTGTTTAGAGGTTGAGCGATTATCTCATTGATCACGGTCTTTAGACTTGGATCTTTCAAGATTTGAACATTTGTTTTTTGGATACTAGTACTACATGTTCTTTTCAATTTTGGTGTGCATCTTCAATATTTTCAATTGTCACCTTCCTTAATACACTATCAAGTCGTTTTGCTTTTTCTTACTGCTCAACTTGATATAAACCAACACTTCATATGCAACACATTGTAACTAGAACAACTAGACTTCTAATGCCAAAAATTAATGCAATAAATATATTAAACATTCTGCGCAAATTGGGGATTATGTGGTTTCTTAAAGATAGAATATGGTTGGTAGGAAATTGGCATTTTTAAATTGGTAATATTTAAAAATGTTATACCTTTCATGACATTTTTTTTTTTATAATTACTTGCATTTTAAAAAAATGTTATCAATAATACCTTTTGGTAAATTTTTTAAAATTAGTAATATTTTTTAAAATGTTACTAAAAATATATTTAGCAACATTTTTAACATTTAGCTACATTTAACAAAAATGTTGTTATATGCTAAATAAATGTTACAAGAACAATATATTGTAACATTTTTAAATGTTACTATAGCTATAAAAAAAATGTTGTTAAATTTTTTTTGCGACATAGACTTTGTGTGTCACTTGCTAAAATGTTGCTAATGTTAATATGAAACATTGTTTTACAATTTTGCTACACTTTTTGAATGTCGCTAGACTTATGTTGTAGTGGTAGAAACTCCCGGGCTCCCCTTTCGATCGAGCTAGAAGGTACTCGAGAGGGGGATGTCGAGAAGAACGGCTCAACTCGAAATCAGTGGGCAGAATCTTCTAAAAGGCCACGTAAGGCGCCTTTGTGGGGCATGACTACAATGCGCAATGCACCCCTCCGTATAATGAGCTAAGGTTCTGGAGTGGGTCCACCTACGTAACAGAATCACATCCCCCACGCCCTTGGGAAGGCTATAAAAGGAAGGGCAAAGCTGAAGAAGAAGGCTGGTTGATTTCTAGACCTATAGAATAGAGAGTGAGAGAGCAATAACTTCTCTGAAAGTTTTGTATTTCTATTGTTCTAGTATGAACAACTATATATATCCCTTCTCCCCCTAATCTCCAATCCACTATCCTTTTTGTTCTGCGTTGATCTACTTTCTTTATATATTGTTTTCGGTGAGGATGTCAATGTCATCACTTTGCTTACGTTCATATTCGAACCGAAATATTATACTCACAACAAGCAATGACAGAGTATTGACGTCAATAATAACAAGAGTCGTGCTAATTAGTACTCCACCAAACCTATACAAACAAAAAAAAATTAATTTCACACCTATTAAAAAATTTAATTATGTAAGTTGAATTATCGTGATTTGTGTAAAAAATAATTTATAGTTACTAAAATATCATTTTTTGAGAGTGTATAATGCTCTTGAAAGTTATATCTTGAGAATGTATATTGTTATTGAAAAAATAAAAAAATATGTAACCAGATATTTTTAAAACATTGCTATTAAATAAAATTGATTTAGTTGACTTTTACTTCTATTTGAGTCCAAAAAATTTAGGTACTTTTTTGCTTATATATAGGTCCAAAGGGAGTAATAATCTAAGAATACCGATTAAATATATATATATATATATATATATATTGGTTTCCCAGAATATCCTCCCATCCTATAGATGAGAGACTAATCTCTTGGGATACGATCAGACGCCTAAATAGGGACCCCTCATCCCATATATATATATCATCCGGTTGAACCTAAATCGGAACTTTTTCTGGTTTGATATTCGATCCGGCTTTAACAATATTGGTTTTAAGAATTAAATCTTTTAAAATAATAATAATACATTATTGAGTTAGCATAATTTTTTTTAGCTTAGCAAAATTAAATTATAATCAGATATACTTATTATAACTGAACAACGTATCCAATACAGATTCAAGTGACATTCGTTCATAATTAAGTTGGTTTTTCTAGTTGCGTCTGCCTTGCCCTAAAAGAAAGAAATAAAATTCCTGAAAAATGTATAAGTTTATTTGTTACTCCGAAAAATGTACAAGGGACTTCAGTTTTTTTTTTTTTTTTGATGAAAAGTGGGTCTTTAGTTTAGCTGGAATTAGTACTGGGGTGATCATCTTCCGCCATCATAATTAATTACGATTGGCGGACGGGTAGTGTAAGGTTCAACATACTTGTACGTTTGAGCGCATATGTTAGCACCATATATAGAAATTGTCATGTATGCTTTTCACATAAAAACATGAATGGGACTTGGTGCATGAATTAGCTTATGGTCCTTACAATCAGTTGCATTAGCTGGAATTAGTATTGGGATGATCATCTTGCGCCATCATAATTAATTACGATTGGCGCTACTTGTAGACGTTTAGTTTAAGGCTAATCAACATATTTGTATGTTTTACAGGTTAACATATTGAAATTTTCATTTATATTTTTTTTTTTTTTGACAAGGTCATTTATACTTTTAATTATGTAAAAACATGAATGAAACTCAGTGCGTGATTGAATTAGTTTGTCGTATTTATTTTATATTTAAGATTTAATTAAGTTTTTAATTTCTAAAAAGTGAGTCAGTTTTGATTTTAATCCTTGAATTTTTTTTCGTTGGTTTTGATTTCTGTCATCACTATCCATCTGTTAAGTGTTGATGTGATTAACAGACTAACACGTCAGCACTGTTATGTATGCTAATTTTATAATATTTAATGTCTTATAGGATTAAATATTAATTTTTTATATTTTTTTATAATATTTAATGTCACAGAGGTATTCGGAAACCCTAAAAATATTTCGGAACGTCGCTATTTCAATATTTCATTCATTTAATAAAAATATAAAAAATAAATAATAATATTATAATAAAAAAATATTATAATAGCCTACATAACAGTGCTGATATGACGGTCCACTAGTCACGTCAATACTTAATGGATAAATAGTGATGGCAAGAACTAAAATCAAACTTTTGAGACTTGTACCAAAACCAATGGAAAAAAAATATAGGGATCAAAATCAAAATCGACTCACTTTTCAGGAACTTACAACTTAATTAAACCTATATTTAAAACAACTTGTAAGTTATCTGAAAAAGCTTAAGAAAATAATATTTTGCTAAAAAAGAGGATAACCAAACATGCTATAAGTAAAGATCGTTGTCGACATTATTTTTCATCTAACCACGATATTTATCTGCATTTACCGATGCAGCCTTTTGTATATACAACAAAAATTAAATTTTCAATAAGACATTATAATAAATTTGTCATATACCTACTGATATTTTTAATGAAAGTCATTCAAATTGTAGGTAAAGATAAATGGATCGTAGGTAAAATTTATTGACAGTCAAATACAACTGTAGGTAAATGTATGTGGATTGTACGTAAAAGTCATTTTCCATTATTATTCGTCACTCATAATGGACGGTTGGACCGACCATAGGTGAATGTAATTTTTACATATACCTACGAATTTTAAGCATATCATGACAGATTTTATCGGTCACCGAAGACAAATTTCTTGTAATGAGAATGTGTTTGGATTATCTATAAAAAAATAATTTATTTGAATAATCGATTGTATGTATAAGGGCTTCCAGGGACCAAAATAAAGGCTTTTATTGCACAATTAAAAAGTTGACGGACGAAAAGTACAACTAAAATTTCGAAGGACCAAAATCGCATAATTAAAAAAAAATTGAGGGACGAAAAGTGTAATTAAGCCTAATTATTATTATAATCGATTATATTATAATGAGTTTTATATTTGAATAGGATTGCTCAATATCGATTTTAAAGTAATCTTTTTTATTTGAGTTGTGTAAAAAAATCACTTTTATATGATAAACTACAAAAAAGAGTATGAATTAGAATTTAACTGATAGCACTATTAGTGTAAAGTTTTTTTACACAGTCAATGAATCATAAATTGACACATTATCAACATCGATAACAGCTCATCAATATAAATATAACATGTGTATCAACTATTATATATGTGTTATTATCATTGAAAAACAGCACCACAAGCACATAGAGAATAACACCTAATAAGTTTTGTCCTTACTCGTATCATAACTTCTTTAAAACTCACTGATAATCTAAAAAAATTTATATTGATAGCATATCAAAATTAAACTCATTGAATTATGTGGTTAAATTAATAATATTCATTTAATAGTTATTTCTCCATGAATGAAATGATAAAATCTGATTAATTTTAAATTAATCCGATAATTTTCTCAAATAAATTTCAAATTTCTAACTTTTCTAAAAATCATTTTTTTCTCATAAATTTTTTTTTAATATATATTTTATCAGATTTATCATATCAACCTTGAAATAACTAATTGCAAACCGAAAAGAATTATATCTGTAGACAATAACTACAAACTGCTCTTATAAAATTAAAAGCTCGCTGCCCCCATAATCACTTTATTTCCCCAAATGAAAAAAAATTAAAAAATAGAAAACATAAATAAACTCCCCTGTTGGTGAATCGCGAGAGATTAGAATCAATCACATCATCTGGACCCAAATGGCGTGGCTTGGAATTTGTTGGTGGACCACAAACAGCAAATAGAAACCGGGTGGTGCCAGAATAGGCGAACCGGGCGTGGTGACCTCAACTTCATAACTCGACTTCCCAACAACACTTAAACCGTTTGGCTCCAACACCAACACCCTCTGATTCATGGAGAACGAGTGCGTGTTAAATGGTGGCGCCAATATCGTCACCGACACAGAATCTCGATCTAACGTTGCTGTCACCTGGAACCGCAGCTTCAACTTCTGACCGTACTTGAGTTTGGATTGGGAAGCAGGAGACAATATTGTAGGACGCACATTAGAGAATCCAGGCTCCAGATACGATGGAGAAAACGCTTCCAACCTCAGTTCCGTTGGAAATAACACATTGCTGAAATTGTAACCTATGTGAGGATTGCTCCCTGCAACAAGGACACGACCATCTCCAAGCAAAACGGCAGTGGAGTGATACACCCGTGGGATTCTGGACGGGTTTTGCAACTCGAACCGTGACCCGATCGGATTATCCGTTTTATAAAGAAACGGGCTCAAAACCGGGTTTCGACCCGACTCCCACCCAGCACTCCCTGCAGCTACTCCATTGATGAGCAAAACGTTGCCGTTTGGGAGCATGACCATGTCATTCATGATTCTAGCCCCGGGCATGGTCTCCACCACCCACTTCGGGTTCGGGTCTGTGATTTTAATCCTACCACAGGTATCCAAGGCTTTGATAAACTCACCCGTGAAGGTCTTCTGGTAAGACCCTCTCGGGGCACCGCCGCAAATCAAAACCTCAGCCTCCACATTAGGTGCTTGTAAGTTTCTCAATGGCAGCAACACCGCTGAGCCTGTACTAGGGTAGCTCCTTGGATCTCCACCTGGTATCGTAGGGTATGTCCTCACAACTTTATTACTCCGGTAGTCAAATAAGATAGCGCGGTTGTTAGCGAAGATGAACAAGTTGCCATCCACGTTAAGAAAAACAAAGGGGTAAAGGTTGTTCTCTGCACCAACATCATTTGTCTGCACTAGAAAACTTAAACTGTAAGTGTTCTTTGCTGCGGCGTCGTTTTTGGGATAAAACTCGTAGTTAAATTCCCTTCTTCCTCCGATTATTATCTGCCGTCCATCTGGCAAGATATGATTGGTAGCGTACCATCTTCTAGCTGCAAGTCCACCCGCAACTTCTTGCCAGTCACACGTGGAGCAAGGTTTGTAGGTCCTGACGGTACGGTCTCCGTCGTTGAACCCTCCGGTTTGAACCAGAGTGCCGTCGGGCGATACCGAACCGGATGAGCACCACACGTTAGTTTGGACGAATAATGGTCTGAATGTGTTGGATGCGACGTCGTACTCGACAGAGTGAGCGGTGCAGTCTTTTTTTACCACTAACTCGGTTGGGTCGTTTCGACACCTGCCTTTGGGTAAGTTTAAGTTGGATAAGCCAAAGTCTGTGCGGTCGAAAATGACGACGCGGTCGTTGTGAAGTAGCTGCATGTGCATGGCCACAATGCCGATGCTTTTTTGTAGAAGCTGCCATTGTCCGTTGCCGGCTTCCACCGGGGACGGGATGATCGTGGTTGCGAGGAGAAAAGGAAGAAGGAAAAGCGAAGAAGCCATGGTTATGGGTTTAGGAATAAGTGAATAATAGCTTTATCTTTGGATTACTTAGTTGGGGTTGAAAACAGTAGTGTGGTAACTGGAATGACATCGGAGGGTGTCCGCTACCGGCTTTAAATACTCGTGACTCGTGAGGGTTGCGGATCATGGACAAATACCTCTCCTACACGCAAGTGAACGCGTGGGACGCCATTCTCTCAATACAGGTTTTTCAAAGAACAGATAGCTGCAGCTTGTATGGCTTATTTGGTTGTCTTTATTTTTCCATTCCAAAATTGTTTTCTAACTTAATTACAGGTGGGTGACATGAAACTCAAGGATAGAGGTATACATGCAAAAGTATTGTATGCATGTGAACATGGATTTCGCAAGTGTAATAGCCTACCATATAAATTATTGGGCGTTCTTATGCTACTCTTAAAAAATAGAAGGTTTGGGTATCCTACGTTCAAACAGAATACGTCACATCAATTAAATGAGTCATGTCAATATCACATAAGACTAAGTTCTCATCATCTGATTCGGTCGCATTGGCAAATGTAAGTTGCCTAAGGGGTACCCCATAGAATCGTCCTAAATTATTTGACTAGTTTCTAAATTTGTTTGGTCAAAGTAAACATGTTTGATAAATAAGATTATCAGGTTAGCTTACATTTTTTTGTAAGCTATTTTATTGAGCTTATAGCTTATAACTGATAATTTAATATTTTTCTCTTATTTTTACCCTTATTATTTTAACGAAATTCCATCTCCGGATGATACATTTTTTCACATTTTCAAACAAGTCCCTTCCAACCTGATCCCCACCTTCTCCACTCAGTTTCATCTTTGGTTGAAAATAAAAGGTCTGCAGACGCTGCTATACCACCTCTTCTTCTCTCAATCACTTTCGATCTATTAATCTTCTTTATCGCATCTCGTCTAATCGTCGTTGCACTTGGCCAACAACAACCCATCTGTCGCCTCTTTGCCATACCTCGTCGGATCTGCAGAACGACCCATAAACCATCGTAGCTCAAATATGAAAACCAGCTCCGCAATCTATCTCAACCTTCTTCCCTCAATTAGTCGCAACATGGTTTGAAAGAGAAACAGAAACCAGAAGATATGTATTTTTTTTAAATAAAAGTAGAGACAAATGCAATTCTTGGATTTTATTTTTGAACGAACAAGGACGCAAATATGCGTTTCATGGGAAGCTTCCTTCCTCGCTGAACGTCGTCCGGTTGCGACCCAGACCCCACAATGTGTCGCGAGCCGCTACTGTCATCGTGAACCCATGATGAGATCTCCTGCAACCTTCTTCCCTCGATTGGTTGTAACATGAATTTGCAGAGGACACTGGCGACAGATGACGCTGCTATGTGGAGAGGGAACGATGGTCGGAGAAATCGAAGGAGAGAGAAGACTTCATGTGCAGCGGCAGTTGCAATGGTGGTATGGGGTGGCAACATTGAAGAAAGGTGAGGGTGGAGAGTGGGGGAAGACGAGAATGATGGTGACCAGTTGATGGTGGTGTAGAAGGGTGGGGGTTTGTGGTGGCTGACGGTTGGGGTGTGGTGTGATTCTGACAAAAACAAAACAAGTTGACTAGTGATAAGAAGTCAAAATTGAGGGTGCACTCTACACCAAAGTCATGGAGGTACATGCATGGTAGCACGCACCCTAGTTTATAAGTTTGTTTAACTAAAATAAAAAAAATAGAGGTGTATGATAAATAATCTTATCTTGTTAGCTTATATCTTTTTTATATATTATTTTATTTATCTTATAACTTGTAACTTATAACTTATAACATATTAACTTTTTTATATACTATTTTATTTTATATGGTGCACCAAATTCTCTATTATTGTTATCCTTATTATTTTAACAAAATTTTTACTTTATCAGATCTCATAAAATGAAATTTAAATTAAAAATCATATAAACATATCATTAATAACGGTTTATCAAAAATCAAATCATAATTAATTAATTGTCACCTTCATGGGTTGTTTTACAGCACGTCGTAGATCGATCCTGGTTCAACCTGAATGGTTGAACCATTCAATTATCAGGTTGAACCATTCAATTATCTTATTAATATAACTAACGATTAAAAAAATATTATGCATCCATGCACCACTGCATGGCATATACACCTTAAAAGCCACCCAACTATTGGTTCATTCTCTGAAGTTAATGAATTATGAATTATGAAGTATATATGAACAGAGCAATGAGGGTAGCTAGCTCCCACGCACCCAAACCTGCGCGTGGGCCAGAATCGCATAATTTTGTCAATGTTGACAAAAGAACACGTGCAGGAAAGGCAGAAGAGGCTTTGGCCTTTGGGCAAGGTACAAGATACACGCCTTCCCTCTCTCATCTCATGCATGAAGAGAGACAATCCACATTCTTCCATCGTTGTTGCCTTTTCTTTAATTTAACCCCTTTCACTCTTCAAATGTTCTGTTTCGTCGGTGAGACTATCTCCAGTTTGTTATCTCTTGGTCAAGAATATATATATATATATATATATATATATATATATATATAACATCCAAATTGGTCCCTTAAAATTTTCGAGGATCCATTTTTAGTCCCTAAAAAAGTAAACTAACCATTTAGTCATTTGAATTTACAAATGCGGGACAAATTAGTCTCTAGATTTAGTTATGACTTTCATTTACTTCTCTACGTGTCCCATTAACGATCCTATTTAATTCGTTAGTAGTCCTGCATGGTCTATGATGAATTTCCTTTGTGAAAAACGAATAAAAAGTGAAAAAACATGCACGATTTTAAAACTCAAAACACTTTAAAATTATGCACTTTTTTCACTTTTCATTCTTTTTCCACAGTGAAAAATCGTTATAGGCCACACATAGGCCATACAGGACCATTAACAGGCCAAATAGGATGGTTAGTAGGACATGTAGGCAAATAAATGGACGTCGAAACTAAATCTAAGGACCAATTTGTCCCTCGTTTGTAAATTTGAGGGAATAAATAGCTAGTTTATTTTTTTCAGGAACTTAAAGTGGATCCCCGAAAATTTTGAGGGATCAATTTGGATGTTCACTATATATATATAAAACTTTTACTATCTTCATTGTTCATCAATGTCAGGTAAAACATCAGGCGAACTTAATGATAAAACTAGCTATGATTGTCGTTGCTAGGTGTGAGAATAAATGGTTTGGTAGAAGCTTGTCCTTTTTCTGAAGTATTTGGGTATAGAAACCTTTCTTATCTTCTTTTGTGTTCTGAATCTGCATGTGCGTACTACTAAATAATTTATTGGCTATTTGACATTGCTAGTTAGTCATATGACTTTTTTCTGGTACATAGTTAATTAATCATATAACGATTAGGTTCAGTTCTTCTCAGTTATGAAAATCAATCTCAATATAAACTTTATAGTAAGTTATACCCTGGTTTGGATATTGTAAATTTGTAAGATTTTGTGCATGTTTGGATTTCCATTGGCACAGTCAAACTCAAGTTTATAATGGCACAAGTATAATAAAAACACCATCCAACATGAAAAAACATTTTTTACTTTTGACAAACATCAGTTATAAATGAAAATCCAAACCCACCCTTGATCTTGCTTGTTGTCTATTTCGTCCATTTCACAACTTTCTCGACCCGGTCTACCTTTCTGAGTCATGTTACATAAATTGAAATGATTTTTATTTTATAGTGCAATAGTTTAGTTTTCTGAACAATTATATTTTATCAGAATTTCGTCATTGATCTATATTCATTGATCAAGAAAGAATTTAATTTTGATATACTGTTAGTATAAAGTTTACCATAATGTTAACTAATCATAAATTATTCTATGTGTAACTTTTAAAATATTTATTATAGGAGTCAATGTAAAGATTTTTTAAACTGTCAACCAATCATAAGTTGTCACATAATAAAAATATTTGACTTTTATCCTAACTAACTTAAAAGTCATCCAAATCATGATTTCTGATTAGTTGACAGTATAAAAAATTTACATTGACAATGCACAACAATTGAAAACGTACAAATTAATTAAGTTAATTTAAAAACATACTGAACTTTTTTGGATAACGTCAAGTAAAATTTATTTTACATACCAAATTTATGAAATAGGCATAAATATAGTATTTTAATTGGAAAAATACAGACTGCTATTTCAGTAATTATATCTATTTGGACTTATTTCTTTCATAATTAATTATTGTAGTATCGTAAAATATAATTATTGTAGAAGCTATCACGTACATATTGCATATATTTCCTTTTTCATTTTGTAAATATATTAAATATTTCTTTGTTTTGATGCTTTTAAAAATATAAATAAAAAGAGAAATTATACTAACTTTCTATGGATTTTGGCTTAGTTATATGTAAGGTTCTGAGATGGAAGTTAAGGGAAATCACGGAAAGAATGAAAAAGCTCCTTTAGAGGGGAGTAACCTCCTTGCAACAAAAAACAAAATGGCTGAATAATATTCTCTACTCATTCATTATGCCAATCTCATACACATATAGTACTTTCGGCAATCTATGATTGATCTAATGACCATAAAACATAATTGAAAACAGAATCATAGCAAACTAAAGACTCACTACTAGAAAACCCGCTAATACCGACGGCTATTTACTTACAATCGTAATGGCATCGATAATTCAGGAATTTCCGACGGTTTCATTTGTCATCGTCGATAGCAAGCGAGTAATTAACTGACCAATTTATCGACGGCTATGACCGTCGGTAACTTTACCGAGGACAATACTGTCGGTACTTCCGTTGCTAATTTTAGGGCAATTAGGCGTCAAATATTCTCGCTGGATTTCCGACGGTTTAATCATCGGTAAGGATACTTTAAAAGTGCTGACGAGCAGACCGTCGGTAAGTGCCTTTTCGCTTTTTCGAGGTAACGATCACATTCCAAGGTTTCCGACGGCCTGAGCTGTCGGTAAGGGTACTTCAAGTGGACTGACGGCCTAAGCCGTCGGTAAGTGTCTTTTCGCTTTTTCGAGATAACGGTTACATTTCAAGGTTTCCGACGGTGTAGGCCGTCGGTAAGGGAAACTAATTATTATCGACTGCTTGGCCGTCGGTATGTCCGTTGGTAAGCGTCGCTAACACGGGAATAGTATCTTCTTCCTCTCATTTCACTCAGAACCTCTCTTCCTCCTCTCTGAGCTCTCCGACCTCTCTCCCTTTCTTCTCCCTCTCTTTTCCGGTAGTCCCTCTTCTCCCTTCGTACCACCACCGTCTGACTGCAAGCTTCGTCCGTCACCATCTCAAGTCGTCCCTCTTCTCCCTCAGGCAAGCTCTGTCCAGTCACCATCTCTTTCTCCCTCAGGCAAGCTCTGTCCAGTCACCATCTCCGTCCCTCTTCACCCATAGGCAAGCTTCTTCACGTTCTTAACTGAGGAGAACAGTACATTATGTCTTCTTCCTTCACCATCTTCTCATTGTTTTTTTCTCTTTTGTTAACTCTCTTCAACTACATTGTTTCAGTCCTACATTATTTCCTCTTTTCCTCCTCTGTACCACCACCGTCTGGCTGCACCACACTGTACCACCACCCTCTGACTGAAGTAACATCAACCAAGACCAAAACCACCAGCAGCAGCAAGTGCAATTTCGTTTTCTGCACAGGTAAGGTACTGGTAATTGTTTTTTGGTTTTGGTTCAATAGATTGGGTTTGAAAATGGGTTTGAAATGGGTCTGAAAATCGATTTGGTTTAATCAATTTCATTTGAAAATGAGTTGTGATGAAAATTGTTGGCTACCTTGTCTTTGATGAAAATGTCTTTTTGATTTTTGTTAAATTGATTGTACAAAAGTTTTCTTAAAATGATATGTGAGTATTTGGTTGCCTCTGTGTGTTTATAATATAATATGTGATGTTTGATTTGATTGCTGCTTAATTCATATTGATTTGTTTCTGTAGTAAAATTTTTGGTTGAAAACTATTTAATTTTAAATAAGCTATTTCAAGCACATAGTTAGATTTTGGATGCTTTTGATATTAGAACTACAAACCTGCTTTTTTTGAATTAGTGCATAAGACTTTAATATAAAAATAATTAGAACATAATTTATAATAAATTTATCCGTAAGACTTAAATTTTAGCAATTTTAAAATATTAATTATTAAATAAAAAATTGGATAGTTAATAAATCATAGATAGTAAAATAAAATATTAATGAATAAAATGTCAAACTCTCTTAACACTTGTATTTGTGTTAAGCCTCATAAGACTTATAATAAAAAAATAAATTATCGATAATGCGGTGGTGGTTGGGTCATGGCAGATTGTAGATGGCTAGACAGTGGCTTGGGCGATGCGGCGGGACTAATGAATAAAAGTTAAAATTTAAATGATTAAATATGGTGAAAACAATAAATAATAATTAAATAATTAAATAAAGAGGTTAAATATTCAAAATTAAATTACAACAATAATTAAATAACAAAATAAGTTAATAAAATAAATAAGTCCTTAATAAGGAATATAATACCAATTTTTCTCAACACTTCAAATAAGTGTTAAGCCTCATAAGACTTAAAACAAAAAAACTAAATAATTAATAAATTTTGAAAATTTAATAAGGTTTGATTAAATAATGATTAAATAATTAAAATAATTAAGTAATTAAATTAAACTATTAAATAATTAAAATGAAACAAATAAATAAAGCATAAGACTCATAATATCAATTTCTCTTAGCACTTATAATAGGTGTTAAGCCTCATATGACTTGATTTAAACAAAAAAAAAAAACAATAATATCAATTAAGTGATTAAATAATTAATATTAATAAATACTTAAACCATAAGTCTCATAATATCAATTTCTCTTCATACTTATAGCATGTGTTTGTTCTGATGAATGATAGTTTTATTAGTCCAGATTAGCCGACCGATCGCACCAGGGCCGATGATGATGAGGACTCTTTTGATGATCTTATCCAGTCTACTCGTCATTATGATAGGGATTATTAGATTTTTATATTAGTTTTTTTTATTTATATTTCTATGTATTGTAAGAACATATGTTATTTATCATTTGGATATAATTTTAATTTCTTTAATGTTATTTTTAATTTTATTTTGTATTATTTATTTAATTAATATTTGTATATAATTAATAACAAATAAAAGTATTTAATAAATATAAAATATAATTAAATTATAATTAATTAATCAATTAAAATATATTTTTTTTAAAAATAAATTATATATACTAACGGCTAGGCCGTCGATAATCACACATCCACATTAAATGCATGGACATGTGCATGGGTCATTACCGATGGCTAGACCGTCAGTAAGCTTACCGACGGTCAGGCTGTCAGTAGCCAATGCAAAAGGCCGTCAGTAATAATTACCGAGGACCCTCTTTCCGACAGATTCTTGGCCATCGGAAAGCCGTCAGAAATTTACTGTTACCGACGACTTTTGTTGATTACCGATAACTTTTGGCCATCGGTAATGAGTTGTCTTTTTGTTGTGACTCAGCATAACAGAATCCTAACTAGTGCTTCTAGACCCTTCTAATCCTAGTGCATTCTGGCACACCTAAGGAAGCTCATAATACTTGGATTTAGTGTTTGGAAAATTGGATCTATTGCCATGTTTTTGGGCCATAACACTGACATCCCTTGAAGTTTATGTTGTGAGTGGTGTATGTAATAACAATATAAATCTTAAAGAGACAAGTGCAATAACAACCTAAATCTCGAGGGAATAGGTATATATAACTAATGACGGAGGGGTGCATTTATGGGGAGGAAGAGGGTGGGTTTTAGGTGGTGGCAAAGAGAAAAGGAGGAAGTTTTTTTTTTTTGGGGTGGGTGGGGGGTGGCTTTCGCAGAGAGAAAGAGTATGAGAAAGAGGGAAAGTGAAAGTGAAAGGAGAGGAGAGGAGGGATATCACACCTTCATTAAATTATAAATTACCAACGATTTTATCGGTAGTTGAGCTGTCGGTAAAGCAAATTAGAGTCTCGTAAGTTGAACAATTTCATTATTGATGGAAGGATCGTTGGTAATGGTAATGCCTAGCTTTTAGTAAAGGAGTATATGTGTTGGTAATTACTGGGGTGTTACTGATGGACAAACTGCCGGTGAAATATTTGCCGATGACTTTGTCCGTAGATAAATACGTAACATGAGTTCACACTTTTTAGCGCTAAAGTTACCGACAGATTTAGCCTACGCTAAATTTATCGATAGATAGTTCATCCATAAATCTGTTAATAATTTTTTTTAAAATTATTGATGACTTGTTTATCGGTAAATAAATTATTGATGGATTCGAGGTCGTCGGTAATTATGCGACGGTAATAGACACTTTTCTTGTAATGTCCATCATGTGAGATATTTTCTTATATATAGATCATTACTTGCACATACATGTACAACTGTCACTTTATATTTGGATAATTATATCATTTAATTATAACTGAACATACTTTATTTTGTATATATTTATCATTGTTTTGAAAATCAAACTGGACCGATCGATTCAATCGAGAACTAGCCAGGTGCCCTGTCTGTTCAACCCATAAAACTGACTGGTTTCGGAACCGATCAAGAAGATCAAACCAGTCCAAAATCGGCAAAAACAGGTTAAAAATTGGTGGTAAGAACCGATTTGAACTAGTCATTTTTTATTTTTCATTTTATTTTGAAATATTTATTTTTAAAAGTCCAATGACAAGTTATAAAAATACACATATAAATGGGTTTTTTATTATGTACCCTTCTTTGTGGATTTTTTATTTTATGAAATATATAATATAGTTATTTATGTTAATTTAAAATTTAATTGGTCTTAAGTTTATTACTTAATATAATATATAATATTAAAAATACATATTTAATTATCATTGATTCGATCATGATTCAATTATAGTTGAACCATTAAATCACGAACGAATATCTTTATCCGTTTAATAACGGGTCCCATCTTTAAAAGATTGATATTTATACTTTAATTCTTTATTAATGTGAGGGAAATGTGAGTGAGCCGCACAGCAATTAGCATTTTTCTTTTTTTCTTTTACGTGCCTGTTGATTTTATTCTTTTGATTGTGATTCCGGGTCACGTGAATGTAACAAAGTAGCTCGGTGCCTTAGCTCACTGTTCTTTTCTAGACAAGGGGAGGGGTATTTGATTTTGAAGATCGTCCCCTTGTATTGAACCATTGTCACTGATGTTTGATTGAATAAATTTAACCTTCATATAAAAATAAAATAAAAAATATTGGTCACTTTGAAAAATTAAAGTTAAAATAATTTTTTTGGAGATAAAGTTAGAATAATTTTAAATATTCAACTCTCTTGCTTATTAAATAAATTAAAGAGAATATAACTAAAATTTGTATTGGTCCAAGTGAAAGGTATTTAAATCCTTTAAGCATGTGATTTTGGATTCGATCCCTAGATTCATGCGTATGAAAAAAAAAATTATTAGGAGGGGGGAGGGGTCCCCCATTTAGATATCTGACAATATTTCAAAAGATTAATCTTTTACATATCAAGTGAGTGGATATTCTTGAGAAATCAAAAAGTTAAAAGAAAATATTAAATATTTAATTTTTATATTTCTAAGACATTGAATGAATTAATTGTATTTAATATTTTTTATTTAATACTAGGAGGATTTTTTTTAGATATAATCAAACTATCATATGAAAAATCTAACAAATTTCGATTCTCCACCCTAGAAAGTGACCAAACGCCAGTTTATAAGATATCAGAATCTAAAACAGCCAGACCATTAGTTGGGTGTAATAATGGTCTGACTCGATTTATTTGGAGTATTAATCTTGGTTAGTCATGAAATGGCCCTTGTGCAACCTATATATATTTATGGTTGATGCATATTCACTTTCTAGTTTCTATTGGTGGAATGGAAGGTATCTTCGATTACGTCGTGAAGTAAGCTTGGTCTCTGCACGCCTCAGTATTAATATTCCGTGACAAGCTTATGGCTCCCAACGTTGAACTTAGCCAATGTATTTGGGCTAGACTAATGAAGCTATTATAGATAAATGATTATTGATTTGGTCCCAGCAAAAACATATATTTTTTTTAAATGACGCAATACGCTTCAATTACTCACATGAGTGCGAATGATCCTATACATGTCATTGCCATTGGGGGCCGAGGGCAGCAGAATACTCTGAAACTTTTAAAATTTAAGTTTATAAATGTATTTTTTTTTAAAAATATAGATACATTTTTAACTTGATCTTCTTAAATAAAATACAATTCTTTTTTAATCTGCTCAACAAAAATCTTCTAGCTTCATTCTCCATGTCACATAAACTTTACTTAAACAAAGGATTGCATTTTTTTTTTTTCCAAAAAGAAAGAAATACAAATCCAAAAGCTAGCATCCTCAACTGCTTGTTTTCTTGGGTTAATACACAACCGATAATTAAATAAAAGAAAGAAATCTGTGATGCTGATCCATTCATAAATTCCGAAGGTAAGATGCCTTGTCAAAATTGGTGTGCAGTGGGAGGTGTCCCTTTACAGTGTGGCTTTACAAGCTAAGGCACCGAAAGAGAGACATAGCTATAAGCCAGCCTTTGTAATGGCAGTTCATACCAAACAAGAATATGCGTTTGCTATTCAGCCAGAACATATGATACTCATCTCTGATTTCTCCGTGGACATGGTTTTGGCCCCAAAAAAAAAAAAGAAAAAGACGTGAAAGACGCTAATTAGCTTCAAACATTTCTTATCCTTGTGATGCCATCTGTTTAGAATTAGCATTTATAAAATCTTAATTAGGACCGGACAACTAACTACTCGAACCCACATTTAGATGGCCATTTTATCGTCGTCTAATTAAGTGGGACCAACAAAACCGTGTATGATAAGGAATTCAATTTTTCCCTTTCTAGTTTTGTGCCCGAAATTTAAACCCAGATCTTCATAATGTTTTTGCTAATCAGGAATCGGGATACATATTTTCTTTATGTTGTTAAATGTGAATTTAATTTTTCAGAACTTTTTCCTGTAATTTGTTTTTTAAAAGATACATATTGGTTTTGCATAAATAATTTTTTTTTCATTATTTCTTATTTTTCAATCATTTAACTCAACAATTTCTAAATAAATATTATGCTTTTAATTATTTGATCTATAGAATATATGAATTATTATAATAATTATTGTTGATAAATATCACAAAAATATCGTATAAATAAGTATGTTTGAGTATAAGACTAAACATAAATTTGTCAAATTATGACATAAAAATTAAATGAGTATAATTTGACGAATATTATGAGCAATTTTTTATTTATATATATTTACTTTAGTCTACAAATAATTAATTTATCTTTTATTCATTATGTAACAAAAATATATATAATTTTCTCATTTGCTTGATTTATTTATTTTATTGAGCCGGTAATTTATTTGATTCTTAACAAAATTTTTACTTCAAATTATTTTGGTCATGCCTGACATAGAATATTTGAACATATATTAATACATATTTTTTGTTTTTACGTTAATATTGCATTTACGGGGAAGCGAATTTTAATCCTAGTCTTCTTCACCATTTAAAAGATAAAAAGAAATTTACCAATGAGTGTTGGTCAAAGTGGAAGGGGTTTGAGTCCCTTAAGCATGTGATTCTGGGTTTGATCCCTGAATTCGTGTGTATGAAAAAAATATTATTAGGAGGGATCTCCGCTTAGGTGTCAGATTGTACCCTGAGAGATTAATCTCTCATCTATAGGATGGACGGACACTATGAAAAACTAAACTAAAATATAAAAACAAATTTATCTTCAAATATGTATATTTAAACGATATTTTTTATCATGTTTATAAACACAATTATTATAATAATTCATTTATTATATAGACAAAATTAATAAGTGAAAGTGTGATATTTGTTTAAAAATTGTTGAGTTAAATATCTCAAAGAAAAAGAAACAAGAATATAATAAAAAATCATTATTTTACATTATAGATTCACTTTTTAATTTTTATGTACATCACTTGTTTGAATGTATACTAAGAATTATTTCTGTTAGCAAAGTAAACTTATGTAATAGATTGAAAATAAATAATTATATGAATTATATTCTTGTTTATAATATTTTCAAATTGTATATTTTATTTTTTAAAATTAAAAAATTAACTTTATTTTATAAACAAGAAACATCATCAATATTTTAAATCATTTTTAATGTATAAACATCAAATAATTGATTATAAATAAATTTTTATTTTTTATAAACTTAACGGTGTTAGTCAATGATTAATTAACACTAAAATTGGGATAAGGTATAATTTATAGTGACATCTAAGATTTGATGTTAATTTGATAACGTTGGGGTAGGTAAAATTTTTTTTTTTTTTTTGGCAATATGAGCACTGATTTAAGTACTTTGAAAAACGTTTTTTGTATCGCTGGTGATTTGAATATATATAAGTTTGGCAAAATAAAAGGATTGGTCCTATACGTTTATTTAAATTTTTATATTGATTTCTTTAGTTTTATTTTTTTTAAATTGGTCCTATATGTTATGTTTCGTTTTTACGTTAGTTCTTTCCGTCAATTTCAACCTTATAGCGTCAGATCAAAAGTCACATGTAATACTAATATAATACTACATTAGGTTAAAATTGATGACGTTAGGTTGAAATTGATGGAAATGACTAATTTGGAAACGAAATATAACGTATATAATCAATTTGAAAAAAATAAAACTTATAAGATCAACATAAAAATTTAAATAAACATATAAAATCAATCAATATATTTTACCTATCAGTTTCCGTGGATACTAAAGTTATTTTTTTTGTCAGAGGAAAGGGCTTAAGTCTAATGAAAAAAAAAAAATCTAGATTACAAATTCACTATCGGGGGTTACAACGCGCCTCACATATCACCAATTATATTGAGGTGAAAAAAATATGTTGGTGTTTGTTTGAGAAACTTGAAAAAAATAGATTATGTTGGTAATTAATTTTATGATAATTAATTATAATTAGAATTTATTTTTGTTAGACATATTTATAGAAAAATGATTTTAAGATAGTCTATTTCGATTGGATGGTGCAAAAAAATCACTTTTAAATGATAAATTATGAAAAAGAGTATAAAATTATTTGTATAATTCAATAATATTTATTTGAAAGTTAGTTTTGTAGATGTAAATATGGAAGAGAGTTTTGAGAATTGAAAATAATCAAATCACTACAATCTTAAGTTAAAACAAATTAGATGACATAAAACAATTTTTTTCCTAATTTTTTTTTTATAAATTTAAGCTAATTACTAAACATGATAGATTATGGATGCGTTTGGAAGAACTTATAGAGAGCTTATGAGAATAACTTATGGAAATAAACTTAATGCAAATCTTCCTATAAGCTTTTTTTAGTTTATTTCATAAGTTTGTCAGAAAAGCTTATGAAAATAAGTTACTTTTAACTTATCTGAATAAAAGCTTATAAAATAAACGCCTAATTAAATTGTTTACCCAAATACATCCTATGTACGAAACAACTTTGTAACTAAATAGACAGCTGAAATAGAAAAAAGAGTAAATGTTCATTTAAGTCCCCAACAATTTTTGAACTACCACTTTTCTTTCCTGAGAAAAAAAAACTCATCGAATAGTCTCCGAGAATGACAAAAGAAGGACATTTTAGTCCCTCCATTTGTTTTCATCATGAACACGTCATTAGAGTGTTGATATATATCGTTAGTATGCTAGGTGCCAAGATAATAGTCTCTATATGCATAATAGACCATGAAAATAATTATGCATTAATCCAATAAGTCTTCAATTATTATTTAAGTAACCCAATTTAGTCCCTGACAATTTCTATCGTGGGACACATTAGTCCCTACATGTTATAAGCAACACACTACATATACCTGATGCACCACACCAGACCCAATAAAGTCCTCAATTATTATTTAAGTAACCCAATTTAGTTTTTGACAATTTCTATTATGGGATATATTAGTCCTGCATGTTATAAATAATACATCACATGCATCAAATGCACCACACCAGATGTACCAACACAGGTCATATGAACGAGTTTAATAGACACCTAGACATACTAATAGTATATATCAACACTTTAACGATATATTTAGGATGAAAACAAATAGAGGAACTGAAATGTCCCTCTTTTGTCATTGTGAGGATTATTCATTAAGTTTTTTTTATCAGGAATGAAATATGATATCTCAAATATTGTCAGTGATATTGTTATGGTCTAAAATTGGTCTTTACTGTAGAAAAAATTATCTTTCCGGAACAATGATATTTGGCGAGTGTTAAAACAACTGGATTATTTATGGATGACGCCACTGTGGGCTATATAGCATAAGTACACTTGTCACTAGAAGTATTTTTTTCGGATCTATATATAAACAAAAAAATCTAATTTCACACGTATTAAGAAAATTAATTATATTAATTTAATTATCTTAATTTGTGTAAAAAATAAGTTATAGTTGCTCAATTATCCTTTCTTGATAGTATATAATACTCGTGGAAGTTATGTATTAGGAATGTATAATATTTTTAAAAAAAATAAAAAATAATTAATTAAAAGATATTTTTGACATAATAACATTAAAGAGGATTGATTTGATTAATTTTTATTTATATTTAAATTTAAAAAATTTAGATATATTTTTATTTATTTATAGATCGAGAGGAAGTAACCGCATAATGAATCCATGCATTAAAGCCTGAGCGCTGAACTTCGTTAAAACTTTCACGCTACCAACACTTGAATAATATTATAGCCTTGATCACGCAATCGCTTGGACTAATTTGTCTACATTTCATTTGTTTTACCGCATGTTTGGGTAAATAATCCTTCCTCATTAAGTTTTTTTTTTTTGTTTTTTTCTTAAATAAATTAAAAATATTTTTTTTATAAGCTTTTTTAATAAGTTTGTGAAAATAAATTAAAAGGAGCTTATAAAAATATCAAAAATTATTTTTATAATTTATTTCTATAAATTTATTTCAAGAAACTTTTCTCATAAACTCTTTAAAAGTTCTTCTGAACGCAACCTTAAACTATAAATTAATTTGGCGCATAAAAGTTCCGTTATTATAACATAATTTGAGTTAATAAATAGGCTATTACACTTTTGATCCCTCAGGTATCACGATTATGCAATTTTGGTCCTCCAAATTTCAATTGTGTCAATTGGGTCTCCCACATATCATGATTGTGCAATTTTGGTTCCCCAATTATCACGATTTTGCAATTTTTAACTTCAGTAGCCTACATAGGACACGTGAGACTGATTTAACACTTAGTGAAGTCAACTTGACAGTTTATGGGACATTCTTATAAGACATCATTGACATCTTACACAATTTAATGATCAAATGCACATTATTAAGTGTCACATAAGAATAACATGTAAGCTGCCAAACTAGTCTCATTAAGTGTTAAATCAGTCGTACATGTGCTTAGTAGGCTATTGATGTTAAAATTTGCATAATCATGATACTTGGAGGACCAAAATTGCACAATCGTGATACTTGGAGGATCAAAATTATACAATCATGATATGTGGGGATCCAATTGGTGCAATTGAAACTTGGGGATCAAAATTACACAATCGTGATACTTTGGGGACCCAATTGACGCAATTAAAATTCAGAAGACCAAAATTATATAATCGTGATACCTGAGAGATCAAAAGTGTAATTAAACCTAATAAATATATGAGATATTATATGTTTATATGATAATTTTGTTTTTTTTTTCTCCTCTCTTTCTTCTTTTCTTCCTTCGTCCCACCACTCAACCATGATAAACCCACCATCTTGGGCCATGAGTCCACCATTCACCACCATCCATCTCACAATCACTACCACTTACCATCAACATAACCACCCTTAACCACTGATGTCAAAATAGTAACTTCTCTAAATTCAATAGAACATAAAATACAATTATTAACTAATCTTGATCCGTAAGCACGCGGAACACAAATCTCTGACTAGTCCATAGTCAATTTTAATAAATATATAACATTTTTGGTTAAAATATCATTTTAATCCCTTAACTTATTTTTTAGTTTTAATTTGGTCTCTTGACTTTTAAAAGTTCTAATTTGATCCCTGAACTTATCTCTGTTAACACAAGTTAGTCCTTTTCGTCAATGACATAAGCAAAAATGATTAAAGTGCTATACTTGTTAATAACTTACAGGACCAATTTGAAACTTATTTAAAATATAAGGGATCAATTTGTAACTCATTTAAAAGTTAAGGGATCAATTTGAAATTTGTTAACAATTTAAAGGACCAATTTAAAACTCATTTGCTTATGTCATTGACGGAGAAGACTAACTTGTGTTAACAGAGACAAGTTAAAGGATCAAATTGAAATTTTTAAAAATTAAGGGATCAAATTAAAATTAAAAAATAATTTAACGGCCAAAATTATATTTTAGCCAACATTTTTTAATTACTCCCTACAGTTGAGCAAACTATGATAGCATTAACGATACAAATATCCCAATTGTGAATTGTAGATGGTCCTTGCGCCTCTATTATTATTATTTTTTTTTTATGTATTTCTTGCACTTCTATTTTTTAAGGTTGCGTTTGAATGAGGTATTTTAAAATTTCAGGATATTTAAAATATAAGTTAATTGAAATATTTCATTTGAATTACTTTCATTTTAAAAATATTTTGTTTGGATAGAATAATTCAAATTCTTTGTATTTAAAATTCTTTATTTGTATAAATGATTTTAATTTCATTCAATTATAAAATTTTATTTTTCAAAAATTTAAAAATTTTGAGGCGGCGGTGGCGATTGGCTGGTGGTCAGTCGGTGGTGGGCGGCCGTCCGGCAATGGTGGTCCGATGATCGGCGGCGATGGTTGGCTGTGATGGATGGTGGTTGAGATGAGAGGAATTTAGAATTCTCACCTATTTAGATGGAATTTGAAATTACATCCTTTTTAACTAAAACAAATATCCCATTAAATTTCAAGAATTTTAAATACTTCATAAAAAAACATCCAAACAACATATTTCAATTACCCTCTTAAAATACATTACCCTCTAACATCATCCCATCCAAAGACAACCAACTTCTCATTTTAAGTATTAGTGAGATTTGTGGTCCACGCTCTGATTTTAGAATGCAGTAACATCCCCGGCTCTAAACTCTTTCTCTCTTTCTTAAAAAAAAAAAAAAACCTGAACAAGATGTTACCATTTTTCGGTTTTATCCGTCAATTTTCAAAAACGATAACATTTTACCTTCCCTTATTAATATCCTTATTTTTATCCTTAATTGAAATAATCTCAAAAGAAACTCATCTCATTCCCTCTCAACAATAACAATAATAAATTTATATAATAATAATAATAATAAATATTATTATTATTATTATATATATATATATATATATATACACACACGTCATTTTACACACATCAGCTATTTGTACGAAACTGAACCTATATATTAAACAAATTTTGGAAGGGAAACAGATATATGGATACTTGAATTAATTTTTTTTATGAGTAGTTGCTAACTTATTATTTTGGTAAAAAAAAATCAATGATTTGACAGTTCTTGTGTTTTCCATGAGGCTAATTCAATCAAGTACAAGATTAATATAATACAAATTTAACCTTTCTTCCCTAAACCTGATTAATGAGACGATAGTGAAATCTTACCAGAAGCTAATATTTGTTTTTTCACCGGGATTTTGTTATTTTACCAGAAGTTAATATAATCGGTGTTTTAGAAACTGCCAATTAGTGGTGTCCCCCGGCATGGTTGATGTGATTGACAGTCCAGGGTCCCATTTTTTGGAGACACTAAGTAATAGGTAAAATTTTAGTTAATATATATAAATATTAAATAAAAATTTTATATAATTATTTTTTTTTACCAACAAAAATAATTATTCCAAAAAAATTAGTAATATATAGAGTAATAGAAAATAATATAACAAGTGTATATGTGTATATTAGAATATCTTCTATATTTTATATATTTTAAAATTTGTTACGCTTCTAATTTATTATTATTTAGACTTTTCCCAAATTCTCTCACTCTCTTTTTTCTCTTTAGCCGGTCTCTCTTACTTTTTGTCTTTCTCAATCTCTCTCTTTATGAGTAGTATAGCACATATGAGGAGTTCTTTTGGTTTTTTGTTTAGTATTGAAAGACTTAGGATATTATCTGATAAGGACTTGAAATTATGTACAAACATCTTGAATCTTATCTAAAACATGATAATTCTTATGTGGAGAAATTCTCTTTGAAGAATTAAAAGTCATCAGAGAGATTTTAGTAGTTGAATCAAAATCAAGCTTTATGATATCGAGTTCTTTGAAAGCATTTAAGTGTTTTCCTAATGCATACACAACTTATAGAATAATATTAACTATCCTTATTACTATTGCATCAGTTGAGAGAAGTTTTTCTAAATTTTTAATTATTAAAATTTTATTTGCGAACTATTATGTCACAAACCTTGATTATGAATGGATTATTAATGATTTGCTACAAAAAATGCAATGATGATGATCTTCAAATGATTATGAAAGTACTATTTTTTTAATTCGTATGAGATACCTAAAATCTTATGATCGACCCTAATGCAAACGGTTAGGCATAAACATCCCTCAATTACATGGGAATAAATTTAAAGAATTCAAAGCAACATAGATGTCATTTTGCAATTCATACTTTATTCCTTCCCCTTCTATGTCAATAATCTGAAAAGACATCATACCTAAGAGAGTAATTTATTAAAGTTTTATAGATATCATTCATTTTCTTTGTTTTATAATTTTCTTTTCCGTAAGATGTCCTTATTAAAATCGAAAATAATGCAGGCGTACAAGGACAGTGGTTGACAGAGGACTTACAGATCTAGTCTTGACAGAGGATTTAAAGATTAGAAAAATTATTTGAACTCTTTTTTCGCATACAAATCTCTATCACAGAGGCTACAAGTAATCCCTTTTTTAAACACAGAGAATTAAACGAATACAAAGAGGCTTGGTTCAATGCGCATGGTACCCACGACTTTTATTCCATAACGTCAAATTGCCGAGCAGCACCATTAGAGAAAAAAATTCTGACTTCATAAGATGGACATAATCCGTAATATACAAAAAATGAAAAATTGATTCCCAAGTAAATGTTTTATAAAAAAAGGCAACTTCACTTCATTTTCTAGAATTCTAGAATGAAGATGATAAGAAAAATGCTAATCCGTATCCTTAGAGCATTGATTAAGGAGTTAAAAGAGATAAATTTTCATTGAAAAATTATGTATTTATCACATCAAAAAATGATGTACTTAGATTCTTAATGATTTTTTTTTTTTTATTTCTTGATTCCTTAATTAATGTTCTTAAGGTACTGGTTAGTAAGATCCAAATGATAATAACAACACTTCACAGTAAATTGTATTATTGGCCATGCCATACTTCTACTTTCATGTCTTGCCCGAGGCTACTATGTTTAAATTTACTCAACTACACGTTTTGGCCAATTCAATTTGAAACTCGACCATTTTTAGTTACCCATTAGCCTAAAAGGAAAATGAATGCATACACTTATATTTTCATTTACATATGTCTTCTTCCAATTGCACCTAAATTTTGTCCTAAGTTTTAACCATTGATTCAAAAAGTTATTTCACTTACCAACATCAAAGAAGCATTCATCATCTTTGACAAAAATTATTTGTCTAGCATTGCCCATTCTGAAAAATTGTGTCCACTGAACCCAACACAGAAGATCACTGCAATCCAATGGCTGACCGATTATAAGTGTGTTTGGATTGTCGTTTCAACGTAAAAACACTTTCCAAAGATCCAAAATGTAAAAACAACTAATGGTTATGTGATTCTTTACCATCTATGTATGGTTACTATATCTGTCTGTGTCTGTGTGTCTGTGTGTGTGTTATCTTTTAATCTTCATCCTTAAAATAAGCCAAAGGCAAGATTTATCATTCTCATTTCCCACAATAACAAAATGTTCTCACATGAGTAGGTCCATATATTGGGGGTATATATTGTGAGGGCAATTTGCATTTTAAGATGGTATCTTAGTCATACAAATATAAATGAATAATTCAAATTAAAAGTTGCTTAGTGATCATATAACCACTTAAAAAAGTCAATGATCAAGATTCATTGTTCTCACATTCTTAAAATACAAATTGTTCTCACTTGATATGGTCTCTCTCTCTCTCTCTCTCTCTCTCTCTCTCTCTCTCTCTCTCTCTCTCTCTCTCTCTCTATATATATATATATATATATATATATATATATATATATATATCGTAGAAGAGACAAAAACCTTATCTTTAATCATGCCTTCTATATATATATATATATATATATATATATATATATATATATGTATATAAACTCCTTATACTTTGTACTTGTAATTTTTTTTCTTCAACTAAGACAGAGATAATAAGATAAGAGAGGGAAAATCAATAAATTACCAAAGCACTATTCACAAAGTCATAATCTAGAGAATTACAAACATTGAATAAATTCATCCAAATAATTTCATATTCGAGGAGGATACAATTCCCATAGCCCCACAGTTGTGTCTTCCGAGGCAGAGGCCATAAGCTTACAATCAGATGAATAAGTTACAGCATTGCACTGCGAGATAAACATGTCAAACTAAGTAGTACATGTCAATTGAATTATGAATTGTCACAACAGAAGTGTTGTTTCACATGCCAAAGGTTGAATTGAGAAAATAAATCAAAGAGTAATGATATTTTATTTACATCTGCATAAGATACAGAAAACAATGACTTACCGTGGCATGGTGATACTTCAATATTGCTAAAGCATTTCCTTTGCGGTAATTGTATATCCTTATTCTGCCAACAAGGTGATAAAGAAGGATGCTAAGCAGCAGGTTTTGTACCAAAGAGACACAACAAAGGTGTTATCTTTGAAGAATAATATGCATGATGCACATCTTAGGCGCTAAAAGATAAGTGGGTACCCAGCCCTGCGGGGACAGGTGGATTTACAAAGACATCTAAATTTGTTTAATGCTGTTGTAATTAATTTCATGTCCTGTTCAGGATTCAGATGTAGAGCTTTGTCTGGCTCACTTCAAAGCAACGCAAATCTGAAATTCCAAAATTTAAGATAACTACCACTACCAGATAATTCACCCAAAGGAAGTTCTTTACATGTTCCTGTCATAGATTAGATGATTCAAGCCAACGATATGAAAAACAACGTACTATGAATCATCTTCAGTGAGTCACTAAAATGAAGTGAAAATTTCTCTTCCTTTCCTTATTAAGGGAAGTTCATTGTTTTATTTTGGGATAAAATCAAGACATGTCAAATTCTTACAAATAAGTAAAAGGCCAAAACTTAAGGTGTTGTTCTCTGGGTGCTTGTGTTGTCGTTTTCTAATAATATAACATGTGTAACAACTCACCTATGGAAATATCACACGTGTAACAGTTGTTACGCATGTTATGTTCTTATTGTAAAACATCACAAGTATCTAAAGTACAATATCTAAGTTTTGTCCTAAGTAAATAGGTTTTTTTTTGGGCGGGGGGGGTGGGGTGGGGGGGGGGGTGGTAATGCATTAAGTCGTAATGCATTAATACCTGTGGTCCCAGCCAGCAGTTGCAACAATTTTTCCATCAGGCCGAATTGAGGTGCCTGAGATGCCAGGTCGCTCCAAACTGATTTCTTTCTTGACCACACATGTACCCTTTAGTCAAAATGATACCATATAAAGGAAGTATAAATAAGCAAGAAAACGGTGTAGCAAGCATGAGCTGCAAACTGAAAAACCAGCATAAGAAAAAAATTTCTTGCAAACTGCCAATTCCTGTTCCCATACCCTGCTTTATAGTTACTCTGATCTTAGTCAGACCAACGCACTGCAACAGCAATCCATATAGCATTCAAGATGTGTGATTACTTAATACCTATCAGTACTTTACTGAATATATCTTGATCCCTGTTTATTCACAAAAATTTTGCATGTCTGGACATGAAAAACAACCTGTAGTCAATATGAACGATTTAACATCCAAGTGAGGGTTTCCTTAAGTATGGTGACTAATGGCTTATGCACGTGTTCTTGGAATGATATCTAGGTTTTGCCAAGCAATAGTGCGCATCACCTATTTATCTTGTGAATAGTCATCGACCTATTGGTACACTCCAATTAAATTGATCCTTCAGCTTGAAGTACGGAAATGTACATTTTGCATGATGAATCTTTTTAGTGGTACACCATTGTAATCCATCTAACAATTAAATATTAGCAACTAACTGAAAGAAAAAGAAAGAGAAGAAAACACAGTTTTTTCATATCACTGTGCCATGGTAATGAGGCAACCAGAGAGAGAGAGAAAGATCATACAAAAAGAAGGAAATAAACTTTGACAACTGAAACATGGATACTAACTTGAGGCATGATCTACAGATTCAATTAATTACTAGAAATATAACTGTTTTATCATTAGGACCACTATTCTTATTTCTTATCAAGGCATGATCTACAGATTCAATTAATTACTACAAATATAACTGTTTTATCATTATGACCACTATTCTTATTTCTTATCAGCATAAAGATCGTAACTGATAAAAAAATAAATAACTGAACAATTCAAAAGAGCGGAAGATGTTTCACTGTTTCATTGGAAAAGAATTAAAATAAATGAAGTTACCGAAGAATGCTCCAAGCTGTACATTACAATCTTGTCATCTGCTGCTCCCGAGATACCCCCATTGCAAGACCCGTCAATACAGATGCTCAGAACTGCAAAATGATCAGTTATCAGCTGAGTTTTATTTAAAAAATAGCAACAAGAAATCTAAGGAGGCTGAGTTCCATACCTGGCTCAGAATGAAACTTTACAGAAGTTACTGGAACTCCAGGATTCCGTACATCCCACCAAAGCATGGAACCGTCCTCATATCTACAACACTCAGACCAGAGGATATGAGATAATGAAGGTAGTCATGCACTTATGCTAAATGCGGTTAGCTTTACAGTTCAGAGAAATCAGAAGTTGAAGTATGATCTGTAAATTTCCAGAGACATAAGGTCAAACAAACCTGATTCTAATGTTTATAACAGCTAGAAAACACTGCTTTGATCATTATTACATTATAAAATTATAACCCACATCAACAACAAAAGATCAGCTGGGGCATAGAGAAGAAAGAGGATCAAGACTATACCCAGCCAAGACATTTAGAAATCCCTGGGATTCAGATGGTAGAAACAATTGAAGTGCCATGCACATCCCTGACAAGAAATGATTGCTTTAATTTCACAGAAGAGAAAAATATGACCAAAGAATGGGAAATCAAGTAAAGGATCAATTATTAATTATAAGCAACAAAATGAAAACAGAAAGAAGAAGAAAGGTCAAAGCACATTAGCATGAAAAAAATAGAACATCAATAAAAGGTAAGGTGTTTGTCGTTCACTTTCTCTAGTAACAATGCCAAGTGTAATGGAGAGCCTACTTAAATGATAGAGTGAGTATTATAAGTATATCATAGCACTGTAACCTGCGAAATGAGGGTTTCAAAAATTGATGGTAGAAAGCTGAATCTCAAAAATCATTTAGACCAGAAACAAACCTCTGTCTTTGTTGCAAACACTTGAAGAGTTGCTAGGAATAATTGAAGGGAATTGTACAAATCTTTCAGCTGACTTGAGATCCCAAATTTCAACCTTCAATGAGGATTGAACTGATGAACATCAGGGTCCATAATTTGGCCATGAAAAGAAAGAAATATATATTTACAAAGACAAAGATAATATATATATACATTTAGAAAGGTATACCAACCTCAGAAGAGTTCTCCCCTGATAAAGCCACGTACTGTAGCCCTTCATGATGCACATTTTTTGTCAATACATTAATATAATGAGGCTTCATCAATCTTACTTCTAATATATAAAGATCTTAGAGTAATATAGAGTAAAAACATTTGAAGAACAACAGAGAAACTGTAAGATGACAAATTTGGTCCATCATGCCAGCACCTCCAAAGTGCAATAGCATTTGCAGCCTTTTAGAATAAATTAAAAGACTCGAAGAGGACCTTGTTCAAAATGAAAGTTAATAAGAAATCCAAAACAAATTTCAAATTTCCATTATTACTGCAGACCCACAAAAAATTGTAATAAGGTGTGAGAATTCTGGGACAATGTCTACCCATGTTCTTTGATGTATAAAAGAAAAATAATAGCTGTAGTAGTAATAAATATATTTATATTCCAACTTGCAAGCTCAAATACAGTTATTGCGTCCAATTTTCTAAAGTACTTCCATTAGCAACAAATTTCCCAGAATTAGCCCACGATATGCATGCTGGCTCCCAGAAAGCAGATAGAGTTGCAAAAGATGCAAAAAACACTAATTCGACCATAAAATTCTGTCATTCCACATATACCTTACCAGCACAACACTACCATATTTATTGTTTTTGAGGAAGTACTGAAATCATCACAGTTCAATGATGCTTCACTGTTCTAATATTGTAAGAGAATATTAGGAATTCCAATAACAGGATCCAGAATGGCAAAACTGTCACCAAAAGTATCAAAAGTTTTTAAAAACCACCCATTATAAACCAATACTCACAAACCTTCACAGCTTTCAGAACAACGTTGATCGGCAGAAGCCTCTTCTTTCTTAACCTCCGGAATTTCTCCATCAGAGGTTCCTCCTACCTCTGTTCTATGGCAACCTTTTGACGCTTTCCCTTCTTTAGAGCAAGCAGAAGGAGTCTTCACTGTGGAAAGCTTGCAAAAGTGGTAAGTATTCGTCCCCATTGTAAGCGATGGAATCCTGGATGGGAAAATGCAGATCAACCAAAAAGTAATATGATAATTAAGGACATCTTTGTAGCTTGTGTTACAAAATACACTACCGTTTTAAAATAACAAACATGAGACATTTGTAGAATGGAAGAAGAAAAAATAGAGGTGCATACCTGGACACACCAGCATCATCTAAATCCCAAACTTTGACAGTGCCATCCCTGCCCTGGCTACATGCATACAAAAAATATATATAAATTTCGATAAAAACAAGTAAATTATTATACTAAAAAAAATAGAGAGGGGAAATGAGGAAAAAAGGAAGCACGTGACAAATTTATTGGCTCCGAAGGAAGCACTGGTGGCAACAGCAACAATCCCATGGGAAGCACTATGTAACCTGCAGTAGAAAAAATAATTCTAATTCTAATCCTGAACCGTGATTTCTGAAAAACAATGAATAACAAATACCATGCAGATGACAGTGTTCGATGCTGAAGGGTATTCCAAATCCGCAGTTCACCATCAGCCGAACTGCAAGCAAGAACATTATTAAGTGGAACTAATTGGACATGTAACCAACCAAATCAAAAAAGACAACAAAGCATTTGAAGTGAATACCCGGAAAACAGTAAGGGCTTAAAGGGATGAAAAGAAACATCCATAACAGAAGTGCGATGACCTCGTAGCACTGCCACGGGATCAGGTGGTGCTGGTCTTTTGCTCATTCTTCGTTCCTCTTTATCATCAAATCGGAACTGAATTGATTAAATCAAACTAACCTATATTGGTTTATCGAGTTTGGGGATTTCAATAGGCTTGGCCACACTTGTATAACTCAGACCAAAGCTGTACTCGACTCGCTTTAAACTCACTTTAGAGTTCTTTTACTTCAGTCAAAGAATGTAGATTGGTAAGAGTTTATTCAATAAATTTTTTTTAAATAAATTAAAATTTATTTATTTTTATAAATTATTGTGACAAATTTATAAAAATAATTAAAAAAAGTTTATATAATTATAAACTAGTTTTAGACTTTTAGTAGCCTTGCAAACAATTGTAATTTTTTTTCTTGAATTGTTCTAACAATTAAGTGAGTGAAAAATAAGAAACAATAACCCATAAGATCAAGTGAGGAAGCATCAGACTCCTATTCTGATACATACTACCCTCTAGTCGAGTCCACAACCAACAGATACTTGTTCCACAAGAAATAGGGCTTCGACGAATGTAAATTAGTTAGAGCCTGTTTGATAAAATTAGCTGTTAACGGATAAGTTAGCTAATAACGGATAGTTAATAGCGGATAGCGGATAAGCTAGTTTATTTTCTGTGAAAGTGTTTGGTAAAACTAGCGGTTGAACTAGCGGAAAAATATAAAATGACATAAAAGGACATAAAAGGACATATTCATTAATGATTTTACATAAAAGAGAGAGAAGAGAATAAAGGTAGAATTAAATAAAGATAATAAGGATAAAAGTGGAAAGAAAAATGAAACGCTATAAGCTATAAGCTCAAACGCTACTTCAAGTAGCGTCTGGAAAAAACGCTATAAGCTCGTGAAAAAACTCTATAAGCTCGTGACAGATGCGCTTACCAAACGGGACTACTTTCTCATCCGCTAAAAGCTATCCGCTATAAGCTCATTGAAGTGCCTTGCCAAACAGGCTCTCAATCAATAAACCAAAAAAAAGTGAAAGGAGCATTGATTTTTAATTAGTTTTTTGGCCTAGGAATTCACCCAAGAAAAAAAGTTTGGTGGACTGGGATGGGATTAGGATAGTTTAAAAATCAAAAAAGAAAAATAAAATAAGAAATTAGGATCGTAAGCGTAAATGATGAAGAAGAAGAATGGAAACCAAATAAGTAGTTAAAAAAGAAATAAAAATATACAGTGATTTCATATGATGCAAATCATCCATGTATGCAACACTATGGTTCCCGGAACCATCTACTTGACACCGTGATTCCCAGAATCACTTTATTTGATATCGTGATTCCCAGAACCAATGTAATTCAAGATCTATGAGTTCATATCCATGCAATGACGTCTTACTGCCTTCTCTTTCCCAAAAGAAGATATTCATAAATAGTATCACCTTCCCTGAAGATGATATCTATCATCTTATTCCCAGAATAAGATGTCTCAAATCTCATCCCTTCCCAGAAAGAGATAACCAACACATGCACATTACCATATGGTCATCACATATGACCCAAACATATCATAATGCCCCATGCATTAATATCAATGGTCAAATGTCATGCCAAGGCAACACTATATCATCACATGACAAAAAGAGCATGCCAATCAACCATAATTCATACCAATCAAGCATAATATCACAAAGCTCATAACATTTAACACTCAATTTAATATCAAACTCGTTTTTAGTTAAAAACCCCAAATTCAGAAAATAGGTTTTTAACAATCATGCACTATTGCATTGAAAAAGTCCCCAAAATCATTAGTTTCAAAACCCAAATCCCTAAATCAATTGCACCATGGAAGGGTGAGAAAAAATGTTTTTACTCACCTCTCGAAGTCCTCCAAAAAACTCTAAGCATTTCCTATGAGTGAATCCTATCGTTCACCAAGAAATCATTCTTTTCCTTCTCTTCCTTGCCTTCTTCCACAATTTTTCCCTCGTAAGTCTTGGAGTCCACTTCAGCAATATCTATCTGAGTTTAGGTGATATTAGGGTTTTAAAATGCACCCAATTGTGTTCAAATCCTGTTTATAGTAGCTCCCTCATGTGAATTCGCGTTAAAAACACTTCAGACGACAAGCACGTCGTGCTCCCTGCACGAGCCGAGCTGGACACTCAACGCACATTATATGGCGCTCAACATTGGCGCCTAATGAAACTAACACTCAGTACCACGGTACAAGTGCTTAGCTCTGACGTCAGAAATTTTTTGACGTCAAACCATGCTCCCATGCGTTTTTTCTGTACGGACTCGTGCTCTACCATCAAGCATGATCGTGCTGAACATGAGCCCAATCATGTAGGGAGATATCATATTACACTATAATTAGATGTAAAAATTATGTATGTCACTCTTAAAATAATTTGTAAAACATATATTACATGCGAAACCCACAAACTAGCAAGATATCTTATTCTGTGGAATACTATTATTAGACTTTGTTGATTTAAAAATATTCAAATAATAATAACTATGTCAAAACGGACATTGTTTTCAACCCAACACTGTTAGGGCTCATTGCAACTATGTTGTTTTTTTTTGCGTGCATTTACTTTCAACTTCTTAATCTCTTCAGCACGCTTTCGCACCATTAATAATTCCTTTTAAAAAATTATTTTATATATATATATATATATATATATATATATATAAAATTAATTGAACAAAATATGTTCAAGAGGGAGGTGTCAGCATTGATGCTCACCCCACTATAGATCTTGCCTAAGGCCTAGTGGCTCCTCAAAATCCGCCATTGGTGAGGATCTCACCGGAACATGTAGGACGATTTCACTGACTTGGCTGGAGATTCTTCATGATGGGCCTTTCGGGTTGATGACCTAAACTCATATTCAACAAGATGTAGCTGTACTTCAATTAGACATGATATTTCAATTTGGATCGTCGCCATCTAAAATCTCTATCCATTCAAATGTCAGTCGTTGAATTAAATGAACAATTAAGTTATTTTTATCCTTAACTTTTAGATTAATTAACAGCTGACTCATGTTTGGACAAAGATAGTATGAAGAGGAATTTTGGATGGAGAGATTCTAGATTCATGATATTCACGCTGAGTAGGCGGATTCTTCCATACTCGAACCTTGGAGTTGAGTTTCCATACTCCAGGGGTACAAGCGGTATTTCACTGAAATAAAAAACAAAAAACAAAAACAGAAAAACACCCTTAACTCTTGACCCCTTCTGCTGGTGATGACAGACGATAGCCAACGACGACGATTCTGAGACGAGGATCGCAGCTGGAGTAAGGTGCATAAATCAGATCTGTGACACAAAAGAAGGAATAATGGAAGTGGGAAGCTCTGAAGGAAGAAGCAGTGGCGAAACGGTGGCGTTGTTTTGGAACTTCGCCGCACCTCCGTCTCATACTAGAAGAGAGCCATACCTGCAGCCGCCGCGACCCTCCATTAGCGTCACCGCTTGAACCGTCGCGACGTTCAGGAGTGACCAGCCACCGCACATCCTTGTTGTGGTGCCGTCGTTGGTGATAGAGCAGAGAGAGACATAAATCAAAAAGCAGAAAATGGGAGAGAGAAAGGGGATCTCGTCTTCGATGATTTCTCAGTCGAGTTCAACAACCTCCCCATCCCTTCCATGAAGTCTCTCTTCGACAACAACACTTTACGCTTGGAAACCTTCGCCTCTGATCTAGAATTCGCCATGGATTTCGATGACAACGGAGACAGTGTTGGGTCAAGAGGCAGCGACGGCGATGAGGGAGGGGAGAGAGAGGAACGAAGCAAGAGGGAAGTGAGAGAGTAGGAGGTGAGATAGGAAAGTGAAGAAAATTACTATCTTACCATTCTCTAATCTTTTTCAATCTGGACCGTAACCTTTTTTTTTTTTAATAATATATCTATGGTTGTAAGTAAAGGAGTTTCAATGCTCCACTCCAACGAGTGACTATTGAAGCCAACCCCCGCTGAGTAATGTATTTAGGTTGTAAAAAAAAAAAAAATACTCAATTTGGTCCTTGAAATTATAGGGTCGTATCAGCTTAGTCCCCCCACATTATCAATATTCCAAAATGATCATTGAAATTTCAAAATGTAGCAAATGCATCCCTGACATTACCAACTTAATGTCATTATAGTCCATGCAAATATCAACGGAGGGACGAATTTGATTAACTTTCTGCAATTCCAGGAATCATTTTGAAATATTGATAATGTGGGGGACTAAGTTGATACGACCTTACAATTTCAAGGACCAAATTGGGTATTTACTCTTGTAAAAAAATATATTTTTGACAAAATAGGTTGATTGGTCCTATACGTTTATTTAATTTTTCACGTTGCTTTCATAAGTTTTTTTTTTTCAAATTGGTCCTACACGTTTTATTCTGTTTCCACATTAGTCATTTCCGTCAATTTCGACCTAACGCCATCAAATAAAGAGACACATGTCGCACTAATATCGTGTCACGTCAGCTCAAAACTAACAGCGTTAGGACAAAATTGACGGAAAGAAGTATAGGACCAATTTAAAAAAAAAAAATTATGAGATCAATATGAAAAATTAAATAAACGTATAGTATCAATCAACCTATTTTTTCCATATTTTTATGCCGTGGAGTAATTATGAGAAGTTTCAGGAATGTAAAAGTTACGTAATGGATGATGCCAGCCAGTCTTCATCTTCGGCAACAACTTATTCTCAGAAGGTTCCTTTCCTTATTCGTGTTTATAGCGGAAAGGATGTTCGTCACTGCCCGCGTAAGCAGCTGTACAACATTTTTTGACTGTTATAAAATCAAACTTTTAAGTAAGTATTGTTGCCTTCAAATTCAAGTTCAAAGCTCCTTTTTCATTCATTAGATCATTATTATTATTATTATTATTATTATTGATTAATTTCAGCTGGTTTTGGTATTTCCATTGCGTGGCGCGCAATCTACCGTTGGTTTATGCTCATATGAATTTTACTATTAGCGGCGGAGATGGAGATTGATGAAGGCAATTGAGTTGCGTTGCTCGGCGATAATGGCGGAAGAGATTCTTAAAAGCGACGTCGGATTATCTTCGAATAGCAGACGGTTATGGCCTTCTGTCCTCCGTTGGATTCCCACTTCCACCGAACACATCATCGTTGCCGAGAAGCGCCTTCTTTCTCTTGTCAAGTAACTCTCATTCCCTCTCTTCTCTTCTTTTCTCTTTTACGCTTCTAAACCCTAACTTTCTATTTCAACCTAATAATCGTTATTATCCCCAATTCACTTTCTGATTAAATTATTGTTTAACTCTCATTTCATGAAATGCTATGATTCACTTATTCCTATGGTTTGAAACATGAAATGCTGTTTGACTAAATCTTTTACAATTTATTGCCCCCTTTGAACTTATGTGATATTGCTATCTGTACTTTGTTTAGGTTTATATGTTTGATCTGGAATTTGTATTTGCAATTGAGATTAATTTTACCCCCTTGCCCCCTGCAAATGGCTATTCATCTAGGATAGTGATGGATTGTTTTGCAGGACTCCCTATGTTCAAGAAAATGTTAATATAGGCTCTGGTCCTCCTGGGTCAAAAGTCAGATGGTTCCGTTCATCAAGCAACAAGCCGCGGTTTATTAACACTGTTACATTTGACAGTAAAGATGATTCTCCTACGCTTGTAATGGTTCATGGATACGGTGCTTCCCAGGGTTTCTTTTTTCGCAATTTTGATGCTCTTGCCGCTCGCTTTAGAGTCATTGCTATTGATCAACTAGGGTCAGTTATGTTTCCCTTCTTCGTTCCTAATGTCATTGTTGTTCATGGCTATTGTCTGTAACTACTTTTCTGAGCTATTATATGCCTTGCTGGCCTTATGCTCCATTTTCATTTAGTTTAGGTTTCTTTTACATTTTAATTTTACTTCCTTCTTTTATCAAGATTGGATTGGATACACCCAATGTTTTAGGGAAACTTACATGAAAAAGAGTGAGTGCATAGTAAGGTTTTTTAGGCCCTTTACTAGTTACATTGCACCTTCTACATGGGTTTCCTTTCTTCACCATGGTCATTGAGTCCTTTAAGGTTTTCTCCATTTTGAGGGGAGAGATAGTGTCAAATTAAGGCCTGTGTCCTGCACATATATTTTTTGACTTAATCGCCGCCTTGAAACTTTTTTTGCAGTTGGGGTGGATCAAGCAGGCCTGATTTTACATGCAGAAGCACTGAAGGTTGGTTAAGAATTATGTTTACATTGTCACCGGGTAGAATGCAATGCTACAGTTAAATTGAAATTGGAATGTTTTACTCTGTTGCTTAGCTAGAAAGTTACTGTAACAACTACTTATAATTTGTTGTTGATACTACAGAAACTGAGGCATGGTTCATTGATTCTTTTGAGGAGTGGAGAAAAGCAAAAAACCTGACCAATTTTATACTACTTGGACATTCATTTGGTGGTTATGTTGCTGCCAAATATGCCCTCAAGGTGAATAGGCACATTGCATTTAAATGCTAAATACAACTGACTTTTTATTTTTATTTTTATATCATTCTGATGCCTATTTTAATCATTTTTATATAGCACCCTGAGCACGTACAGCACTTGATTTTGGTGGGATCTGCTGGGTTTTCATCAGAATCAGATGCTAAATCTGAGTGGGTTACAAGGTTTCGAGCAACATGGAAAGGATCAGTTCTGAATCATCTATGGGAATCTAATTTTACACCTCAAAAACTTGTCAGGTAAACCTACTCTCTGCCATTTTATTATCTTATGTGTAAGTTAACACTTTTTTAAAAAAAAATTGTCAGTTTAGGTTGCTTTGCAATGCTTCTAATTTTTTTTTAAAACTAAGGCTATGATGTTGGTCCATCAGAAAATATAGAATTATCAATTATTAAAGTAAGTTGTCATTGAAATGGATTTTCGTATCGGTGATAATGTAATGCATTTTGTTACATGTTCAGGTTAGTATTGTCTGACTCACTTCGTTTAATATCTATTGCAAATTTGTAATTGTGTCCTCACTGAAGTAGATAAGCATATTGATTATTGACTTAAATTCATATGGCCTCTTCATTATTGACTGTCGGGTTCTATTTATTTTACTAACTCCGGAGTCATGGATGGAATCGCTTTGGAAGAACTTCCATGATATACCTAGTTAATGGCACGGGGAGCCTGTTGCTGGGGTTGCAAACCATTTGCCTGGCCATTGGTAATATTCAAATCAAATGTTGGGTGGTAGGCTGTGGTGAACAGGGGTTGGGGGTCTGATCCCTGGTGCTCTACTTGAAGGAAGAAGTGTGCATTCTTCTTATGCTAACATTCATTTTATAAATCAAGCAATATGGGTTATTATCAATGCTCTAGTTTTCTGTCTCTTGATTTACTTAGTCGCTGCTGTTGTTGTTATTATTATTTTATTATCTTTATTCATATGTTTATCTGATTGTATTAAACTGCCTTTGTTTAAAATTCTTCTCTATATATATATTTGTGGCAGAGGTTTAGGTCCTTGGGGTCCTGATATAGTCCGCAGGTATACAAGTGCTAGGTTTGGTGCACATTCAACTGGGGAGATACTGACTGAAGAGGAATCAAGATTGCTGACAGGTATGGCAAGATAACGCATTGATATGTGGTTTAGATGTAAGAGTACATTCTAATTCTTGATTTTCTTTCTATTAAAGATTATGTTTACCATACATTAGCGGCCAAAGCTAGTGGGGAGCTGTGCTTAAAATATATATTTTCGTTTGGAGCATTTACTAGGTCACCCCTTATTCGCAGGTTTGGTGGTCATTCTCTTCCTATCTTAAATTACAATTTGTCTTCAACTGATTTGTCAGATGATAGTATCTTCCAGAGTACAAGTCAACAATCACATGTCATACTTAAACTTTTTTTTATGACACAAAGTTAGTTTACACTGCTTCTTGGGACATGCTGTTTTTGGCTTAAAAAAACTAGTTTCATGGACATACTTCTTGAAACCAGTTTGGTCCAAGGATGGGTGGAACTCCTGTTGGAAAAATGTTTTGGGGTTTCTCTTTTAGTGATTCTTGTGTTTGTGTTGGAAAAATGCAAACTACTCATGTTCCTCACCACTAGCCTACTCCCAGTGGCTTAATGATTCGTGTTTGTGTAGTCAAATATTAATCTCCTAACATGATTTGAAACTGTTAGATAGAAACTATACATATATATATATATATATATATATTGGCTTTATGTTTAAGAATGATAAAGTAACTGCTCGTGGTGATACCAAAACTGCATCTGATGATTTGTACATGTCTATCCTGTATCATTGAGAAAACCATATGTGCATCCTGATAGGAGCATAGAAAAGAAAGGAAAGGAAAGGAAGTAGTGAGTGTGAAAAGAGGAAAGATTTTTAGTTTTTACTGACATTATCAAGATAACTGTTGCATCCTGCATCAATACGGTTGAAGGAGTAGACCTTGGATTTCTAGCGTGGCTTATTTTCGACTGATGAATATTGAAGCTTGTTGCATAGCAAAGAGGCATACTTGGAAATGTCCAACTCGCAGTCAGCCAAAAAAAACCTGGGTACCTAGAAATTTTTTTCAGAAAGAGACCACGAGACAAAATTATTTTCAGAAAGATACCTAGAAATTTATTTTTGAGCATGGCAAAGACAAGAATGCTGCACTTGATGACTGGGTATATAAAAATGATGAGATCAAGAATGCATGTATTAAAGGGAAAGTATGAGTGAGTCACATTGAGGAAAGATAGTGGAATCGCACCTAAGATCACTTGGACATGTGAGAAGAGGACCAATAGAAGCCCAGTTTGGTTGGAAGAGTTGATCAAATGGAGGATAACCCTATAATTAGAGGGAGAGGAAGACCAAGAAAATCTCTAGACGAAATCACTAGGAAGGATTTAGACCTAAATGACGTATCGAAAGAGTTGGTTTTTGATAAATATAGTGACTTTATTTGATTTATGTAGCTGAATCCACCGAGTGGGAAAAAAAACTGATTTTTATTGTTGTAGTAGACCATGAAACCAACTGAAACTTCCTTCCGTTCGCAAATTTTAGGTGAATATATTCCAAGATTAATGCCATATGGCTATGGGCTTAGCCGAGGTCTTGTTTAGGCTTCACTTTTCAATTGGTTCAAATACGGACTCCTCTTTCACTTGATGTACAACTATTCTAGTATTCTTGACTTAGCGTAGTAATGTTTTATCCCCCATCTCTCTGGTATTTCAGTGCCTCAGAGTGGAAGGTGCCCACCACTTTCATATATGGTTTCCAAGACTGGATGAATTATGAAGGGGCCCAAGAAGCTCACAAGCATATGAAGGTTCCATGTGAAATCATTAGGGTCCCCCAGGTATCACTTTCTTCATTTCCCCAATATGAAGCTATTTTAATACTAATAGAACTAACAAAATTAGTTACTTGTTGCAGGGTGGGCACTTTTTGTTCATTGACAACCCAACTGCCTTCCATTCGGCTGTGTTTTACGCTTGTCGAAGGTTTCTTACACCTGATCCAGACAATGAATCTCTTCCCGAAGGGCTAACCTTTGCATAGGGTATAATTTTGTGTCAGTACTGTCTGTATTATTATTTATTTTTTTTACAAATTTAATGTCATAATATTCACCAATTTTTTTTCTTCATAATTTAGTGGAGCCGTGTCTTGTTTTAGTGGAGTGGAATTTACAGGAAATATTTGTAATGGCAATTTTAACAAAAACGATTTGTAAGAGAAATTTGATTACTGAAACATCTGATTAAATTTATGCTGTGAAGGAAAATTAGGATCAATTGCCATATGTGCTGATATCTTTAACGATGAAAATATCTTCTGATTTGATGTGAGACTCCCCACAGTCCAATTCCCACGAGTTTCTAACTTTGTCCGGGTCAATATGCTACAACTTTTTACTATTTTCCCCTAACTCGTTGCCTTGAAGACATGCTCGAGTCAAGAAAGAAATGTGATTAAAAGAGGGGAGATTGTATGATACACCCCATGGAGTAGGGGTGTATCGTGCTCCCTTGAAAATAGCCTTTAATAACTTAAAGGTCTGGTTTTTTCATTTTTAAAGCATGAACCTTCCACATTTGATATTTGCAAATTGACCTAACTCCATGCGAAAGTGACCAGAAAGCTTCCTCCTAGGTTCAGGCGCTGCCACGGAACCAACTTTACCAGCCTTGCGCCGATGTGAAACTTGTGTCCATGGCATGTTGAACAACTTTTTGACATCGTAAGTGAACGATAACACGAGGAGGTCATCCACTGTCACGTGCTTTAATATCACAGAGATCTATTTCTCGACATTGTTCTTTCAAGCGGTTGAAGCTTTGATGTAGATTGCATAGTAAAAGACTAATTGATTGGTCTCTTAAGTTTATTTCTTTTTTTAATCTGATCCTTTAAGATTATTTTGTGTCAAATAGGTAAGAAAAGAATTTTACCAAAAATAATATTGTGAGATTAATATTTGACAGATTTAAATACTTCTCCGAAGGTATTGTACCAGAAATAGTATTGTGAGACAAGTAGAAAACAAGTAAGGAACGAAGAAATCTATAGGTTTTTGGAATGTCACCAACAAAGGCATTGGAACTGTGATTAACATACTGCAGAGTAACAACATATGTTGCTGAAACCTTGAGGAACAGCACCACTCAGTGGTTTTCCTCAAGTGCAACAACTTGCAAACTTGTTAATCCGAAAAGGTAAACGGGAAACTGTACCGGAAAGGTTTTGTTTGCCTGAATCTAATACCGTTAGTGTCATCAAACTGCCAACAGTAATATTGGATGAAATTTGGCCCAAAAATCTGTTGTTACTGAGATTTAAAGCACTCAAATTGCATGATCTCCCGAGGCACAATCCCCATTAGTTTATTGTTGCTTAAATTCAAAGTCTCAGCGTGGAAAGTGTTCCATAACTCATTGCTATTGAACCAGTAAACATGTTATGTTAGGAACCAGGAATTATCAAGGAAATTAGAAAGGAAATATGTTGTGTTATTACTGTCCTCAAGCCTGCATCAGCTGATATCAGTGCTTGGGTATGAAAAAAGAAGACAAATACAGAGAAAAAAAGAGAAGAAAGATAGCCTAGGCAAATTGGAGAGTGCCTAGTCTCTCCCAAGTCCTAGTCCCAATTCCAGCCTGCTCTCTCCTTTCCTCCCTCCTACCTATATACTGCATTACACATGCACCCTTGCCCTCCTTATTGCCAACTCAGTAGTTGGTTACAAAACAGAATCATTCCTATTCACTCTCTCTTGGCTATGATTCTCTGCATCGCACCCACTCTTTTCCTCATATACAACCTAGTTATTTCAGGGTTCCTAACATTACTCCCCCCCAAAAGATTCACCTTGTCCTCAAGGTGACAGATGAATAACCAACACAGTCCACCAAGATCCCACTGTCTGAAGCCCCTCACTCTAAACTGTATTTCCCCGGTAGTTAAAAGGAGGGTCTCATGCTTCCATCTTGAAATGTTGGACCCCCCTGGATCCTATTGTTGGAATACTAAGAAACCAATCATATCTCTATTGTAAAAATACTCCTCCTGCTGTATTCGAGTCCCACCTTATTGAATTTGAATGTGTAGATAGACTTATAACACTTGTGATAGCATGGCCCAACATCCACTAATTGATGAGGATATGATGCCCCTTTAAGCTAATTCTTCAAGGGACATCTTCGGAATGTGTATGGCTATAACATCTTCAAGAGATGGCAAAGCACTGTATGACAATTCTAATAGTATTCGAACTTCAGAATTTGTGTCTGCACAACATTGTAGATACATTGTTACCCTATCTCCCAAGAACCATGCTTCACGACTTGGCAATAATGGGCAATAATGGGTGTGACAACTGCGACTAAATCATTTGGTATAGCACGGAACCTCAATGTGGCTTTCATTACATGCTTTCTGATTGCAACCGTTAACTTTGGCTCCAGACAGATCAATGTAGTGCAGGCACTTATAGCAAGAACACTAACAACATAGATATAAACCTCTTCACTTTTAAGGATAGGAGATAAAAGTTTCAAGGCATCACCAATGTAAATCATTTCCCACTTGCCACTCAAATCTAGTGCTTGTTCTATTTCGTGTAATTTAGTAAATTCTAGACAAGGAGTTGGGCTTTGTACCTTGTAATCAACATGTGAATAAGAATGCAAAATTGTAAGCCCAGTATATTTTGGATGTGTAACAAGAGCAGTACGAATTGTTTCAACATATATACCACATGCTCCAACACTGTTGATCTTCATAAACTGAGACTTGTTTGGCCACCACAATTGTCCTCCCACTAGCTCGTTCAAGATATATGCATTGTGCTTAACAAACCAATGGCCAAAAGAAAGAACGATCGCATCAAATGTTGGGACAAACTCCATCAACTTCTCACCAAGGACTTCAAGATAGAGCTTCACTATACCAACTGGGGCAAAGTCAGATGGTCCAGAATTGCGTTTGACAAGTCATGAGGACCATATTCGGATAATCGTTACTGATTTAGACCCAAAATAATATCGCTGCATGTTATGATTTTCCTCATTTTTGGGTTCCTCTACCTTGTGTCCAAAAGACCTTGTCGTGAATGTAAGGGAATTGCCACCCTCCGTCTCTAATTCAATTTGGAAAATAGGATGTGGCCCACATATCACTAGGCCCATTTTCCTTTCTTCTTGAAACAGCTTAACCATAGTAGTTTGGGACTGGCCCATCAGGTCAGAAGTATGATCCACTTTCCTTAGTGCCCATTTTGCCCTAGCTGCCTTATCTCTTCCTTCTATGTGTCGTTCCTTAGCCGCAACACGCAGAGACGCAGCCAAACCGTGGGATCTCCTCCGCTACTAACGTGCCCCGATCCGAAGTTCTGGTGGCTCCAGCGGCGGTTCATGCAGATTGCCAATAGTTGCCTCCCTTGTTTTGGCTCCGAGAGGCTTTGGAGGCTCAAGGTCTGATCGTGGTTGTACGGTGGCGTCGCGATGGTGTCGGTCTAGTTGAACGGTGGTGCTGGTCTGGTTGGATCGGAGCGGCGCGACTGCACGGTGGTGCAGGTCTGGTTCCGGTGCGGCGGCGGTTGTGACCTTAACCTTGTTGCCGTCGTCTCTAAATTGGTGCGATACCTTCTTGAGCTCATCCTGTTCTGGACCTATCCCTTGCCTTGGTGGCGAAAGGCAATCTAAATCCTCACCATCGAACATTTCCAGATCATCCTTTTCCCCGTGCTTTTCTGTTTCTGGAACGATACCAAAGACATTGCCAATGGACCTTTCACTTCTTTTTCCTTCATATTTTTCCTCAACTTCCTCTTGCTCTTCTGCCATCTCATTTGGACTTTGATTTCCCTAGTCAGTTCTGGATTGTAGCAGATCGGACGAATCTTGAACCGTCAATGACTCCAATTCTGCTTCTAGCTCCTCCTTCTCATCTTCCGTCTGTCGCTTCCGTCTCGGTTCCACTCTCCCACCACTTCTTCGACTTGGAGCACGATCACGTCGAGATCGACGTCTGAAGTATTCCCTACTCTTTTTCAAGAGACGCTTCATCTCGTCCAGTAGGGTTTGATTTTCTTTCGTCAATTCCAGCAAGTCTCTCTCCACTTTCTCCACTCTAGACTCCAACGATGCTCTCGGATTCATCATTCCGGCTCCCTGGATCGAGAGCTTTGATACCATTGTTAGGAACCAGGAATTATCAAGGAAATTAGAAAGGAAATATGCTGTGTTATTACTGTCCTCAAGCCTGTATCAGCTGATATCAGTGCTTGGGTATGAAAAAAGAAGAGAAATACAAAGAAAAAGAGAGAAGAAAGATAGCCTAGGCAAATTGGAGAGTGCCTAGTCTCTCCCAAGTCCTAGTCCTAATTCCAGCCTGCTCTCTCCTTTCCTCCCTCCTACCTATATATACTGCATTACACATACACCCTTGCCCTCCCTATTGCCAACTCAAAAGTTGGTTACAAAACAGAATCATCCCTATTCACTCTCTCTTAGCTATGATTCTCTGTATCGCACCCACTCTTTTCCTCATATACAGCCTAGTTATTTCAGGGTTCCTAACATGTTACCACCAGGAAATAACACCTTTACGCTCCTCAGTTGCCCACGAAACGAAGGAATCAGTTCCGCTGAAGATGTTAACAACCAACAAATAATTCACAATGCCACTTGGAACTCCACCGAATAATGAATTATTTGACAGTGACACTCTTAGTTCTTCCAACCTCAACAGATTACCAATATCCGCTAGCAAAACACCAGAAAATGAGTTTCCAGAAACATCTAACGACGTCGCACTGGTTGACCACGAGGGAAATGCAGCGTGAGCAATGTGAAACGGTGTTGCATGGCAGCTCTGAAATGCCCGTGAGATCATTGAAGCCAAGCTGAACGATTGGCGGTATTCCACCGCTGAAGCCACAAATACTCAACTTGTTCCAATGCTCCTATGGCGTGGAGGGGTCCCATCCCTCTAAGGGTCGGTCAGGTTCAGGTTGAAAGGTGTTAGGGCTTCCATCTCCTACTCAGTCACGGTGCTGCTGCGTTAGGGTGGTGGAGTATATGCTATCGCCATCAAGCTCAGAAATATATAGCCCTTTTTGCCATTATGTACGTTGATGGGAGTGTCAGATTGAGTGGGAGCTCAACGTGGGTGAAAGGATAGATTTCTAATGCCTAATTTGTATGTTTAATGATAGATTATTAGTTTGTCAATCTGATATTAAAGCCAGCAGACAGCAAATCTTTTGTCTTCGGTTCTTCAAACGACTATATACAATTTGACTTGAGTTTTTTTTTTTTTTTTTTTTTTTTTGTAGTATTTATGTCAAGTCCGTTATCCCTAACTTGTCTCAGAAATCGCTGGTTTAGTTGATACAGCAAATACTTAAAAATATATATGGTATCATCGTGTTACCCTAATATCCCCCTATTCACAAAGAAAAGACGAAGATGGATTGAAGTAGGAAGCATTTAATTTTAGTTAATCACTACCATCGTACAATTCTTTTCAATGTACAACCAGAACCTAGAAGTCAGAAATGGAAGAAGCCGGCAACGCTAATTGAACGGGTATGCACTGGAACACACAGAACATAAACGTCACAAACAGGAAATAGGTGACTGAAGTTTGTTTTCCTTGTGTATGAAAGAATGATTGAAATTTTTTTACCCACTCATTTGATGATCTGTGTGGTTTTGTAAGGTTGGAGGTTTATATATTATATATCATTACTCTAATTGAACCGACCTGAATTCAAAGTCAGTGTGAATGTTAAGTGTCTCTTTCCCGATCAAGGATCTATATAACAGTAGACATTGAGTCCTTCCAAGCATGGGATTTCCTGCTCTTACGTCGGGCTAAAAAGCCAAGTCCAAAAGTTTTCTTTGGGGCCTCACGCGAGTCTATAAAACCAACCAGCTTCGCTACAAGCGTTGCACTTTCCCTTACGTGGTTCAAGTCTTCTGTAGTCGTCCATAGGAGCCATGCCAATTGTATACTTCTGTGCTTAGTCTTCAAATTGATACGCCACTTCAGGTACAGTTCCTCTCTTTCCTTCCTGGAAAACTTCTTATGCACTTGCTTACTTAGCATTTTCCTCTCACGATTCAGAGCCTTCAGGCTGCTCAGTAAAAAGGGGAAAAAAGTATAAAAATACTGAATACCACATCAAAATAGAGAAATTGTGTATCTATGTTTATGTGTATTCCTATTTATGTTTCTTTGTGTAAGTTTTGATTTATAAATAGGTTTCATAAGTGAAACCAGTCACTAGTTCTCATGAGATGATCGTGTGATTCCAATTTTTAGGATGTTGAAATGCCAAATGGGCATGGCACTTGGATATGGCTAAAGAGTATTATCAGTTTTACTAACACTTCATGAGCATGTCGATATGGAGTTTTATATTAGTCTGAATACAAGAAATTTATAATAAATATTTTTTTTTTTTGCAAATCTTCTCTCTATGCGGCCTATTTGTTTGGGATTAATTTCACAACACCTATTATCTAACTAAATATTTAAACAATTATGAATTTCAGCTCAAAATGTAAAGACTGCAGAGCATGAATGTCTTACATAAAACATGTAATATAAACATAAATACGACACATGCAGGGTGGATTGGCCAGTCACAATGAGAATCAATCAATATGATTTGATCGTCTTTGCAAATGCAAATGTGTATTGGTTGTTAAAAATCTACTCATGAAATAAAAAAAGTTTACCTTGAATTAGGTGTGACATCCAGACCTTCATCTCTTGTAATGCTAGTTCCACTAGAAAATGTGTCCTTCAGATAGGACAAACGCCTGAACTCTACATCCAAGTACACAGAATCCGAAAGTTCACCTTTGATGAGAAGGAAAAAATAAGATCTATGTACCAGTGGTACATTACATGCATCCCAAAGTTCGATTATATCTGCTTGTCGCCTCTCAAATTTAGAAGGCATCGAAGGCCCCCGAACTCCATGGAAATTGATACCTTTCACTCTGTTCACATGTTCATTGATTCCAAATGTCCTTGCACATACCTATCATACATAAAAAAATACACAGGCAAAGGCTTCATGGAGGATCTCTGAGATCATATCATAAAACTTCAGAATTTGTTTTTGCCTTGGGTCACAGCTTTAGGTAATCATGTCAGCTTTAATTAAGTTTTAATTCTAACAATCCACGTAAGATCCAAGGATGAGAAAGAGAACTAAATAAGACTTAATTTCTATATGAAGATAGGTTAGATAAAAAACAGAACTAGTTCTTGGTAACAAAATTACATTTTATACATAATTGTTTTTAGAAAATTTTTATAAACAAATTTGGTACTCAAGTATGCATAATGCCAATTTTTAAGCAAATGGGATAATGTATATATATGCTCAGTTGGATCTCAAAACCTACAATTTCTACTCACTATTCATGTCACATTTAAGAATTAGGATAATGATATCTGGAGGTTCATCTTTAGACCAATAATCTTATAACTGGTAAGTAATTGAAGTTAAGTAGAGTTATGAATCAAGAGTAATAGGAGAAAGATAGACAGCATCAGAATATGAGTTAGTATTTGCGTCTGTGCTTACCATAAGATCGTCAAAGTCGTTTTTCAATGGCGTTGGCTTAGCCCTTTCGTTCATTCTTACAACAAAATTGAGGACGCTAGCAGTATCCTCGGTATCAGAATCCATAACAGATTCTTCTTCAACTGAAGCATCCATCTCCTGAATTAGAGAATATTTTCTGGGCGACTTTCTTTTTTTAGCATGCAACTTCAATTCAGATATTTTGTCATGAAAGCCTACCAAACTAGTAGAATATTCCTTGACTGATACCTGCTCCAGTTCATCAGGTTGAGAAGGTAGCATAGTTTTAAGCTCTTGTTCATCAAAATGAGGAGGTGACGCCGTTTCCTGGTCCAGCATATTAAACCGAGAAGGTGACACAACTTTCTGCTCCAACTTGGTGAAATGAGGATGCAAATTTTCCTGATCCACCTTATCTGTTTGAGGAGGAGACATAGCAGCCAAAATGGCCCCCCTACTTCTGCTTCCTAAACTCCTTGAAGGAGAAATATGTGGTTCCGATTCAGAAGAACCATTGGATTTCTCAGAGAGGTCCAAATGAAGCTCCTGAGTTTTTTGCTGCACAGCTTCTTGACTATTATCTACAGCAACATGACTCAACTCACTATATCCATTCCTAGAGGATGATTTAGCAATAGCATCTACGCTCAATACTTGTATCATGGGTGTATTTTCTCCTTCTTCTTCAATAACAGGAATGGATGTATCTACATTTGTTTTGTGGTCTGTTTCCACTTCTTTTATTTCAATACATGGAACTTCCTTGCAGTTATCTTCAGATTCAGCTGTGCTAGCTATCTCCTCCCAACCTTGACATGGATCAGGCCCAACAAACGTGGGAGGACTGCCATCCAAAAGAAAGTACTCTTCAGAATTTTCATTTTGCTGGAAAAGGTGCTCATTCGAAATAGACACGATGGATGTTGTTCTGTCCAGATTCTCAGGTGTGCTGTCTGTCCTGGGACGAAGATTATTGGCAACACCTGATAATTCTGAGGTCGAAACTTTATCTACTCTCATAAGCCGATCCTTCCCAATCGAGTGGAGCAAATTTTCAACATGAGATTGAAACAGATCACGTTGCCGAGTCAATTCTTTGATTTCTTTGTCCATCTGCATATTTTCAAAAAAGGGGATTAAAGAAAAAAGGATAAACTGAATAAAAATTATCAAAATAAAATGCTCTAACAAATTTATCTCTTTTCTTATATTTTCTTTTTGTAATTAATTTATCCATGACTGTTATTTGTCTCTTGGCAACAAATTAAAGAAAGCATTTATTGCTAATAATCTCAACAAAATTTACAGACCACGAACTACACCCATTTTTTCAATTCTAGACCATCCATTTCTTTTGACGGGCTATCCAATAGTCTGCATTAACAGATAAACTATGTAGATTTGATTTAAGTTCTAAGTTAATGACAGGGTACAGAGCTAACGATTGATAGGAATTCTAATCTACAGCCTCCTAAGGGTAATGATAGTTTATGAAACTAGGATATATCATTCACAAGGATCATTTTATGAAAAGGGAATAGAGACAACTTCCTCCTGTTCTGTTGCTCATAAGCTCAATGATCATGGTGAGGATATTAGAGAAAAGGAAGTGAAAAACATCCAATGCATAGGATTATATTCTTGCAGCTAACATTCATAAAAAAAAAATATTCGTGCAGCTAACTCGACCTTTTTGTGGAGATGAAACTATCTTCACAGTTCATTACTAATTTGAATGAAAATTGTGTATATGCATTCACTGATTCTTTTTCATAACAGGAAAGCTAGTGAATAAATTTTCCCGTAGTTCAGGAATGTTTTTTTATTTGAAGTGAACCAAAAATGTAAATATTGTTCAACGTCTTCCCATAACATTGGGCGCCAATGAACAGATGTCACTGTAAAGTTAAAAAACCATTTTATTGAATCTGCCCTCACCTGTTCAATCTGAAGTTCTCTCTCCTTAAGTAAGGTTGTCTTTGGGGTGAAGTTCCTCAACTCATTCTCCATTCTAGCCAATTCATTTTGCAGTTGCTTTACCAAAACCTTGTCTGACATCACTACATTGACCTGAGCATTGGTAGTCACCTGTTTTGCGCAACCAGCAAAAAATAGGGTATTTCTTGATTGCTCAACCTGGCTGCGTGCAGGACTAATGGTACAAATGATGGCTGTTCTGGCATTGCCTCCTAAGGAGTTTTGTAGAATGCGAGTAAGCTTAGAGTCTCTGTAAGGTATGTGTCCATTTCTTTCCTTGCTGCATTCAATGATTGTGATTTAGAATTTAAAAGGAGTAGGAAGCAACTTGATGAATTTTTTTAAAATTTTAGAACTTGGGTGGAAATTCTACCTTAGTTTCCGAATCACAGTTCCAAGGGTCAGTAAACTGCGATTTATGTGGCTACCTTCTCTCAATCTTGTGCCTACTGATAATGCCTGAGAAGCACGCTCACTTCCAGCTAGATCAACAAAATTCTGTACAAAGATACCAACTCTTATTCATGTCATCTACCAGACAATTATAATTTTATTCACACACACATACTATCCTCAGATATGGAATAAATACAGGTAAAGATCATACCACACTAGCTATAAGAGTGCCAGAACGTGCCGTGCATACATAATCACTGGGATTACTTTCAACTGTCTGCAGAAATTCATCATTTTGGGAATATTTAGGAATAAAACAAGAGATTATTATCTCAATTACTAAGTAATTGAGTATAAAGTGGATTACCAATCGAAGAATTTGATGAGATCTGGAGCTAGTTTCATTCATGGCTGTCTCTTCTGTTGTCCGTTCAGCTGCAAGACATATGCAGATATGGCTTGAGATAGAGCACCAGAAAGAATCAAAAACAGAAAAAGTGTAAAAGTAATTGAACACCAATACCTGCACATAAAAAAAGGAGTTGCTGCAACTGTTTCTTATCCTTCAAAGTCTCCTCCGTAAGTTTCTCAACAACAGTGCCTTTCTGTTTGAGGTGCATAGATTCTCAACCATTGAAATGAACTAAAGCCACAAATTTTTAACAGGACAGGGGAAATATGACAGTAAATTTACCTCTGGATCATCTAGGAGTCTTAGTGGGATGGCATTTTCACTGAGAAGGTCTCTAACAGCTTCATTATAGATCTCCATGGCAGAGAATTTCACAGCAAAATCTCTTTCTTTATGCTGAGACATAACAAGAAATTTCATGTTTTGGCAACAACCAAATACCATACATCTATTTCATTGCATGAAAAACCAGGATTTAAATGGTTTTATACCTTCTCGATGTAGTCATATATATCACTTATTGCATATTGAGTAATTCCGGTCATGGTGTATGTCTTTCCACTGCTTGTTTGCCCGTATGCGAAAATGCTAGCTGAGATTATGTTTCACCAATTAGGAGGAAAAAAATGCCACCAACAAGCACAATAATAGAGGAACTATAAAACATGAACAAGACAATTACTCACAGTTGATACCACTAACTACTGAAAGAGCAACTTCCTTAATTCCTTGCTCATACACCTTCTGTGTGGAGCACCTTTCCCCAAATACCCTGTCTGTTTCCAACACACTAGTCCATCAAAATAGGAATTGGGATTCAAAAGAGAAATCTACTCACAGGGTGAGGGATTCAATGTTGCATAAATACAAAATTGAGCTCAGAAGTACCCTTACGGCATGGATTAAGGAATCCAATAAAAGTAAGATTGTATTGAAAAACTAAATATAACATTTCTTAAAATATTGAATACATCGTTTCCGAATAAAACAGTACCCTAAAAACACTCGCAAACATTATCCATGCAAAAGATATTTATTATATTGGTATAGATAGGAGATAGCGAATAGCATGATTATTACCAAATTTGTAGGCATCATTTGACAACGATCGCTGTTCTGCGACGGCGCTGTTCTTGAATCTGATGGTGTTGCCAGAAATGCATTCCCATTCTGACACATCGTGCCTTACTCTTTCTCTCTCGTTCAAAGGCCTTACTCTAATCGAAACAAAAATTCTCTCTTCCTCTGCATTTGAAAGAGCCATGTTCTCTTGCTCTTCTCTGCACCCTTTCTCTCTCATCTTTCCTTCCACTCTTACGCACTTAGAACGCCAACACGAACACGATACTCAATATAAATTCGCATTTGCTGCAACAACAAGCTTCTGATCCATTTCGTTTCTTCAGCATTTCGTTATCTGACACATTACTCATTTTTCATTTCCCAACTTTTACGCGTCTCAACCAACCCCTAAGGAGACAACACACACAACAATCAATTATCTAGGAGGCAAAGCAATGATCATCGTTTCTTATTTCAAAAATGGCAATGCAGCAAATGTAGATATTCATTATAAATAAATTAAGGAGAAAGAAAAAAAGGGGTGATAATTAATAATTAATGCGAAAATGGAAAAAAGAAAAATGTGTTGTGTGACAGTGATACCGTTCTCTCTATCTCTTTCGGGAGAAAGAGATGAGGATGAGGGGTTGGAGGATGATCAGGTAGGTTATGGGTTGGAAAAGCCGTTGGTGTTCCCTTCCCTCCCTCCCTTCTAGATTCCGCACTAACACAACATTTCATTTCATTCACTATTTTGACCCTCAAACTTACTCGTATTCACGTTATTTCCCTGTTTCCACTTGCCACCACACCTCATGCCCTCTTCCCAAAAATTCACATTTTACAGTTTTTATGTTACAAACAAGATTTAATTAATGGTAGATCGTGAATTATTTGAAGATTTTCAAATAAGTTTCTATATTTTCGAAAAGGTTAGTGAATTATAAATAATATTAACGGATACTTAACGAAATTCTAACCAAAAAAAATATATAATAAATTCAATTATAATTTTTTTATATGATGTTCAAGGATCCAATTATAAACCTTTACTTTTAAGATATAGGATCTAAATGAAAACTATCAAGTAGTCGAATGATCTACATATTAATTTATTTAATCTAAAACAAATAATGTCAACCGCACACTATACATATTTTGGGTTCCATGTTAAAATTAGTGGCTTCGCTTAGATGAGTGCATGGAGCTTCGGAGGTTGTTTTCACAATTTCACCGACTATGCTCGATACCAGTCTGTCTTTCGTTTTCCCCAAATGTTCAACATCCCTCTCCCTTCGTTGTCAAAACAGGTTTGGATTGTTGAGTTCAACTTTGGATTGTTCAATGTCAATGTCTAAATCAGGAACGGCCGCGGGAAACCAAAAGCAAACATCTGCTGGCTTCACCTACCTATGATAGCTTCAACAAGTTCAAGATATGAGAAATGTTATTTGCACAATTGCACTTCACTATAGTTATATCATTTTTAAGAGAAATAATTGTTTAGATCTTGTTTGCTTGAGTTCCTACAAAGTGCAAAAATTAGGATTTAGATCTTGTAACTTTAGGGCGAGAGAGTCACTTACCTTTTTCTTTATGTCTCTCTTTATTCATTTTCTTTCTCATCTTTATTTCTCATTTTTAATTACCCTTCTCTCTTCTATAGACACAAAGTCACCGTCCATAACTTTCCCGCCTTAAAGTCAGAGGATCCGGATCCCAAAAATTAAGGTTATTTTCTTTCGAGAGTATCTTCCCACCCAGTATTTCTCACGGATTAGGAGTGTTTGTTTGTTTGCATGGATTTTAAGTCAAAAAGTCATCAATCAAAATAAAAATAAGTTGCGGTTCAGTTTCGATTGAATTAATTCATATATCAAATCCGAAACAATCTAATTCGATTAAAAATGGTTTGGATTGGATGATTCAGCTTTTACCCACATAATAACTAAAAAGTAAGTCTAAATAACATCAATAGATATAACATATAACATACTAAAAATTAAAACATTATGATCTAAAAAGTATCACTTTTATGTTTGGAACATTAAAACTAATAGAAAATATATCACATCAAACTAATATTTATTATTAGAAAAATAAAAACTAACAAATAATCTAATAGACGACGTTAGGTTAGGGTAATATGTAATACACTAATAGTCAAATTGTCGCATACAAATACTAATAATAGAATAATTAAGTGTTCAATTTTATATATGCGAATTGTTTCGGATCGGTTTGGTTTCAAAAAAAGAAATCGAAATCCAAACTGAATCAATCAGTTCTCACAAAAAAAGGCCAAAAAAATCCAATAACCATATGCTTTGTTCGATTTTCGATTTTGGATTTTTTGGTTGATATTTGTTTTTTCAGATCGGTTTGGATATAAACACTCTTAAATAGGATCAGACTCCTAAGCGAAGATCCCTCCTAAAAAAATGTTTTTTTTTCATGAATCCAAGAATCGAACCAAAAAATATGCTTATAAGGGATTCAAGCTCCTTCCACCTACATTGATAATTAACAATATTTTTAATATAAAATAATTGGGTTACAGTGTTACACAACAAAAAAATTATGTAATTATTTAAATATCGATTGATTTAGTCTACATAACTTTTTTAGATAAAATATTTTTTTAATGTTTATATCTTACTTATTTGAGAAACAAAAAGTAGAGTGTATGGAAATATATATTGTACTTATTTTATTGTCTAAAATGTAACTATATAACAATGATATAAAAATAATGTGTAAATATTTTCACTCAAAAATAATATTCTCCTATTACATTTTACATCGGTTAATGATGTAAAAACTAATAATTAATAACATATATTGTTGGTTAATGGACAAACAAACTATAGGTAAGGCGATTAATATATTATTAACCGACTAATATATATTATTAATTATAAATTTTTACATTGTTAATCAGTATATAAATAATAAATAATATAAAAAAATATTTGACAAGATGGAAAGTGTTCTTACATGGTTCAAGAAGTCATCGGCCCACGAGTAAGCCACTAGTAGAAAATATCCTTTTCACGTCAGGATTTAACATCAGTTATTTCTAAATGGATGTTAAAAATGGAGACGGTGGCAAACTTGTAAATAAATGGTTGAGGGAACACACTTTTAACATCAGTTATTTTGAAAACCGATGTTGAAAGTAGAGGCAGTGGCAAACTTGTAAATAAATGGTTGATGGAACAAACTTTTAATATCGCTTTCTTTTTAACCGATGTTAAAAAGTGACTTTTGACATCGATTAAAAAGAAACCGATGTTAAAAAGTGAGTTTTAACATCGGTTCATTTTCCAACCGATGTTAAATGTCAAAATTTTAAATTTAAGTCTCGCGTGTTTCATTCTTTATCGTGTACAGTACTCTCGCTACTCATAATTTATGTTCTGTGCAAGCCCTCACTCTCATCGTTTGGTCGCCGCATTTCTTTAGCCGTCCACCGAGCTAGCCACCATGACCATCGTGAGGTTCACCATCAGAAGAAAACACCACCGCGAGCCGCGAGGTCCATAATCCGTGCCATTGTAAGTCCTCCACACAACCGTGTTTCTTCATTTATTTTTGTTTCTAGTTTACGTTTTTAGTTAGATTTAAGGATGTTTAGGGATTTATTTTGTTTTGGAAGAAACCCTCAAATCTTGCCATGAGGGCTTATCTGAAGCAATCGCAATACAAAAGCTCCAAGTTAACTTTCTTCCTTTTCTTTTTTATTTTAATTCTTTCACGTTTAAACTATATTTTGCATTTCAAATGTAATTGGCTGAAAATAAAGTAACTAATTGGTTATAGTTAGGTTTTTTTTTCTATGCATTCCATAGTGAGCATTTACCCACGTGCATTTGGAATGATTTTTGGTTGTTGTTTATTTGTTAAAAAGTTAGGATTTTTTATTTTCTAGATGATTCTGTTTGTCAACCTAATAAATGAGTTTCGATCATTATACAATCATAATTACTATTGCCCGATATTTTATTTTTGGTGAAATTGCTTGAACTTGATGAATTATATTTTTATTTGTTGTGCTTATATTAGTTTCTTTTATTTTCAAGTGTATGGTTAGATTGTATAGTCCATTATAAAGAGTTTGCATATATTACGGAATTACAATTCGCACAGACCGATTCTCTATTCTAGCCATTTTTGTGACCTCAAGAGGATGTAGCTTATACTACTCTTGATCAGACATGATTGTGGAAACTTATCCTTGCTTAGATTTTTAGATATATGAGATTGCCTGCACCTCGTATGTGAGTTTTAGCCTCTAAATTATCTACACATTATCTCATAAAACTAATATATCTGTGTGCTTGTTTAGGTCTATCCTCATCATCTGTAAATATTGTTTCTTGTCAGGAACATGAGGGTAATTTTAATGAAGCTGTCAATGCACATTTTAGTGAAGGAGACAGAAATTTGTTAATAAGGTGCGCTCTTTTACTACCCTTAATATCAGATTCAGAAATCTACATTGTCCGATTAATATTACTCTATCTTCTACATGTTCCTGTTAATTCATGTGATATTGATATATAAATTCATTCCTTCGTGGCCAGAATGCATGATACATTTGTTGCTATTCCACAAGATGATTTCATGGATATAGATGATGAATTTCATGTTGAAATTCGCAGACCTCTATCACTTTTGTGAGAGCTTTTAAAGACAGAGCGTTTTGCACAATTCTTTTTTGACTATACTAAATATGAATTCTGGATTTATATAAGATATATATAGTTCATGTTTATACTGTTGAATTCTGGACTTTTGGATTTGTTGTACTGATTTCTAGACTTCTGGATATATGTATAGTGTGTATTGATTTTGCAGGGAGGGAAAAAAATTATGAAATAAAATCAGTTTTTTTTATAAAAAAAAATTACTTTTGACATCGGTTATGGATTCAACCGATGTTAAAAGTGTGACTTTTAACATTGGTTGTGGCCTTCAACTGATGTCAAAAGTCTACTTTTAACATCGGTTACGTTTAGAACCGATGTTAAAAGTGACTTTTGACATCGGTCAATAACCGATGTTAAAAGTCACACTTTTAATATCGCCTGTATTAACATCGCTGAAACAACCGATGTTAAAAGTCATTTTTAACCGATGTTAAAGTGTTTTCTGCACTAGTGCTAGCCTTTAATACTCGCTTGTTGGGTCAGGAAGTTCATGCACCCAGACCGATTACACAGCGAGTCTGACCCAAGAAGGAATCTATCGACCACAACTTAATGAGCATGGAGCAACTCCCGGGATCCTGTGCTCATGACAATTAAGCCGGATAGAAAAAATGGGCTAGGACATTCAAGGCTTTGTCTAATAGTTATGAGCGATGAAAGATTCTCGCCCAGAGAATTAGAGCCTGTTTGGCAAGGCATTCCTATGAGCTTATAGCGGATAGCTTATAGCGGATGAGAAAGTAGTCCCATTTGGTAAGCGCCTCTATCACAAGCTTATAGCGTTTTTTCATGAGCTTATAGCGTTTTTTCCAAACGCTACTTGAAGTAGCGTTTGAGCTTATAGCTTATAGCATTTCATTTTTCTTTCCACTTTTATCCTTATTATCATCATTTAATTCTACATTTATTCTCTTCTCTTTTATGTAAAATCATTAATGAAGATGTCCTTTTATATATTTCAGCTAATTCAACCGCTAGTTTTACCGAACACTTCCACAGAGAATAAGCTAGTTTATCCGCTATCCGCTATCAGCTATCTCATCCGCTATCCGCTATAAGCTATCCGCTATCAGCTAGCTTATTCGCTAATAGCTAATTTTACCAAACGGGCTCTTAATGACTTTAATGATATTAGTTACAAAAGAGGCCTATATATAGAAGACTTGTTGCATAGAGAGGACAAGCTATTTTTCATATATATAATCTATGTACAAGTCTCGAGTGCTCTCATAAAACTATTCGGGACACTTTGGTTCTTGTACGAACAATATTATTAACACTTACCTTCATTTTATCTAGAAAATTTCACTTCTTTTCAACCGTCAAATAAATTGTTTTACATGAATTTAACTCAATAAATACTATTTTACTCTTTAAAATAAGAGAGGACGGACTGCAAATGTAATTTAAACAATCCTCAAATTCAATAGATAAATTATCAACACACCTTTTACTTAATTTTTGCTATTTTTCTTGCCAATTTCAATCCCTAATGAAAGGATAATGTATATGAAAAAATATTATTAAGAGAATTCGTCACTTGGACATTTAATCGTTTCTTTGAGAAATTAGTCTATCACCTGTATCAGGGAAAGGATACAATGGGGAGAAATGATATACCCCTAGATCAAATTACTTTTATTTTTTAGATTAAATCATCATTTTGGACCTTGAAAGTTTGAAGCACTGTCAATTCAATCCCTGAAAGCAGTTAAATTACAAAAAAGTCCCTGAATGTTAATTTTCTTAGTAAAATTAGTCCCTGATAGGGACTAACTTGAATAGCGAAATTAATATCCAGGGACTAATTTGATTGACAATATTAATATTAAGAGACTTTTTCATAATTTAACTACTTTCAGGGACTGAATTGACAGTGACTCATACTTTCAGGGACTAAAATGATGATTTACTCTATTTTTTATTAGTATGGATGATCCAACATTAACACGATATGATTCATCAAGTTGTATATGCTTTCCAATCTTATGTTTGCAGTTTGCACCAACGAGATGTTTGCTTTGGAACACATGCAAGAAACATGACGTGTCCATTCATTTGGTGTGAAGATACAGGATGACTTCAACTTAAATATTGATGCGTATCCACTCATATTTCAGAAGTATAGTAATACTACCACGGGACTTAGGGTCATGCAAAAGCTATATATCTATTAAATCAGATCATGCGACACAAAGTTAAATCATACAAGCTAAAATCATGACCTCAATTATGATTGAGTTAAGTAAGATATCGGTGGTTGTGATGATAGCAATATCTGCGATATCTGCACCCTTAACATTGATGCCATCCTCATCACCGGCGCAACGACGACTGGCGTCTATTGTTCGGCCTATAAAGGACAACATGAACCGAGGTGATGAATTTTATCATCTCACTGAAGATTTGGAAGACTATGGCATTTGGAACCCTTCTCCTGTATATGGTGGAGGAGGTAATGCCGCTCCTATTCCTCATCCAGAAGTGAAATCATTATGAAAGTCATGTTCTAAGTTTCCGACCACCACTATCTTGATAATGTTTTTATTAATTTTATCAAAATGATACTGTTATATTTACATAAAATAGGTTGTCATTGTACAAATAAACCCGTTCTTTGCTAGATCTAAAATAAAAATTATTCTTTAACTACCTAACCGAAAAATACTCGCTCATTTTGCTCTTTCCATGATTAGGATGCACTTTTTTGCACTCTTTTTTTTCTGCACTCTTTTATCCCAAACGGAAAAAAAAAATTCAAATCCCAGTTTTCAAGATGCACAATGATTGCATGCCTTAGAAGATCCATCCCACTTTGAGATTTCTCCCAGTTTTTTTCTGGATAGAAATCCAAGCCAATCATTGAGCCAACCATGTGGCTTATATACTAGGTAAGAAACTAACCAACTTTTAATTAACACTAACTAACTAAATTGTCCCTAACACCGTATGTTTCAAATTCACATATCTGGCAGACAAATGAAAATAGATGCCAACCAAACGATGGGTAACAAGCTGATTGAGAGCATGTTCCTTGTTGCACAACCGATAAAACTCAAGCCCTGCAAGTAGAAAATTTCTCTCCATGGCAAAAGGAGGGAGTCATTCGTGAAAAATATGGAACTCCAAATTGACTACATACATAGTAATTAACAAGGTCCAACCGTTAGTAGATAGTTGAGTTCCTTAATGTTAGAGATTCGATTCCTATCGTATGTATGAAAAAATGTTTGTTGATAGAGATAGAACTCACTTAGGTGATCTCTACACCTCAAAAAAGATTAGTTTCAAGCTATCGGCTGAGGATACAATTAGTGTACCAAAAAAATATAGTAAGAGTTTAATTGCTATACACGGACAGTGTAAAACATTTTTACACGGACAACCAATCACCAATTATGGTATGGATGACTTTTAAGGTAGTTAGAATAAGAGTTAAAAATGTTTTACACTGTCAATGTATACTAATTAAACTCATATAGTAATTAGTAGTTATGTATATCAAGGCTAGGGATGGAAATAATTGAATTAGGATAGAATTTTATGAATTAATTTAGGATTATTTTTAAAGATATTAGTCTAACTTATTACTTATATAATTAGGACTATTTAGTAAGATATATAAATAAATTAATTATTGATTATCAAAGAAAAAATTAATTAATTAATTAATTATTATGTAAGTATTATATATTTTTAAATATTTATTATAAATAATATATCAACTTGAAAATTCAAATAGGCATTTTTAAAAACTTAAATCTTAACTTGCATAATTAAATAAGTTTTTCCAAAATTTTAAACTTCACTTATTAATTTAAGAGTTTAATTGCTATGCACTTTTAGTGTAAATTTTTTTTACAATCAATTTATTAGAAATCATGGTATGAGTGACTTTTAAGGTAGTTAGGATAAGAGTCAAACATTTCTACTGATGTGACAAAGTATGATTGGTTGACAGTATAAAAATTTTTTACACTGACAATGCATACCAATTAAACCCTTTTATTTAATAGGTAGACACATGTAAATTAAAGAAAAATAATCTGAAATGTAAGTTCCTAGTAGGCTGCATATCTTGTTTGCCACCCCTAATCCAAGGGAAAATAATATGATATTCTGGCATTTGGTTCTAACCATGTCAATGCATCAATGTTCACATTTTTTGCATATATTTTTTTTTTTTGACGAAATTTTTTACAGTATTTCGATCCTCTGTAATTAAAGCGACAATCACATTTTTTTTCCATTTGTTCTTGTTAATCCAAACATAGTGTAAGAGGAAGCCAGTAACTTCACCCCCCACCTCCAAAAGTTAATATGTTTGTCTACAATAGTCAAGGACACTATGCTAATGATGTATTGAACTTTAGTTTAATATAAGCTATTGATTAATAACTAATCATATTTGTACCTAGGAGTGAGAATAATAGCATGTTTGGGTGGATGGTAAGATACCACAAATCCGTCCAAGACGTGAAAATTCAGAAGCTACTGTAACTTCTGATGGTGGAGGTGATTTTGGTAGGTTTCCAAACATGCTATAAGTTTGGCAGCGCATCAGAGGCCTAAGACGTTAGATCTTTTTAGCTTACATAGGTATAACCGTTTGAGCAAACAAATTGAGGTTGAGCTTTGCTGAAAAGTCTATTTAATTATTATGTGCCTCTTTAGATAAACTCATACGTCGGTTTGATCAACCAAATTCCAATTGCTATAGTAACGATAGGTGTTTGGTTTTAAAAATGTGTCTAAAAAAATCAATTGTGGGGATGAGTAGATTGATTTTAAGATAAAGAATTTCTAACTTTTTCGTTGGGTAGAATTGATTCTAAGTGTGAGACTCATAAAATTCTTTATATTTAAATCTCAAAAGTGATTTTACTTTATAATCCAAACAAAATCACTTATTCTAAACTCACTTTTAAAGTATCATTATCGAATATAAATCATTTTTTTAACCTCAATTTTTTTAAAATCAATTCTTTTAATATCATTTTTTTTTGAAAATTAAATCTATCGAAGTATAAAACAAATGGGTCGACCTATTAGTTATATAGTTATAAATTTATAATATTTATATAATTTAATAATTATATATTAGTATAGTGCATTTATTTTATATAAACAATAATTTTGTTAAATGCTATATACCTAGTTAAAATTAAAAATGTATAAATTTCTCTGTCTATATAAAAATCCTGTGTAATATATACATTTAAATAGGCTTATGTTAGACTTTTATGTTTGGTTAAAGTAATATTTTGGTCCCTATACGTGACACCGATTCTTCATTTAGTCTCTATACGTAAAAAGTTATTAAAAAGGTCCTCATATGTGCAAATATTATCCATTTGGTCCCTCTGTTATATTGTCGTCTTTCATGATCCGTGAACTATTACGTATAGGGACTAAATGAAGTATTTGTGTCACGTATAGGGACTAAATGAAGAATTTGTGCCATATATAGGGACTAGATTATTACTTTAACCTAAATTATTGGATCCCTATACATGGCACAAATTCTTCATTTAGTCTCTATACGTGACACAAATTCTTCATTTAGTCCCTATACGTAGTAGTTCACGGATCATTAAAGACGACAACATAACGGAAGGGACCAAATGGATAATATTTGCACGTATGAGGACCTTTTTAATAACTTTTTACGTATAAAGACTAAATGAAGAATCGATGTCACGTATAGAGACCAAAATATTACTTTAAACTTTATGTTTTCATAAAGTCAAGTCTCCGAAGAAATCTATGACGGGTAGCAAGTAAAACTCTAGCCGACTACTACACTTTACAAAATATGTCTAGAGATATTTGGGCAAGCAGATTTATATACATTTTTTATTGTTTTGAATATAAACTAATCGATCATAAACTAAATGTGTACAAAAAAAAACTAAGTGAATATTTGATAAAAGTTTTAAGCAAAGAAAATAATTTGGCTTAATTGTATTTTTAATCTTCTAAGTATTACAATTATGTAATTTTAGTATGCCAAATTTTAATTGCTCAAATTGGATCCCCTAATTATTAATTACGATTGTGTAATTTTGGTCATCCTAGATTTCAATTGCACCAATTGGGTCCCCCAGATATCATGATTGTGTAATTTTAATCCCCCAATTATCACGATAATACAATTTTTAACATCAATAGCCTATAAAACACATGTGGGATTGATTTGACACTTAGTAAGACCAGCTTGACAACTTACGTGCCATTTCAATGTGGCACTTAGTGATGTACATTTGACCGTTAAAGTGTGTGAGATGTCAATGATACCAGATAAGAATGCTCTGTAACCTGCCAAGTTGACATCACTAAGTGCCAAATCAGTTTCCTGTGGGACACGTAGGGTACTGAAGTTAAAAATTGCACTATCGTGATACTTGGGGAATCAAAATTGTATAATCGTGATACTTAGGAAATCAAAATTGTATAATCGTGATACCTAGAGGATCCAATTGGTGCAATTGAAATTTGAGAGACCAAAATTGCATAATCGTAATATTTGAAAACTCAATTAACATAATTAAAATCTAAAAAACTAAAATTACATAATTATAATATGGAGGATCAAACGTGCGATTAACTCAAATAATTTTCTAGCAGGGCAGTATTTTACGAGTAAAGAAAATGAAATAGTTAGTGGTGATCGCGTGGTCAAGTGAGGGCGAGGAAGATTCGTTTCCCGCTTGCGCGAGAGGAAATAGCCGTTTCGTTTCATTCGTCAAAGCAAGTGCGAATTTAAAGTTTGAACAAGTAAACGTCGTCATTTTGATCCCACGCCCAGAGAAAAAAGCAAGGGAAATTTCGATCGCGTTCAAATTTCATTTCAGTTAGATATAGTTGTTTTTGTTGTTATTTTTGGGTGGTCAAAGGGGCAAAACGCCCATAGTTGTTTTTGTTTTGAATCGTGTAATGGAAGAAACGTCCTCGATTTTGTCGCCTACTCAAAGATACGCAGCGGCTGCTCTGTTTGCTCTCGCACTTCACCGCTCTCAAATCCATCATCAACCGACCACTCCTCCCGACGGTGGCAGTGATGCTCGCAATGCTTCTGTTTCCGACAATCCACAGCTTTGGATTCACGATGATTCTGGTTTGCTTTTCCCTGTTTTTAGGTATTCTATTAAACGCTACAAACTTAATGCTGCAATGATCTCGATTTTGTGTTGAGAACTTGCGATTTTTAAAAAAAAAAAAAAAATACCAATAATCCGGTGATAAATTAACAGATTTCTCGGAGTGGATGACCAAGCCTGGAATGGCCTAAGGGAAACGGCAGCTTCCTCTTCCCAATTCAGGCATCACCTAGGATCTGTATGTTGTTTCATTCTCTTCCTTTTCATTCTCTGTTATTATAGATTGAAATTGATTCGTTTAAAAGTAAATTGCTAAAAGGATAGTTATTTGATTTCAGTTTTTGAAATCACTGCTAGAGGAAGGTGACGCAACTTGTTCGGAAAGGTTGGATAAAGAAACTGCATTGACCAAAGCTGTTGATGCTACATCTGTGAGCATGAATACTAGTGCTGATTCTTCAGAAACTGCGGTATGCGGAGAGCATTCGTGCGATGTCGGGTTAAAATCCTCTGCTGATGAAACTGAAGACAAAGAGAACTCGCCTCTGCTGTCCCCAGAGCCAGAGAAACAAGGTTCAACTGCACATGAAAATGAACCTTTGGAGGAGGCATCCCTTATCAGTTACCAGAGGAAAGTGACAGTTCTATACACACTTCTTTCAGCTTGTGTAGCAGACACTGCTCAAGTTGTTGACAGCAAGTGCTTTCAGTCAAGGCAGGGCTATGACGCTCGTCACCGTGTAGCTCTCAGGTTGCTTGCTGTCTGGCTTGGCATCAAATGGAACGAAATGGTCTGTGTGCTTCCAACATATGCATGCATTCAAACACCGTATGGTATTCTATAATATATATATATATATATATATTACATTAGGTTATGTGTGAATCTTCATTGGAAAATCTTCTCAATGAACATGAAAAAAAGAGAGACAAAAGCAAATTTGAATGGCCTCACATATAAGAGCAAATAGGGCAAATAGGCTTTTTTGTCTTTCTTTCTCGTAACATAAAAGGAAACATGAGAGAGAAAAAAGGAGAGGATCAAAATTACTTTAACACCATGGTGTGGATACCAATACCATTATGTCTATGATTAGGTGTCTGTTTGGTTGAGATATTATTCTCACCACAAACATGAAAATAACACGTTCTGAGGCAATTATTTTGAAAGCTATGTGAGACGAGTTTTTCTCCAATATGATATGAAAATGTGATTTTGCTTTTGCAAAATCTAAAACAAACAGGCTGTAGGTAGTTTTTCAAAGTGATTCTCATACACCACTCCGTTGCTAGAAGCTTACCTTCATCATAATATTTTGCAGGAAGCAATGGAGGCTATGGTTGCTTTTTCTTTAATGGATTCAGTGCGTAAAGAAGTTGACAAGGAAAAAGAATCGATAGGTTCAGAAACCAACTGGGATAAATGGAAGCGTGGAGGAATCATAGGAGCAGCTGCCGTAACCGGAGGAACCTTAATGGCTATAACTGGCGGTATATATATCTAACTGACAAGTGTCTTTTTCTAACCCAGGGGTGCGATAGAGTATCAAACTCTTAACTGTTGACACGAATGCTTTTTGACAGGCTTGGCTGCCCCAGCAATTGCCCACGGATTGGGTGCTTTGGCTCCTACATTGGGTAGTATCGTTCCTGCCATTGGAGCTGGTGGATTTGCTGCCGCAGCAACTGCTACAGGATCTGCTGCTGGATCTGTAGCTGTTGCTGCATCATTTGGAGGTGGAAAACAATAAATTTTGGTTTATATATGTCATGAAAGCTTTCACTGCCAATAAAACATCTTGAAATGTATCTGCATCCATCCTATAGATGCCTCTAGCTAGCCTTATAGGTTAAGAATTCTTTGGCTATAAATATATATAGATAAGGTACTCTGGCATATATAAAGTATTTACTGACTTTCATTAAAGAATCTTTGTTCCAGTGATAAGTAACCCTGTTCACTCTTTTTCTTTTCTCTCTTATTTTGTGGGGAGAGGGGCTTTGACAGTTTTTCATTGTATGGATAAATGCTCAGTGGCTTGCTTCTTTTGTACCTCAGCTGCTGGAGCTGGCCTTACTGGGAGTAAGATGGCTACAAGAATTGGAAGTCTTGAGGAATTTGAGTTGAAAGAAGTTGGAGGTGTTCATCAAGGCGTAAGTTCCAAATGTCATTATATTGTGCATTTATAAATATTTCTATAGATCATTAGGAGTTTTCGGGGTTTGGGGAGAGGGATGACATTATGGAGGTTCACTAGGCATTTTGTGCATGACTTCATGTGAACCCAGCAGGAACTTAATGTGAATCAGACTATTATGATTGTTGAAATTTGAAGCAAAACCTCCTTTTTCAATTTTCAGCACCTAGCAGTTGGAATCTCCATTTCTGGGCTTGCACTTGAGGAGAAAGATTTTATAGAACCTTGGGAAGGTCACAACGATAACATGGAGAGGTGTGGAAAAATTATTTCTCAAGAACTATCAGTTTTATAGAACTTTTGTTACAATATATATAAGTATAGATGTGCTCTTATTGTGGTCAAAAAGCAGTTTTATGTAAATGCTCACAAGTCTTAAGCATATGATGACCTTCTATAACAATAGTTTTCCTCTAATTGATTATTTTTTATTTTACTAAATGTTATATCTGAGGGATTCAAAACCTAGTATGCTTTCAGTTGAAAGTTACATTCTCAACATTTCTATTACTTTATACTAACAACCTTTGTGTATAGGTATGTGCTCCAATATGAGTCCAAAAATTTGATCGCACTGAGTACTGCCATCCAGGACTGGCTTACTTCAAGTAGCTTCGCTGAACCCTATGTCTGAATAGCCATCAAATAGGTTTGCCATGTTCTAACTGAAAGTATTTGATTGTTAATGTAGGAATTGCGATTGAATTGATGAAAGGAGGTGCAATGCTGACAGTATTAAGCACACTTGTGGCAGCACTAGCATGGCCAGCAACTTTAGTTACTACATTGGATCTTATTGACAGCAAATGGACAGTTGCAGTGGACAGGTTAGTGCTTATATTTCTTGGTTGTAATACCCATGTCCCTAGATAAAATATATCCATATAAAAAGGCTGTGATGGATGTTTAAAGCAGCAAACACATGGAGCCCAAAATTTCTTCCAAGGGCAGATGATGGTTTTGCTCTGAATTTTCAATTCTAGGCTTCTAGCATAACTCATGATCTTAAGGATTCTTAATATTATTGTTTTAATACATGAGTCTGTATCTACCGATCTACTCTGATCCATTTCATCTCCTTTGATTCATCCAACCTGATCTATCGGCTTTAAGTAAATAAATAACTATATACCGTTACCAAAGATTTCATTTTACACGTAACTACAAATGAATTCCAAATTCAAAATTGTTGGCTGGGATGTTCTTCAATGTGCACATCAAAGTTCAGTCATCATTAACTTTGTCTTCGCTGTGGAAAGTGTAAACAATTTTTAAATATGGCCTATGTTGAATATTTTTTATTTAGGGAACAGAAAGATGGCCCTTAGTGTCTTCTTGTGACTTCTTAGTAATCTATTTTGACCTTTTGAATTTTTGTACATGATATTTAGCCTGGCTCTCCTCTTTGTTGGAGCAGATCAGACAAGGCAGGTAAGGTGCTTGCAGAAGTGTTGCTGAAAGGCTTGCATGGAAACAGGTGACACCATCTAACGTGATTGCAAAAGGTTGATGTTAATATTACTTCATTGTATAATCCAATATATTTCGTAGCTTTCTATTTATGGTCCAGGCCTGTGACACTAGTAGGTTTTTCATTGGGAGCCCGTGTTATTTTCAAGTGTCTCCAATGTTTGGCTGACTCTAAAGGAGACAATGGTAATCTGGAACATTGTCTCTTGGTTTTCATATTTATTGGAAAATTAGATTGTATGCTTTATAGAACCTTCATACTATGCTAACTTCTACAGCTGGACTAGTGGAAAGGGTTGTTATCCTTGGAGCACCCATTTCAATTAAAGATGAAAATTGGGAGGCAGCTAGGAAGGTCTGAAACATCTCTACAATCTTTTTTTTAATTCTCCATTCATTAACTCTTCGTTAAGTATTTTGTGATCCTGCTGCTATGCAGGTGGTGGCTGGAAGGTTTGTGAACGCTTACTCTACGAATGACTGGACACTTGGTATAACTTACCGTGCCAGGTATGGGTTATCTATACGATTTATGTCAAGTCATGCTAGCAATATGTTGAATATTTATCTAATTTTTTTAATAAAAAAACTAAATCTTTATACATCTGAAATTAGAACGAGGACAATATTGTATTTGTCACAGAAAGGTAGTAATAGATTTTTATATATGTTACTGTTAGTGGTTATTAAGATGCTTGGTTAAAATTTATCCCCTAACGTGCTAGTCTGTTACTCTGCTATCCTAATTTCACCATTGAATCTTTTGGTTCCGAGGATTTTCTATCATTTTTAAAAATGATATAGGAACTCCCATATGAGGTTTGCTTATTGAACGAAAAATAAGCAGGTAGAAATTAAGGAGATGGAAAATCTGAAATGAAAGTTACTTCACACATAATTGATTGTTACTCCAAAACTCTTGAAACGGTTTAAAGTGAATTATAACTTACTTTCCATCCAGTTTTCACTCTCCACCTAGTTATATATAAAAGATTTTCCACCCCAATCAGTTTTATTTCCTCCTTATTTTCCACATTCCCTACCAAGCATGCCATAAGAGAGGATAAGCTCGCACATATTTTCTGAAATATTTTTGCCTGCACAGTTTGCTTTCGCAAGGATTAGCTGGAATCCAACCTGTTGATCTTCCTGGGATTGAGAATGTAAGCTCTTTTCATCTTCTGCTCAATTCAGATGTTTACTTTGCAATGATATATTGCTCGAAGGCCCTATCTTCTTTTGTTGCTTTGTAGGTTGATTTGACGCAACTTATAGAAGGCCACTCTTCCTATCTGTTGATGACACGGAAAATACTGGAGCAGCTTGAATTGGACAATTATTATGCTGTTTTCAGAAGTGAACATGAAAGCCCCCAGGAAGAGAAGACTACAGCGAACTAGCTTCATTTCTTTCCTTTTCTCTTCATTCTTCCAATCTTCTATCTCCCATTTTTGCTTCTCTAGGCTGCTGCCTGTTGATTTGTTATAGATAGGTAAAACTAAACTGGTGGTTTTAAAAGTACTGTTGGCAGAGGAGGTTCATGTTTCTACATGGTGCGATGAGAAGGAAGAAATGGAAAGTGGGTCTCTGGATGTAAATGACCGTCAATATGGAGCGCACTGAGGTAAGCTTTCACCAGCTTTTTCAGTTCAATGCATGCCTCAAGGGAATCCCCCAAACAAACAAACAAAAAAAAAACAAAAGAAAAGAAACAGGGCTAGACGATAGGGTGGTTGAAGTTTAATAATGTTCGAGATTTTTGTGCCCCCCAACATTTGAGACTGTGGATGGGGATCCCCAACTTTTTCTTATCTAAAGCGGGGTAGGGGCAGGGCAACTGTTCATAATGATGTTCTTTTAAAGTTTTCTTTTACGATCATTTCTCTATGATGAAGTTTGAAGCATTTGTTTATTTGCCCGCTGTTACCACTTACCATGATGAGATATTAAGATCAGTATGATTTGTTATTTTCATAAATCAGTAAAAATTTCACCTTGGATATTAGGACTGACAAACAATGCATAAATACTATTACTATGGGGGTACAAAGGTGCTCATCAGATGCAGATTTGTTTTTAGGATTTGCATTTTCTCCTTTTATTTTTTTCCTTTTCTCTTTCATGTTATAAGAAAGCTCATGTTATGAGAAAAAAAGACACAAAAATAAATTTTAATAGATATCACACATAAAAATAAATTTGTTTGTGTCTTTCTCTTTTTAACATGAGAGAGAAAATGAGAGTGTCCAAATCTGTTTTTTTTAAGTTAAATTTATTCATCATGGTCAGTTAGGACCGCATTGAATTTCGCGTGGATGGTCAGACTCAGAAGCATGTATTTTGTGAGTGCTGTAAACTACTATTTTAATTTTTAAAATAATACGTATTCATCTTATTAGTAGTTAATAAGTTTAGAAAAATAACATTATTTTATTAAATTATGAGTATTGATTATATTAGTTTCTTAAATTGTGATTTGTTAGTCAAATAAATCTCTTTTTTTTTGTGTACAGTCAAATAAATCTTTAAAATATAAAAATTTGAACAATATGATCAATACATATAATTTTAAGAATTAATGTATTAATTTTTTAAAATTATAACTAATATAACATATACTCATATTTTAAAGAATAAAATAATAATTTTCTGTTTTTTTCAAGTACCTATTTTCTGGTGTGGATGGTATTGTGGTGCAACTTATTTTTTCCATCGTCTCCACTGAGCCAATTAGGTCTTGTAGTATACGGTCTCTGGAATTGTAGGCTTAAAGGTGAAGCAATAGTAACTCATACGACACGGTATGACATGTATAAGGTGATGCGGGTAGTCGACTACCAACCATTGCATTGATGATGCATGAGATGAGCCTGTAAGGATCCATCCTAAGCGATGTTATTGCTGTCAATTAACTACAGGCAGTTGATGCATGCATGGATGATTAATCATTCATCAATTTGATTAAAATCTATGTTGTAATTACTTTATTAAAAAAAGTTAATAATAGAGCTTTTTTCTCCAAAAAAGGTTAATCATTTTCTTAAAATAATCAAGTCCAAACATGGTATTAATCAATTATTTACTGCTTATAAAAAAATAATCAATTATTTACTAATAACACCAATCACAGTTTAAAAATGTTATTTCATTTTGGCAAATAAAAATTTGTACTTAACTGTAAATAACTTGTTGGTTAAATCAATTTGATGAATGATTAGTCAGGCATCCTAACCAAATTTACTTCTTGTCAAGCCAAATAAAAATGTGAGTTTCTTACTGAAAAATGTTTGGTTGACACCTCAGAATCCTACCTATGGGAGTCAATTCATATTGAGCAGGTACAGACTGTACATTGACTTGCAATCAAGTAATAGTTCATTACTATTAGGACAGTATTTTAAAAACAGGTTCGATCGGTTGAATCATGGATCGGTGATCTATCCAATTCTGATCGGATTAGAGAATCTATAACGCGGTCCGAGAATGGGGGCAAGTAGGCGAAGCCAAGAGGGACCCACCTACAATGTTATTGGGGGAGGTTCGGGGCCATCGGGGTTGCACTACTTTCTACTGACTGACTACTACTACTACTACATCTCAGCAAGTGGCTGTAGTGGGGACGGAGTGATGACTAAGGCATCTCCTTAATATATTCAGAGTTTTCTTATAGATCAAATTAGGTGGGGACGGACAATGTCTCGAGCTGTTGATGGCACAGCATAGAAAAGTCACAACTATACTATATATATATATATAAGCTTTGAAGGAGACGGCATGCATGCGTGTATATTGTAACATATCATTTTCTGTATCGTGTCAAAATTAAGATGGAGACGTTGAAAAATTCTCGGTTCCTCTGTCTAATCCTTGTAATGACAATTATTGTTGGGCTTAAATGTGACGAGCTCAAAAATGGCAATGCCAGTAGTGCTCCTACGGAAGGTCATGCCACTTTTGTAACTATTTCTGATCAAGGTATAAAGGAAGCAAAAGGAAAACAAAACAGCTCTTACGATAAAGTCGTCAAAGGTAGTTGGTATCATAGAGGAACAGGGAGAGGTGGCGGCGGCGGAGGAGGTGGAGGTGGAGGTGGAGGAGGCGGTGGTGGATGGGGAGGTGGTGGTGGAGGGGGAGGGGGAGGGGGAGGGGGAGGTGGGGGTGGATGGGGATGGGGATGGGGGGGAGGAGGAGGAGGGGGTGGTTGGTGGAAATGGGGGTGCGGAGGCAAACCAAGGAAGGGTAAATGGAAGGGAGGAGGGAGAGGCGTACACCATTATAACCCATACAGAAAGGGTATGTTTGAGAAGGAAGATGAAGAGTATAGGGTGGGAGAGTTTGCAGAATGCATGGTAAGAAGCAGGTGTAGAGGCATGAGGTTGGACTGCCCTCTTCATTGTGGCGGACCTTGTTTCTATGACTGCCACCATATGTGTAAGGCTCATTGTCGCCGACCCTGAAATACTCAACCCACTCTCCATTTCATCCTTTTTAGTTTTTATTTTTCCTTCTTTTTCTGGTGATTTCATGCTGTCTCTCTTTTAAAATTATGACTTCGATCAATCAGTGCTCTACCTTGGATTTACGTTTACAGTGGTTTCAAAATTTTAGCTTATATGTACTAACTAGAGTATCTCCCATAATAAAACTCATTCCTTAACTCTTATTAATTTTCATGGGTTACACCATATCACATTAACAATTTTTATTTTATATTGCGGTAAGTAACTTTACACTTCAATGATATAACTCTAAAATATTAGAGTGTTTCTATGAGCAACGGCTTCTAGCTTTTATAAGCAACGATGCTTAGAGTTGAATGTCGTGTTACTAGTATTTTAATGATACTGCAATATAAGAACCCAACCGCCAACTCCTATATTTTATAAGAGAATGCTAGCGAATGTTCTAAAGGCAATGTTTAAGGAATCAAAAAAAGAAATTTTTCATTGAAAATTAATATATTTAATATTTGAACTAGTGAAATACTTAGTTTTTCAATGAAAACTTGTTTTTCATGGATTCCTAACCGGTGCCCTTATTTTATAGGGCATTGTTCTGGTGTCCACTCATTTTGAAGAGCACCGATGTCCTTAGTATTTGCACCACTAAAATTTTGACACATGTAAAATTGTCAGGTCATTTTTTATAAGTGTTTTACTAAGTGATTAGCTTTTCGAATATGTAAAATGTTAGGTCATTTAACCTAGGTCCACACATAAATTTCGTGTGGGCATTCTCTTTTTCTTACCAATTAAAAAAATTTAAAAAACTTTGAAACGATTTAGACATTTTTTTTTATGACTACATCCGAATAATATTTGGTAAAAGTCCAAAATTGGATACTATTCTATGAACACTCAATATTATCACTACCATTATGTTCCCTAAGAAAAAACATAAAGAAATAAAGGACACAACCAATTATTCTGTTATAACTCAAATTTCTAGGACTCTAAAATATGTTATTTCTGTAACTCATCAACACAAAGCACACATTTCTATAAGAAATTGGTCACTTAGTAAAACACTTATAACAAATGACGTGACAATTTTACTAATGTATCAAAATTTTAGTAGTGCAAATAATAAGGACATCGATCTTTTGACTCTTTTCAAAATAAGTGGGCATCGGAACAATATCCTATATTATATTGCTTGTGTTTCCACACACACACACATATATATATATATATATATATATATATATATATATATATATGTTTGTTTTAGTGACCACTTGTCCATCCACTAAAATTAATTAAGACAAAGCTACAACAATAGGTCTAAACATGCACGTGCCTGGTGGAGAGGGCCACACAATAATGAATTCCACTCCATAGCACGTGATTCCCTGTAACACGCATGCGGAATCTTTGCCTATGTCAGGTAAAAAAAGTAATTAGCCTTTTTATTTAAGATAAGATACCTTTATGCAGAATGCTAAGATTGCTTGCTTTTTTTTGGACTTCAAAAGATACTTTCTTCGTATCATTTTTTTTTAGTCATTTTAGTATTTTATATATAAATTAAGAAATTATGAATTATTAATTTATATGTAAATATATAAAAATATTTATTAAAAAATTAAATAAAATATTCAACCAAAAAACATAATTTAGAAAGACGTAAAATCAATTGAGGATACATATAAAAAAATAGAAAAATTATATCTTATATTTATAAAATCTTTATAATTTTAAAATAAAAACAAATTATTAAGAAGACTAAAAATATAAAACGAAGGGAGTACTTTAAAGAAGAGCTAGAAATAAAAGCTGTTTGGTAACATTGTTTTTTGTTAACTTAAAAGTTACTTTTAAGCTAAAAACTATTTGGCATATTTTTTGGATCATACTAACGAATGTCCTAAGGACACTATTTAAAGAAACAAAAAAAAATAATTTTAGATTGAAAAACTAAGTATGTCACTTCTTTAAATATTAAATATATCAATTTCTAATGAAAAGTTATTTTTCTTACTTCCTTAACAAGTGACAAGTAGTGTTGCATTTTAGGGGATTAAACACCTTATCACCATTTTTATTTATTGGGTAAAAAAAAATGCTTTGCCATCTACATGGCTTTGAAGATTTATAGTTCATTCCTTACATATGTCCTACAGGATCGATGGATTAAACTTGCCAATGTTTGATAGTGTCAACCCAAAATCAAACCTAAAGACAAATCAAACACAGAGGGGGTAGGAAACAAAAGTTACAGTACATGCAGCAACAGAGAAACCCACCGCCAAGACCATAACCCCTCTATCCTTGACTCCTTGTTGTAACAGATAGAGGGTCATAACCAGAAAGGAAAGTGGCGCGCGAGGAGAGAAACGGTGGCCAGGGAAACGGCTGGGATGTTTCGTTTGCAGGCCAACAGAAGCAAACATACAGAAAGAAAGAAGGGAGAGGGAGAGGGAGAGGGAGGGTCTGCTGGTGAGGGGTTTTCAATTGCATTAAACAAAAATAAAAAAAAAATGATATGTGGCGGGGATCGAAGATGGATTAAAAAGGTAGAAGCTCCGTGTATTTTAGAAAAAGTTGCTAGGAGATAAAAGTGTTTGGTCTGGCTTCCGTTACAAAAAAAAAAAAATATATATATATATATATATATATATATATATATATATATATATATATATATATATATTAGCGATCGAATTTAATGATTATATTTAATCGGTCGTTAAATATAAAAATTAATTTGTTAAATATGAAAATTCAGTCACTAAATCATTTATCGGCTGATTTAGCGACCATCAAATGGTTTAGCGACTAGGCAATCTTCGATCACCAAATATTTAGCGATCGAATTTGATGGTCACTAAATAACTTTTTTTGTAGTGTTCTACTTTTAAGAAAATAAACTGAAAAAAAGCTGGGTCAAACGCTAGAGTGTCCTTAAATTATTGTTTAAGGAATCAAAAAAAAAATTATATGAAAATAATTATATATTTAATATATTGAAAAGTGTTACACTTAATTTTTCAATACAAATTTTATTTTATTGATTTTTTAATTAATATCATTAGAACACTCATTAACAAGATTCTATTAATATTTACCAAAGATAAATACTTACAAATGACAACCTACAATAAATTGTGGGCAACTTTCTCTATAACTTGTTTTTTTTCTTCTAAAAAACAAATTATAATTGTTTGGTGGTGGCAAGGGCATCAGCGGCCGAGGTATGTTAGCGGCAAAGGAATTTGGAAAAGAGAAAAGAAAAAAAAAATACAATTAAAATATATGCACAATCTCATGTTTTTTTTTTTTTTTTTATCTACTTCGAGGAGTATCCCATCGCCAACTTGAGACGGGGACTAATCTCTCGCAGGAGTTTGTTTGATACCTCGATGGGTGGCATCCCTTCCAGCTGATCAGTTTTTTTTTCATATCCAAGACTCGAACTCAAAATCTTGGTTAAGGGACGAGAGGCTTTTAACCACTCACGCTAATCTTAGTAAATTTTAACATTAGTTGTTGACAAGAGGGATGTTGAGAAAAACAAGTAAGTTTTACATTGTTTCAAAAAAATGTAAATTTTACATATTTATATAAGAACTTTGTTATTGAACAACATATAGTTAAAAATCGTATAATGAAGAGTGTATATTTATACGGTTGTCTCATACTTTAATTATATTTTCTTTTTCTTTTCTTTTCTTTTCTTTTTTTTCTCTTTCCCAACTCCCTTCACCGTCCTGACCATCGTTGCTTCCGATTACCGTTCCATTACCACCATTACCTTATTTCATTGGTGGTGATGGTGGTGGCGGTGGCTTCCGATGAGGAGGGATGAGAGGCAACAAAGTGGAAGGGAGAGAAAGGGATTTTTTTGGATTTTATTTGATTTTTTAATGTTTTAAAATGTTGATTTTTTTTAAACCATTAGATCTAATTGAATGGTTGAGATTCACTGCCCAAGAGAATCCAAACCCCTCTAAAACTCATAGGCCTAGGAGCAATATTGAAGAGGTTGACATCTATAAATTGTGACACAAGTTGTGTTTGATGCTGCAAGAAGCATTGCTGTGAGCTTCCTACAGTTCCTATTTAAGCCTTGCTTCACCCTTCTAGCTCATTATTAGAATAATTGAGCCTAACTTCACTCAAAAAGCTAGCTCATAAATAGAGGATTGTCCAAATTATTATAAATGATTCTTGGCTCATATACTCAACCGATGTGGTACTTTGACACTCGACACTTATAAATTTATAATTATAATCTTTCCTAGTTCTAATCCATAGGTCAAACCGGGATTCTAGCCTTTCTTCTTCCTTTGTTTTATGTCAAGCAATACATGAAGTAACTCCTAATATAGTAGCAAAGGCGTGTTTGAGTAAACAACTTAATTAAGCATTTATTCAATAAAATTCAAATAAATTAAAATCAACTTATTTTCATAAGTTTCTTTGACAAGCTTACTGAAATAAGCTAAAAATAGCTTATAGAAAAATGATAAACTATATTCATAAGTTATTTGTATAAATTTATTTTCATAAACTATTTTCATAAACCCAAATGAGTTTCTTATAAGCTCTTCCAAATACACCCTAAAAGCAAAACGTGTAGCGGATGGACTTCTCTAATGGAACCACTTTTGGTGGTGGGGGCATGGATTTTTTCTTTCCTTCTCTTTTCAATGATGAATCAAACAAGTAAAACTATCTTTTCTACTCTTTTCCTTCCTCTCTTATCTGTTTCTTTGCTTTTCGATCAAAACAAACAGTGGCTAAGTGTTAGAGTGACATTTTCATGAAACAAATAGCCAAAAACAAAAAAGATGATGATGATGACGACGACGACGGGTAGGGTCGCCCCGTTAACGAAGTTCCTGCCTCAAGAGGGGGTATAATATCATGTCCTATGAATTGTCACACAATGCTATGATTTTCCTTTGTTTTTTTATATAATCTTAAAATAAATGTATACTTAATACATGATATCCAAAATTTGACGTTGAAATAAGACAGCTCAAAACAATTGGGTTATTTGAAGGACGATCAAAATCGACTGTATATGTCTATTTCATGTGGGTAAAAATTATTTTGGTCGTTGAAACACAAAAAAAAAAAACATAATGATGATTTGATGGGTATGATCGCTCCAGTAACGAAGTTCCTTTACCTTTGGGGTCTGTTTGGAGGACAATCAATCAATCAATCAATCCCATATGTTATGGCATCCAATCCATAATTCAATCCCTTTTCGTGTCCCCTGTGCTGCCCCCACACCCCACCCTCCGTCCTAATTCAATACACGTACGATCGCTATCATCAAATTCAATATATCTGCGCATTAACCATCCATCTTCTCCATCACCCTTTTCTCAGTTTAATTTCGTTTGTCCTACATGCATCCAACAACCCTTTCTCGTGGCACACTCCTGCTTCAACTGCTCAAGTTATTATAATATTATTATTACAAATAACAAAATCATCATTTCCTCCTCCCAAATATCTGAAAGGTCTTTGATTTAACGTGTAGCAAAAACAATCTCGATCTAGAAATCAAGCTCTTCAAAAGTTGATATATACCTTATTTACATTAATGTGAATTAGAGATGCATAAATAAATATATCAAAAATAAATCACAGCCGGGTTGGAACTAGTGAAAAGCAGCAGAGGGACAGATCGAAAAAACAAAAACAGTCAAACAGAAACAAAGTTTTCAGAGTGAAATTCAAGCCTCATAAAGTAAGGGGTAAAAAGAGAAGATGGCATGTTTTCCTAACAAACAAGGTTCAAGGCACGTTTCTACCGTTGAAGCCTTGGTCTCTTGGAGGAAATGTTAGCAGGAGTGCTCATCTGTGGAACAATGAAATTATCATCCTCCAACCTTGAATTTGAATATCCCACCTTTGTGTACCCAATCTTGTGATCCATTTGTAGAGAATATGGTGCTTGATCAGGAACCCGGATCCCACCGATGCATTCATGCGATGATGATGATAATGAACCAAGTTTTCCCTCTAAATCAGCATCAAACAGTGCCAACATATCATCATCACCATTCTGTACGTAGTTAATTAAAAATCTCAGATCCAAGTATAATAATAATAAATAAAAGACGAGGGTTAGGGTTGAAGAAGTAAAGATAGAAAGAGTTAATTGATAAGATTATATATATATTAGAAAGTAGAAAGAAGAAACCTTAGAGAAACCACTGAAGGTGACAGAAGAAGATGAATCGAGAAAATCTTCGACCTGCCAGCCTGGGATATTCTTTATTAAGTAGTCGGATATGGTACTTGTGAAGCCGGAAGCTGCTTCTTCATTATGAGAATGGACAACAACAGAACTATTATAATCATTATTCTTGGAAGTGGTGGAGGATGATGAATAAGGCGTAGATGTAGCAGAGAGCTTAGTCCCAGTGAGAAGAAACCTATTATGCTTCTTGGTGTGGTCGTTGGCTGAATGAATTGGCAAGTCACACTCTTTGCACAGAATCGCTCTGTCTTGCTGACAAAAAACAAAAGCTCTTCTCTCCTAATTAAGAATTGTAAACTACTCAACAGTTATTAAAATTAAGATACAAGCTTAGGCTGGCTAGCTTAACAAAAGCTACATTTGTTTTTTGTGCGTGTGGTTAATTAATTTGGAATGAATGAATGAATTAAAAAGATCAGAGAAATATAAATAACCTGGCAAACATCGCAGATAGGGTATTGGTTTGAAGAAGGGTGGTGGAGAGAGAAGCGTTGATGTTTGGAGGCGAGCTTGTTAGCATGGTGGACACGGTGGTCGCAGCCTTCACATAGGGCGGCTTCGTCGGCGGTGCAGAATAAAGAAGCCTGGTGTTTGTTACACGCGTCGCACTGGATCTTCATTTACCTCTTGCCTTGCCTTGCCTTGCCTTGCCTCGCCTCTGGGTCGATCGGTCTGATGTACTGTATCCACTGATCGATGAGATGGATTGGTCACACAAGGTTGTAATGAATTGAATTAAATACACATAAATAAGTGAAGTAAAGTAAGCAACGCCAGTGACAGTGAGGGTGTCATGTAGCAGTACCACGTTCTATATAATATATCACAGCGGTGATTGGTGTGCGACAGGACATGATGGAACGAAATAAAATAAGATCTCCTGTTTTCTTTCATCCTTATTTGTCATGTAAATTATCATATTTCACCTTTTAATCTTTTATATATATATATATATATAAAATCATGTGATTTTTTTAAGTGATAACATGATCACTAACCAACTTCTAATCCTGACCATGATAAGAAATCACTAGACAAAATAGGTTCATTGGTCTTGTATGTTTATTTTAATTTTCACATCGGTCCTATAAGTTTTATTTTTTTCAAATTGGTCCTACAAGTTATGTTCCATTTCCATATTAGTACTTTCCGTCAATTTCGATCTAGCACCTTCAGTTTTGACCTGACGTGGCTATCATGTTAGTCTGACACGTGATTTTTGATATGACGTTATAAGGTCGAAATTGACAGAAATGACTAACGAGGAAACGGAACATAACGTATATGATTTATTTGAAAAAAATAAAACTCATAGGAACGATATGAAAAATAAAAAAAAAACGTATAGGATCAATCAATATTTTTGGCCTATATAAATAAATAAATAAAGAGAGAGAGAGAGAGAGAAACGTTAGGAAACCTCCGATGCATATAGTCCTCAAGTTGCTAAACTACCTTGCTACGCTTTCCCTAAAAAGTTATAAAGATATTTTATTTTTACATTAAGTATTATTAGTTTTATATTTTATTTGGTTTAATTAATTTTTAGATCCTAAATTATTTGAGAAAATTCAAATAGGTCCCTATATTTTAAAAATTTGTAATTGATCCCTTGTACATTTTTCTTTTACGGATTTGTTAGAATTCCAAAATATATCCAATCCCAACGAGAATAGAAGCGAGTCACTTCCGTTATAGTCGTCGTAGTCTTTTAGCTTATGTTGTGGTCGGCCTTCCTACAAGCACGCGCTCGCCAGAATGCCTCCTTGGTTCTGGACGAAGCCAAGCCGATACATACGATAGGCGAAGGAAAGACCCCCCATTTATTTCATAGCGCCTGGGGAACGCAAGTTTGATCGAGGATTGGATAGGAGAGGTGGAATGGAAGAAAAGGCTCGGGATGGATTAATACATTTGAATTTTTCTGAAAAGTAAAAGGACATATTTGAATTTTCCAAAAAGTTTAGGACTTACAAATGGTGAGTGGATGGAACACTTAACGGAATCCTAACGAACACTTAACGAAACCCTAATGAAAGTGTACGGGGGACCCAAATACAAATTTTTCTATGTGTTTATGGACTTAATTACAAATTTTTAAAGTATAAGGATCTATTTGAAAATTTATAAATAGTTCATGACCTGCAGATTTAATTTTGATATATTATCAATGTAAAAGTGTTTTTACACTATCAATCAATCATACATTATCAATTAAACTTTTAGTTTTAAACGTGTTATACTATTATAATTAAAGTATATTTTTTTTGTTTGAAATCGAGTTTTCCTTTCATCAAAATATTATTATTTATGTAAACAACAATACAAAAACTACAATACATTAGAGATATATTGGTCATCAAAGACTACAAATAATAATTTTGCAATATAATATTATTATTGTTTTATAGTTATAATTACAATTAAACACTTTAATTTTTTTATTTTAACATTATAGTTTATTTCAAACACTATTTGCTATTATTTATTTTTATTTTAATAGTTAAAATAATAACGTGAGAATCAATAAACTCTACCAATTATGTCATTATTGTTTTACACAATACACAAATAGGTGGTAAGTATCGATCTGGTTATTATATTTTTGGCTTAATTGCACTTTTGATCCCCAGGTATAATAATTGTGCAATTTTAGTCCTCCAGGTTTTAATTGAGCTAATTGGATCCCCAAGTATCACGATTGTGCAATTTTGGTCCTCCAGTTTTCAATTGCGCCAATTGGGTCCTCTAGGTATCACGATTGTTCAATTTTGGTCCCTCAAGTATCACAATAGTACAATTTTTAACGTCAGTAGCCTACGTAGGACACGTGTGACTGATTTGACACTTAGTGAAGTCAACTTGATAGTTTGCGGGATATTCTTATAAGACATTATTGACATCTCACACAATTTAATGGTCAAATGCACATCATTAAGTGTCACATAAGAATGACATGTAAGCTGCCAAGCTAGCCTCATTAAGTGCCAAATCGGTCCCATATGTGTTTCGTAGGCTATTGATGTTAAAAGTTGTACAATCGTGATACTTGGACGATCAAAATTGCACAAAATTGCACAATCATGATACATGAGGGACCCAATTGGTGCAATTGAAACTTGGGACCAAAATTTCACAATCGTGATACTTGAAGGACCCAATTGGCGCAATTAAAATCCGGGAGACCAAAATTGTACAATTGTGATACCTGAGGGACCAAAAATGCAATTAAGCCTATATTTTTTTAACATTTGGTCATGGGCTGCCAATTTTTTCAGTTATAGGTATATACATAGGCATATAATTCGATGGGTCCGAAATTCCTACGTTTAGGGATTCTTGAATTCTTGCATTCAGCTTAATTTATTTATACATAGTATCTTTATACCCTTCTTCTTGCTCTAATCTTGCAAGAATGATTTGATAATTTTTAAATGAAAATGAGTACTTGTTGGTGATGCAGTCACGCTTTGCTTTCTGTTGAATTTTCCATGGACGTCCAAGTGACAAGTATCTCGTTTTTGTAGGCACCACATCACAAAGCACCTCATCTTCATATCCATCGACCTTCAATGGTATTCGTACTTGTTTGTCCATCATCATGCTGCTCATATCACTAAATTCTGGATCCTCGAGACTATTGAGTGAATATGGTTGCGGATGCTCCAGAACATGAAGTGACAACTTCTACACCAAGGTTGCGCTGACCATGTTGATGTAAATTTTCCTATCAATGGTCAGCCTACACACCATGTTCTTCACAAAGCATCTAGAATAGAAAATATTCTTCCTTTGCTTTGTTAGAACCAAAACAGTATTGGCTAATAACACCTAAAAGTTTTAATGATTAACAAAATTATTATATGTTTACTGAATTCACTCGAAGTCAAGTTTATGCTAATCCACAAGGTCAAAAGACCTTTGTATGTTTCTGACTTCAGACAGTTCTCCAAAATCAGAGTTTCATTTAGCTCTTAAAGGATAAAAAGCTCACTGCAATATCTTCGTCCAAAGAAATATTTCATGTAATCATTTTTGTATTAATATATTTGTCGATACAAAAATTAAATCTATGATTAGGATGTCATGTAATAAAAAAATGGCTGTAGAAAATCTATTTCCATAATTTGACCGTTTGCCATGAAATTGACAACCACTCTAGTTTTAGTTAATGTTTGTGAACGAACCTATGGATTAATTTTCCAACGATTTTAAGATAGGCATGGTGAGTTACTGTGTATTGACATGCACATTTTTTAATTGGTAATTGTTGGTTCCAATCTCATTAATTTCCGATGCACATGTTCTCTTTCTTTTTCTCTCTGCTCGGACGCCTCCGTCTATGTAGGAAAATATGAGAACACAAGTGTGATAAGAACAATAATATCCATCACCCACTCCTATGGCTGCAGACTCCATCCTCCACCTGCACATAAAATAAATGGGTATTTTCTCTACTCGTTGATTAACAAAACAGGGGGCAGATATTATGGTATTTATACTCGCCGATACCCGCTACATGAAATATATTATATATATATATAATGCCCTAATTTTTTTTATTTCCACTCCTTCTAAGTTGTGCTACCAAAGTGATCAACATCATCAATTAAAGAACTTCTGATTCTTATTATGTTTTAAGGATGCTTTTGCATTGTGTTAAAAACTTATTTTTGTTTAGACTTCTGGACTATTGTACTAAAGTTAGCTTGAGTGTAAGATAAATCTTCCAACTAATTGATAAATCTTTCGCTTGACTTTCGAACGGCATGCATGGATGCGTATTATAAAAACACTTGTGTTCCTCCAATCTTCAGGCTTAAAAGTAGAAACAAAAATGTCAGGGAGTCAAACCGTGAATGAATGAAAACAGTGGAGAAGTCATTACATTCGACACGCCTTGAAGTAGGATTGTTAATACTATTAAGAGGGTATTAATTTATTTTGTTAGAACTTCTTTCAATACTTTAAATTTTGAAGAAAAAAATCAGAACGATTAATATCAAAATACTCACCAAAACTTACAAACTTTTCAAGATTAATACAATATTTTTACAATTCATCATCGTCCAAAGTTTAAATTTATGGAGTTCAAATAAAATATAAAAATGGTTTCATATTCTAAAAGTTGTACAAGTCAGCTATCAATAAAAAATAAATTGATATGATATATAATATATGAGAAATGCTAGCAACACACTCTCTTTCCAATACTTTAGCTCCTATTGGTTGAAATTCATGCGGTTCTACAAAATTCAAGTGGAACCCACATGAATTAGTGGGACCAACATGAATTTCAACCAATAGGAGAGTGTGTGTTGGAAAAAGGGTGTGTTGCTAGCACTCCTCATAATATATAGAAAATAATCAATACGAAAATAAATTTCACTTAGGTTCGAGGTCCTTAGCAGATGGCACCACCGATTGCACATATAAGAACCGATTTAAAAACTTGTTAAGTATACAAATAAAAAATGATGTCACATATAGGGATCAAATTTGTAGTTTAACTTTACACAATTGATATCCACGCGGGTTTTCGTTTGTCACGTAGGACCGTTAGTGATGCCCAGGGACAAATCCACAAATTTTGGGTAATAGAGCAAAAATAGTTTATCAAATTTTTTTACTAATGGAAAATATTATAAATATACATAAATAATAAAAAAAATTATTTAAAATATCCAAAATATAACAAGGTTCGGATTCAATGTGAAACTATGTCCACATGTGATAAATGAGAAACAATTCACTAAACAAAAGATGAGAGATTGCAAAAGTAATTTTCATACTCATCAAAATATAAGTGATGATTTGATATGTGAGGCAACATCTTAATTTTTATGCCGGACAAAATAAAAATTACTAGATATATTAAATAAAGTCAAAATTGCTTTGTGGGATAATTGCCCTCACCCCAGCTAGTGACACCATTAGAAATTTGGTTGCCACTAGGGATGAATTTGCAAACATTTGTACAGGTAAATACGGATTTTCAAACTTTTTAAATATGAACCAAATTTAAAATTCGGATCACTTGTAACAACCAAATCATTAATTCAACCTAAGAATATATCTTTATCAATATTCTCTTTCAAAACCGAGGAAAAGTTTGAATATCCATGTTACACGCTATGCTAATATGCTTACCTAATGCATTTATAATGATGCATACAGTTGAGAGTATCCTCAATTCTGGGACTGACTGATGCCAACGGTTGGAGGGTAATGAAGGAGTTGTGAAATAATTCTATGAACCTAGATCAATAATAGATACAAGATTATCGTATATTATTGAACTTTCACCATTACATAAAAGAGATAGATCAAAAATGTGTACCTGACACTAAAGAAGGATTCATCTTTCTTGGGAGTTGAGCACTGGAATGAGAGTAGACTCCCCTCAATCACGAATGGTTCATCAGGTTTAGCATTAATCTTCTAATGGGATAACGATTAAGTAACTTATCGTATATATGAGGGCAGAGACCTCTCACTGGGCATCAATTGAATAGCCTAACCCATCATAGGCTATTCAGAACATAAGCCCAATACAATTCATTATATTAATAAAATGCTATTCACCATAATTAACATATTAATTATAATTCTAGATAATTAATCAATGCTAATTCATAATTTTGATTAATTAAAATAATTAATCTAACATTCTCCCACTTGGATAGCATTAGTCAACTATCGGAAGAACAAGAATTTTATGACTAGAATATCAATTATGGTTAAAGCACATATCAATCAAAAGTCTAAGAAATATAAGCTTCAACGCTGTAGAAATGGTATCCGATAAGAAAGCAAATTATACATGTTAACGACTTACGTTCCATATAAACAATGATGTATTTGGAAAAGCATAATCAAGTTAAGAGTAATATGCAATCCAAGTATGGTCCAAACATCTGAAAATGCTATAAGAGATCGATATGATATATCAAAGAGACGTCATCTCATACATATCTCATATAAAATAATTTCAGACTCCCACTAACCCAAAACATCATAAGACTTTAACCAAAACATGAGTTGCAGTATTACGATAAACTCCAATAGTTAAGTCTTTGGTTAGCAATTCTCCAAGCTTGTTTTCTCCAACAATATGCTCAATTCAAGTATGAAATTTGTAAATGCCAGAAACATAATCCACATGTGTCAAAGTGCTAATAATAGCCCAGTAATAAAAGTATTTGCATATGGGCTAAAACAACAAGAGTTTAATTTCTATATACTGACAGTGTAAAACTTTTTTACACAGACATCCAATCATAAATTGTCACGTGAGCACATTTGTTTAACTATTATCATAACTACCTTAAAAGTCATCTATATCATGATTGATGATTGGTTGACAGTGTAAAAATTTTTACGCTGTCAATGCATAGAAATTAAACTCAAACAACAAATGCTCTGTAATATTTGACATTCAATTAATCTAAATTCTACAAAATAAGTGACTATGCAAATCCTGAAACAATTAGGAAATTCAAGAATCTTCTATATGGAAGGCATAAAGACTTACTTCAAATAGAATGATATTATAGATTAATGTGGTCATAAGAATGTCAATAATAAGCAAACACTTAAGACTACTGGTCCAAACATAAGATTTACAAGTACTTCAAGAATGCAGAACGTCATACTCGATAGAAATACTAACATTATACCTGATAAGTACTTATATATCTGTGACATATTAGAATGTGGTATTTTGGGTCAAAAAGAAACACAATATAATTGCATGCTAAAGAGATTAATATGCAATTTCCAACAAATGGCATTGGCATCTACTCGAGATGTCTACTGAGATTCAACGGATTATATATATATATATATATATATATATATATATATATATATATATATATATATAAAATAAGACAAGACTAAATAACAATGTCCTTTTAAAATATGTCATATGATCACAAAATGCGCGCACAAGCATATGACAATATAAGATTAATAAGCTCGAGACATAATAATATTGTATACACACTCCCACTAATTCAGTATACCTAAACAAAATTAGGATTTCCATTAAAGCCCGCTAGCATTGAAATACTCTAGTGGTATAGTATTTAACAATAGGATCTTAACTCTGCAGTATAATATCCAAAATGAGTTCAAAACTCATCATCTTTCTCCTTTTAAGAGTGTATTTATAGATTAGAGAGAAATAAATTAGCGCATAATTATCACGACAAGTGGTTATATGATAATAATACGAAACCCAATATATAATTTATCAATGACAGATCTTTACAAAATTTGGGTTTCATAGTTAACCGCATATTCTGCATATAGAATTAAGGAGATTATAAGTGTTCATTTGACACTTTATAACAAAGAATCTCATCGAGTGATTACCAAATATAAATTGTAAAAGAATTTTATAAATTAGGTAAACTTCATCACATGAGTGAGATCAAAATCCCTGATACTTTAATCAGAATATGGGATCACTACAAATTTTCAACAACTCACTCAAAACTCAAGTATGTAAGTGATAATCACACGCACTTGAGCACAAGATTAGGTTACACGCAGCGGAAATACATAAGACCTATATTTCACTATAATTGAGGATATAACAACAAATAGTATGTAACTCCCATAAGTATTAATATATTAGGCAATATTATATTATATCTCAAAGGATAACAATAAAAAAATATTGCTCAGTATATTTCCCAAATATACCATTTATAATGGTATAGAACAATGGTATAGAATAGAGAAATTATTCTAAACAAACATTGTAGACCAATTTGGGATTTTATTATATTTTCATAAAAATGATAGGGAGTTCACTGTATTGTGATATTCTCGAAAAGACTATAATATCCTCAATATATAGGTCCATACAATAAAGCAACAACAAACAATATCTGAAGAGGAAATCATGCTAGTTAATTGGGCATAAAATTAAGGTAAAGTTAATGGATCACTACAATTCCACTTATGGGATTTTAATTAAAATATCTAAGACTCTACCACTTGATAGAGTAAATAGTTGAACTAATAATAAATAAATAAATAATTCAAAAAAAAAAATTAAGAGAATATTCAACTATTTTTCTCTATCACAAAATGAGAAATTTAATCCAATAATAATTGCAATGCATTCGAGTAAAAAAAAAAAAAAAAGAGTTTCATTTAACACAAATTTGCATTGCTTAGACAAAAAAGGTTTAACATAATATTGGATTACAAAAGAATTATGCCCAATTAACTCACATGTCGAGTTTCACATAATAATATACAAGTTGCATTTATAATTTTGAAAGAATTAGGCAAGAGGGCTGATATCAAAGACAACGAGGGAAACATTTAATATGTACAAAAAAGATAATTAAATTATCCCTATTTACAGCCAACTATGCCATTTAAAGAGAATTTCTTATCTACTGCAATCCCGCTTAAGGGTCCCGAATTACAATAAATAAGAAATGTAATAATACAATGTAAACAATGAGCTAATAATAAGGAAACATTTATCGTATAGGAGGAGGATTAAATGGTTCCATATACAAAGTCAAGCACACCCTTCACAAAAAATTCCTTACTTATCATAATCTCGCCTAAGGGTCCCGAATTATAATAAGTAAGAAATATTTTACATTGTATTAACCAAAATTCTCATTTAAAAGGATATTCAACAAGCAGTCATGTTCAAATAAATTCAAGACATGTACACTAGTATAAGGATGAAATTAACATGACTTTATCCACGTAAGGACCCTGACAAGAATTTCATGATCTCAACACTTTAATAGAAAGGGGTACAATAACAAAAGTTATTGTTTATTCTTTGACTTAGTGAAGTATATAAAAATGCATAAGGCAATTTTATATATATATATATATACTAGAATAAAACTCTAAAGCAATATGTGTAATCACACATTTACACTAAACTTCCACTATAAATAAAGATATAATTTCAAAAGGGAGCTGAGTATTATAACGAGCAATCAATAAATTGCTTGTAGAGTTCTATAATTTCATAATATTCTGGGAACGAATAACCACAAAAGGAGAATAATATCTTATTAACAAATTTCTCCTTATATGTAATTATATAATGAGTCAAAAAATAAAGATTTTGCAACTAACTTCAGAGAGTGTCATTCATCCTTGTGTGTAGAGCTTATGAGCTTTGATGACTTATATAATGAGAGTATGACAAAACCTTGTAGATTGTCACTTCAAAAGAAAAACTCTAATTATAAATCATTACGATTCATATAGATTACAATGATGACATAATTTTCAATTTCCTCGAGAACTGCACAACAAAATTATCTTGATGATATTTTACAAGTGAGCATATTAATAATACAAGTGAGCATATTAATAATAATGAGGCAATATAATTATAGGATTTGGCATGAAATAATACACAATTTCATTATTCAGTAAAGAATAGGATTTAGTTATGTTATGATCCAAAATTTGTTTTGTGACTAAGACACATGATTAGAGAAAATACTTAGCACATATTTGCCACAAAATTAAGAATAGGTAATTATTTATGGATCAACATTCAAAGAGTATAGTAGTGATAAAAACATAATGTATATTAGAATAATTAACAATAAATAATTTTGTCAATTTGAATCAATTTAATATACATAAATGGCATAAAATAATATACAGTTTACTAATTCACTACATAAGTTTATTTAATAAAAAAAAAATAATGGACTTAACTCATAATGACCCAAAATTTAATTTTGTGACTAAAACTAATCATTAGAGAGTGTCAATGATATACATGTCACAAAAGAACAGAATTAGAAAATTTTGGATGGAAAAATTGAAAAAGTCGTTGGATCAAACTAAAATCAACTGTTAGAAATTGGTGTAAAAATAAAGTTTGACACTTGGTGTCATTTGATCCTCTCTCTCTCTCTCTCTCTCTCTCTCTCTCTCTCTCTCTCTATATATATATATATATATATATATATATTATATAATATTAAATTATGCCAAAAGAATAATCATATTTGACACTTTAAAATTAATTGTATAATCATAACACTTTTAATGAGAGAGAGTGCAGTACACATAAGTGTTATTGGCACAAATGGAATTTTCACAAAATATACAATGTACAAATCTTATATTACCAAAAAATTCTAATACCGGTAGGGCACTCGAACAATTATTGATATAAGTATAAAACAAATAGTACATTGTATAATGATAAATTATATTAATAACAACACACCGATAGGGTATAATTATTATTAATATAGTACAAAATTATAATTAAGGATAAAACTTAATTATTCATTATTCAATTAATATAAAATTTGTATAATTATACTCACGATAGGTGAGACTACAGTTATACAAATTAAGAATAATTATGCTTCAAAGAATATGATAATTTCATATCATGCATAAACATAAAATAAAAAATCTACACAAAGGCCTAAAAATAATTCCATATAAATGACAGATTGACAAGGAGAGTACGATATACTAAGTGTCACTAACAGAGTAAGGAATAAGTATAAAAAAATTTAGGCCCAAAACCGAAGAATATAGTATTGAAAATTACATATTATTCTCGGATTTAACAATATAAAATATTTAAGGGTGTCCAAAATTTTCATAAAAAATATCAAATGAGATTACAGTTATACAAATTTAGAATAATTATGCTTCAAAGAATATGATAATTTCATATCATGCATAAACATAAAATAAACAATCTACACAAAGGCCTAAAAATAATTCCATATAAATGACACATTGACAGGGAGAGTATGATATACTAAAATATCACTAACAGAGTAAGGAATAAGTATAAAAAAAATTTAGGCCCAAAACCCGAGAATATAGTGTTGAAAATTACATATTATTCTCCGATTTAATAATATAAAATATTTAAGAGTGTCCAAAATTTCCCTAAAAAATGTCAAAATACTAGAAATAATAAATTAGTATTTTTAAATTAAAAAAGAAAATTTTCAGGCCTCGGAGATGGGCCCACACATGCTGGGCTTCGCGATTGGGCGACGCAGAAAAGCATCAAGCTTCTTCTACACCCGGATCGGGCGGAAACTTGTCGTGCGACCTGCTAAGAAAACCCGGTTCGATCTCTCAATACAAGCCATAAAAAACCTTGATTTTTCAGTATCTTGTTCGGATTATACTGCTCTATGGAAGCCCCAAGTTTAATTTGGAAATCGAAGCTTGAATGGGGTGAAAAAAGAACCAACACAGCCTGAGTTTGCGCACCAATGGGTCGCGCCACATAAGCAACGAATTCACCTAGAATTTGCAGATATTTCGAGAGTTGTTTTATGGGTTTTGATCGCGAGGTACATACCAAGAATAGCCCCAAATGGATTTCTGGAATAAATCATCCAAAAAGAGGAATCAAAAAATAAACCCACAAATTAGGGTTCTTACGCTCAACAAAAAAATCGCGATAGATATCTGGAAAATTCTCTCATTTTTTTTCAACCAAAACATGTAATTTTTTAGGGGTTTTGATCGCAATGATCAAATAAAGAGAAACCTCAATCAATTTTGAGAAACATTGTTACATTAAGAGAGAAATCGAATTCAATGATGAAATTGCAAAAACAGTTCAAACGCAAATTGATTTCTCTTGATCTAAAATATAATAACAGTCATAATATGTATCTATGTGGCTCTGATACTAATTGAAGGAATTGTGAAACAATTCTATGAATCCAGATCAATAATAGATACAAGATTATCGCATATTATTGAACTTTCACCATTACATATAGGAGATAGATCAAGAACGTATACCTGACACCAAATAAGGATTCATCTTTCTTAGGAGTTGAGCACTGGAATGAGAGTAGACTCTCATCAATCACGAATGGTTCATCAGGCTTAACATTAATCGTCTAATGGGATAACGATTAAGTAAGTTATCGCATGGGGGCGGGGACCTCTCATTAAACATAAATTGAATAGTCCAATCCATTAGGGACTATTCAGAACATAAGCCCAATACAATTCATTATATTGATAAAATACTATTAATCATAATTAATATATTAATTATAACTTCAGATAATTAATTAATACTAATCCATAATTTTGATTAATTAAAATAATTAATCTAACAGGTAATTCATGTATAATCGCCAAAGCAGTGACCCAACGGCAGTTAGGGATGGGGAATGCAGGAGAAATATAATTAATTAACCGTGAAAAACCAACAATATTCTTGAACTGACTTTGACTACACGCTGGCTGTAGCATCTTCTCACTTTCTGGTTTCTACTCATACAAATATCAATACCATGTCCACAAGGTTTTGGACCATGACATTTATTTATTTTTGTTTTCCTACGATATCCCGCTCGCAACTGTGGAAACTAATTCCTTAAGTCAGGTAGGACTATAAGGGTGACAAAGCTCTTCCTCAAGAGTTTTAACGATGCCGCATTCCCAGAACTTGAATTCGAACTCGAGACCACTGATTAAGCTGAAAAAGACCCATGTCATCTCATCCAAACGCTTGGAGCATGATATTTATTTACAGACAAATTATGATACTAAATAAGGAATTCAAAGGTTTTTTTTTATTTTATGAAAACTGTAATTTTTAAATTTTAATATGTTAAATATATCATTTTCAATAAAAAAAAAAAGGAAAGTGTGAATACACCTCCCCTAAGTTAATTGATAATCTATTTGGTAATTAATATATAAAAATCATTTGATTAATACTATTTAAATAATATTCATTCTACCGAAATCATTTTCATAATAAAGTTTTCAAATATAAATTAATTATGCAAATTCATTTTAAATTAAAATCAAATCTGCAAAACTAAGTTCATTAAAACTCAATTTTACAAAATATAATCCAAATACCCACCAAATCTTTTGAGAATGGAGTATGTTAATTGCACATTAAATTTGTGCACATAAGCAAAATGATGTTGATGATTGATACCATGTATGTGAATTGTTTTTTATGTATAATTAATTCACTTATACATATTATATTAGAGTACATTTAGTTTTTTTTATCATGATATGTTATACGTGCGAAATATCCATCAATTTCGTTGATGACTAATATCTATCGGAGAATCTGGTTGACCATCTTTAATGGGATCTTCCCTCCCAACCACGTTTTTTTTTCATCCACACTACTAGAATCTAAAGCTTTCGCTAAGGAATCTGAATTCGATTCCAGTGGACAAGGTAATCTTGGTAAAGTATATTTGGTTGAAAGTGATTAGTCTTTTATTTATTTATTTCCTCAAAGAAAGACATGATTTTACTCTTACTCCAAGAATGATGTGTCCTTTTTTATTTTGAAAATTATATAACTTTTTAAATAAATATAAATTGTTGCCTGCCATTTAAAGAACCTTTTAATTTTAAAGTATCCATATGAAATCCTAAACTTAAAACCCTACTCATCTGCCTTTCAACTCGCATTTTTTAAATTTTTAAATTAGAAAAAAGATAACTTTTCTTTGCAGAGAGAGTATTTAAAATTATGAATGAAATTTATTCACCATAACTTTCTAATTTTTTAATTAAAGTTTGCCAAAACAAATATATTCCGTACAATACGAATGAATCCATAAGATATCGTCAGTTGTGTTGTGCTTGAGCATGTGAACAACAGCAAGTGGAAAGAAAGCTAAAATAAGCTCTGCGTGAATAACAGAGAAATTTTTTGGAGTGTACTGTTATACATTATCAGTCTAAATTTTTTTTACATTATCAACCAATCATAAATCATAATTTAAATGACTTTTAAAACAGTTAGAATAAAATTCAATTATTTTTAATAATATAATAATTTATAATTGATTAATAATATAAAAAATTTTATACCAACAATACATACTAATTAAATCCAATTTTTCACAAAATAGGTAGATTGATCCTATACGTTTATTTAATTTTTCACATCGGTCCCATATATTTTTTTCTTCAAATTGGTCCTACACGTTTCATTCCGTTTTCACGTTAGTCCTTTCCGTCAAATTCGACCTAACGCAGTCAAATAAAGAGACACATGTCACACTAATATCGTTTCATGTTAGCTCAAAACTAATGACTTTAGGTCAAAATTGACGGAAAGAATTAACGTGAAAACGGAATGAAACGTGTAGAACCAATTTGAAAAAAAAATATATGAAACCAATATAAAAAATTAAATAAACGTATAGGACCAACCTATCTATTTTATCCCAATTTTTTTATGTCTTGATCTTAAAAGAAGATATTTCATTTAATACATTAATTCCGATTAGCAAATTTTATGTACTCGAATCTCGAAGCATTGACGTCCAGACAACCCACCCCCAACCCAATAAGCAGCAGCACCATCATTATGGCCCTTGCTTAGAAAGGACAAGCTTACGGAGGTTAAAATAAATTCGTGAAGATTTAAGCGCATCATAAGAACAGATACCGTAAAAAAAACATCATAACAAGTCGATTTAACATTACCTTTTTATTGTGTACCACCGTAAATAATTCAAAGTTAGATTATAAAATTTAGGAAAATAATTTTTTTTTAAAATAAAAAAGGTATCACAACATTAACCACTTCCGGTTTTCTCACAATTTGTAAAATTTCATTAATGTTGCTCCCGAGCCCAAAAATGTTGAAAGTTCAAACATTTGTTTTTTGCAATCGGTTTGGTAGTGGGAGATTCAACATTCAACCACCTTTGTAGATATCGTACAACTGCGTTTAAACATCTCAACAACCTTTCGATTAAGTGCCACATGGAATGAGCTATTAAACACCAAACTTGTAGCAGTGATTTGTGCTATAAGCTTCCCCTGCATTCATGGCATCCTTGCTCGACCCTTATTAAGTTCTAGCTTGTTTATCCAACACAAATTTATAATAACTTGTTAAGATTTAAAATACTGATGTTTTTTCAGTCATTAACCAATGGAAAGGGCTAGGTGCATGAACAATTAAGCGTTCCATAGCTGACCCAAATGTATTGCTTGTGGGTTGTGGCACAACAACCCACTCTCAAACCCACAAGCGGTATTTATCAACAGAGTTGTTCACTTCTTAAGTCAATGACTGGGCTGGATTGCTCAAAGATAAAAAAATAATAATAAATAAACAGAATTCTTTTTCAAAAAGAGTATACGTTCTTACCTCCAAACATGCAGGGTAGTAATGAGATTCAGATTTAGCACGGGCGTTGCAACAAGCATTTTCAGGGATGGTATAAATTTGCCATATTACAAAAATTTTAGGTTGAAGAGTTATCTACTTTAGTAGGCAAAGGAACATGGGGAAGAAACGTGCAGAGCTGCATTAGTCCATTCCAGGGAAACGTAAGTCCACCATTAAAAGCAGTGACAACAGCAGGGTCACTCCTTACCAAAAATCAGAAGGGCAGTAAAAGTAAGCACCTTCTGTGTTAGTGGACCTCTTGCTATCATTTACAGTTAACACTACAAGGTTTGGGAATTGTCAGTAATATGATCCAGGTACTGCTTCACAAGACTTTGATGCATCTCAAATATGAACGGCAAGCCCCTCAACTGCAAAATTAACCATTTATATTTTATTTCAGACTTGGGAGTTAACTATAGCAACTCAACGAAGACTTAACTTTTCCTATTAATACAAGTAAAGTAATCCATATGACTTAAGTTTTAACACAGCCAACCCACCTTCCCCAAGAAAGAGTAGTGAATGACAACAAATTCTACAACAAATTCTACTTCAATATTCATATTCATTTTTTAAAAAATCCAATCCTATATTCAATTTACAAATTGGATCATTTTATAAACAAAAACAGACTTGCTATAAGAAACGGGGATGGAATCGAAATAATCTAGTCAGTAACACGTCTTTCTTATAATAACAGCTGCGTGTTTATACCCTATTAAGGATATCTGGTGAAATTGAAGTAGGAAGTACAAAGAAATCCATGATTCTATGTACTTAATTCCACCAGCAAATAGGAAAAAGCATTTGCAGGCAAGCATATGAACACCGTGCAGCATACATCAACTCTACAATTAAATTCTCTAATGTTGTGTTTGGTTCAAATGAGGGGAGGGGAGGAATTTTAATTAGCTATTGTGTTTGGTTGAGAGGAGGGGAGGAGAGGGATTTTAATGGAGGGAAGGGAAAGTAACACTATTTATGTTTGGTTCACAAGGGGAGGGGAGGGGAGGGATTTTAAAACTAACTTACTTTTATACCTTTATAATTTTAGATTTTAAAATACATAAGTAAGGTTATTTTAGTCATTCCATTCAAAATGTTTTAAAACCCCTCCCTCCCCTCCAAATCCCCCCAGTTTTGGAGGGGAGCCAAAAATGGGTGAGGAGGGATTTTGCTCCCCTCCTAAAAAATGAACCAAACAACAAATATTTAAAAAAATCCCTCTCCTCTCCTCCAATCCCCTCCAACCAAACACTATGTAAATCCCAAACATTTGACTACTGCTTAAAATAATAATAATGCCAATGGCAGAAACCAATAGGTTAGGCATGGTAAATTCATAATTTAAGGCTCATTGTTATGAAAGACTAAGATAACATCTTTATATCTTATAAGTGATAAGTCTTAATGGCACGTATACATATCTGATTTAATTGGCATGAAAAGACAACTTAGCAGCAATTTGAAAGGATGATGACAACATATGTGCAAGAACATACATAGACGCGTACAAAAAACTTTCGAAATAAGGATAATTCAAAATGATGCCACTCATGTCAATTGATCAAATTTGAAAGAAGTTATAGGGATCATACCTCAATCAGACAACTGGAATGTAGTCTTTGAGACTGACCAGTGTACACTTCTTTGTTATTTACCAAGATTGGACTCTTGCCAAAGTTTTTAATGTAGAAAGATCCATCTTTATCCATCTTTATAACTGCCTAAAAGTTAGCAAGGGAAAAAATTAATTAATATGTTGAAGTCAGCTTGTATTTGGTAGTGAAGGCAACATCTAGCCGTCTAAGATCCCAATTTATAATGTCTCAAACTACACATAAGAAAATAATAATCTTGTATTCATACTGTTTGAATTTATAGTATGTCAATGTGACATTTTAAGTAGAAAGGCGATTGACAGTGTGCATGCAACCAGACGAGACAGCTTGCCCCTATGATCAGATAAATAACCCTGATGCATTAGAGCATATATAGATTCTTCTGTCAATATGACATTTTAAGTAGAAAGGCGATTGAAGCTAAAAATTGTATCAAAAGATTGTTTTAGGGATGGTCCACGTGATCTAAGCAGCAATGAGTAAGACCAAGAATCAAGTACATAATCATTGAAGTATTTCATAAAGCATATTGAAGTGAATAGTACATCATAACAATTTGGCTGATTTGAAAATGAGAAGCAAATTATGCAAGTATTTATCAGATTCTATTAAAATGTAGCAAAAAAGTTGCTGCTACATGAAACTACAAGTCAAAGTTGGTATATAAAACTAACCTGACGCCGAGATATTTTATTAGCATATCCTTCTTTACCCAAGTCAATGTCTACAGGAACACTTTCTGTTGCCCGTCCAAGTAAAACCTGCACCACAAATTGAGCAATCATTAAAACAATTCTCCATTTTCTTAGATTTAATATGTACCATCAATTTCAATTAGTTTCTATCACACATCACAGAAACCTCCACTCTTTCAAATATAAAAAACACAAAGTGTATTTCGGTGCAGGGCATTTTGCAAAGCATTTATGCTTAAAAGTGCAGAGCAGGTCTGTCTAACTATTACTTCGTTGATTGTTTGTCTTTCATCACAATTCAATCCACAATTTACAATCCAATCACTGATTCAAGTCAGAACACAATCTTAAAAAAACAACCAAATATATGGGTGTGTAACAATATATGTTATGCATGTGAGATTTTTTTAGCAGTAGTAAAGTTATTACAAAAAATAAAATGAGCTAGTTAGAACTTGTATTTAAGATTTTTTAGCAGTAGTAAAGTTATATCTACTTGCCACCCCAGAAGATAACTTAACTACTTGTCAGAAAGGAATCAATGGAAAAGATCTTCTGGGGTGGGCGGGTGGCAAGTAGATCAAGTACGGAGTTTGCATGCTCAAATACCTCGGCTTTCTTAATATAATGTTTTGAGTGGCGACCATATAAAATGGCAAATGCTCCGTGTGAAGCAATGGCTCTCTGCATATGAGAATGAGCACCCTGTTCCAGCCTTATGATAGCTCGCTTAGTTTCCTGGTGTTGATATCTTGATACTAAGTTGCAATCAGAATAAAACTTTGTCAAACAATCATATAAGAAAGTAGACATGAATAGTAACAATGAAGAAATAATATATTATCATTGATCTTAGATGTATTTATCATAATCAAAATAATACTCAACAAATTAAACAAGCATATTTAATAGATATATGCCGACCAAGGCAAACATGCACACACACAAAGGCATGCAGACACTATGCACATAATTGGTAAATACTTCACTCATATATCATGTAACTGACTAGCAGAATCAATGGTCAGTTGGTCACACATAAAATATCACAACATGAAGTCTGGTTCACAAAGCATACGTCAAAGCCCACCCCAATGGCAATACAGGACCATAACATGAAAGATATGCACCTTTCGACTGTCACAATAACATAATAGCCCATAAGTTGTACTAAATAAAGCTTCTGAAGTTTCATCAATGGACTGAAAATAATTAGAAAAGGCGTTTAGTTTTTCAACTTCTTGGAATGCAAAAACACCTAAAAAACTCAACCCACCCCCTCCCCCAAAAAAAGGTCCACATTTTATATTTATATAGTAATTTTTTAATACAGCAAGTGAAAAAAAAAAAGGCAACCATAAGGAAGCCAAAAGAGCCCTGAGAGGCTGTCAACTGCCCAAGTAACTGAAGCAGACTCCCATGCCATGAGACAGCATCAGAAAAGCAACGAGAAAAAAGAAATGTTATTTAGTTTGAACATCAATTCATATTAGGTATCTCTTCTCCAAAAAAATAAAAAAAGGATGTTAAATAACATAAAACAAGAATCAACCATCAAAAGCTGTGTCTGTGTAATACCTTCCTCATTATAATACAAATCCTGATCATCAGGATCCAAGTCCATATCAAGTATCTGTAGGAGGGGATGAATAAGTCAGAAAATAGCAAAAATTATGAAAAAGGTAAACCTAACTGTTGACGGAAAGGTCGGCACTACATGCCTTACCATTGCCTCTACGTCAGAAAAATAAGGAACATCGTCATCGCTCTCTATATATTGCTCTTCCTCGTCTAATGTTGGAGGATTTGCCGCCAGCTCTGACTCGAGAGCTTCTGAGGATCCCACTTCAGCACATTGCAACTGATAATCTTGAATTGGTACAACTAGTTCCTCTTTCATGCTAGAGCCATTAGGCTGAGGATGATTTCTGAAGTCATTAGAACCAAGGCCTGGTTTCATGCTGAATGAATTTGTCACACGATTGCTTTGATGTTTTTCCAAGCCGACATTGGTAGCCTGTTCCTTCAGATTTCCATGCATAACAGCATTAGTTGTGTTTGCTGTATTATTTCCACCTGAGCCACCAGAAACAATAACTGCACTCCTAGACACTGTGTGCGATACATGATTATTTGCCGACTCACTTTTCACCTTAGAAACACCAACAGGACCTGGCAAGGAAGAAGATCCCTTGCTCTGGGAAGATGCATGAGATTCTCCAGGGATTTTCTGTTCTACCTGCATCAAAATTTTACCTCTTTCACTAGCACTATGGTTACCAAATCCATAATCCAGGGCAGATGATGAAATTGGTTTATTGGATTCTTTAGAAGACCATTTAGAAGAAGAGGAAAATGTTGAAGGGGGCATATCAAAGGGCAGGAAAACATCATCATTGGATGGAACTTCTGGGTCTTCAGTGTTTAACATACAGCAAATAACTCCATTAATTAGTTCAGGAAATTGAGGGTCTTTAGCTGAGGCAGAAGATGGCATTTGGAACTGTAATTTGTGAACTACATGTACATCACTAGAGTGCGACCTCATCTTATCATCTACTTCTGTGTGACATGAAACTGACAGATTCAAAACATGTGCATGTGAGGCCACTAACGACTCTGTTTCAGCCTTTTTAGGTATCTGATCAGGATTAACATCATTTGGAGAATTTAGTAAAAGTGAACTCAGACCATCATAATAAGACTTATCAATCCCATCTTTTCCATCAACATCCATCAGATAGAGTTCTTCATTAGTGAAGTTCAAGAGAGAATCCGATAGTTCTGCCAGATAATCCTCCCCACAAGTAATAGAATCTTGAATACCATCACAGGGCATATCAGGTTCTTCAATTCTCTCATCTGTACTCCAGATTGACATTTCAGGAAGTGGAGATAACTGTAAGGTGTTAAATGATGTTCCACACTCTAACTCAGGTGAATCAAATACATTATTTCCATCAAACTCAGAACACAAATTTCCAGGGTCACTGTTGATATGATTAAAAGTAGACAAAGGCATTCTCTCCAAATTATCATCTCCAATCAAGCTAACTATATCCGATTCTTTTGGATCACCCAATTCGTCAACCGCTCCTTTCAAAGACACATTATCTCCGAGAATATGAGGCTCTTCTTTAAGTACATTTGTTTGCTCAACGGGGAAATTCTCTGCAACTGGATCCTCAACTCCAGTGTATGACGTACAGGCAGTAACTCCATTGGTTGCAACACTACCATCCAACATATTTTCAGGAAAAGCATATTGCGCAGGATCAAGATTTGAAAAATGATTCGAGGTAGCATCTTCAGGCATGCAATTTTCAGGTAAAGGCTCACTTTCATTCACTACATAATTGTCATTTTCTGGATCAACTAGAAAACTTAAGTCCATGGAAGTAAGTGTGTTATTGCAGATTCTTTTACGCATAGCATAATAAGAGGTGCGAACATTTTCTGCTTTTCTCTTAACAGAAACAATTTTGCGTTCTTTTGAATTTCCAAACTTATAGAACTTTGATGGAAGAGGTGAAGCAGAAAGCTCAAAGTTTGTCATACGAGCAGAGGCTTCTGCAGAAATAATAGGATCATAGAGGAGAGAATACCATCGATCGTGTATTTCACTAATACTATATCTTTGAGAAAACTGCACTGCACCTTTCGCAAGTGACTCTAAGGAGGCACCTGCCTGCAAATAGAAAACCAATGATTTTAAACATAAATCCTGGTTCCTGAAAGAAATGTCTCTAAAATGCAAACCAAAAGAAAAGAAAACATATCTACTCAACTCAGAGCTACTGTCTCCAAACAAACACCTTTAGATTTCAATTATGTAAAAGACTTTCACATATTTTTACCTATGTTTGTCACTACTATTAGCGTCTGCAGGACTGTTAGCCCCAAATAATGCACAAATAATCTTCTTCTAAACGTAAAAAATAACATGAATGTGCAATAAATAACCATTGATCCTAATCTAAAATCCCCTTAGACACGGATTTCTGGCTTGCGAAGCAGAACTACAAGATTGTGCTGTCTATAACAGAGACGACAGTTTAAACTTCAAACTCCAAAGCAGAAACAATAACAGAGGCGCCAATTTTACTTAGCCATACACCTATTATATTATTAAATAATTATTATTATTCTGTTGCAAGATTTCATAATACAGGATTATTATTATTCGGTGTGTGTGTGGGTGTCGAAGATGCATAAATAAATAAATTGTTGAAATGGAAAGTATAGAGTGTGAGCGGGAACCTCAACAGCGTTCTTGAGTAGAAGATCGTCCTCGGGAGTCCATGCGGCGAGTGTAGCAAGAGCTCCCATGCTTTGCTTTGCTTTGCTTTGCAGCCTCAATCTCACTCTCACTCTCACTCTCACTCTCTCTATGTCGTCGTCTCTCTCTCAACTCTCCAACCAAAAACCCCAATATCAATGAAACGCTCAGTACCAGGGTTTTAGCCTTTTAATTAATTTATTAATATGGAACAAAAACGAAAACGGAGCGTTGCGTTGCGTTGCGTTGGGATGAACGGGTACTATTTCTTTCCCTTTCTTTCCTTTTGGTTCATTGTTATAGCTAAATATGAAGAATTACCGATTACGTTTCCGTTTACAATATTTTGGGAGATTCATCTCCTTAATCTTTTATGTAAATTAACCTCACAATTTTTCATAAATATTTATCTATTCAGCTCAAAAAACTAATAGGTATTATTCTTTTTTGTCTAATAATAAATAATATTAATCATTACATTAATATTTTTATTTTGGTAAAAATCTTTCCATAATCTATATGTCCATATCATTATATATTATAATATATATATATATATATATATATATATATATATATATATATATATATATATATATATATATATATATCAAATCTATAAAATGTACAATAATATTAAATTATTAAATTGATGTTAAATTTTTTAAGAACCAAATGTTACATTTTACGATTGATGGACTAAATTAAAATCAACTTTATTGACACCACGGTCTAATACAAAACAAAAATTGATGAGTGACATTGCCAATGTTAAAACACAACAAAGTGATGTTAGTTCCATCCAATGTTTTTTGAAAATCGAATTTATCATTGAATCGATGAAAATATTGATGCACAGTTCACTGATTTCATTATTGTCTAATAGTGATCTTTAACTAGTTTTAATTAAACATATTTTTTAATTTTATATGATAAATTAACATACTAATACTAGATATTGGAGGACTTGATTGATCAGTTTGTTGAGAAGAATGTAATTTCTTGGAAGACATTATTGGAGGACTAGCTAATAAGCTAACAGTGTGCAAGTGCAAAATATTCATATATTTCTCTTGAAAGTGTGACACTATCATGTTGAAGAGAGGCACGGACGCACCATCACTAAATCTTAAGGATTTATATTTATGAGATAAAAATTAGAGTTTAATTGGTATATATACTATCAGTGTAAAGATCTTTTACACAAACAACCAATTAGAAATTGTCACATAAATTAAAGTGTTTGACTCTTATCCTAACTACCTTGAAAATAACGCATACCATGATTTCTGATGCATAACAATTAAATTCTAAAAATTAATGAAAAAAAGTTCATCTAAAATTAACAAAAGTATAAATTGAGAAAGTAAGGATGTATCTATCAATAATGAGAATGCATTTTAACTAATCAATGATGGATAAACCCTTACTTTCTCACTTTACACTTTTATTCCTAATCCAAAATTAATATATGATTTATGCCGTTTATTTGTCTTTCCCCAATTTATTGACTACAACTCCCCCCCCCCCCCCCCCCAAAGAAGCGTTTCCCACAAGACGCAGAGGCATTGACCATTGATAGAGGACCTAACCCAAGGAGGTGAGCTTCCGTTTGTTGAAAATCTAAAGAAGGCAAATTGTGCATAATCCCATTTTTCTTAGAGACAACAAACATGACAGAAACTACAGGACCATAGGTAAGGGGACCTATGCCTCATGAATAGAAGAACAAGGTGAGCGAAATGAGGAACCCACAACAAATATTTTTGCATCAAGTGAGGAAACTATAGCAAATATTTTTGTAATTATGCAGTTCCACGGTTTTGAATTCGTTTTATTTTGTACAAACTATAGACCATATCGAGTACTATATTGATGTTGCAGTGTATAAACATCATATGACTCCACTAAACCTTCTAAATCGAAGTCCAAAAGAGCTTCAATGGATCCTAGTGATATGCATCATCACTAACAGTCCTAGTTGAAATTGATGATATGAGTATCAATCTCCCTTTTGGCTTGAATTTGGAAAATTCATTGGAATCCGAGAGTTCTAGAGTGACCCCACATGATTATATAGATGGTTTAATCTCTGACCTTGACGATTGTACAACATTCCCTGAATATACTGACATTAATAGGGTCGAACGATGCTTGAAATGTATCGGGTGGTTTTGCTTTGAAAAGAAAAGATTGTGGAATAGCAGCTCGAAGACGATTAATGCTCTGTGCAGGTATGACCATCAGCATCCCAATCTATGAACAATCCAGCAGAAAGAAGGGAAGTGGAGGATAAAGAAGCAAGAGATAAAGAAAACCCCATGTTTAAGGAGTCCCACATGGATGAGACTAAGCAGTGCAGTGTGAAAGGAGAGTTATAAAAAATAAAGTGTGAGATTAAGGCATTGAGCCACATACTTGACTGGACTTGATCAATTTCTTGAACCGCCCCAAACAGTTAAGCCTTTGATTTCAGTCCTTTTGTAACAGTTTAGCCAGTTTTGGCCAATTTATTTGTAACAGTTTATTAGTTGAATCAGAGGGTTCGGTTTGGTTTTCACAACCATGGTTCCATATGGCCAAAATCTTCCACACTAAATTTTGTGCGCTTTTGTACAATCAAGTGTTGAAAGTCACACATTGACAAAAAAATGGATTACATAAAGACTATTTAAGTGAGAAAACTCATACACCCATTACCTTAAGATTTTATATAAGTTAAAATGTAATGTTAAACTCACTTATGTTGTTATTTGATTAGCTCATTAATGAAGATCTCTTCGACTTTTGAGCTTCTCTTATGGTCCAACAACTGGTAATTAGAGTCGATGATTCGACTGGACCGAGTATCTAGGGTGGTAGTTAGTGCTCGAGTTTGGTTCTAACCCATGTTGTGGAACACATTGACAAGATTTGGTCGTAGTTGATAACCTTGTGAATACTCCGTTTGAGGGGATCATACTTTAGAAATTCAAGTGTGAGTATTTTGGTCCCAACCAATGTTATAGAGCACATTGACAATACTTGGTGTTGGTTGATAATTTCGTGAATACTCTATTTGAGAGGGAGCATATATGCTATAGAAATTCAAGTGAGTGTTATAAAGTCTCATATTGGTAAATAATGGATCAAGTAAACACTATATAAGTGGGAAGACCCACAAGATGTACTATCAAACTCACTTATGTTGTTCTTTACTTAGCACATTCAGGGACGGACCCACTTGGAAGCGTATCGGGCAGTTGCTCCCACAAAGTAAACAAAAAATTACCAAGTGTGAAATTTTTTTTTTTGGCCCCATCAAAAAATAAATGTTGCCCTCATTGCCCACCAATTCTACTTTACATAACATTTTTTCATTTCTCAATACCACTTAAAATATGGATGATGCATTCATGACATAAGAAAGATCAAGGTATAAACTTGAAAAACTTTCAACCTTGCATCACTTTCAAGTTCAAGTATTTTATTATGTGATTGATCGGCAACTTCAAGAGCTTAATAATATATTTACAGAGGTGAGTACTGAATTGCTTATTTGTGTGGCTAGCTTAACTCCAATAGATTCATTCTTTGCATTTGATAAAGAGGAGTTGATTTGTTTGGCTTGATTTTATCCATCAGAATTTTCTTTTGTATTGATAGTCAACTTGAAAACTATATCATAGATGTTCGTTTTAATGAAAAAATTCTAATTTAAATGAGATTAGTGATCTTTTGAAAATGTTGGTGAAAACTATAAAACTTATTGCATATCCAATGGTATATGTATCTCTCGAGTTAGCTTTGATTGCAACTACAACAATTGAAATGAGTTTCTTTATAATGAATTTTGTCAAGAATCAAATGCGGAATTGTACGAGAGATGAATTGTTGAATGATTTTTTCGTCACCCACATAAAGAGACATTTTAAATTTATAGTATTGAAAATGAAAAAATCATACACCAATTTCAAAATAAGAAGACACGTAAAAATAAGTTATAATTTGTAGAAGTCCTCGTCTTCAACTTTTTGGCTATACAACTATATAGTTTGTGAAAGATATTGTCACTTAGGTGTAATTAGGGATTTGGTGATAATGATAATTGTTTTTGTAATCTCCAATTTTGGACTTAGTGATAGTGATGTTTTATGCATTTATACATTTTTTTTATTAAAATATTTATAGTATATATATAATCTTGTCCCGTAGTCAAAATTTGTGTATCCGTCCCTTAGTCCATTGATGGAGATTTCCTCTACTACGGCCCAACATTATTGCCCCAAAATTTTCCATATTGAATTTCATACCAGATATCTTGCATTAATGTAACTTTTACTACAAATGATATCATTTATGAACAAAAATCTGTTGTCCTAAAAAATGATATCTCGATGTCCCCCATCAATCAAATATTGGAAATAAGCACAAATGTTAATGAGTTGTGATTTTATTTTCTTAAATGTCAAATTATTATTAGTGGGACACAAAATATGTGACATGAAATTAAGACAGAAGATCTTCATCTATCATTTATACCTTTAAAAAGAAAAATTAATGTTTACTTTAAGGATTTTATTTCCTAGTTTGCCAGAGCCAGGCGCCACAACAAACCCATGCAATCAATTTAACTAAAACATCAATGAGAAAATGAAATATTGGTCAAGCTAAGCATTCTCACTCAATAAAAGGAAGCATCACAAATATTTCTGGTATGAGTAGGCTAAACAACTGACAGATAACAGTTCATCAGTTGCAATTTAATTCGCCCATACGTTTGGATCAAAAAGATTCGTGATAGTGTTTTGTGGGTACATACTAACTTCATCATTTCATATTTCAAACAGTACGTAATATATTACATACACAGTCATTTATTAATGGAAAGTGAATGTGGTATTTCTGAGGGAACTTGCGTACTAAAAGAGTAAGGGGTAAGTGGTAAGATCAGACCCTGTTCCGCTATGGGCATTAGGATGGCTAGGCTGTAGGCTCAAGGCAAACATGCGTGGACCTAAATTTGAGAATCCGATGACAGAATCAAACTCCCCTCCATTGTCCACCAATCCATAACGTGGATCTTCCGCTCTTGCATCCTTTAATCATCAAGTATACAATTGCCATTTCAGAATATTTCCTTAATTTAATATATAGAGAATGGGGTAGGAGGAATATGTTAAAACTATCCACAAGATAAATATATATATATATATATATATATATATATATATATATATATATATATTATATATATATATATATATTTATTATATCAAAAATCAAAAAAGATGTATGCAAAAAATACATACTAAGTCACGTATGAGTCTGCTTTGCACTTCTTTCTCGTTATTAAACTACAAAAAAGAAAATAAAAAGACAGAAATCTTATTAATCGCATAAAGTCAACTAACTGCACCGAAGAATTGTTTATTAACGAAAGAACTTAAGCACTCTTACCTTCTTCCTTTGGGTGTCAATCTGATTTGATATCACCTTATACTGTTAACCAATGTGATAAGGAACTCGTTAGCATGGTTTAGTATAGCAAGTTCAAAATCTTAAAAAAAATCACGAATGAGTGGGTTGAGATAGTTACTTCTGTTAGTTTTTTTTGTTTTTTATCAACCAAGAAATATTATTAAATGGAGTAAAAGGTACTACAACTCTTACATCCTATAGGATTGGTATATATATTTCAATGGATTCATACACCACTCCATATATGAAAAATAAACACCAATAATATTTGTTCTAATTCAAGACAAAGATCGCATCTTAATCATTTCCACAAAGTTATCAATGTCTATTACATCTTTCCTAAAGACTACTCCATTCTTATGTAATCATATTGACCATATAACTGTAAACCATATTAAGAACCGCACCCCCTTAAACTTTTTGCCCAAACTGATAACCAGAATGTTGGAAGAAGGGTATTTTGCACTTTGCAGTGGTCAGGTAACACCACTTTGAAACCAAACCAAACAATTATGTTTGTTAGTGTTACAAACTCTAATTATTAGATACAAATGTGTATATGTTATTAACTTAAAATGTACGCCAATTACTGTAAATATATATTTGTGACATTTTTATTAGAAAAAGGAAATATTTTTTTATTATACAAGCAAGGGCATGTCAACCAAATTAATTACACCTTCTCAACCTATTTTGTGGATAGATGCACCAATCTGAAAATGAAAACCAAACCCCATCTATTCTGGCCAAAAACATAGCCCAAAATCTAACTTTAATTAGGTCAATATCTGACTAAAATTAAACCTATGCTGCTTACAAATAATTTCATTATGGAGAATCTACATAGGTTATCTTTATGACATATTGATGTGGACAAGCACGCAGATTCAAATTTCGGATATCCAAATGATCGATGTGCCCAGATCAATGGATTAAAAGATCGAGCTGCTCTCGATCCATTTTAAGCAAAAACTGGAAAAAAAGATCATTGAGCCAAAGGATTCACAATCACCAATAGAAAAAAAAATTGACGCTGAAAAAAAGCTGGTTTTGTAATAACTTGTACAGAATTAATAGAACATATATAGCTTACAATGTGATCGTGGAATCGGTGATTCCTCAAATTATAACACTACATATATATACGGTGTTTGGTGTATCAGCAAAACAGGATAAAATTATAGAATGCCATCTTGGTTTTATTTATAAAATACACCAAACACACAGTAGAATTCACATGCCTTGATTCATCTAACATATCTATCAAATATTACTTATGCATGTGTTAAACAGACATTGAATCCAAATGAGGGATGAGAATATGTTAGGCCGAGTCATACCTTGACATAAATAGGTCTGACTTATGTTCCAATCTCAAGATTTGAGTCTGACCTATTATCCTAATATAGGTCAATTTTTAAGGTCTAGCCTGACCTGGAAGGCTATTCAAAGGCTTATTTTTCAACAAAGTCTTTAAATATGCATTCACTTGTAAATATGTTTGTAAGTCTCTAATGATAAAGAGGTCGATAGGCCTATACTGATAAATAAATTACTAGGCCTTCACAAATAAATATGCAAGTAGACATTTATATTTAAATAGACTAATAAGCTTTTACTTTCAAATATTATAAATAATATTATGAATAATATATAATATATTAAAATATATTTTATATATATATATATATATATATATATCTGTGTGTGTGTGTGTGTGAGTGTGTGTATTAAATAGGCCGGCCTGATATGCCATGTAATCTTTTTTAAAGTCTATAGTCTGACCTCTTTAGCTATTTAGGCTTTTTAAAAAACTTTGACCTGACCTTTTTTGTTAAATAGGCTAGGTAGGGATAGGCCGTAAATAGACTAGACCTTAGGCCCTTGACGAGCGGTCTGGCCTATTCTCACCTCTAGGTAGAGATCTTGTTATGAGAACCACATTGAGTACATAAAAAAGCTTAATGTAGTACTTAAGCCACGAGGCTCTTCCATCTAATGGATTAGTCTTTTTGATTAGGCTCTCCTCATGGGCTTAAATCATAACAATTGATGCTTTCATTGAGAGTTGAGCTACGGAAAGGACTACCTATAGATTGAATTAAGGTACACTATCAAATACTGATAGATGAGTGGAGCCGCCAAAGGGAAAATGACTACTATCAGTTCAGTGCCGATAGAGTGAAGTCGTCGTGGACGTCGACTCTTAAAGGGTGTAACAATGTTAGTCTCACATTGAGTATATAAAAAGTTTAATGTAGTACTTAAACCATGAGGCTCCATGCCTCTCTCACCTAATATACAAGTCTTTTAGGTTGGACTTTCTTCATGGACTTAAGTCATAACTGATCTCCTATAGTCTGATCAAAATTTTGATATCTCCTTACTATACAATTATCGGACAATAACATTCGTGGACACTATATAAAATATTTCTGTTTCTATCTTGTCATAATTAAACTTGCAAAAAAAAAAAAAAAACACCAATTGAATTGGTAATCAATTTTCTAAAATTAAAGAACAAGCTAGAAAACAAAGAAAAAGAAGTTACATGTTTAGAGTTTTATTCTTGCTTTCAAATAATAGAGGGATCCATAGATTACCCACGAAAATTGCATCGGCCAACACTTAAAATTTTATCACAAAAATTGCATTGGTTGAGGTTTTGAGATTTTATCTTAGCAAAAAATATACTGTGTGCATTTGTAACTTTCTTTTTATGGCGAAACAACGGTATCGATCGCGCACAATAGCAGAAACTAATCCCTCGGAAAAATTGAGATTCATTTTAGGAGTTGTCATCTCCCAACAGATGTTTTTCCATACATACTGGTCAGGGATCAAAACCCAACTACATGCTTAAGGGATCGGAATACCTACCACTTGTGCCGCATCGTGTTGTATGTATAAGGCCTTTATGATACATTTTCTAACTAACAATTTTTTACACGTGTATATGGAAGCCAAGTATTATCCAACAAGGAGCAGCGTGATAACTCATGAGTCATAGGAAAGCAGAGTTGAGGATCTACTAGCTGAATAAAATTGTGTTGTTTCCAAAAATGGTGTATCGCTGTTCCTCACCAATTAAAGGTTGAGAATGTGTATAGATGTTAATGAATTATGATTTCATTTTATTAAGTGACAAATTATCATTGATGAAGGACAAAAAATGTAACAGGAACATGAGATAGAAGATTTCCATCACTACTAGCGAGAGGAACTGCTAGGTGAAACTTTTAACAATTTTTTATAACACAATTATAGTTTCATTCTTAAAATAAAAATCTTAAATTAAGATACTTTAGAGTATTTTACGAATTTTTTAGATTTGATTTTTATTTATATATTTTAATTTGTTTTTTATTTGATTAGAATTAGAACTCTACTGTTAATATAATTACTACTATTGGGTTTATTTTTTTTATCATATCTCATCACATTAAGAGTTTAATTGCTATGCACTGACAGTGTAAAACATTTTTACACAGACAACCAATCATCAATCATGGTATGGATGACTTTTAAGGTAGTTAGGATAAAAGTCATTTTTTTAACGGATGTGACAACTTATGATTGGATGTCTGTGTAAAAATGATTTACATTGTCAGTGTATAACAATTAAACTCTTGCATTAAATATCACATTACATCTTTTAATAATATTTATCAGATTACAACTATCTTTCTTTTTCTTACAAGGTAAATTTTAACTAGTTAACAATTATTTTATGAATGATTAAACATTATTAACCCTTCCTTTTAAGCTTAGGACACATCTGAAATTGATCAAGAACGTATATTTTAGTCAAAATAGATTGATTGGTCCTATACGTTTATTTAAATTTTCACATCGGTCCCATAAGTTTTATTTTTTTCAAATTGATCCTACACGTTATATTCCGTTTCCACATTGATCCTTTTCATCAATTTCGACCTAACATCGTTAGTTTCGACCTAATGTGACATTGTATTAGTGCTACACATGGCTTTTAATTTGACGTCGTAAGGTCGAAATTGACGGAAAGGACTAACGTGAAAACGAAACATAACGTATAGGACCAATTTGAAAAAAAAAAAAACTTATAAGACCGATGTGAAAACTTAAATAAACGTGTAGGACCAATCAACCTATTTTGCCTATATTTTATAAATTTTCAACTAGGAACCTTTGTCCCGGAACCGGAAGCATATATATTGTAGCAGATCGAATTAACAGACTGATTCATCCTTGGCGTGAAAGCAGCCGATACATGATTGAGGCCCATTGACCTCAACCTTCTTATAGCATGTTTGGAAAGTACCTTTGAAATGGACGGATGCACGTCCAGCATAAGCTCCATAGAGTAGCTTCTACCTCTCTAACGTGATTTTATAGTTTTTCAACGCGATACCAGACAGACATTTAACCTCCATAAGCATTCAGCTCCTAAACTTTCTCCTCCCTGGAGATCATGGAGACGGCCATAATGGCCATGAATGCCACCCTATAAATATGTTGTTATTGTTATCATGTCCGAATAACTCTAGAACCTAAGGGCTTGTTTGGTGGTCAGAATAAGGGAGGCAGGATAGGATAAGCTATCATGTTCTGCTTTAATCTGCAGTTTGGTGAACCAGCAGGATAGGATAAACTTATCATGTTAGCTTATCATATCCTGTTACTTAGTTATAATTTTATCCTGAGGGTGGAGCTGGGTTAGAACCAACAAGATAGGATAAGAAACCGCTTTCTCTTTTATCTCTTACCCTTAATATTATTATTATTTAATTATGGTTTCAAACCTAATTAGTCAACTTATTACTAATTAAAATATATTGTTTAATTAGCAATTTTTATAAAAAGTGAAAAAAAGTTAATTTTTTATAATTTTAAAAATGGACTAATGTATAATTAAAAAGCCGAAAATATATATTATCAAATATTTTTTAATTTAAATGTATAAAAAAATCACATAATATTAAAATTTATTTTTTAAAAAAAATTTAATTTTGATATAAGGGTAATTTTATCATTTCTGGATATTTTATATCATATCCTATCATTATCTGATGCGCACCAAACATCGGACAGGATAAGAGCTTATCATGCTCATATCCTATCATATCCTTATCCAGCTCTCATATCCTATCCGTCCTTATATCCTATCCTGACCACCAAACGACTCCTAAACACTTTACCCTACTTACCTATATCACCATCTTACTTGGATGTCAAAGTGCCTTAATTTGCATCTATACACCCCCTAGGCCCCCACTTCGTCGCAGCCAAATAGGTCAAGCAACCGTAGAGGATCGAGTATCTCGGACCAACCAGAATATTATTAGTTTCGGATGATTAGGCAGGGTCTCCAATATTATTAGTTTTGATTTTGATTAATGTAATTGTCATACTAATTTTCGTATGGATAGAATCAATATGTTATTTGCCGTTAATCTTTTCTTTTCTTTTTTGTTTCTTTTTTTGTATACGGGTTCCAGTATTTATAGATTACTCGTTTATATATATATACTTTTGTTTATACAAAAAATATGTATTATATATAATAACTCTAAGAAATAATTATAAATTCTTAATATATATATATATATATATGAGAATATAAATGTAACTAGTGAGAGAAAACCAAAACCCTAGCTAGTATATATGTAGGAGCATCAACTAACCTTACGCTCGCGAACAACCTTGGCGGCCTTGTCCATTTCTTCCTCTAGCAGCGCCAGTTCTTCCATGCTCAGATCGTTCGGACAATCTCCCATCCTCTGCCTGTACGTGCCACCAACCACACCACAAATACATAAAAAAAAAAAATATGCATAGGGATGTGATCAAGAAAAATTACCAAAGATATATATATGTGAAAATACCTAATCTCCTTGCGAAGATTCCTGTTCACCTCTTTCAGCTTCTTCAAGTTCTCTTGCATACTCTGGCCAACAAGCACAACCCCAAAATCAGTGACAACCATCTCTCGAAATACGAAAACAAAATGAAAGGAAAGAAAAAAGGGAACGGAGAAGGACCTCATAGTGGGAGCTCCACAGATCAATTCCTAGAGTCATCTGGTACTGATCGAAGAACTGCTTTGTTCTGGAAAAAGAAAGAAAAAACAAGAAGAAGAAGAAAAAGTAATAAAATAAGAGAATTAATGAGTGGGTGATAGGTAGGTAGGGTTTGAGGAGTGAAAGACGTACGAGGTGGAGGGGCTAATGTACTCGTGGAGCTTGCCAGTACTGGAGAACATAATAATAGAAACCTTGGCATCGCAAAGAACGGTGAGCTCGTTGGCCTTCTTGAAAAGCCCATTCCGTCGTTTAGAGTAGGTGACCTGACGGTTGGTCGTGTTCTCTATCCTCTTGATCTGGATCTTACCTCGAGCCATATGATCTTAATTCCTATCCTCTATCTACCTAGCTACCTGATCGATCTGGTTCTAGTTAGTTCTAGATGTTAATTTCTTAATTAATTTCCTCCTATACCCCTTCTCTTCCTCCTCTCTGTGGCTAGCTGGGATATTTAGAAACAAACAAGGGAAAGAGAAATACAAAGAGGAGGAGGAGGACAGGTGCATTGCTTCAAATGGAAGGCTCTTTGCCAAATTGGCGAAAGTATTTGCAGGCTTTGTCATAAACGTTCTATTGTTTTGTTTTTCTGGTTTGATCGTCAACGCCATTCCATGTGGGGAGTGGGGACCCTTTACTTTCCGTCCTACTCCGTCACGGAATCATAAACCCACTCCCCACTTTACCGTCTCCCCGTGACCTAACTCAGCTTTATCTATCATACATACACCTAGCAATTAGCTAGGGCAACTAACTCACCATATATCCAATTGCATCATTCAAACTGTATAATTTGTGTTATAAACTTGATCTTACTTACATACATGTTCTTCTTAACTACTAGTTATTGTTCTTCGCTGTCTTCTAGTTCAGAAGATAATTTCGAAAGATATATTACATAACTTAATTACAATTAATGCGAACAAGTCATTGGTAGCATACAATTATCATTTGGTACCAGTTTTATTTTAATATTTTTGAAAATATAAGTATTAAAATAAAAGTTTATTATGTTTGGTACAAAGTTTTAAAAAATTATTTTCAGACGTAAAAGATACTTCATCCGGTCTCTATTATAAGTAAAACGAAAATGGAACACATATATTAAGGAAATTGGTTAATCTAGTTTAATGTTGTTAAAAATTTAAGTGTATTATCTAAAGTAACCTTCATAAAAAAACTTCAATTTTTATTAAATGCATCCCACATTGAGTTATTGAAAAATAAAATTGGTATTAAATGAAGGGTATTTTAGGAGCAATATCATTAAATAGGATAAAAGTAGTTGAATTTTACTTATATATTTGACCAAAAATTTTGAGACTTTTTTGTTTATAATAGAGACCTAGAAATATAATTAATGAATGAAAGTAAAAAAGTCTATTCATTCTCAAGCGTGGAGGTGGAAAAAAAATATTTCTGGAATTGAAATTTTTGAAAATGTAATTTTCCTCGTACTAAAATGGATTTGGCTCCTCTAAAGTGAGTGGAGTTCTAAAGTGAAAAAGTAAGGGACTATTCACTCTTAGATCATTTACTGAGTTGAGATCTCTACATACTTAATCAAATCAATGATGAATAATCTATTATTTTTTTATTTTAAAGCTCCACTCATTGTAAAGGAATCAAATCATAATAAAATATAGGTCCCTGAGTGTATAGAACAAATCATCGGTCATCCCAATTAAAATTGTGATTTTTGAGATGGGGGCAAGTTGAGCGGGGCTGGCAGTGTCGAACGCAACGTAATATCCTTAGGACTACGGATTGCGGCATATATATGATATTTATAGTTATGCACCCCTAAATCCTAATAGGCTAATACGCTACTCGTAAATAGGTTTAGGCTACGTACATGATCAAAGTGAAAGACCAACGGGCTTTGTACAAAGTTCAAACATCAAATTTCAAAGCTTCGGCTTGTCACATCGCACTAAATTGGAAAAAGGTTAACGTTGTTGCGGCTCATAGGAATGTCATTTCAAATAGAATAATTTTTGTTTTATCCTACACTTTTTTTTTTTTTTGGTAATAAATCCTACACTTTTATTCATCATTATATTTATACAATTTATATCATTTAATTATATATATAATTTTATATATATATTTTTTTTTAATGAATCACTATAATTTTGACATTTGGGGTATCCCATAAACTTAGACCATTTTGAACAACCTATTTTCTACCGAGGAATATTATTTGTACATCTAAAATGGGATACCTATAGATAGACACTCCATTTTGAGTGTAATTTTTTTTAACTTCAATTACAAATTTAAAATATGTTCAAGTTGTACTCATTCAAAATGGGGTGTCTATCTATAGGTGTCTCATTTTGGATGTACAAATAACAATCCACTTTTCTACAACCTTAATTTTAAGTCATTCATATACATAAACATGAGATTAGGGGTGTAAACGAGTCGAGCCGAGCCAAACACTTGAAGCTTGAGCTTGGCTTGTGAAAAAAATAGGAAACTTGAGCTTGGCTCATTTATTTAAACAAATCTAACCAAAAGTTTGAGCTTGGCTTGTTAACTAACGAGCTGAGCCCGAATAGTTCACGAATAGCTTAGTTCATTTACATCCTACTTAGCTCACTTATAACTTAATTATTTTTGTATTTATGAAAATTTTTCTTAAATTATTTCTTAATTTTATCAATTTTTAATAAAATATTATATATTTGTTTATAAGCAAAAGATACATTGATATACAAGGATACTCTAACTCATATACAAGAGATAAAAAAAGAAGGATTGAATAAACCTATTAGATCTACAAAACCAATTACAGAGGTCAAAACCAAAACTAAGTATGTAGTAGCTTTACAGGATAAGAAGGCTCCTGATCCATTTCACATATGATTGGACTCTCATCTATATAGAGTTCAATCTCAGATTTGGAAGTTAAAGTAGATTCCTTTTGCTTGACATAATTCATCAACTTAGACCAACCAGTTGAGGATGGTAATCTTTGTGGTAAACGAGAAGCAGAACTAGTAGATTCTGTAGGTTACAAACTTTTTCCCCCATATGATTACTGGTTTCTCACTGTCTTTTCATTACTTTTCTTTCCGTTACAAGTGTGCACCGCCTATGATAATTACAAAAACTATTATTAGGAATTTGGGATATATATATATATATATATATATATATATATATATATATAAACGAACCATTCACGAGCCATTAACATCGAGCCTATAAGGCTTGTGTTTGGCTCATTTAAATAATCGAGCCCAATTTCAAGTTTGGGTTTGTTTATTTAATTAAACGAATGAGCTTGATGAAACATTTAACGAGCCGAACTCGAATAGTTCACGAATAACTCAGCTCGTTTACACCCCTACATAAGATACATATTATTTTAACTTTTTTTTTTCTTTCAAATACTTCTCGTATGCTTATTTATATAGAGCAAATTTAAAATTGCAAACCTTATTTTAGAATTATCCGCGGCCAACACTACAACAGTCAACTCCCTAATCCAAAAAAAAAAAAAAAAATTGCTTAGATTAAATCATACCGTTTAGGAAGATTTAATTCATCATTCATTTTAAACATACTTTTTTAAATTTCAAACACTGTCACCAGAAATCAAATGGTATAAGGATCTCTGGAAGTAAGGTTTTTGTTGGAGTAAAGGACCAAATTGATCCTCGAGAAAAAATCACGGTGACATTTTGGTCCTTGAGAAATGAAAAATATCAATTTGGTCCCCAAGAATGTAAAATGCAGGTCAAATTGATCCTTTTTAGTGTAATTTTTAGAGACATTTTAGTCCCTGTCAGGGACTATTTTGGCCCTATTTTATATTCTTGAGGACCAAATTGATATTTTCCATTTCTCAGGGACCAAAATGTCATCGTGATTTTTTCTCGAGGATCAATTTGGGTCTTTACTCTTTTTGTTGAAATACAAGCACACAAAATAGAAAGAATATTGAGAGAAAGGAGAAAAAGAGAGAAGAAAATACTCTAAAAAATCTTATTCACCTCACTATGATTACACTTTCTCTATTATTTACTTTGAATCATATAAGCACCTATTTATATTGTTCTACACACTTAATTCCCACATGAATTATTAACAACTTACTAGTTACAACAACTTAACTAACAAACAAACACTAATTGAATTACTTAATCTAAATTATACTCCAACAGTTTTTCTTAGTCAATGTAACTTTCAACCTAAACATGCATTTTTTTATTTATAGAAATGGAACCAATCAAGTCCAATGGTATAGGGCTTTTTTTTTCCGGGTGTCAGGCTTATTATATAGGACTTGGGGAAGGAGTTTGTAATTGGGTTTCCACACGGAGTCCAAGCTAGAGAGGTGTTTATTGTTAGCCCATTACCACACGATTCATCATATCAATTGGTCAATAAGATGATAACTCACAAAATCATACATCCCTGGCCCACAATGGATCTACTACAGCTGCATTTGCATGAGCGTTTTGACTTCAACATATATTATGGGTCTGTTTGGATTGGCTTATAAACAGCTTATTTGGGCTTATCTACTGACATAAACGCTTGTCAGAGTGTTGGAGAGAGCTTATGAAAACAGCTTATGACATGTCCATAAGCTATTTTCAGTTTATTTTGATAAACTCTCTAGGATAACTTATGAAAACAACTTATAACTTATATGAAAACAGTTTGACTATATTTTCTCTTTGATTATAGAAATAGTTTATACATAAGCGCTTATCCTATAAACGCTTAATTAAACCGTTTATCCAAACTGTCAGTGTATATACATAGCTGACACAGGTCCAATTTGTCCGGATCGCTTTTCCCCGTCTGGAGTCACTATCCCGGGGAGAGTGAAATCTGTATCCTAACCCAGGATATTTGTATTCACTATCAAAAAATTTAATCGACTAATTGTTTATTCTCCTTTCAATCCCATTTCTGATCTTCTTAATTAATTACAAGTTTCTATGGTCAAATTGATTCTATATATGTTAATACGGCTAACTTTGCGATTCTACGATGATAGTTCTTGAATATTATTATTTTATTCACTTAATGATTAAAAAAATGTATTGTCAATGTTGCTTAATGCCTTAACGTTTGTTGGACCTACCAGACAAACTTTGAGTGTTCGTCGCACATCATGCCTAGCTTCCAAGAAAAAAATAAGGAAAAACCCAAGTTTATCTGCATTAATTAATTAAATTAAAACAAAAGTCATATGTACCTCTACCTAATTCCTTTGATTTTGACATGCCTACTTTGTTTAGATTTTCTACCGTATTTTCACTCCAAAAATATTAATTCAACGATGCTCTGTGATTTGCCCATCATTTCAAGAGAATAATCAAATAGGCAAATAGCATGCAACCTTTATCGATTTTAATTTTTAACCTACAAGTTGCTCTTATTTTTTTAGCTGTGATTAATAAAAATGACCAGTATACGATTAGAAAAAAAATTTCTAATTTCGAGCTAATGTAATCTTCAATGCCTACAACTTCATCTGTCTGAGCAAATAAACTAATAACATAATGATCGTTGCTTGATCCGATAAATGAATGCGATTAAACATTTGAGAAGGATATTCTCATCTAAATACGAATTAACGAATTAGGTAAAGGCGCGCATACCTTAATGCAGACGAGATATCAGAAACTTTGCCAACTGGAAGATTCACGAACCTCCTTGTCTTTATATTACGCTTAATTATGCCGTTGTCATGATGATTCCTTATACAAATTTGCTTTCTAATTGGGTTGGCTTTGAGCAGCATTATAATAATAGGCAAATTATTTTATAATTATTTAATTTTTCATATTTGTCCTTTCATTTTTTTGTTGTTACTTTCATTTTTAATTAACTCCATTAGTGACATGTTACTTTATTTTTTCTCTCCTCATGGTAACCATGGAAGCCTAGATCCCACTTGTGGTGGCTAAAATAGTCACGAACATCTTTCCAATTAAAGCTCATGCAAAAACGAACAACAAGAAGGAATCACTGAAGGCCACTATGGAACTATTGTTGGAGGGTTAAAACCTTCACTTTCGTACAATTCGACCACAAGAAGCATGCATCAACATGAGCGATAGACCTTCGAGCTTCTCGTTGATGGTCTTGAATGTTGGCTCACCCAAAAATCCCAAATATATTTCAAAGTCCTAAATTCATAGCATCTTAGAAACGCATAAGAAAAAAATTAGATTTTTTTTAAGGAAACTCAATTCAGAAAAAGCGGGAAATCTCATAGGGATGTGAATTTTGACGGGATTGAGATAAAAATTAAATGATTGTTGTTGAAATCGTGAATTCGGAAGCAAAGTTAGAATTTTGATGGGGTGTGGAAACTGGTTGGGTGTGGATTCTGTGGAATGGAGTTTAAGAAACCTTAACATGGCATCATAAGGAATAAGATAAACATGCAGTAACTTAATTATAACCAACAGAGTTAGAGATGGAAGTAACAATGAGGAAAATTTAATTTGTCTAATTTTTCAGAGTTCGAGAAAAAAATTGATATAAAAAAAGTTAGATGACGAAACAAAAATTAAATAAAGTTAGAGTACTGAACTGTATATTTTGCCATTAGAATATAAATACAGCAAGAGCACACAAGAATTCGAAAATGTGGATCTAGTCCAACAAGTGGTCCAATTGAGACCAAGTTACAAATGTGGACTAAGAGGTGGTTTAGATGTCTTCCTGCTACGTACTGGTGATAATCCTTTGCTTAGGTCAGGTAAGATGTCCCTGATAGTGAAGTTGAGTTGACCGGTGGTCGCCTCCCGGGTTCTTTGGTCGGCTACCACCTCAAATCTATCGTTGGTCCATCTGAGTTCCGGTCACCAGCCTTGAAGTCCCCCGAATTGTGTGTTTGGTGGGCAACTTTTGTGATCCTCTACGGTTCCCCTGCTAAAGCTGCCGGAACACACAATGGAGGAGAGAACCTAAAAAGACACTCTGATACCTAAGTAAGCACGGTACTGTTCAACAGGATTTATACAAAAAGCATGTATATAGAGAGAGTTATAAAGTTCTCAGAGGATGGCATGTAGTGCATTACTCCTTGGTATTTATAGAGGGAGGAGCTCTCGTGCACAACTTGGACGATGCAGGGACATAGTCTGGGAGGCGCAAACTGCTTTTGGCAGGCTGCAGGTGTTGAAAATCTAGCCAAAGCAATAATGCAATAGTTGAAAATTATTCAACCTCCAACCACTTTGTTTCGGTGCACATGGTTTGCACCTTTGTGCTGCACTCATTTTGCTTCTATAAATAGAAGCAATTGAGAGGAAGGAAGATGCATCAATTCCTCACAATCAAGAGGTAGAGAATGAGAGAAAAATAGGAAGCCTTAGAGAGAGTTTCTAAGAGAGAAAAATAGTAAACCAATTTGTGAGAGTTTTATCCACAAATTGAGGAGATACAATATCATTGTATTTTTGTATTTCCATTATTTTATAGTGGAAGTTTAAGTAGCCTACGAGTCCTGTGGTTTTTCCTTGCTCACATTAATGAGGTTTTCCAAGCTAAAAATTTATGTGTTGTTGCTATACTTATTTTACGCTTCCGCATAGTGCCTATTTTGAGTTCACAGAGGAGAGAAATTATGATGGCATCTTTATCGATTCGTACATAATGTCAAGAGCCGTTGACTGCTGTACCAGTGTCGGGAGGCGCGGAGGGTTGTGTGCTAGGTTGGCACTGGCCGAACGGCCCGTGTGTGGGAAGGCAAGCGATTGTCCTTTTGGTTGGGTGTACTGGATAAATAAGCTCCTACATGGCCATGCCTAGCTAGTGATGGAGTCCAAGTTCAAGAAGTTCAAAGTCAACTTGAAGGAAGCTTGATAGAAATGGAAGGACCTATGACTAGAACAAGGGCTAAAAGGATGCAAGAAGCATTAGAGAAGGAAGTTGTATATTTGATTATACAAAGCCCAACTTGGAAGAAGGCCCAAATGAAAGTCAACTCATTAATTATTGACCTAGAAGAGGCGTGATGCAAATCTAGGATGCCCACCTTTGACAAGAAGAACCAAGCCAATTATGGAACAAGAAGAACCAATTTGGAAATTGTTGAAACACTCATTTTCGTTGGTAATGACCTTGCATCTTTGTTTCCAATGTAACTTGAGCTATGGTTATCTGATTAAGGCGTTCTTGGTGGCGTTGGAAAGCTAAGAGGATTATCTAAAATTCGTATTTCAAGTGTCAAGACCGAATTCAGCTTCTATGATGGTGAAAACTGGGCTACAAGATTAAGATGAAATTCTAGACGAGATTTTCTTGTATTTTGGGCTTCCTTTGTATTGGGCTTATGTTTTTAGACTCCTTATGCTGAAGAAGAATTACTTAAGAGAGGATAAGGGTTAGCCATCACCTCCTTAGAATAAAATTCTATAAATAAGGATGTAATACCTATCTTTTTGGAACCTTTGAATAAAATTAGAGTTTTCCTATTGGAATTCTTGGAGAGTGTTATTCTCTTCTCTCAAGTTCTTGCATTGAACTTGTTTGATTCTTATCAAGGAGTGCTACTCCTTGTGGCAAATCCTCTTTTGGCTTATCAATCTTCCAATTTCTTGGAAGCAATTGTGGCGCCTTCTTTCATCTCTTATCTTTTCCATTTGTTCATTTAATTTTCGTTTTTCCCTTCTTGTCTAGTTTCAATTCGGCACTTTTTATTTTAATTTGCTATCTTAGTTTACTTCTTGTCTTTAATTTGCCATATTTATTCCATTTCTTGTTATTTTCATCATCATCATCTCGGGTGACATCTCACCTTTCTCTTTCCCCCTTTCTTCTCATCCATTGGTCATAAACTTCAAGTGATTAAGCTCAAGGAAAGATCCAAACAAACAATGATTCATATTTGGATCATATCAGCTAGACTGTAGCTCCTGTATCTTTGGGCTGCGACTTCTCGGACTTCATCCGATCAGGACCCAATATGGGTGTCGATCATAAACGGAACAAATAATAACAGAGTTAATATAATTTTTTTTTTTTTTGATGGGAGAGTTAATATAATTTTAACTATTAATAAACACAATCTAAATCGCCATATTATTACTTGATCAATTTCTTCCACATGTGAATTTCATCGCGCATGTTTTGCTATATGGCAATATGGCATAGTGAATCAAATAAAAAACAGGTGATGATTTTCGTGTACGCTTGAAACTTTGAATACAAATTGAACAAGTGGAACTCTACTTTCTGAAAGCTGTATTCAATTTTGACTAACAATTTTAATACTTGATTCATATCAAACTTTGAACATTTAAATTAGTAGAGTTTTAAATGATCGGTGGGATCTCACATCTTTTATCTTCTTATAGGTTTTGTAATAGAATTTCGGTTGGTTATGATTGGCGGACCTAATCTTGATTTCAAAGAAACAGCATACGACAACTTGTTTCACAAAGGAGCTAAGGTTGTAGTGCATTGGCATGGGTGTCTAACGTATATGAGTAATGTATGTCTGCAGACTGCACTCTGTTTTACATGTCTAACTCTTGCTGCAACATATATTGGTTGCTTCTGACTTCTTAGTTCTTAGCGTTTCCGTATAGTTTTAGGCTTCTTTTTTTTATAGGCTAGTTTTAGGCTTCTTATTTATCTTTTTTTTTTTTTTTTTTGTGGGGAAACACTATATGTTTGCGTTTTGAAAAAGTGATAAGCAACATATATTCTTCAAAGATTTTTTTTTTTTATAAAAAAAAGAGCAAATTGCGTAAGTGTCTATTGCCTTTTCCTCTATATATATGCCTTAATTAATTAAGCTCAATTTGGTAGGTCTGGCTGTTTTTGACTTAACATGAAGGAGAAATAGTCTATTTTGTAATTCCCAAACAGGAGGTTGCTGTGATTTTCCTTTGGTTGTAGTCAGTTAATCCCGGCTGGAGTGTAGTTGAAATTGTTAATTTGGATACGGAGTACACTAACAAGAACTGAGTTGTAACTAGTATAAGCGTTATACCAGTTAACCACACTAAGCAACATTGAATCATACTGAAAAGTATGCCATAAACACTAACAGCATCCCAATACCGCAAACCGTTATACGTACAATTAGTTTAAACAGATCGAACCCACCAAAGCAAAATTAATTTCATCATGTAATTCCACCTTCCATATGACTTGTAGCAGATAAGGCATAATCATCTCAGCATAAGCAGCACAGCATAGTCAATTAGTCATCTCACATTTGTAACTAATTAACTAATCCAACACAACACAGAATTAAGGACATCACAGCATAATCATCACGCCATTCTCTTTCCTTTCCTTTCCATACTGTAACATTATAACCGCAGCATAGACATCACAGAATAGGCTAAACAACATATATATATATATATATATATATATATATATATCAAGACTTCTTGCAATTCCATTCTGAACCATCTCACATAATTCCATTCAGTAATTCATACTTGTCCTCCTTTACACTCGATGAGTTGATTGTATACATGTTATACCTCACCTAATTTTATCGTTTGTTCCAACACAAGATAATCAAATTACGGAGACATCACTGGCAATTATTGATTTAATCTTCTACGGTTCACTTTTTTAAACCATATACTAAAGTAGTTTGTATTTATATGAAGAGAATTTCTATGGTACCTTAAAAGATTTAAAGATTTTGGAATAGTTTTTTATTGACCAATAGATGAGTAACAATACATTCAACGAAGTCAAGTCAAAAGTTTAATTTTTAACCTGAAAACTTTTACTTTTACACATTTGTCCATAGTAATTAAATAAGTTTTTTACCTTTAAAATTTTTAAAAAAATGATAATTTTTTTAAAAACCTTTTTATTTTCATTTTGCAGAAATCAAACCCTATTTCCCCTTTAACCCAAGTTATGTCCATATGGTTAATCCCAATTCCCTTTTCACCTCGTCGTCTCCATCTTTTCCATCCAAGTTCTAGTGTTGACCCCACAGTTCGTTCACCCAGCTTCTTCATTCCTATTTGTCAATGTATTTTGGATAGTCTTGGTGATTCTTGGTTCTCTATTTGGTATTTTGTTTCTCCAATCAGTCCCGGTGTTACTATTATTGTGGCATCGTCTTTTTCACCGCTGACGGTACCACAACTTACCTATTTGTTAGGTATGGATTGTTCTTGTACTCCCTCTGTCACATTATATATGTCACATTTACAAAAAAAATTGTTCCAAAATATATATCATTTTCTATTTTCAATGTAATATTAAATATTTTCTATCAATTGTACCCTTAAATACTCCACTTTACATTTATGACAATAGTTAATACATCAATGATTAATAAGGTTAAGTTGATAAAATTATCACTCTCTTTCTTTCATTTATTGCTTTTTCTTAAACGGTATGATTTGACCAAATATGACATATATATTGGGACGGAGGGAGTATAAGTTATCCCACTCCCTTACGTATTGAAATGCGATCAGTTGGATTTAGTGGTTTTAAAGGTCCTCCAAAAATTTTGCACCCATATTAATGATTCACCTCTTTTGCACTACAACAAATTTGTCATATACATACGGACACTTAGTGACAGACGTTAAAACTGTAGGTATAGGTATTAGTGTCAGTCAAACTATAGATAAAGGAAGATGGACCGTATGTAAAACTTAATACGACTGAAGGTAAATGTATGTGGATTGTAGGTAAAACTTATAGTGACAATCATTTTCTGTTGTTATTCTCGCTCATAATGGACAATTGAACCGGCCGTAGATGAATGTAAGTTTTACATATACCTAAGAATTTTGAACATGTAGTGATAAATTTTGTCTGTCACTGAAAGATAAATTTCTTGTAGTATTGGTTATAATTTTTAAAATTTAAATAATATTTATCAATTAACGTCATGAAATCTGAACTGTTGATCAAGTTTCAAATCCCATTCATCCCAATTTAAAAGGAAATTTACATATTTTCAAATCCTATTGATCAGATTTTTTTTTTTAATTTTATTTAGAAACAATATTTAATTTGGGTTTTATGTAAAAATAATATTTTTTTTTAAATTTATTTTATGATAATTAATATTGTATGTTATTGGGATAAAAAATTTCCACTAAAGGACAGAATTGTAAAAAGAGAAGTTTGGTATATTTAATAATTAATGACATATCACTAAATTATTAAATGATAACTCTTCATCTATTGATCTAAATTAAAATTGTTCTAAAACAGTTAAATTATCCAAAGTGCCCTAACAGGTCTCTTATATGAATATACTAATGGAGTTTAGATTGCAGATAAATATATAGATGACAAGCATGCACCTAATTGACAATCACAAGTATAGATTATAATTGAACGAATTAGGCTTCGGTCATTCGTAAATGAATTAACTAACGAGCAGGCTTGCGATAGGATCATTATCCGGTAGAAGCATCTTAGAGTTGAGCAAAGTGACGACTGTTAGAGCAAGGGAGAGCAGAAAGGAAAGAAGTAACATAAGGAGCATTAGGACGTGCGGAATAGTTCCTTTGACTTCTTGTGCATAGGCCGTGGAAGCCAGAGCAAGCACGGAAACCGGAAAGGAGTATGCCCACCATGCTACATTGAATCTTCTCATAGATCTCTTGAAGAGGGCTGGCCTGCAAATCTGTTCAACATAACATAACATAATTAATACATTCAGGCACAAAGTATCAATTTTAACTTCATTATTAGCGTAAAACAAGGACTAATATAAGTGGTAACAATGCTAGCACCAAAATATTTGGATTTGGATTCCCAATGTTCAACTTTCAATAATGCATTCATTCATCTGCATCATTGGATCATTGTTACTCCCTCCGTCCCAATATATATATATATATATATTTATAATATTTGACTAAATCACACGGTTTAAGAAAAAATAATAAATAAAAAAAAAGAGTGATGCTTTTATCAAATTAACCTTATCAGTCATTGGTGTATTAAATATTATCATAAATGCAAAATGAAGTATTTAAGGGTAAAATTGGTAGAAAACATTTAATATTATATTGAAAATAAAAAATGACATATATTTTGGAACAAATTTTGTTTGTAAATGTGACATATATAATGAGACGGAGGGAGTATTTCATTTATTTAATGTGTACATAGAACCAAATCCAAAATATTGTTTAAAAAATCTGTTTACATGACTTATCACATTTTCAATTCAATAATATGATGTGAGAGACGATATAAAAGGTGTAACAAATATGATGCGAAAATACTATATATTACTAGCTCGTTATTTAACTAATTAAATCAAGGAGCTTCCTTCTTCCAGGTCCAAATTAGAGCACAAGCACAATATATATCAACCAGTGCAACAAATATTGAGACACTACCAGTAGAAGGAGCTCCCATATTGTGCGGCAGCCTACCAGTAAATGTGTTTCCACAGAATCCAATCACCTGTTGAAAGTTGAAGTTGACGATAAATGTTGACTATGACCTGTTTCGGATAAAATGGCGTTCTATGTGTTTATTTTTAAATGGTTTTTAATAAATAAATTCTCTACCAAACAAACATGTCCAGCTGTAGATCGACTTTATCATTACTTGAAGTTCATGGAGATTTGCGAGAAAGCTATCCCGACTTTATAGAATTGTTTAAAAAAATTAAAGTATCCTTTTATTCTTTTTGAGGGAGACTTTTGCATGCATGAAAACAACTGAAGTTTAATAAAATTTTATATGAACTTGATGTACTGCAAACTAAACTCCAAGAACTAGGTCATTTTCTTGACTATACGTAAAATAATGGTATACATTTTAAAAAATGTGTATTGGAAAGATATTTGAGGATATATTTATTAAATTATAATTTTGCATATGATATCATTTTTTTTTTTTTTTTATGAAGAGGATATTGAAATTTTGTTTCTTTCATAAGTTACTTTATATGGTGAATTTTCTGGGACCCTATGATATTTTTTATCTTGTCTAGATGACTCAATCAGATGATGAGAACTTAGTCTTATATAAGATTCGTTATATATATATATATATATATACCCTATAAAAAAACCAATCATTTAATATTAAATAACTTAAGGCAACATAGAAAAATTACCAGTGACATGAAAAGAAATAGGGATAGAAAGAATAGCATCTTGGAAGCAGTATCAAAAGCCCCAACAATGGATTCCCAAGCCAAGCTGGCCACGCTTGGTGCTGCAAAGAACAAGAAGAAAACTGGTCTTAACAACACTGGAAGGCGATCTCCACCCGATAACCGCTGATAGAGTGTAACAAATAACACCAAGTAATGCACCATCCCTAGTGAGAAGAAGCAAACGGCACTCTCTTTCCAACCCATATGAGCCGCAGCTTGTGCCCCTACCAAGTTCCCTATCACCGATAACTGGCTCGTTGGGTTTGCCACCGTCGACAAAAACCTCTTCCCTTTGGTGAACCACTGGCCATATATTTTCACATCAAGCAGCACCACCGGAATCGCAAAGACCCACCAAAGAACTAAATAGGGGACACTTTTTGGAGCAACAAATGGTGCTGATTGAAGCAATAGAAGCCATGAAATCGAAGGAGCGAAGAGATAGTTAACCCCTACACGGTGCAAGAACTCGGCCTTAACCATCTTAAAGAAAAACAAGCACCTTAGGAGGTAAAGAAGAGAGAGTAAAAGGAGTACAAAGAGAGCCAGAGACCATAGTACAAGGAAAACAGTGGGGTGAAGCATGCGAAGCACGCCTCGGAAAGTACTTGTGTCTTGTGTTGGTTCAATTAGTGTCTTCCATAGTAAAGCTTGGCCACCTAGGGAGAGGCTTATTCTGAAATAACCTGCATGAAACTTGGTTAGTATAGAACGTAGAGACATCAACGAGCGCTTTGCAACCATCACGTTGGGGGTGGTGCTGTCTATCACAAGCTCAATCTCGGATTTAGAACCTTGAATTGCCATGGCTTTCTGATGTGTGCATTTTTCTTAGTCCGCATAGCATGTGAGGGTTTTATATACGGTGGGAATTAAGTATGCACTATGCAAGTAATTAGCAAAATGCTGGAGCTGGACACAAGTGGACTTATAAAAACAAAGGATTTAATTGTTATATACAATATGTATAAAGATTTTTTACATCGTTAATTAATAAGAAATTATCACATAAATTTAAATATTTGAATTTTATTCTAATTTTCTTAAAATTTATTCATATTATGATTTTTGATTGATTGATAATATGAAAAATTTTACACTCATAATACATAATAATTAAACTCATAAAAAAAATCAAATAAAGTCAAGTTTTAAAAAGGATAAAACATTTACATTTACGAAGTCCTTGCAGCCGGTTGCTTTTGCACGTTGTACACAGGCGCAAAATATTTTAATTTATTGTAATGTATATCTTTTCTCGGCCATCTAGATTATCTGGACACCATTTAGGTGTATATCAAACGGTTATTGATCTTCAAGTGTTTTTTTTTTTATTTTCCCTTTGACACATTTTATTTCATTCCCCCTTTTCCGATTCAAATCTTTTCTCTTTTCATTTCTCCTTAATTAAATACCAAGTTTATTAATTATTTAAGTGAGAAGCTGTAAGTATTGAAAAATGTGTTTATTTTTTTTTAAATAATCACTTGTTAATATTTAATTGAAAGAAACATTATATATAAGATAGAAGATTTGAAATTTAAAAATGGCACTCACAATGAATACTACACATACTTGTTTCATATATGCTTAAAAACAAAACTAGAGTGCAAGTATAAAAAAAGGTTAAATTAATCTGCAGTTTCCTGAATTATATTCTTTAGAAGTTTGTAATTAGGTCTCTGAACACATAGAAAATTTGTAATTGAGTCTCTAATACACTTTTCCGTTAGGGCTTCATTAAATGATTCATCGACTTATCATTTGTAGGTCCCTGAACTTTTTGAAAAAATTCAAATATATCTTTATACTTTTTAGGAAAATTCAAATAAGTCTCGGTAATTTTTGAAACCCTAACGAAATCTTAATGGAAAAGCATATGAATGACCTAATTACAAATTTTCTGTGTTCAGGGAATCAATTACGAATTTTTAAAGTATAAGGACCTATTTGAAAATTCTCAAATAATTCAGGAACCTATCAATTAATTAAACATATAAAAATGATGTTTGTCAAATTATAATTAATAGTGAAAATTGTAAAAATATGAGTTGATATAAATAGATGTGCGTGTGGGAGATAATGGCATTAGTAGGGCTGGCAAAATAATCCTTGGACCCATTATCTATCCAGTCCATCCATGAAAAAATTCATCCAACCCATCCATATATAAAAAAAAAATTAGTGGGTTAGATTGGATTGGATTCTCTTTTTTAATGGATGGTTCATGATCCGTCTAATTGTTTTTTGTAAATCCGTTGGATCAGAAAAAAATAACAGTGGATTTTTTTTTTATCCATTCCAAAATATTTTTCACAAATAAAAAATATTAAGTCAGAAAAAACAAATATCAACTCACTGACGTCTATCCCCTTCAACTTTATTCCAAATTTCATTTCTAATTCCCAATTTCCCCTCTACAAAGAACCCTAGTCCCACGTGGTTATGTTCTATTAAGTTTTTGTTCTATTGAGTTGTTCCTAATTGACAGTAACCTTGAATTACTCAAGTTTATAGATTAGTCTTATCAATGGAGAATATATTGTAGAAAAGTTTATCCCCCCACGTGAGATCTACAAACCTTTAAATCATTATTTAGAGAAAATATTATAGAAAAGTTTTTTCCACTGAAATAAGGCTAAATCAATTTTGGTAGAACAATTTTCTGATTTTAATAACTGCTTGAAAACCTGAGAGGTTGGGTGCTACTTCTATAACAATTGCTATATAGCAGAATTTGCAGAATTAATGTTAACGGAAATGCAAACAATAGTAAGTAGAGCACTAAAATCCATTCAATTACGTTAAAAGTCCTTCTAAAAAAAATTTCTCATTACCTCGGACCGGCACAACCGACCGCCTACCAATCCGCCAGCCGACATGCTGATTAATGGATGGATCGGATATCCATCCATATAAAAATGATTGGTGGATGGGTTGGATGATTTTTTAGTAAATGGGTCATGGATGAATTGGATTTTTTAATATATTTTTAATTTATCGAAATGAATTGATGGATTATTTTTGATCCATCCATTATAATCCGAATCAAAATCCATCTTATCCATCCGTTTGCTACCCCTAGGCATTAGTCATTTGAAATTTTGTGATGTACTTCTTAGTGGAAATACAAATGAAATAGGCATGAGGTTAATTACTCTCCTGAAAAGTATACACTCTCTAAATTACGATACGATTTCTCTTAAGCAATAGAAAAGTGTTAGACGGTGAACTCTGTTTTTATTTTTGTGCAGCAAATAGAAATTAAATCAGTGATAACTGAGCTATATATATTCTGGAAGTAGACATGTCAAGACCTGTATTGCATTGTTGGAGGAAGATCTTTCGTGGTTGTGCGGATCACCTTTAAAGAGAACAAACACATAGCTCATCCGGCTATCACTTTTGTAATAATTTTTATTGTAATTTTATTGTTCATTGTTTTTTTTTATCATATTTAATTTTTATTCTTATAATTTCTCCAGCAATTTAGAGTTTAGGTGCTAAGTATTAAATAATAGAGCCGTAATGATGATGACCAAGTAGACTATATCAATAAGTTAGTATGTGCTCATGTCTAAGACGGTAAGACCACAATTAAGGAAGAATTGTGAATAATTTGTTTGAATTTCAACCACAATTAATCCTTTTAATCTTTACTTTCCTTTTTTTTATAAGCAAAAATATATTAATTAAGAGTATAAAAATACTTTAACTCGTATAAAAGAATAAGACGAAAAAACAAAATATTAGGACAAATGTAAATGAAATACTAATTCTGAGGAAGCAGTATGTTTTTTAGACTCCTAGTACCAAAACCCAATCAGAAGGGCAAGAACACCACCAGAAATAACAAAACCACCCCTATGCCCAAAGACCAACCAAAACTTCCACCGAAAGACTTCAAGTGCGCGCATCCAAAAGACAAACATCTTTGAAGAGAGTTTGATAACAAAATCCTGAAGTACCGCAAGATAGACTGATCAAAGAAGAACCCCAGATCCATGGCTGCTCAGAAGCCAAAAGCCTCAGCCTGCAACCTTAAAAATTGCTAATAGGAGTATAAAAAAAAAGCACATGTAAATCCCCTAAAAATACTATCAAGCTAAACAAGAAACCAAGTAAAAGCAGAGTCGTTGCACTCCTTCAAACAAGATGGCACCAACTCCTTTGCAGTCTCCTCGAGGATAGATCCCATGTAATCATACATCATACCATTTACTGTGTCAGAATGAGGCATACCATTAGGATCCCATGTAATTATAATCTTTACCCTTTTTGGAAGTATTTCGAATTGGATAATGCTAATGATATTAGGCAGTAAAGATTGTTAGATATAAGTGATGTGTGTGATTACGAAACTACTGGACCAATTTTAATGAGACAGAAAAATTTATGCAAATATAAAATGGCGTGTATAAATATATATTGGTAGCATTATTCTTTGAATTTTGCTGTATGATTTGTATTCTTCGCTAAATAAATAGATTATTAAATCATATCACTTCAAATATATTAATTTATAATGATATAGATTGTTACTGTTTTGTCACTAGTGTTAATGTATATGGTAGGGGTGTTTAAGATCCAACTATCATTATTAATCTGTCATTGTTTGAAGCTAAATAATACGACGGGTTCAATTTCTATTAATTGGAGTCGGGGTATTTTTAAGTTGATTTAGATCATAGTCTGAATTGCTCCAACCGGCCCAATGTTAACATTATTTTAAGGGCTTTAATTTTCATACCTTATTTTCAATTTCATACACTCTTTAACCCACCAAAATTACCAACTTACCATCTAATATAAGTTTTTCACACGTATTTTTTTTATAGTTGGTAATTGCTCTCGTATAAAACCACATGGGGGTGTAAATGATTACATCCCCGTGTGATAACATACGGTTGTGTAAAGTTATATAAATAGATAATCGTATGCAATCACACGGTAGTTGATGCTCATAAATAGCCCACCGTATACAACTATACGGTAGCTTTGTTTGAATAAATAAACTACCGTATGATTCCATACGGTACGCATATTTTAGAAGAAAAATATACTACCGTATGGAATTATATGGTTGTATATCAAATTTATCCACACATATGATTCCATGCGGTAGTATATACCACAAATTTTAGTACACTACAGTATGGTATCATACGGTTGGCTAAAACATCAATCTACCGTATGATTCCATACGGTGGCGTTACAAAATTTTTAGGATAAATTTGATATACAACCGTATGATTCCATACGGTAGTATATTTTTCTTCTAAAATATACGTACCGTATGGAATCATACGATAGTTTATTTCTTCAAACAAAGCTACCGTATAGTTGTATACGGTGGGCTATTTATGAGCATCAACTACCGTATGATTGCATACGGTTACATATTTATATAACTTTACACAACCGTATGGTCATATACAGTTATTTGTTTACTTAAACTACTGTATGGCTATACACGGTAGTGTAGTAAACAAGTTCCCGTGTAATTATATACGGTAGCTTAAGCTTTTAAACAAACTACCGTAATTGACTATACGGTAGTCTATTTATTTAAACAAACTACCGTATATCTCTATACGGTTGTTTATTTGTTTAAACTACCGTATATAGTCATACGGGAAAACGCGATAGAGGAAGGGTAGTTTTGGATTTTTAAAAAATTGGGGGTATGAAAATTAATTTTGTGGGTATGAAAATTAAAGCCCTTATTTTAAAACTTATATATTTTAAGGGGCCTGTTTGGATTGACTTATAAACAGTTTATTTGGGTTTATCTACTTGCATAAGCGCTTGTCAGAGTGTTTGGGAGAGCTTATGGAAATAGTTTATGATATGTCCATAAGCTGTTTTCAGCTTATTTTGATAACCTCTTCAAGATAGTTTATAAAACAACTTATAACTTATATGAAAACAGTTTGACTATATTTTCTCTTTGATTATAGAAATAGTTTATACATAAGCGCTTATATGATAAGTACGTTTATCCTATAAATGCTTTAAGCCGTTTACCCAAAAAGACCCTAACTAATTAATTATAATTAATAAATTTATTAACTTAGATTAATAAATTTTGTATAACATAATAATGTCCTTATATTAATATTATTTGTTTTACAATATATTTTATTCTTAGTTTCTCACTTTTATAATTAAAAAATCATACATAACACTCAAATTTATACATTATATTTAAGTATTATATTGACATAATTCTAACCAAGCATAAATAAATTAAATTAAAAATAAAATAAATGACCCGATCAAAATTGAGTTAGGCTCATATGAAACTTATTCTAACGTGACATACAGGGTGAGAGAAAATAGTACAAGTTTGTCCTTTCTTGATTTCTTAACCAATATCCTAAGATACTGGTTAGCAAGACTCTTCTTAATTGGAAATATTAATCAATGCCTTAAGGACACTGATTAAGGAATTAAAAGGCAAGATTTTATGGGGAAGTGATGTAGTTAATATATTGAAAATAAAGATTTTAATTTTTCAATAAAATAGTATCTTTTCTTGATTTCTTAACCAATGTCTGTTAGCAAGACCATTTCTTAATCAATAAAGTACGTTTTGTTTCATCGTTTGGTGAATTGCATAAAACGAACAAAAGAATTTTTTTAATATGCAGTGCTTTTTTAAATACCTGTCCACAATTCTTTAAGAGCTATATTGACTCACAATGTCTTAGCCGGTTTACAGCTGTTAATGCCCAACCTCAGTTAATAAAAATGAAGTTGTGAATATTAAAAATTGGTAGGGGAATAGTATCTCCCCCGGAGGATTTATGGGTTCAAGTTATTAAAGGGAAGTATGATAGGGGGCAAATCCAGCAATTACAATGCAAAGCTTATCCTTATGACTCAAGGCTTTGGAATAACATTGTATCACTCTGGCCTCTTCTAGTTGCTAACATTAAGCACTGCTTGGGGAATGGAGAAAATACCGAATTCTGGAATCATACCTAGCTAGATGAGGGAGCTCCTCTCATATCGTTTGCTTTAAACCCTATTGCATCCGAGCTCCAACATGTTTCAATTGCCTCCTTTGTGTGTAGCAGTGGAGAATGGGATTTCAATAGGATGATGCTCTATCTACCTGTTGATATAGTAAATAAAATTCGAGCTTGCCCCGCTCCTTCAAGCAGTGATGGGCAGGATGGAATAGCTTGGAGAGGAAATCCCCATGGTTCTTTTTCAACTAAAAGTGCATATCAGTTTTTAAAGCCCTTAGTGGAAACTCAAAACTTCTGGAAGATATTACGGAAATGGAAGGGACCACGAAGAATTTCGGTATTTATATGGCTAGCATCCCATAACAGCCTGATGACCTCCCTCCGTAGAAGCTATCATGGGTAGGTTCCTCTGCTGATTGCCATGCCTGCCATGGTGTCCAAGAGTCAGTCCTGCATGTGCTGCGTGATTCTCAACCTGTGTTGGAATTTTTCTCTTTGGAGCACAATGAATGGTTCTCAACCTGTATCTCTCAAGATTTGGGGACTAGAACTGGCTTGGAGTGGATGGATGTATTCCGTGTTACATGTTGGTTCTTATGGAAATGGAGGAATCATCTCTTTGAGGAAAGTTTTGTTATGCCCCATAATCGAGTGGTTGTTATTAAACAGTTTCTCAAAAATATGATAGGCATAACTTTTCCTGTAACTGAGGTCAATAAGAGTAAGCAGTTTATAAATGTTAAATGGCAATTGCCCCCTCAAGGATCGGTTCAGCTCAACTCAGATGGCTCATCAAAAGGAAATCCGGGGGATGGTGGCTGCGGTGGACTGATCAGGGATGAGACAGGGAAGTGGCTCGTTGGTTTTGTGTACCATATTGGTTTATGTTCAGCATTCACTGCTGAATTATGGGGCATTCTTAAGGGTCTGCAATTGGCTTGGCATAAAGGGTTTCAGAGAGTATCGGTAGAAAGTGATTCCAGCTCTATTATTCAGTTATTGAGAAAAAACGAAAGTGGCAGCATGAAGAACTCGCTTCTGCGCAAAATCTTTCGACTAAAGAATCGTCCATAGGAGTTAGTATTTAGTCACATCTTGAGAGAGGCCAATTCAGGTACGGATTGGCTAGCGAATCATAACTTGGAGAAGGACTATGGGTTTCAGGAAGTAGTCTCTCCTCATGCTAGTTTAGATTTAATCATGTTAGGTGATGTATCAGGGACTTCCATACCCCGTCTAGTAGCTCTGTAGTTTTCCTCCCTTGGGCTATAAGCCCCTTCTTGTACCCAAAAAAAAAAATGATGTTAACCATACACATTTATATGCACATTATCTTATATTTATATAACTTTAACGTTTAATTATATGAGCTTAATTGTTACATACTGTCAGTGTAAAGTTTTTATACACTGTCAACCAATCAGAAATCATGATTTGGATGATTTTTAAGGTAATTAGGATAAAAGTCAAACTTTTAAGCTCATGTGACAATTTATTATTGGTTGACGGTATAAAATCTTTACACTGATACTGTATACCAATTAAATCCTAATTATATTTAGTTCCCTTTAATTTGAATATCAATACTCTAATTGTGCTATCTCACCATGTGTGGTGACAATCTGATTTATTTATATTTTAAATATCTAGTTATCAGCACCTATTTTTTTCCTAGAAATCCTGATGCAGTTGATCCATATTCTGACTTCTTTGTAGGTTAAATATATGAGTGGCCCAAAGATATATTTATTTACAAATTTACAAATAAAACCCAAAACGTCAACCCGGGCATTTTGAGACTTCGGTATGTAAAGCCCAAAAAGGAATCTTATCCTTCTTCGACCCTATTCCCTTCCTCTCACGCCAGGCCATAACGAAAAGGAGTCTAACCCGAATTGAACCAAGGATATGTTTGGATTAGTGAAAGATAATAGAATGGTGTGAAACTGAACATAATAGAATGGAACGGAGCAAAATAAAAATTACATTTCATCGTTTGGATATTTTATGATAGAACAGAACAGAATAAAAATTTCATTCTATCGTTTGGGAAGTGTATGAAATGGAATGAATTATAATTTTTTTATTCCTTTATTACCCTTATTTTAAAAACAATAATATTTTATTTATTATGTCTTTAATAAAAGAGTTTAATAGTATCAAAAAAATGAAAGAGTTTAAGTGTCATACATTGATGGTGTAAAACCTTTTTATATAGACATCTAATCATAAATTGTCACATTAGTAAAAAAAATGTCTCTTATCCTGACTACCTTAAAAGTCGCTTATATCATGATTGATGATTGGCTGACAATATAAAAAAAATTATACTATCAATACATAACAATTAACCTCTTAATAAAATTATTTTTAACCATGTTGGTAATTGAAATTTTTTCCATGCCATATGCAAATGTAAGATTCCAACAATTAATTCACAAATATTAATGGGCAGGCATGCTAAGCAACCCTTGGGCAGAATTATTCGCATCTAAGCAATCAGAATCACAAACTTGTTTTGGGTACAAATCAGAATCACACTTTTTGTCTTCATTGCTAGAAGCACAACATGAAGACTTTGATCTTTCCATCCCTAAATCAGAAAATCCATCCGTGTTACATTCTTGACCAGGGATGTGCCACCAAACTCAGAATGGGTACATCACCATTTGTGTAATTTGGAAAAGAATGATTTACTTCATGACCATATACACGCAACAGATCAGCACTTCATTGATAATCAAATTTCAATTCTTCAATAATAGTATTATTATATTCCTTTCAAAAAAAGTAATAGTATTATTATTAGTTTTTTGACAGAGTATTATTATTATTATTATTATACTATAGCAATAGCATACAATATATGGGCAAATACTGGGTGCGCTGCATTTCATTTCTTCAATTATTATTATTATTATTATTATTATTATTATTATACTATAGCAAGCAATAGCAATGGCATACAATATCTGGGGAAGTACTGCAAACGATGTGGCAAACACTGCGCTGTATTTCATTTCCTTCAGGGGGCAAATACTGCAAACGATTTGGAGAAAGAATGACAAAATAGTAATTTGATAATTTTAGAAAGTATCTGATTTTATGTTCTATCTCATTCCCCCCAAATTGGGAGGGAAGAAAAAATGGGGATAGATAATGGAATAAGATGAAATGAATTTCATTGTGTTTCATCCCCTTCGATCCTCTTTTAAGCAATCTAGACAAGAGGATACCATATTATTCCCTTCCATTCCCCTTCATTCCATCAATCTAAACATACCCTAAGAGTAGTAATAATAATAAAGAAGAATTTTATAAGGGATTTAGGGTCAGTTTGTTACAGATTATCAATAAAATGATTTTCATATAAAGTAATTTAGAGATTATATGAAAATCAAATTTATTTTCATAATCTATAACAAACATATATTTTCTCTTCTCTATAGAATCAAATTTTAGTAAGAAGCTAATAGGAATAACTTCTCCTTTTAGCCATAAAAATGATTTTTTTTTAAATGATTTTCTAAAATTTTTTAAACAAACACAATTAAAACCACTAAAAATGAATTTTAACTTAAAACAATAATTTTATCATCAAATAATCTCAAACAAACGCACAATTAATTGATATGCACTTTCAATGTAAAAAATTCTTACATTGTCAATTAATCATAAATTGTCATATTATTAAAAATGTTTGACTCTTATTATAATTATCTTAAAAGCTACACATAGATGATTTTTGATTAGTTGTTAACGTAAAAAAATTTACACTAACGGTATATCAAAATTAAACTCTTTTATAATAACAAACACAGTGTTGTCATTTTGAATTATTTGAAATAAGCATTTTACTTTCCTTTCTTTTCATATGGAAGGAACATAATCATGAAGAACCAAACTCCCACACTCAAGTGGTGTTTGTTTTAAGTTATATTTATGATTTATGACGTTGCCGGGAAGCTAACATTTTCATATTTGTTTCAATCTTTTAAAAATTAGCTAGGAATAAATTGTTTTGGGAAAAGAGATCTCATATTCTAATAAAATTTGATTCCAAAGAGAGGATGGGAAAGTTCATTCCCGTCACAGGTATAAAGATCTTGCACATAACTACCCAAATACACATATACCACAAATAACTTCCCACTTTCCATTCCATAACTCCACTTTTTTTTTTTTTTTTTTGGTTTTGACTGAACCATACTATACCAATGTCATAAAGTATATGGCCATAATTATAACATATGAATTATGAATATTATTAAAAACATTCTAAAAATAATTATATAAAAATATTTATTCTATAATATAGGTATGATAATCACTTTAATTTTTAGTCTATCTTTCTCAAATGCATTGAAAAATTGATGTTTTAATAATATTTTATATAGCAGGATATTTTGAAAATTAAGATATATTTTCGTAAGAATAAAGATCATAAACCAAAGAAACTATAAGTTGTTAATATCCTCTCTCTCTCTCTCTCTCTCTCTCTCTCTCTCTCTCTCTCTCTCTCTCTCTCTCTCTCTCTATATATCTATATATATATATATATATATATATATATATACACACACACAAACGCCGGGAGCCAACCAATCCGCTATTACTATACGATTGTTGTCACTTCTCAAGCTCACGATAGACATGCAGAAGCCCATCGTCACAATAAACATTTTATTGTTCTTATTTTATTATAATTATTTGAATGAATTTTTAAACAAGTTTGAAAATTGTAACAAGATAGAATAAAGGGAAAACTATATTTTTGGTTCCTTATATTTATTTTAGGTTTCGATTTCATCCCTTTTTAATTTTTGTTCCGATTTTATCTTTTAAGTTTTAAAGTTGTTCTAAGTTTGTCCTTTCTATCAATATCGTTATAACGATATTAGATCTTTGACCTTAGCTCATTGGAATAATACCCACTTAAAACTGGGTATATACCCACCGAAATCGTTTCTCTCTCTTCTTCCTTCTCTTCCTTCTTCCTCTTTCCTCCTTCATTCTTCCATCTTCAAAAACCCTAACCCCCAAATTAATTTTGACATTTTATATGATGACGAAAATTAAATCTGTATATGGTTGTTTGTGAAGATTCAACAACAGATGAAATTGTATTACAAGCCTTCTTCTCTGTTTTCTTCATCTTTTTGTTTCGCCATCTTCCCCAAATCTGCGCCGCAGAGAGCAAAGAAGCCACCTTCGATACTCTCATTGCACAAACCGTAGTTGGTTCCCTCAAATTGAAGAGAAAAAGGGAAGAAGCCCTTTCTCTCTCCAACACTCTCTGCTTTCATCAAACCCTAACTCTATTGGCTTCAAATTGGGGCTTCAAATTATTTAATGACTATTAAAATTGAGCGTTAGGGTTTTGTTTGGGGATTTGCTACACTCCATCCTTCTCAATTATCAAAATTAATTTGGTCGTTAGGGTTTTGTTTGGGGATTTGCTTAATGACTATTGTAATTAAGGAGGGTTTGTTAATTATTGGGTTATCTGATTTTGCCATGATTTGAAGTTTAAAAGTTTGATTTGAATTTGTTGTTTTGAATGCGTTGAAAGTATATCTGGATAGGAAGAAAGAAGGAGGAAGGAGGAAGAGAAGGAAAAAGAGAGAAAAGGTGCCGAGGAGAAAGAGAAACGATTTCCGACGAATTACCCTTGTTCCCGATGGGTATATCCAAATTCCAATGAGTTAACGCCGGAGATCTAACATTGTTATAATAGTGGAAAGGACAAAATTGGAACAATTTTAAAACTTAAAGGACCAAATACATACAAAAATTTAAAAAGGAGCAAGTCGAAATCTAAAATAAAGACGAGAAACCAAAAGTGTAATTTTTTTATATGCATATGATGACAAGGAGTATCCTCAATTGTTTACCGAGACTAATCTCCTTCGAGGGATCTAAAAGCACTAAAGGTGTAATGTCCCCTTCTAGTCAGGTTTTATCCAAGCATACTTATTTAAGGGATCCGAACCTATCATGACTCGGATCAATCTTGATTAGTTACCAAAAGTGTAGTTTCGCTTAAAATAAAAACAATACCAACAAAAAATAATAAACTTTATGAAAACAAAAAATCAGAAATAAAAAGGATTGTCAAGTTTTAATATAAAATTGACAATCTTTTTAATATCCAAATATAAAATACTTTCGAAGCGTATTGTCAATTTTCATGATTTTATTTCCTTTTCAGGAAAGGACAAGCATAAAACGTGTAGAAGTGTAGTACTCGCGGGGTTTCGGTGTTAATGCATAATAAATAATTAGTGGAATAATGAAAAATAAAGTTCTTCTTATCTTTTAACTTCAAAAGAAAAAGAACCTCAAAAAAAAAAAAAAAAACTTCATAAGAAAAAGAAAAGGAAAGAAGAGAAGAGAAGAGATTTTATGCATGAAAGGGTGAGGATCTGTTGATCTGTTTCCGTTTACCTTAAATGAGACATAATGACCAGTTTTCGGCTTAGAGGAAAATTACTATTATTATATCCATATAAAGCGAAACTTGTTTTTTTGACTGAAATATAAAGCGAAACCTATATAATCCAGAAATTGGGTCTATTTATCAAAATTATCAGCGATCATCATTTCATTCACATGCTTGCCCAATGGGACCTTTCCTTATTCTTTATAGTATAACCATATTGCCAATGCCACCCACGTCAGATTAGGCCTGTTAAATTAATTTTATATATTATTTATTTATTATTTATATAAAACTTTAGAAGCGGTTTAAAAGTGTGTATTATTAAGGGAGATGAAAAGAGTGAATGACCACCACTATTTCAAAACTAATGGTTCAGAAGACATATGACGCCTTAACCATATGCCAAGATGAAATAAAAACTGGATTTCTGCTTTGCGAGATGGTAAAGTTACTTTGGCTTTGGAAGTCAAACAACAGAAGTTTATTTTTAGATGGTAATTAAATGAAGGAAGATGTTTCCGTGGTTGGAGGGTGAGAAATAAATTTATTTTCCTTCCTTACCATGCAGCTGAAAAGAGGAGGTGGTTCTTCCCTATAAATAGGTTCTTTTTGAGATATTCAATAAACTAACTTATAATTTATTTGAATAGTTTATAAGTTTATTTGATTAAAGTAAAGATATTTGATAAACAAGTTTATTTCATTAGCTTATACCTATTCTCTATAGGTTAATTTATTTAGCTTATAACTTATCAACTTTTTTATCATTTTTACCCTTATTATTTTCAAGAAATTCCTATCTCATAAAATAAAATTAATATATAAACAAATCAATATAAACAGATTATTTCATTCATATTATTTAATAAAAAGTATTTAAAATAATATTCTAATTATAAATATTTAATTAGAATTTAAAAAATTTATATAAAAAACATATAAACATGTCATTTTATATTTATAAGATAGCTCGACAGTTAATTTTACCAAATGTTTTAAATTCAATCAGCTAGCTTTTCAGCTATCAGCTAAAAATTAACTTATCAACTATTTTTGCCAAACAGAGTCATAGAGACCTCCTCATCCCACAACATTTCACGTGAGAGAGAAAAACTCAAATATAAGATCTTAGGGCCTGTTTGAATTCTCTTTTTAAAAACTGTTTTCCATTTTCCAAAATTTAAAAATTCAAAAACTTGTTTGATGAACCCTGTTTTCTAAAATAGTTTTGAAATATGATTTTGTTTTGTAGTTTTGGGAATTAAAAAACTGAAACAACTAAAAGTTGTTTTCCTTCTCACTTTTACATTCCGGTTTTGAAAACTAAAAAAACAAGGAAAAGTGTCACTTTTCATTAATGGCAGTTTTGTAATATTTGACAACTTTTATTATTTAATTTAAATTATTACATTTTTTATTTAATTCCATGAAATAATAATCTAAAATAGAACATAACATTCATATAACATGTATGGACCAAATTCAAAATCATTATCACGTATAGGGACCAAAAGATTAGTTTAACTTTTATTTGACTTTATCTCTACATGTTGCTTTATATATGTTTCTTTAGAAGTGAATTATATATCACTTTATCATGGTATTCAAACGTTGTTTAAATTACTTTTACTTTATTAATTATGTTGTTACAATATATGTTACTTTAGAAAGTGAATTGTATATTAATTTTATAAAAATATATTCTTTTTTGTCAAGATATTATTCAATGATACTTAATTAAAAAGGTGACGTAGATAAGAGCATAAAAAATAATATTGAGATATTATAAAAAAAACTCGAAATTGATCCCATTTTAAAAATATGTATTAAACAAGTTTTCTAATTTTTAATTTTCAAAACATATTTTGAAAACAAGTTTATCAAACAAGTTTTTTCATTTTCTCATCTCTAAAACAGTTTTAGAAAATAAAATTGTCAAACGGGTTTTGTTTTTAATTCTCTTCTTAAAACAGTTTTTTAAATTGATTTACAAAATAATTTTCAAAATCTAAAAACCAAAATTAAATCAAACTCCTGTTTTTGAAAAGAGAGTTCCATTTACCTATTTCAAGAGAGAGTCTCATGTTTTCTCCTTGTATTTAGAGAGAAGTTATAATATTTTCAGCTTAGTGAAAGCTTTCTATTCTTGTGTGTAGTTTCACCTCATTGCCATTTTAGAGGGTTTTTTACATTAAATATTTTGTGCCAGATTCTATTTTCTCAAATTTATTTGAGTTGCTTGATACTATTTCTATTACTCTGGTACCCAACAGTGGTATCAGAGCTGCAGGTTGTTGGTCATTATTCATCCTACGGATATTGGTCACAGTCACTATTCACATGTCTGGTTGCATACTTTTACAGTAATTGTTAACGCATACTGAATGTTCTAGTGTGCGGTAACATACAATATTGTTCACGCATACCATACTATTCACAGTGAAATTATGGAAGCTGATTTAATTGAAAAACAAATCATTGTCAATACAATGACAACAAAATACGAGATTAATAATTTCAATGGGAGTAATTTCTCCCTATGGAAACTTAAAATAAAGGCAATATTGAGGAAATGCAATTGCTTAGAAGAAATTGAAGGCAAACCCATTAGGATAACAGAGGACAAGTTGAAGGAGATGGATAAAAATGTTGTTGGCAACGTGCATCTAGCATGACATATTCAACCTTGTCAAATATTAGTACAAGCTTAATTTGATATTTTTTTTGCTGTTAAAATTTTTATTTTCAGTGTAAGCTTTTCTTGTAATTAACATTAAGATTATTTTTCCACCATGCAATGCTTATTTAGAAATATTCAATTATTTTACAATATTTTCTAGAAATCTTTGTTCTGGAAAAAATGAATGAAACAAAAATAAGTAAATGGTTTGCGGATTTAGTAGTTATAGCAATATTTAAATATCAAATTAAATATTAAAATAAATATGTTTGGTGTAGATGAAGCCATGTGACCCACTAAGAGCAGAGTATTTTTAGAGAATATCTCACATTCAATAGTAATGACTCAAATTTGATACATATAGAGGATGATCTCATGAGTAAAAATATAATTTCTTTCACAAATCTTCACATTCTATTGTGGACCAACTCCTGAACTATAGTATTATACACCGCCTTCCAACCAGCTACAAAAGCTCGTTAGAGCATCTCCAATAGTGTAACTCTTCCTTTTATGGATCTTATCGCATCACTTTTTATTTTATACTATTTTAAGTAACTCTCGACTCCAATAATGTAACTCTAAAAAGTTTATCAATGAGTCCCTCAAGTCACTCACATCTTTATTTCACATTCATTGCCATTTCAATTTAACTAATGTGATTCTCTATATTTCTCATTATTTTATTGGGACCGGGGTTTTTATAGAAGAATCAGTTGCTTATATAAACAACCATCCTTTCGTCTGTCATCCACATAAACTTGCTTCAATAGTACAATTCAATAAGAACTTGTCCTTAATTTTAAGAACCTCTTAAGCAACTCCTATTGGAAATGCTCTTAGGACTAAAATGATAGGAGTGTATTTGGAATAGTTTGAAAATTTGTTTCATTAAATTTAATAGTTTAATTTTGATATACTATTTGTATAAATTTTTTTATACCGTCAACCAATTACAAATCATCCTATATGTGACTTTTAAGGTATTTATAAATATAGTCAAACATTTTTAATGATTTGATAATTTATGATTGTTTGACAGTGTAAAAATCTTTATACTGACATTGTACACCGATTAATAATATTTTGTTTTGTTTGGAAAGTTATAAAATATTAATATTAATTAACTTGGTTTTAGCATTATTCTTGAAATAAAGTTGTGTACATTAAAAATTTAATAATTAAGAGTTTGGTGTAGTGGTAAGTGAGTTACACTCTTAGGTCCTATTTGCGAGTTAGGAGGGAAAGGAATGAGAGAGGATCAATGGGGAAGGAAGGAGGAGGGAGGGAAGGACAGGAAGAGCATTATCCTTCTATTTGTTTGAGAGTGCATATTGTTCGAGAGGAAAGAAATGGAGGGTATAAAACATATTTTTATAATTTGACCCTTACTTAAAAAAATTAAAATAATTAATATTTTATAAATAATATTGAAGCCCCAAAATAAAGGGGATAAATTTTAAAAATGTATGAGGATAAGCTAGTAATTTCAATTAGTTTTCCTCCAAAATACTTCAAATTGGGGGAACCGAAAAAAGTAGACAGGGGAGGAGTTTGGAGAGTTTATCAAGATCCCCAAAACCTTCCCCTCCAATTTTCTAAACTCACAAACAAGGGTGACCCTTCAATAAACCTTCCTTTTTCCTTCCTTTCCTATCAAAAATCAACTCACAAACAAAGCCTTAGGTAGCGTTCCATGGACACGTTAAAATGGGAGGAAGGATGTGGATTCAAGTATATGATTGACATATATTTTATAAAAAGAATGAAACAGGACACGAGCTATCCGTTGTTTTGAATGCCAAATACTATCTTAAGGAGATAATCGAGATTCAAATCTTAGAGAATATAATTATAGAGGGTCTCTTAATCACAACAATGTTACAGGGATTAGTCTCATGATAATGCTTACTGGGAAATCCTAATCAAGGAGTCAAGTTAATTCAATTTTGTTACCCAAAAAAATTCAACTAAAACTTCGTTAAATTTGAGTGGATTTAATTTAATTTTAGTTACAATTATTTAAATTGATGATTTCCCCTTATTAATTTACTTACCTTTCTATTATAAGCAAGGATAATAAAGTAAAATTTCTAAAACAAAATAAATTTCATTAATTCATCTTTTATATGTTTTAAAAATAAAAAAGAATAATTTAATAAATTCAAACCTTGTTTTTAATTAATAATTCTAATTATAAATTTATTTTCAGTTCTATTCAAATCAAATTAGTGTCATATTTTAAATATTTCAAACACAAGGTAAGTCATCTAAAAATTATTGGCTTAACGATATTTTTAGTACCTGCGAATAGGGGTTGTAGTGGTTTTAGTCTCTCCAAAAAATTTTCTCATGATTTGGTGTCCATTCATTTTTAAACTTAGGAAATAGTTTCTGTCGTTAATGTTGCACCTTTAAGTGTTGATGTGACGGACAAAACGTCATATTAGTCATGTCATGCGGTCCAAAAATTTATTTTGTAATGCCACATCACTTTTCAACTATTTTTATATTTTTTAATAATTAATATTATTATTGGACCACCGTTAGCGTTCCATTCACTACATCAGCCCTTAATGGTGCGCCACTGACGACAAGGACTATTTTCTAAGTTTTAAAATGAGTAGACATCAAATCACTAGAAAAAGTTATGGCGGGATTAAAACAAAAACGAATCCTATTTGCAAGGACTAAAAAGATCATTAAGCCAAAAGTATATATATATATATATATATATATATATATATATATATATATATATATATAATTTTAATTTTAATACACTGTGAGTGCAAAGATTTTGAGACAGTCAACCAATCACAAATCATAGATAAGTGACTTTTAAGTTAGTTAGGATAAGATTCAAATATTATTAATCATGTGACAATTTATGATTGATTGTCAGTGTGAAAAAATATTTACATGACAGTGTATATATATATATATATATAAAATTTTGGACCATCATTTGTGTTTCATCCACCACATCAGCACTTAACAGTGCAACTCTAACATCGTGCATGTGTGTGTAAGCTTAAATATATAAGCTTAAATAAAAACATGTGGCAATAATGTAAAAAATATTGTTTACTAGGTGAAAGAATACAATTCAGATTCTACCATTTTAACCAACAAGATCCAACATCGTTGGTAAATAGTTGAGTTTTTTAAGTATGCTGTCAGAGATTTGATTTCTGTCATGTGTATAGAAAAAAACTTTGTTGAGAGAGCTAAAAATCCACTTCGATAATCTCTATGCATTGGAATGTATTAGTCTCTAGATATCAGTTGAAGGATATCCCTCAGCACACAAAAAAAGATTCTACCATTTTAAAGAAGAAGTACTCTCATATTTTAAGGGGTGGATTTATATTATAGGGATGAATATTGATAACTTAATGTTGAGTTTGTTTAAGCATAAAAGCAGTGGAAAGAAATGGAAATGAGAGAAAGTGAGAAGAACAGAGAATTTTTCCCTGTTTGGAATGAGGAGAAAAGAGAAGAAAAGAGATTAAGTGAGACCCACAGTTATATCTCTTCTCTATATTTTGGGCAGAAAAACAGGATGAAAGTGGTTTTTTTTTTATTGAAAAGACAAGAAAAACTCTCCTGTTATTTCTTTGAATTATTATGTGGCATATTTATATCACTTCATAAATATATTTTTTCTTTACTTTTATTTTCTATCTAATCAAATAAGAGAAAAATAAAAGTTTCAACTTTCTTTCATTTTATTTTCTATCATAACAAACAATTAAACAATCATCTCATTTTTATTTTTTTACTCTCCTTTCACTTGTGTTTTTATTCTAAACCAAAGAGAGTGTAAGGGAAGAATCGGCCGCAGTGCAATTCAAAAAACGGTAATGCACAATAATGATGGTACTTAAGTAAGTTGCCCGAACCGACTTTCAAATATTGGTCTACAATTCAATCATGATATAGGACTGGATCAGGGGGAGCAAGCCTGCGACGGAGAAAGACCAGTAAAAAGGGCGACGTTACGTCTTCTCAATTATTTAACTCTCCTGTTACCAACAATCATTGCATGGAACAAGACCTTACTTAAGAGCTCTTAATTATTGTAAGCCTCAATTCCATTAGGCAACAGCTATGAGTCATATCAAAACCGTTATATCATTGATTCATCCTGATTAATCAAGTTTAATAACTTGTGCTTAGGATCTTTAACTAAACCAGTTTGTGTTGAGGATATGTTTCATAATTTAATGTTGTCGGCCTGGTTGACTGGCTTCATATTGAGAAATGCTATTGGGTACGAAACGAATTTCATCCCTAACACAACTGACAATTAATAAAAGAGAAAGATGGTGAATGTTTAAATGAGAAAAATATATAGAAGATAAAAAAATAAAAATAATGACTCATCACAAGCTTTCCTTAAAAAGTACGAATTTAAATTTCATACTAACCAGCAGATTTCATTGCCATCAAAGATTGACACTTGAGAGAATCATTTTAATTTCGTCCACTAATTGGCCCAATGGTAATTGATTCATGTGTTGGACTGCATATTTATTTATTATGAAGGAGAACCAACAAATTATAAAACGACCAAAAGGTAAAAGAAATATAAGAAAAACCAATCATGCATGGTCGAAAGAAAGAAGATAAAGATACTTGTGTGCCATGTTGGGCAGCCTAATAATAGTAAAATAGTGAGAGTTGAAAGGCAGGGGAAGATGATTTGTTTCCTCGGGCCCCAAATAAAAATTGAATCCTGAATTTAGAACACAAAGTTTGGTTTTCGGAATGATAGAATAGTTTTATTGGTATTGAGTTGAAGTCATTGAGTGCAAAATTTTAAAGCATGTTGAGGAAGATTATTAGCTTAGACTAGATTGTGAATGAGGGTACGGCCAGAGCAACGCAGCCTAAGGTCGCGTCCTTACCTTTTAAGTAAGTGTTACCTGGTTTTGTTATATTATTGGAGCCAACTATTAGTGGTCTTAAATTAATTACGTTTGGGACGGTTCACGTGATACTACTGATATTACTCAATTCATCAAAAAAAATATATATATATATAGGTTTACATTTTATTTTGCACCTGTAGGGGACAGAGCTCCATTACTATTTAGTATTGTCAGCTACTTAATTGCTAAGTGCGGCCTGTAAGAAATAAAAATATCTTCTTTTTTGATTCAATATATAAAAAAAGTAACTAATTTTTATGTTACATTTTATTTATATTTTTATTTATTGTAAAATTTATATTAAAGAGATTCGACAATTCTCCATACAAGTGTTTTACTCATTGGTCAGATAATATAGTACTTGGATTTAGGAATAAATAAGTTAGTTGAATTAGTAATAATTAAATAGAGGCATTTGTGGAATAAAATTGAAAATAAATTGATTTCAATAATTTTTCTTGGTCTTGATGAATTCAGGTTTCGTCTTTTATATTAAGAACTGGAGGGAGTAAGCTGCTGCTAGCACTGTTCTTCTCACAATACTTCCCGGATTTAGTTCCTCTAAAGTGAGAAAATCTCTAAAATGTGAAAGTAAGGATGCATCCACCATTGATTTGATAAATACATAAAGATCTTAACCCACTAAAAATGATCCAAGAGTAGATATATCTTTCCTTTCTCACTTTAGATTATGTAAGGTATATCTAGCGGTGCACCATTGAGCCTATTTGGTAAAATTAGCTTTGAGCGGATAAGCTAGCTGATGTTGGATAGCGGATGAGATAGCTGATAGCGGATAGCGGATAAGCTAGCTTATTTTCTGTGGAAGTGTTTGGTAAAACTAGCAGTTGAACTAGATGAAAAATATAGAATGACATAAAATGACATCTTCATTAGTGATTTTACATAAAAGAGATAGAAGGTAATAAATGTAGAATTAAATGAAGATAATAAGAATAAAAGTGGAAAGAAAAATGAAACGCTATAAGCTATAAACTCAAACGCTACTTCAAGTATCGTCTGAAAAAAACGCTATAATCTCGTGAAAAAACGTTATAAACTCGTGGTAGAGACGTTTACCTAATGAGACTACTTTCTCATCCGCTATAAGCTCGTAGAAGGGACGTGCCAAAGAGGCTCTCACTTACTTAACTCACTTTATTTGACAACTATGAAATTAATAATCAAAAAATGTGTTCAAAATAATTTTTTTATCAATCTTTTTGTTTAATATTTTTTATTATTTTATTCACCAACACATTATCAACAAGAAAAAAAAAACTCTAAAAAGATACTAATTTAAAACAGAAATATCTTGACCACCCCTAAAAAAACTAATAACCTAAAAAATAACAAAATAAATACATAAATAATCTTTTTACTAGAGTCTTTGGGCTTTATATTTAGTATTAAGCTCCAGTGTCAGAACCCAATCTTTTACTAAAATATTTAGGTTTTATACGTGACATTAAGTCCAAGTGTGATGGTTTTTGGATGTCCCGAAATCTTTAAGGATATCAACTCTTTATATATGATGTGAAAATGAGAAAGGAGCTTGCTTTTTCCCATGTAAAACTTTTATCAAAGTGAGAATCTATTCGATATGAGACTTTTATATGTAAAAGAGATAAATGCACATCCTTTCATTCTTCTTCTTATTTTAATAAGATAAGAAAAAAGGAAACAAAATAAAATTAAGTAAAACAAGAAATAAAGTAACGTAAATGTAGTAAAAAAAAACGCTGTTATTCAGCATTTACTTTTAGGGTGATTACAAATATTTCATGTTATTTTTACTTTGTTTTTTAAAAGAAATTGACATATTTTTAAAATAAAAAAATTAAGTAAGAATAATATAATATTTTTAATAATTGAAAAAATAAAAATTTATTAATCGAAAAAACAAAAATCAAACTAAATACTGCCAAAATTCGTTGAGGAGAAGAAGTAAGTAGACATGCTAAAAAAAGTTGCTTGTAGTTGTATGACTTTGCACAATTTCATAAGAGGGAACAATAGATGATGAATAATTTCTTTTAGTTGATGATAATGATGCATTAGAGTACAATGTTGATGTACAAAAAAATAAAATCGAAGATGTCACATGAAAGGAACCAAATCAAGAAAGTGTTAGACAAACATGGAGTGAGTTAGAAACACCATTAGAAACTTCATGCCTAGAACTATCTAGTTTTATTTTTATCACTACATGAAATTTGCCTTTCAGTGACAGTCAAAATTTGTCACTATATGTTAGGTATATATAAAGTTTACATTCACCTACGTACGGTCGGTCCATCCGTCTATTATGAGTGAAGAATACCAATGACAATTGATTGTCATTATAGGCTTTACATACGGTCCACATACCTTTACCTACAGTTTGCATTTTACTGTCAATAAGTTTTACTTATGATTCACCTATCTTTACCTATGGTTTGGCCAACACTAATACCTATACCTACAGTTTTAACGTCTGTTACTAAAAGTGCTTGTAGTCATATGAAAAATTTCTTGTAGTGTATGTTTTTATTAATCTATAAAAGTTGTACCTTAAATGCAAATAATTTATTGAATTTAAGCGTTTATTATGATATAAGCTCTCATGTGATAAAATGTTTAATTAAGTTGTTTATCTAAACGTGACCTATATATCACTAACTACTTATACAAGTAACTAAATACGATTGTGATCATAAGCAGGTGATGAAATAACAAATCCTTGCGAAAATGCGAAACCTATGACTTACGGGTATCGACAACTGTGATATTTTAATTTGTACAAAATCATAATTGTATATAATTTAGTTCCTTAATAATGTTGTTAGGGGGTTCGACTCATGTCGTGTGTATGAAAAAGACTTTGTCGGGAGAGACAAAACTCACTTCGATGATTTTTATGTCTCGAAAGGAATTAATCTCCAGCTATCAACTGAAAATCCCCTTGTGCACCAAGAAAAAAAACTAAAGTAGAGTGGGGAAGTGTTTTTTCAATTTAACCCACCTCGCATTTTTAGGATTGAAAGGTTTTCTCATCTTATAAGAAAAATATTAAAAATGTATTTATTTTACCTTTTTGTATTTATGAATATTTTGTATTCAATTTATATAATATTTAATTATAATCTTCAAAATAATCTTTATGTGAATTAAAAGATTTGTTTAAGATAAATATTAAATAGTAAAGATCAATTAATATTTTCACCCAAAAAAAAAAGATCAATTAATATAATTAATTTAATTAGTATTTAAAATTAAACTTAATATTTATTTCAAACGTATTATATTTAAATATTAAATGAAGCAGTGTACGGAATAAGTTAATCAAGACTGCACCCCCACCCATCTGCCCCACTACAGATTCTAATTCCTAACTAGTTTTAAAACCGCCTAATACGAGTTGGGGTGGGTAGTATAGGAAAAAAATGAGATTTCCAAATCTAGACTTTGTCAAAGAAATCAAAATTATTCTTATATATCCATTTGTGTTGATTCAAGTTGAAGGACTTGGATCCTTTAAGTATAAGATTTCAGATTTAATCCCTAAACTTATGTGCATGAAAAAACACTACACGAAGGGTTCCTATTTAAACATCTAATAACCATACCTGGGTGAGTTTTTTTTCCTATACTTATTTGGGTTTTCGGTTGCAACTTATATCAAGACAAACACTCATCCCATATTCAGTTACATAGCTAAGTTTTTTTTATTTTAAGCAAATATATGTTGACACTACTAGAAATTTTTTGATTACCTGCGGATTTTACACAAAAATTCGTAGGAAACAGTTTTCTTACAGTTTTTCCTATGAAATTTTGTCCATAGGTAATACCTTCGTGGGTAATTTTTTCCTGCGAATTTTAAAATCCACAGAAAATTTCCTGCAAATTTTCTTGGGAAAAATTTAAATTCGTAGGAAAATTCATAGTAAATTTCAAATTTGAATCTACAAGAAAAAACCTTATTTTTAAAAAAAAGTACAAAAAAATTGGCAGGAAAATCCTATAGAAAAAATCGGCAAGCAATTCATGAATTTCTAGTAGTGAAATAAGAGTACGAAAGTTACTCTAACCCATAAATGAGTACAAGAAAATAGTTACATAGCTAAGTTAATTATCCCTTCCATTTCTTTACGTGTGTTTCTCAAGTGTCAACCCATAAATCCTGCCAAATTGATATCAGAAATACTAAAACAGTAGTCCTAATATATGATGAAATCACGCGTAAAAATAGTTACAGCCTGACTTGCATTTTTGTTTTGTTTTTTTAAAAAAAAAAATTTTTTTAACAAAAGAAAAGGATAACTAAAGGTGACATTATTTCTATACCTTAATTTCACCAAAGTCTATTAGTACGAAATAGCGATATTAGATTGATATACTTACTTAAGCACATTCAAGTATTTTTAAAATTCTATAATAAAATTAATAATTTTTTCGTTCATTTAAATGTTTTATTTTATCAACATGTGGTTAGTCCAAGTGGTAAGGGATACGGACACCATAAGCAAGTGGTCATGGGTTCGAATCCTAACTCTTGTAGTATTGTATGGAGAAAACCTGGTTGAGAGTGGAGGACCCACCTCGTGTGCCCAACAAGTTTCTCGACGGAGATTAGTCATTACTAACGGTGGTAGATACTTCGTACCTATGTCATGGTTACCAAAAAATGTTTGTTATTTTTGTATAAAAAAGTGTTTGTTAAATTTAAATTCTTTATATACGACTCATCTTTCTTCTAAACATATATTGAGTTTAATTGCTATACACTGACAGTGTAAAACATTTTTACACAGACGTTCAATTATAAGTTGCCACATCAGTAAAAAAATTTGACTCTTATCCTAACTACCTTAAAAGTCATACATACCATAATTGGTGATTGGTTGTCTATGTAAAAATATTTTACACTGTTAATGCATAGCAATTAAACTCTAATACATTATCTGAGTGAAACTTTGCGATGACAAATGTGAATAAGTTCGGAAAAGTTTGAGATTAGCTGCCTAGTCATGGACTGATTGAACATTGAAACAACAAAGAGAAATAATTGACTTTGGGGTTTTATCTTGATGTATATGATTGACTTTGGGGGTTCTCTTGCTAATGTAAATCGTTGGGACTAGCTTCAAAGGGTCCCTTGGTTATTTTCTTCTGGCCTGGGTGGATCTATGGCTTTTGTAAAGTGCATACTTATCTTTATGTTAGAGATACTATGAGTTTTACATATGGCATGTTCTTCTTTTTTAATTATTCTTGTATATAAGTTTGAGTATCTCTTGTATTCATATCAATATATATCTTTTGCTTATAAAAAAAAAAAAACAAAGAGAAATAATTATTTTATCCACCGATCAATATAGCTATCATCATTATATGTAAAATAGTCATACCATACCAGCTATGGTTGAGTTTTCGTGTGATGCATGTTCCACACGGAATGCCTAAAATAGAAGAAAGTTGTTTTAATTAATTAATACGATTTATATTAGCAGAATCTTAATTTGAGCCACATATGCACTATTTTTTAATGTAAATATACGTAGGACACCTAAAGAGGACACAAACGCAGATGCAGCTATTAGAAAAATAGTAAACTATGTATCCTCCAACTATAGTAGAATTTAATTAATTTCCTCCTTTTAAATTGCTTAAAATCAACACAATTCTAGTATCCCACTTGTTAGCGAGGCCCGTGTGCGAGTCCCATGTAGTCTGTAGATGACTCGAGAGGCACTTCCTGCCTTATTATATATGTGCCTGGCCGAATTTTGCATCCCAGGTGTTGACCTCTCCACGAAGAAACGATTTTTTTTCTTCCTGATCTCCCCAATTGAATGTATCCATCAATAAACATGGTATGCCAAATTGCGAGTCAATCATATAATCATTATGCGAAGAATTTTGGGTGGAATGCGAGGCGCATGGGGCGTGGAACAGGTAGACTGGTAGATAAGATCATGGATAGACAATTTATATATAGGTATTCTATTTAACATTAATATTAATATGTATAATATTACGTGACGTTGTGTTAAAAATGTATTAATATAAAAAAATAATACATTTTTAGTACATATCTAAAATAATACCATTATATATCAACATTAATGTTAAATAAAATATCTAAAAATAATATAATGAATAATATCTATCTAAGAATTTATGGAACCGCTAAACCAAACTAAAAAGACACGCATGAAATGAGGCAGGTAAAAAAAACACTACACCCAAGACTAACCTTCATTTATTTAAATTTAAGATATTATATAATTTGGCTACGTCTTTTTAATATCATTCTCTCCAGAATTTGGTTAAAAAATGGCAGAAGAGAAAGAATAACTTCGTCTGTAGGCTAAGAATTATGAGAGCCGTCCGATTTGGGTTTGATAATGAAGTGAAAGATTTGAGCGGTGATGGAGACGTATTTGATGAAATGAGCGACGTAGATGCATGTTGAGGGGTGCAGTACTGTATTAATTTTCCACAATGGGTAGATTGCTTCATGGACATTTTAAAAATGGGAAGAAAACCATCTTAATTAATTATGGGAATTGAGAAAGTACCACCGGGTTTTCCGGTGCAAGGACGCCTAAGCAAAAGCTGGTGACATGACACGTGGAGGAATGGTGTCCGTTGGATGGTCAAAGCACGTCTGTGATTCACTCTTCCCGGCCGAGATTTATTGAAACTGATAGAGAACTGTAGTAGGCGAAGTGGGCAGGGATAGATTTTCATGTTCCCCCACGCACTCTCACTCTCACTCTCACTCACATACTCCAAATAACACACACAGAGAGAAAGAGGCACCACATAGCACAGCAACAAAGCCAGTCTGAATTCCTCTCTCTCTGTGTAGGATACAGTCTAAAGTCTAAACTACAGAGAGAGAGAGGGGGGGGGGGGGGAGAGATTGGTGACCATAATTCATAAATGAGACTAATTATACAGTAGAGTAGATGGGTGCAGTTACCATGGCGGCGTAGCAGAGGCTCTAATTCCGTGCCATAATTGCTTCCTGGGAACTGAAGAGAATTCATCAATATCCTGTCTTCTTTAGTGATTTTATTCTTAATTATAAGCTACTAGCTTTTGTTTTTAATTTCTTTTTTTGGTTGAGAAACAGTTTTCTCAAAAGCTGAAAAAAACCAACCAGTCCCAGAACATCATATTTGAGACGCCCCCACACAACACAACACAATAGTCACACAGTGAGAGAGTCAACATTATTAATCGGTTGGGTCAACATTATTAAGCAAACCTATTAGTGTTAGTGTCTATTACTGTCCGTAGTTGAAACAAACGCTTATTTTGCAACTTGAAACCCACAAAATTAATTTACAGCTGTAAGTAGAATATTTCAAGATTCGCGAAGGTTCTGCTATGGATATTATCTCTGAATTGAGGATCGTTTCATCAGCTTTTGGATGCAACAACAAATGGCCGGGTTGTTCACTTTAGGTGGAAGGGGAGGAGGAGGGTCACAAAACAAGGAAGAAGAAGTAGCAGCAGAAAGAGAAGATAACAACAACAACAACAATAGCCTATTCTTGTTCAGGAACGAGGAGATCTACAACAAGGGGTTCGAGATATGGCCTCCTCAGTCCTCCTATCCCCAACACCAAAACTTGAACAACTACTACTCGTTTGGGGTGGGTCCTAGTCGTAGGAACTCTTCCTCCAACAACGTTGACGACGACGTTTCCTTCTGTGACGTCGTCTCTGATGAGTCTACGAGATTTGGATTAACGGTAATGAGGTCTGGAAGCATAGGAAGCAGCAGCGGCATTAACTGTCAGGACTGTGGGAACCAAGCTAAGAAAGACTGTGCACATCTCAGATGCAGGACTTGCTGTAAGAGCCGAGGGTTTCAGTGTCAAACCCACGTCAAGAGCACTTGGGTTCCCGCAGCCAAGCGCCGTGAACGACAGCAACAACTCGCTGCGTTGCAGCAGCAGCAACAACAACAACAACAACAACAATTGCGGAGAGACAATTCTAAACGACATAGAGAGAATCAAGGTGTGGACTTTCTTGCCTGCGCTCCCACACCCGTCACCACCACAGGTATATATAATAATAAAGTGTTTTTGTTCTATAGGAACGATATCATGTAGTAATTACAATTAATACTAAAGAAAAATGAGTATTTGAAACTTTGGTCTCAAATCCTTCTTGATACTATGTAGTTTGGACTTAGGTTAGGTCCATCACGAATTTTCAAATATATAACAATATTGTTAAAGAAAAGAAAGATGTGCAGTGGGATATTGAGGAATGGTAATCTTCTACGACTATACCTAACTTACTGATCCATATCATTTTTTACTGTGAAAATGAAACTCCACTCCAAAGTCACTTATCACTGCACCCTGTCCTTGTTTTTGCTGTCTCTCTCTTTACTCTCTTTTTCCATATTCCATCACTGTTTTCAAGTAAAACTGACGAAATTATTAAGTTCCATCCATGTGAGCCGTTGATTAGCCAGATTTATTGCAACTGGTTCCTTTCCTTTTTCTTTTTCTTTTTTAGTTTTTGTAATAAAGGAAAAATAAGGCTATAGCATCTGTGCTTTACATGAATATGATTTAATTAGTTGATTATTACTTAGGGTTGGAACTGGGAGCACAATTCCCTTCTGAAGTGAACTCTCCAGCGGTGTTTCGGTGTGTGAAAGTGAGCGCAGTGGACACTCCAGAAGAGCAGTACGCGTATCAAACCGCTGTCAACATCGGAGGGCATGTTTTCAAGGGAATTCTCTATGATCAAGGCCCCGAAGGTTCTTACACTAACAGTGCAGTTGTAGAGGGTTCCTCTGGTGGAGGAGGTGAAGCTCAACAACTTGGTCTCATAACTGCTGCAACCACAGTCACAACCGCCGGGAACCCGTTTGACCCTTCTTCACTTTACCCTGCTCCCATGAATGCTTTCATGGCTGGTACGCAATTTTTCCCACCCCCAAGATGATCCTAAAGACGCGTCTTTCTTATCTCTTGGAATAACAATTGATCAACTAAGTCTTGTTTTTACTTTTTCTTTTTAGTTCTTGTCAATGCCTCGTATTAGAATTATTGGTTATGGAATGGTTGTTCTTCCATCGGTATATCCATCTTAGGGGAAAGTAGTTAGGAACTAAAAAAATTGATTATGAGGATGATTCTGGTGCATGAAATTAAAGGGCCCCGGGATGTTTGTTTTGTGTTATCCGAATGTCAATTCAGATTTTCATTGTTATTTTGATTTTATCGCTGGACTCATTTTTCAATTCTAGAGCATATATATATATATATATATATATATATATATATATATATATATATATTGATATTGATTTTGCTGTGAGTGTGGTGGGGCTGTGGTGTGTTTTCCTTGGCACAGACAGCATTTGGATATGTGTGCATTATTATGTTAAGTTTTGTTATTGGTGGGTGATTTGATTTCTTTATAGTATTTTTCTTTTTCTGGGTTAATATTGAGTGAGCTTTCTGGTTGGTGCTGAACTCGAAGCTGCTTTTTCCCGTTTATCCGTTTGCTTGCCGGATCAAAATGGAACGAAATAGGTTTCGTGTTTGGTTAAGCATAGAATTTTAAAAGCATTTTTTTAACTCCTTTACATGATTTCTTGGGAGAAAAGGCCAAGGTATGCTCCATCTTTTCTTTGTCTCTCATGCATTGCCAATTGGAAACTGGGCATCCCAGCAGTCCAGTCCAGTCTCTAATGTGAAACTACTGGCATGGATGCTCACTTTCTATACCTTTTTCCTCCACAATCGATATCGATATCTGCACATAATTATATTACGTATAAATGGAGAATTACAACTAACATTTAAACCAACTACTTCTCTGAAAAACAATAAAATTTAGCCACTGGAATAGACATCCATGATCCATGGATGTGACTTCCATATGCTAGAGTTGGAAAAGTCTTCTTCCTTGGTTCATAACGTTTATTGAATGCTTCTAAAAGTATGTGCATGTGATGTATGTTATATGCATATAAGTGTCTACTGCCACCAATGATATAGGTCAAGGTACATACGATATGATAGGGTTAATGACACCTTCATAGACTGCTTGTTTTAGTTTATAAAAAAGTATCAGAACTCTACAGAAAATTTCCCTAGTTTTGTAATAACTGGCCCATAACATGTGCTACACAACCTTCAGCTGATTGAGACATACCAGTATCTTTCTCTTTCATGTATCATGTATGCTTTTGTTTTGTATTTATAACCTCATTCCATACTTTTTTTCTTTCTCTCTTTATTACATTCCCCCTCAAATCTCCTCCTCTTGATTCTTTTTACTAGTGGAATTGATCGTGTTTATGGAGAATTTGTGTTTAACAGAAAGTTGCATCTCGTTGCCTATACCCTGTACTCCCTTCCTCCGTATATTAGGAAATCAAATAATAATGTTATTCTTCTGCTAGGACTTCACGGACAATCTTCGATCAGGATTATATCAGGATCAATTGAAGATTAAAGTTGACGGATCTGGATTCCCCGCAAGGGGGAATTCACGCATTTATATAATCTACCATCATTAGATTTGCTTCTCTTATATTCCTAACCTTTGTTTTGTTTTTTCTCAAAAAAAATAACAAAAGGGTATAAATAGAGAGAGATAAAGATACCTTACTGCAAGGAATCCTCATCCAAAGTTGACTCGATTTTATGCTTTTTGGAGGACACATCGAGACGGGGAATAAAAGAGAGTTAAATCTATAATTGTAGCTCAAGTCTAGTCACTTCTGTTGGCCACATGCATGGAGAGAGGAGAGAAGAGAAGAGGGAGCAGGGAAGAAGAAAACAAAATAGAAAGTTAGTTATGAAAACCATATCTTCTAATACTTCAGTTATGCCGAAAAGGATTGCATAAAACGTTAAGTTTTGCTAAGCTGGCTTATGCTCAGAAGCATCACAATAAAATCACTCAAAGCATGAGCCTTAGACGGGAAAAGGCAATTCACACATGCACAAATAAATTAAGATGAAATGATGTTGCATCAATTACAAAATGAACTATTCTAATGACAGCTTAAAAATTAATTGATGTCCAAAATTAACCGTAAGCTAACTGCTGCTTGAAATTCAAAAAAAGATAGACTCTATTTAGATTCTTGAATTTCCATTTGTTTTTATTGAAAGATATGAGATTTAATAGGAATGTTAGCCATGCATTTTTAACTTTTTAGCATAAATGTTGTGTTACTATTTTTTTTTAATAATAAATACTGTATATATAGGAAATATTCTTGATCAAACAAAATATATAGGAAATAGTTATTATGATTTGAGTTTCGAATCTTCATCCAAACTTTTTAAACATATGCATAGAACGTTATAATAAGTAGAAATTCGACTTGAACAAACTTATGACCATTATCACATACAGGACACGGATGCCAACAATTGGCAGATGGTCTGTTATTTAATTTTTCCGTACTATATCGTGAGTTTGCTTCACAGTGTGTTTTTTTATAAAAAAAAAAAAGTAAAACAAGGTCGTGATCTGGGGTACTAATTGATTTGCAAATGATAGCATATCAAATACTTGATGATTATGAACTTCAGATTTGGAATGTTAGAAAGTTTTCTGGTATGCATTATCTCTCACCTGGAAACTATTCATTCTTCACGCTAGAGCAAGGTAATAGAAGCCTAGTTGAAAATTTGTGAAGAAACAAGGACAATATCTAATTAAATTAATGGCAGGTAATAGAATTGTATATTGTTTCTTTTTGTGGGGTGGTCAAATTTTTTAATATAAAAATAATATGAATTTAATTGATATGAACTGTTAATGTAAAAATTTCTTACATTATAAATTAATCATAAATTATCATATCAGAAAAATTATTTAACTTTTATCCAAATTATCTTAAAAATCACTCATACCATAATTTCTAATTGATTAATAATATAACAAATTTCACACTCACGGTACATAACAATTAATTTCAAATATGAATGACACCCTTAAAATTAGTGTAAGTAATTTTAGGTGATTTGTGAGTGATACTTTTATCTTGAAAAGACTTAATGGCTAAGGATAAAAAGTTGATGTAATTTTAAAGAGAAAACCTCCATAAAGATGAAATTTTTGTAGCTTCAATATATTCACTTTAAAAGCATTAATTATGTATATTATTTTGAAACTTTGATAAAATTATAGAGTTTAATTTTCATACAATATTAGTGTATACTTTTTATATTGTCAATCAATCACAAATCATATATGTGTGACCTTTAAGGTAGTTGTGATAAGAATCCAACACTTTTAATGATGTGACAATTTATGATTGGTTGACAGTGTAAAAAATCTTTACATTGATAGTAGATAATGTTTAAATCCAAAATTATATTAATTTAATTGGTATGTACTGTCTGTGTAAAGATTTTTTTCATTGTCAAACATGCATAAATTCTCGCATTATAAAAAATGTTTAACTCTTATAATAACTATCTTGAAAGTCACATATAAGATGCTTTGTGATTGGTTTAATAGTATAAAAAACTTTACATTAACCGTGCATCAAAATTAATCTCAAATTATATAATTAATTATAAACTATGAGCAAATTAGTAGCTCCCCCAATATTTTTAGTCAAGATCAGCCACTTCCTCCACCAATAACAATTTATCATTTAAAAAAACAAAATCACAACTCATTAATATTTGAGTTCATTTTTAAGCCAAAAAAAAAAATATTTGAGCTCATTCTCAGTTTTTGATTGGTGGGGAATAACAAGACACCATTGTTTTGGATATTAGATTTTTGTTCTTGTTCTTATGCACGGAAGACGGTACTGTTGACGTTTAAGATTTATTTTTATTGAAAAAAAAAAAACTTTAACTCCACACATGACACATAATTAAGAAGAGGTCATTCCTTGCTACAAAACTGTAAACTCCCACAGGGATAAATAGACCCACACGATTATTTTCACTATTCACGATAATTAAGGTTATGGATTCAAATGCAGCAAAGGAAGATGTCATTCCTTCTCTAGGCAAAGTATTATCTGTTCAATTAATCGCTTTAAAGTATCGAGTGACCGTACACACACCATTTCAGGTTGGAAAAAGTTTGTTTAAAGTGAAAAAATGACTTAAAGTAAGAAAGTATGGATATATTTATCCTTGATTAGTTAAAATGCATTAAGATATCAACTCACTTTAACTAATCAAATATATATATCATTACTTTCTCACTTTATACTTTTGTTCACTTCAGAGTAGCCTAATCTTTTCAGGTAGACATGACCTACAGACATGTCGAAATTGGGTCATCTTTCTATGTAACATGTTTATCTTGGAAAAAATTTTATGCAGTCACAAAAATCCAAACTCTTTTATAGAAAAATAACTTATATATCAGATATATATATATATATATATATATCCCTTAAATGAAAAAAAAATTATTTTAGGGAAAAAAATATTTGATAGTTATGATCATTGATTTTTAATAGAATTCATTGAGAGATTGATATATGTAACTTAATTCAAAAATCATAACAAAAATCATATATAGTATTATGCAAGGGATAATGATTAAATAAAGTCATCCACAACATGATGACCATAGGATTCAAACTCTTGAGAATGCAAGTGAGATTCGTCAAAAGTTGCATTTTACTTCCGTTGTAATGAATTATTTGATTTAAGAGTATAAATTGAGTTGGATTGACCCATCAACCCAATAAATTAAATTTAACCAATTTAGTTGATTGAATTTAATTTATACTATTATAGTTTTGAATTCGAGTAACTTGATCCGTCCGATCAGAGTATGCTCCGTAAAGTTAGATTTTTCTGTCTTCCCATTTTTTCATATTCTGATTTAAGTCCCATTTGTTAGGTTTTTATACAAAAATTTCATTTTATATAAAAAATTTAATCAAAATAGGATGATTGGTCCTATACGTTTATTTAAATTTTCACATCGGTTCCATAGTTTTATTTTTTTTCAAATTTATCCTATACGTTATGTTTCGTTTTCACGTTAGTCATTTTCGTCAATTTCGACCTTACGGGATCATATAAAAAGCCACGCGTAGGACTAAAACAATGCCATGTTAGGTCAAAACTGACGGCGTTAGGTCGAAATTGACGGAAATAACTAATGTAGAAACGGAATAAAACGTGTAGGACCAATTTGAAAAAAATAAAACTTATGAGACCGATGTGAAAATTTAAATAAACGTATAGGACTAATCAACCTATTTTGCCAAAAATTTACTTCTAATATTTTACACTCTTGTTTAGTTGATGTTGAGAATGACTCAAAATCACAAGTTTTTGTCAGAGTAATTCGTTAAGTGAATTTATCATTTTAGCTAAGCGAATTTGAGCTAGCTAAACGAAAACAGAAGTTTCTTCAGGTATTCGTTTTTGTCACAATTTCGCTAAGCGAATGGAATTTAGCTAAGCGAAATTATCAGTAATAGAATCAACCAAAACTGTTAGAAATCAATTGTGAAAGTTAAAGAACTCCAAGATTTGCACGGATTGGAACTTCAGCAGGATCAAGAACGTCAATTGGATTGATGACTCATCAAGGAGCTATTAGTGATTGATGTATAGGTATATATATACATATCATGTAATAGAGAGAAATTGAGATGAGAGAAGGGATGAGATGTAATTAGGATCAATGGGTTTGAGAGAAAATAAAGAGTGAAAATATACTTGGAGAATTGTTGTATGTTCATCTTGGGATGAGGCATGGTATAGACAAGGACCATGGGTTCTCTATTGTTCTCTTGAATGGAGAAAGGCTAGAAAGTGCTTAAGAATAGAAACTACAATCTTGGGTAGATTCTTGGAAGCATGTGGGAAGCACATAGGTGTACAAGGATGGAAGGTTGTGGTGAGGTTTTTATTGGAAAGGCTTGGTGTAACCTTTCGTTGATCATAGTGGAATCACTGCACTCTCCTGTGGATATAGGTCGCATTGATCGAACCACGTAAATCCCGGTGTTCATCTTTCTTTACTTGTTTTGTTTCTTGCTTATCGATTATTCTTTGTTCTAGTTATTTGCATTCTTCTTGGTGCGTTTGTTTTCAAACTTGCATGTTGGTTCGTGACCCAAATTTCACAACAAGTGGCGCCGTTTGTGGGAACAACGAAGTAATGCGGTGGAGAAATCAAAGCAAGAACGGAATGGAGTAAGGTTAGAAATTGCTTAGGAATAGAAACTACAATCTTGGGTAGATTCTTGGAGGCATGTGGGAAGCACATGGGTGTACAAGGATGGAAGGTTGTGGGGAGGTTTATATTGGAAAGACTTGTTGTAACCTTTTGTTGATCATAGTGGAATCACTGCTCTCTCCCCTGGATGTAGGTCACATTGACCGAACCACATAAATCTCGGTGTTCATCTTTCTTTACTTGTTTTGTTTCTTGTTTATCGATTATTCTTTGTTCTAGTTATTTGCATTCTTCTTGGTATGTTTGTTTTCAAACTTGCATGTTGCTTTGTGACCCAAATTTCACAACAGTTGAGTTTTTATTAATAAATAGAACCTAAAAAAGTTATAATTTTCAACGTTGGTTTAACTAATGTTTTTGTCCCTATATGGAACACACATTTTTAATTTGTTCCGTATACCTAAAAGAATTGGGAAATCGATCCCTACATGTGCAAATTTAGCAAATTCGGCCTTATTTATATGTGACATACATTTTTATTTGGTTCCTATACCCAAAATGTTTTTAAATCAGTCATACATATGCAATCGAAAATAATTAATTTTGTCCCAAGTTTCAAATGGCGTGGATGCTTATTGTATAAAAACTCATTTTTCCCTCCAATCTTTAGGAACAGAAGCAGAAACACAAACGTCAAAGAGCCAAACCGTGAGTGAGGGAGAAAAACGATGGAGAATGTGAAGGAACCTGTTTGAAACATAAGAAGGGGGGGTTGAATTGTGTTTTAGAGAATTTTAAATTCTTTTCGTAAGTAGATAATGTTTTTCTCAAGATTGGACGCTAAAACGATTGAAAGCAAAGAGAACTCTTCCAAACACCACGTTGGACGCTCACTTAGTTTTGACTAAGACGGAAGACAGCGTAATGAAAGGCAATTCAATCCCAGTTAGTTAATTAGATAATAAACTAAAATAAGAGTAAGGGAGAGAAAGGAACACAAAGATGTTATCCTGGTTCACTCTTCACCAAAACGCTACGTCCAGTCCTCTCTACTTGAGAGCTTTATCCACTATAACAAAAACCTTTTGTTACAAAGTATTCAACACCTCTTCAGGCAGTATTCTCAACCTCTTCAGGTTCTCTAAGTATTCTTTTACAGACAAGCCTCTTCAGGCTCAACCAAACTAAGGTTTTGAAAAAGGTTGTTCTACTAACTCACTAAATGTGAGAATTCGAAACTAAAGCTTAGACTCTTGAAAACAACTCTACACAGAGAGTAATATGAAAGTTAGAATCAGAGTAGCTTTTCTAGCTTTGCAAGCTTTGAGATTTTCTCTTTTATCTCAAGAAGGATTTTGAATTGTTTTGTGTTGCTTCACTTCTTTTTGCTCAAGTTCAGTTTTTTTTTGTTCAGCGTTTCTTCATCTTGCACTTTCAAAAGATGAAGGTATATATAGCCTCTTTTCTTTGGGCAGTCTTCAGTCTTCAACGGATGGAAAAGGATCCGTTCTGATGAGCATTGAATGCATTTGATCCGTTGAGTCTGATAGCTTCTGAAGTTTCTGATCAGCAGAAAGGACTATCAGGGAGATAGCTAAAAGTGGTGCCGACATATCCTCTGAGTAGAAGAAAGTTGCCTTTTGTTTATCCAAAACAAGAAGGTCAACTTCTTTAGGTGATAGGGACATTCTGGCTTGTGCTTTTCTTTTGTACGAATCTTACAGAGAATGTTTTGTCCCACTAGTATAAGCCTTTTACATGGAATAATAATTTCAAATGCTTTTACAAAGATATTCGCGCTTGAAATGTAAAAGACATTTATTGGACTAGCTATTACAGAAGGTAACCAAAAGAGTCTTTGGACTCAATGGTTCTATAAACTATCGTCCAGTCGTAAACCAGGAATAGGTGTTGGACGAGATAGAGTCTTTGGACTATGTTGGACGAGATAACGTCTTTGGACTATATTGGACGAGACAAAGTCTTTGGACTATGGATAATCTTTGGACTCAATTTAGATTTGTCCTGCACACTTAATATAACACGTTAGTCCATAACCAATCTTTGTTCATCTTAAATTAGCTCTTTGTTAACATCAAAACTTAAGAGATTATCTGGACCATGACCACTTTGGTTCCAACAGAATGCACTACATTCGGTCCATGCACCACCATAAATTGTTAGACATTACGTCGCCCGTAGAAGCATACGTCTGCACGCTCTGAAATATGATTTAAACAATTTTAAATTTAAAAACTTATTTCAACGATGATAATAATAATCACAAGTATTGTTAAAAATATTCTATAAATAATGCATGAATATTTGAAAACGAATCTAACTTTTTGTCATGATTTAATACTTTTTTAAAAAAAATCACTTTTAAAGTATCTTATACTTACTTTTTTATATGGCAAACCAATTAAGGAAAGTGCGTTGCCATGGTACCCTTGAAAAGTAGAGGGTTTGAATATCCTATGTCCCGTCAGAATGCGTTACCCCAATTAATAAAGTCATGTCAATGTTAAATGAGACTAAATTTTCACTATCTAATTGGTCCAGATAGATAAAAATATGTTACCCAACGGTAGCATACAATCTTTCTTAAGCAAATGGAGTTTAACTAATATGTTGATTTGGGTAATAAAAAGTTGTTACCAAAATAGTTTTTGCACCGTTTATTGCATGGCGAGGTGAGCGTTAGGACGAAAGGAAGCATTATAAACCGCGGGATGGAAGTAGCGGCAAGGCAACATTTGATTTGGTGCGGCCGATAATTGTGAAGGAAAAGGAACTGTACGTTTTTTTCAAAAAACAAATATAAAGCAAAAGCATATTCATTCATTCATTCCATGCTTGAGCATTTTCGGAATCGATCGAGATGGGGAATGAAGGTTGTTTCCCGACGATGGATCTGCTCCGATCGGAGCCTATGCAACTGGTTCAATTGATCATTCCAATCGAATCAGCTCAACAATCCATCTCTTACCTTGGCGATCTAGGCCTCTTTCAATTCAAAGATGTATGTACGCCTATATATATCCCTCATTTTCAATCCTCATTACTCTCGTTTTGGATTCTTTTACTCTGGAACGTGCTTTGCTATTAGCTCTTACTCTTTCTATTTAGGTTTTCAAATTTAACTTTCTATTCTTTTTGTAATCCTTTTTCACGAATCTTGATTTTTTGAGTCGAATCTATGCTTGGACTGCTATCATGCTCTGACTCACATTTTTAAATGACGTGTCCTGATTGAATTTTGTTTTTGTTTTTCCTACATTGATGAGTCGTTCGTGTTTATATCAAATTTCCAGCTTAATGCAGATAAAAGCCCATTCCAACGGACATATGCTGCTCAGGTACCTTGTTTACATCTTTGTCTGTGTAGTTGCCTTTATGTTGAATGCGTTGTGTCATTGAAGAGGTTAAAACTCTATAATGCCTGCAGATCTTGATGAACTGCTAAATAATTTTTGGTGTCCATGCATTATGTGCATGGCCTTATTGAGATTTTTCAGTTTTGTTGTTACGTATGCACAGGCACACATGGTGCACCGTGCACCCATTACATGCTGTCATTTTTATGCAGTTTCAGGTTTCAGTTTACTGTAAGCAGCTTTTAAAACTCACATATGAATAAAGAAACTAAAGAAACTTAGAGAATATACTGAATATACCTCATCGATTGAATGAATTGATTGATCAATAAAGAAAGCTCCTACTCTTATATAAGATTCTAATACGCAAGGTGCACCACTACTTAACAAACTGCAACCCTTGTAACAGAATTAACAAACTAACACATATAACTAACAGTAAGTAATCATTATTCTATTATATCCTGATTGACTATATCATGATCAGGATTACTAGCTAATAGTTTTTGATTTGATCTCAGGAAGTACAATTTAGATCTTTAATGTTCTGTGCTGGTGAACCTAGGAATGAAAATTTAATTTCTTATGTTGATATCTTACACACAGGAGAGGAGAGAACTCCTTCAATCAAATATATCTAGGACTCTACTGGGTATAATGAGCCTGTTCTGTTTTACTTTTTCTGACCTGAGGTGTTGGTGAGGCTGGGTGACAAGTAGTATCTGGGCATTTAGGCAACTTTTGGCTGCAGGATCAATTTAGAATTTAGAATTTAGGTTTTTCATGCAACATTGAAAATGTCAATTTCGGTGCTCCTCGTATGTTTTGAGAGGCTACCAGCATATTCTACTACGTCACATTTTATAAAATTGATTTACTAAACTGGAAAACTTACCACCATTTTGCCATGTAGATTAAAAGATGTGGGGAAATGGCACGTACGCTACGGTTATTTAAGGAACAAATGATAAAGGCAGGTGTATCACCCTCAACGCTGTCAACAAGAGACAGTGATGTTGATCTGGAAAGTCTGGAGGTTATTATGTGCTCTGAAACTTTTATCACTCATTCTTCCCTTTAAGAATGCAGTAACATGTAATGTAACTTTTCTTCATGGCTAGATGAAACTTCGAGAACTTGAAGGTGAGCTACTCGAGATTAATGCCAATAATGAGAAGTTGCAACACACTTACAATGAGCTATTAGAGTATAAGCTTGTTCTAGAAAAGGTATGGTTTGCTAAGCTCAACATTGCCCCAATTGCCATTATAATACTTAGGTTTACTTTTCTGTTGATTTTTTTTGTGTTTAACTAATACTTAATGTTAGTACAGATGCAAACTTGCGTGATGTATTTAATCGTATCGCTTGGTTGTAAAGAGCTACTGAAGTCAAAGTGATTATGTACTTTTGTTCTATCATTTCAGGTTGGTGAGTTTTTCTCTTCTGCACAAAATACTGCTGTAGCTCACCAGAGAGAGCTCGAAGTTCAGACAACTGTTGAAGGGTCTATTGACAGCCCATTATTACTGGAACAAGTATATGCCAGAGCTTTGTAATTTCTGTTTTTTACTTTACATTTTTCGGCTATTTCTCCTGTTGACTTTGCTTAGCAAATTTATGTTCTGTAGGAGACGACAACATATCCGTTAAAGCAGATTAAGTTGGGGTTTATCAGTGGTCTTGTTCCTAGAGAAAAATCAATTTCTTTTGAAAGAGTTTTATTTCGTGCTACTAGGGGAAATGTGTTTCTGAAGCAAGCTGTGGTTGAACATCCTGTTCTCGATCCTTTGTCAGGAGAGAAGGTTATTCTAAAATCTTAAACTTATCTTTAACCTCTTGCAGAAGTTCAAATATACAGTTTGCATACTAGATCATCACACTTCCTCCTTTTATCATTTGCCACTAGAAAACTCCAAACTTTCATAAATGAATGAAGATGCTGCTTTGACATATTTATATGATTAGTTATTTTTTCTTCTGAAAATTCATTCTTCTATTGTTAATGGACACTTTTTCTTTCTTAATCTTTTTGGTTAATGAACTCATAACCTGCCTTTTTTCAGGTTGATAAAAATGTATTTGTTGTCTTTTATTCTGGTGAGAGAGTTAACAGTAAAATTCTGAAAATATGTGATGCTTTTGGAGCAAACCGTTATCCTTTCACCGATGACTTGGGTAAACAATTTCAGATGATAACAGAGGTACACTAATTTTCTTTTAGGTTTCTGCTTAGCTTTCAATTGTTGTTAACTAAATGCTTCAGACTGCTGCATCTTTCAGTTCTTGTTAATTACTAGTGAGAACTGCATACTTACTATGTTGTTTGGGCATTTCGGATGTCTGTTTTACATCTTTATTCTTTCTTAATTTCTGTAAAGCTATTGTTCGGTGTTGCTTTCCCGGTCAAATTTTCTTGTTTTTCTTATCCATGTTCAACAGTGTTTCCGCAATGACTAAAGTAATTTTTTCCTTCAGATAAGTGCACTTATCCGTTTTGTGTTTGTAGTTGATGCTTTATTAGGATTCTAAGTGTGATAAAGAAGTCTGTTGAGAAGAAATAGTAAAAGCGAAGGAAAAAACTTGTGTAAACTGTAAAGGCCAGTAGATTATGATAAAGTTAATTAACTAGAGAAATAATCTCATGTTGTTTGAAAAAATATTCACTGTATACAAGATTCAGGACCTTATGAGCTTCTTCAAAGTTCCGTACAAGCCCTACTTTGGCCATAGCACCTGTTCATCATAGTCTGGTTGTAAACAAGACACCGAAAATAATTATTCTATATTTTGAACTTGCTAGGTGTCAGGAAGACTTTCAGAATTGAAGACTACCATTGATATAGGATTGCTTCACTGGAGCACACTGTTGCAGACAATTGGACATCATTATGAGCAGTGGAGCCTTCTGGTTTGTTTGACAGTTTTGATTTAGTATTTCTAAGGATTATTACTTAAAAGGCATACATAGTCAATGTGAATATTTGTTTATATTTTCAGTTTTGCTGCTAAGCTTCTGCAACGAATTTTCATTCCGATACTGACTTTTGTTTTCTTAAATTTTAATTGATAGTTGAAGAAAGAAAAATCCATTTATCACACTCTAAATATGCTTAGCATTAATGTGACAAAGAAATGTCTCCTTGCAGAAGGTTGGTCTCCTGTTTTTGCAACAAGTCAGGTTTGTTCTTGAACTGTGAATTTAATTTCTGATCAGATGTGCATAAACCTAAATGGACTGCAATTTTTTATTGGCTGGCATAGCTAACTAATTTGAATTCTAACTTGTCAGATTCACAAAGTATTGCAGCGGGCAACTGTGGACTGTAACTCTCAAATTGGGGCGATATTTCAGGTTTTACAGACAAAGGAATCACCGCCTACCTATTTTTGCACAAACAAATTTACTTCACCTTTTCAAGAAATTGTAGATGCCTATGGGTAAGTTAGATAGTGCTTAGCATGTTGGTTCCAAAAAATTTCCTTTTTCTCCTCCCAAGTAGGTAATTTTGAACAGACTTGCACTGTAGAACAGAATACTTCTCTTACAGTCTCTCTCCACCTCCAATCTTATGGCTCATCAGTTATCATTTAACTTGTATCAGTAGATTTCACATTCTATTGCCAACAAGTTTTTTATTTGCTTCTTCATGTATGGATTGTCTGCTTAGAACTAAATACTCAATATTTAATACTTGACAGAGTTGCCAAGTACCGGGAGGCAAATCCGGGTGTATATACAATCATCACGTTTCCATTCCTTTTTGCTGTAATGTTTGGTGATTGGGGGCATGGCATATGCTTATTGCTGGCGGCTTTGTATTTCATAATCAGGGAGAAAAAATTTTCTAGTCAGGTACTTAACTCATGGGTTTTTGTATTCACACTGAATGCTTCCTCTTTTGTATGCTTGCATCAGTTTGTTTAATGTCAATGACAGAAACTTGGAGACATAATTGAAATGGCTTTTGGTGGACGCTATGTTATTATGATGATGGCACTCTTCTCAATCTACACCGGGTTGATATACAATGAATTCTTCTCCGTTCCATTAGAAATATTTGGACCATCTGCCTATGGATGCCGTGATCCATCATGCAGGTGGTTATGACTACAATTTATTCAACATATTTTTCCCTCTTATGCTAATTGTTCCCATTATATATATTTAGTATTTATTATTACTTTTTCAGGGATGCTTCTACAATAGGTTTAATAAAAGTGCGTGGCACTTATCCATTTGGTGTGGATCCTAAATGGCATGGTACTCGGAGTGAACTGCCATTTCTTAACTCTTTGAAGATGAAGATGTCAATCCTACTGGGAGTATCTCAGATGAATCTAGGAATCATATTGAGTTACTATAATGCAAAATACTTCGAAAACAGCATAAATATCTGGTAATAGCGAAAGACTGCTTTAGTTGAATGTGGTCTGTTGTTTATCTGTTTAGTGTTCACTGTTTGATTTACTAATGTTGTTTCAGGCACCAGTTTGTTCCCCAGATGATATTCTTAAACAGCCTGTTTGGCTACCTCTCACTTCTCATAATTGTTAAATGGTGCATTGGATCACAGGCTGACCTGTATCATGTGATTATATACATGTTCTTAAGTCCAACTGATGATTTGGGTGAAAACCAGCTCTTTGTTGGCCAAAAGTTCCTTCAAGTAAGAAATTTCAAATTTGATTTAGCTTTGTTTTGTGATACTGAACAGATGGTACATATTGACTGTCCACTGTTTCATTACCGCTAGATTGCGTTACTACTGTTGGCACTTGTCGCTGTACCATGGATGTTATTGCCAAAGCCCTTTCTCCTGAAGAAGCAACACCACGAAGTATATACTCTAAAGTCTAAACTATTATTTTGATATTTTTTGTTTTTATTTCTTCCTATTAAACCCTACTTTAATTTTTATTATCATACTTCTTCAGAGGCATCAAGGTCAATCTTACTCTTTGCTCTACTACAAGGATGACCCTCTTGAATCAGAGTCGCATAGTATTCCCCATGACCATGAGGAGTTTGAGTTCAGCGAGGTTTTTGTGCACCAACTTATACATACGATAGAATTTGTGCTTGGAGCTGTATCTAATACAGCTTCATATCTACGATTATGGGCCCTCAGGTAAGTAGTTGAAAACATTTTATTCGATTGTGTGAATTTTGGTTACGGTGAATGAAAATTCATCATGGATATGGGCATGCTATTTCCTATTTCATGTATGGTAGGTGATGGTTCAGTTTGGAATACAATTTAGGCTTCGATAAATTGCATTTCATAGATGATCTGAAATATGGATCAGTGAAGGTCCGATGGACTTTGGAACTCTGTCAAGTCCTTAGGAATGGAAGAAACCTGGGACAAAATAAATGGATACAAGCTAGGAACCCATTTTTTTTACACTCTTTTATTGAGTTATATTATATATATCATACTCTCTCTTATTTTTAAATCATGCTTTAAAGATAATGTGAGATCTGACCCAATAAGTGTGTTAAAAGGAGTGTATGAAAAATGTATTGCTAGCATATGAATTTGCAGGTAGAGGGAATATATTGAAAAATTAGATGTGTTGCTAGAAACCATTAACTTATTACCATCTGACTTTAGTGACCTCATGAAGTGAATGCAGTGTGACTAGGTTTGATTGGATCAAACCATTTATGGTTGGCCAGTTGCTGAATCTAGTAAAATTAGGCATGGCATTGTATCAAGGTCGGAAACTTCCACAGTATCATTGAAATATGGAAGAATCCATGAAAGACATAGAAAAACCTATATCTAGTCACTTGCTGAAAATCTATATGAGCAAACATCTGCAAACTTACCGGTCAGAAAACCCAACCAAAAGCACTTTTTCATCTTGATTTGGTCCTCATATCCAGGCATGGCCAGCATTAGCGTGTTTGTACAATCAGTTCATTAAAAAAATGATCATCAGCTTTGAAGAAGATCTTGTCCTTTGTCTGAGCATGTTTCAGGATTCTTCCTTTTATTTTTTTTTTCAAGGGTTGGTTATTTTGAAATTCTTTTCAGGGTAGTTAAGTGACAAAAAGTTAAAAACTTATATGGTTTATTGCCGCAGATGCAAAAGTTGCAGCTACTTGTTCCAATTTATTCCCAACTTCTATGATTGAGCCTTGAACTTATATCTGTTTCCTATTAGAAATGCATCTGTACCCTTTCATTTTGATTTCTTCTTTGGTTTTTGGTCATGTTCAGTCTAGCTCATTCAGAGTTGTCAAGTGTTTTCTATGACAAAGTTCTACTTCTGGCCTGGGGGTAAGTTCTTTTAGTTGTTATGTAAACTGTAGGCTTTTAAGAAAGAGATTTGACATCTTAAAAACCCTTTATGTTTGTATGACTGATGCAGGTTTAACAACACCATTGTTCTCATTGTTGGCATTATTGTTTTTATATGTGCAACTGTTGGTGTGTTATTGTTAATGGAAACTCTAAGTGCTTTCTTGCATGCTTTGAGACTTCACTGGGTAGAGTTCCAGAACAAATTTTATGAGGGAGATGGTTACAAGTTCGACCCATTTTCATTTGCCTCACTTGCTGACGAGGATGAATTATAGTTGCCAAATACCATATAGTATGTATAGAAATATGTCAATAGTTGTACCTAAAAAAAGTCAATTTTACCTGAAGAGCCTGGCTTGTCTTGTATAAGAAGTTATCCCTAGATGTCACCCAATTTGTAGTTATACCATTTAATTTATTCATGTTGTCAACTGTGGTTTTTACAAGAACGCTGAAACCACAGAATATCTATCTTTCTTGTTTGTTGGCCATTGGCTGATAATCAGAAACTACAATGTTTCCGTTGTACGACAACACTGAATGTAAATGACAACACAGTTAAGTTGTTTAAGTGCTTCAGAAAGTGAGTTTGTACTTTATTTTTCATATAATTGTTTTGACTTACTAATTCGAATTATTACAAGACTATGTTATCATGTTAAATTGAAAAATATTTGTTAACGGCCAGAATAAGACACCTGAGTACATACCATATCCTATTTTTTTTTTTTTTTTTGTATGAGCGATATCCTAATTTGAAGGTAATTCAAGCGTTTTCATATATCATTTACTAAATTGAAATAAATATATTATATAAAATATTATTTAACTATCATGTATTAATTATTATGAGTATTCAAATATTGTAACCCTGTCAAATTGCATCTCCTTCAGCAAGTTTATCATTAAGTTACACTGAGCTGTGATAGAAGGCATCAAGGCAATATTATTAAATACTGAAATTTTTTCAAGCCTATTTCGTACTAGCCATAACTATCTACAAATAGCTACCTCTGGATAACAATTTGTAGTAAGACAACCTCGCATAAAAAATTAGAGTTATATAATACGTAAGCATGGGCATAGCAGTTTCCTACTCCACAACAATACATTGAACTAGTAACGATCCTTTCCATTTCTTTTGAGAAATGAAAGATTTCATTACTATAATTTTGGATGTATAAAAACATATATTTTTAAAATGAATGACATTTATTAGATTTTTATTTGCTTTATACATCCAAAATTATAATAATGAACCTTCATTTAAGAAATGGAGAGGATCTTTATCTACATTACACAACTTATCTACACAAACTCCAGTAGTGAAGTAACACACAACCACGATAAGGCATCCATGTATTTAATGGTTAGATATATGTAGAAGCAGCTACGGTTGTGACCATGGAATCCACCCCACACACATTGTGACCTCTGCAGATTTTGTAATAACCGTTCTCTCCCCATTTCTCCCCCCATGAGTTCTTTATGATCCAGTAAGGCTTTTCCTTGAGCCGAATGGGAGAATAACCACCGGCACCATAGCCCACTAGAAGAACCGCATGATCCAAATGCTTGCCACAGATGTATGGGCATGAGACGCCACCTATATATGTCTGCATATAAACTGCATTGATACCAACTGCACCATGCAAAGCAAAAGTCAGTATTTCTCCAATTTGTAATTCAATATATCTTGTCCTTTGAAAAAATGAGATAACCAAAGAATCCTGCAGATATTTTTTTTTAATTCCTTTTGGGGTTTAAGGATGTTAGGGGAATGAGGTACCTGCAAGAGGGCCATTCTTCACCAGATTTGCAGCAATTTGATCTTCGTCAAGGGAAACCACACTGAAATTAGATACAGAAGCAGCAATTTTGGTTTTGTCAAATTTGCAGGGGCCACCATCTTTTCCAGTGTAAGGGTAGTCCTTTTCTCGCACTAGTCCACCAGCCTTAGTTGTGTACTCAAATGCAGTGTTCATCAATCCACCATTACAGCCCGCGTCACATTCTCCATATTCTTCTGGATCACACTGGTAAATTTATAGACGTTAATTCATGATGCTTTACGAAATGCTATACCACAATATCATTAAGTGTGTGTTTGGATGTGCGTGATTTTGAATAAAATTAATTCTGTAAAATTGATTCCGTTACAATTGAGTTTGAAGTGAAATTCAATTTATGTGAAAACAAGTTTAATGTGAAAGTTAGTGTAAATTTTTTAGTAGAATAATTAGTTTAAAGGCAAAATCAATTTATTTTACATAACAGTAACCAAACACGTTTGACAAAAGGGGCAAGCACAATTTTGATGCTTTCCACCATAGAACCAAACACTCCCTAAGTTTGTAACTTTATGTCTTCCTATGAAACTTATGTTCAATTTCTAAAAAAAAGAGAGTATGGTAGATCAAATTGTCAATATTATAGGAAAATCTAGAAAGAGAGGGACGAAGTGAGAATAGGAAAGAGAAACCTCATGATCGCAATCGACAAGCTGTTGCTCACTAAGGCTGACTAGCTCGCCAGTGGTCAGAAAATGAGCTCCTTCCAAGGCTCCTGTAGTGCTAAACGACCAACACGATCCACACGCCCCCTGTTCATTAATCATTCCATAAATTCAATCACTCCATAAATTTCATCGATTAATAAATTAATGCATGTAGATTATATATACATGCCTGGTCCTTGACGGGAGTGACGGCTCCATGATCGCGCCAATGGAAATCTGTAGGGAGATCGTTGGTAGGGAGGATGGGAGCCTTGCGAGCGTCGGCGGGGAGACGAAGAGGCTTCTTAAGGCCGAGGAACTGGCGGCGGAATTCCGAGGGAGTAAGATCGGAGAACTTAGTCACGCCGTGGACGGCGGAGGGATCTAGCTTCTGATGGGACTTAGCTCGGAGCAAGTTGCTCTTGAAGACACCGAAGCGATAATCGTGTTCCTCCTTTGTGGCGTAAGTCTTCCCGAACTTGGCCTTGAATGTGGAGAAGTGATGCTCCGCGTTGAGCAAGTGATCCTCCGCGTCCGCCACCACTTGACGGATCAGAAGATCTTCGTCATCGTCGATTCGGGCGGTTACTATGGCGGCAGAGAAAAGAAGGAGTGCCAAAAATGAGTAACGAAAAGCCATTGAGGGAAAGGAAAGGAAAGGAAAGGAAAGTGATATTTTGTTAGATATTATGATGGCTTGGCTTCCTCCGAGAACATTGTGAATGAATGTAACCAGATCTCGACACGCGTTTCTCTATTACTGGGCCTCAAGCTCTTCGACGTGCCAGTGCACTCATCACATAACAGGTATCACGTGGCCCATTCCTCGTTTTTCCTTCTTCACCCTTGTTTTCGGACGATTCTTTTCAAGTTTTTCTCAAATGTAGTTAGATTAGATAAGGCAAAACGCCAAAACATATACACCCTGTATCGGAAGGCAGTTCCAGTTTATAGTAAATAATTTATACTGAATGAGAAAGTAATTTTATTTGATATGAGTATGTATCGTGAGTTTATAGCATTTTTTTACGAGCTTATAGCATTTTTTTCAGACGTTATTTATAGTAACGTTTGAGTTTATAGCTTATAGCATTATATTTTTCTTTCCATTTTTATCTTTATTATCTTCATTTAATTCTATATTTATTATTTTCTCTCTCTTTTATGTAAAATCATTAATGAAGATGTCTTTTTATGTCATGTTATATTTTTCAGCTAGTTCAACCGTTAGTTTTATCAAACACTTTCATAGAAAATAAGTTAGTTTATCCGCTATCCGTTACCTCATCCGCTATCCACTATAAGCTATCAGCTAGCTTATTCGCTAACAGCTAATTTTACCAAACAGGCTCATAACCTTTTTGATAAAATTAGCTATTAGCGGATAAGCTTGCTGATAATGGATAACTTATACCGGATAGTGGATGAGGTAGCTAATAGAGGATAGTGGATAATGTAGCTTATTTTCTGTGTAAATGTTTGATAAAATTAGCGGTTGAATTAGCTGAAAAATATAAAATGACATAAACGGACATATTCATTAATGATTTTACATAAAAGAGAGAGAAGAGGGTAAAGATAGAATTAAATGAAGATAATAAGGATAAAAGTGAAAAGAAAAATGAAACGCTATAAGCTATAAGCTCAAACGCTACTTCAAGTAACGTCTGAAAAAAAACGCAATAAGCTCGTGACAGAAGCACTTATCAAACGGGACTACTTTCTCATCCGTTATAAGCTATCTGCTATAAGCTCGTAGAAGTGTCGTGCCAAACAGGCTCATATACTTACACAAAATATAAACAAATTTAACCACATTCACACTTATTAAGATAATTAGTTATTCATATTTAATATTGTTAATCTAATTTAAAAGTTCACCTCCATTACCTAAATTATCCCTCTTTGTTAATTCACATTAATTGTATTGTATGAAAACTTGTTTCAATTAAATGCAATAAAATGAATGGCATTTTCGATATACTATCATTAAAAAGGACGCAAAAAGTCAACTTTTGCTTATATTTTGTTACAACTTAGATGAGTCAATTTTTGCTTATATTTTGTTACGGAGAGAGTAATAAATAGGATCATGTTAACCAATATCTTAAGGGCATTGGTTGGTTAAGGAAGCTAAAAATAATAAGTGTTTATTGGAAAACAAAGTGTATCACTTCTCAAAAAATAGAATGCATCGATTTCCAACAAAAAATTTCTTTTCTTAGTTTCTTAACTAATGTCCTTAGGATATTGGTTAGCATTCTCCTAATAAATATCTATATAATATTTATATATCTAAATCATTAAATCAATTATCTAATATTTAAAATATATATATAATAGATCTTCTCGAGACCAAATTCACCTAAACTTTTTGTTACAAAAAAAAATAATAGATATTTATTATATTTTTTTGTTCAATTGGGGTTAAAGGATACTCTCCGGCGAGAGGTTTCTGACTCGATTTCTTTGTGCAAAATAAATGTCTTGGGGAAGCACCTCACCTAAATCTCAGAGTCGTAGCTAACTTCCTACCATTTTAAGCACAAAAAAAAAATAGATATCTTAATTATTAAATTTTCTTTTTAGAATATTGTGTAAATTATTATAATTGTGAATAAAATAACTATATAATAAAATGGATCACTTGTACATTTTTTTTATAAAAGCGGTTTTAAAAATTAAATAAGTATTTCTCCTAAAATAAACTAAATCGCAAGTTCACATGCTTATTTTGTATTAGGCTACCAAACCAAACCGGCGTTGGCTTCAGTACTCCTTGTTGAAGTTGGAGGATGGATCCTCCCTGAAATTACCCACCGCCTTACCCCCATCCTTCACCTTTGAGGAAAACAATTATGCAACAAAGCCTTCACCAATACCACATGCAACATATGAGATAAAACCCACAAGTTACAAACAACAGGTTATCGAATGAGTTTTTAAATTTTAATGACCGGTTGAGACATTAGAGAGAGTATCGATACTCAACCTTCTCGATGAAGTATTGTAGAATTCGCCCGTGAAACCTTTTATAGGGTGTTTGAAGAAGATTATATTTGACTCAAACAACTATTTTTTCATGTAAAAGTTGTTTTATACTAAAAGTTTATATGTTTGGATAAATTAAATCAATCAAATAATTGCATCTCTTTCTCCAAAAACGCTGATTGTATACCGAAACTTTGGGCATTTTGTTTAAAACATAATCCGATTCTTTCATTACAATATTCTCTTTCCATCATCGTCCTCTAGCCGTTGAGCACTTGAGCATTTGTAAACGTGCAATTCATTGTCCTCCATTCAAGAAAGGTCTATGGTGGAAGTTTCACCGAAATAATAAAGAAAAGATTGAGTGGTGTTATATATATATATATATGGAAAGATCAACTTATACCTCAAAAAATTTACAACTATTACACCAAATATCAACTATTGAGATAACATAAATCTGATTGCTCTGGTTTATTCACTTGAAGAGTCACGTGCTCACCTCGTGACACATTTCCTTCCCATCGTTTCTTATCGCATAATGCTCTTCACCCAGCTTTCCACCACCAATTTCATTGTTTTTTCATCTCCCTTCCTAACCTTGGTCAGCCCAAGTCAAGCCACCACCTACCCTTTGTTTCTTTCAATTTCTCATTGTGAATTGTCAGCACCCATTGCAACAGCCACTCACCACCAACACAGTACTCGGCTTCGATTTCATCGTCGAATGAAGCCGTCGTCGCCGCCGCGAATATAAATATCAACGAGCATCCCAGTGGTAAAGCAGGGAATGAACATGAAGCAAAGGATGGAGATGGAGATGGAGATGGTGATGGAGTCACAATGGATGAAGAATGTGGGGACAAAAGGAATCACCAGGTGCAGGTGAAGGTTCGTGTTTTCTTGCGCAGCGGACCTCAGATAAACAAAGGACAATATTTGTCCCAACCGTTGCTTTCTGACTCACACAAACATTTCTTAGTTCTCACTTCTCACTCACCTTCTTTGTCTTTCTCTCCAAGGAAAAAAATTTATAAACAAAATGAAATTTTTGTGAATGTTCTTCACCCTGATTAGTCTCACATTTTAGTGATATTAAAAAGAAACTTGTATAACATTATCCTTGAGACCTTGACCATAGAAGAGCTTAAGGAATAATCAAAGATGAGCACAAGTGTTATCACCTAATTGTGATTCCAAAACATGCTGGACCCAAATGAGACTCAATGGTATGTTAGTGTGGCTAGCTAGCATTTTCTTTCATAAATTCCTCTGTTATGATTGGTCACACCATCACCTCTCCTTTATCACTTGGTCTTTTTTGTCTGCAACACCTGTTGGGCATGGAACAGAGACATGGTTAGAGGAGGTTGAAGAGGGTTTCAGGGTTACAGGTTGCAACTTTAGAGAAGAGAAAATGTGGGTGTAAACGGGAAAAGAGGGATCGAGAAATTGGAGAAAAGAAAGGAGAAAGTAGGCCACGTGACTCTTTAAATGAGCAATTTGATATATGGTTAAGATTAGGTGTAATAGTTATAAATTTAAAGGGATGTAAGTTGATCCCTATATATATATATATATATATATGAGAGTGAGTGTTTGTGATTTCAGCCTTTTAATTAAAAAGGGGTCAGATTAAAACAACCCCTTAAACACTTCACGTGACTCTGATCCCCAGTTTCTTATCCTTCATTTCTTTCGTTTCTTGCATCCACCGCCAATTCAAGAAAAAACTCAAAGCACCTTTATTTTTCTCCCTTTCTTTCTTGGCCAGTTTTATGGTAATGTCTATCAAATGGGCACTATGGGTGCTGTCCTGTTTTTTTACCATTGATTATATATACTTTTGGAATAAACGATAATCAGGGCAGTGACTTGCAAATTGTCAAAAGTTTGATCTTATAAGTCAAAACTAATGTTAAAATTTATGTTAGAAGTCACTGTAAAGTATATTATTTATTTATAAATCCTTTTTCATTTTAAATTAAAAATCCTTTTTTTTCTAACCCCTTCTTCTTCACTCTCTCATATGTTTCTCAGCCACCCAGCACTCACATCTCTCTCCTCCTCCACCATCCACGGCTCCACACTCACCAGTCACCACTCAAATCTACCGGTGGGTCTCTTGTTCTTTTCAATATTTCATTACTATTTCATCTTTCCCATTCTCGTAATGGTCTTCCCCTCTTCAATTTTTTCTTCCTATGTCAACTTCCCCATTCGCCCAAAATTCCAGAAACTGACATTGGGAGGAAGTGCACAGGAGAAAAAGAAATTGGTGATAATAGTGTTGATTCACGGTCAGATTTGGAAATCAAACAAAATGAATAACTAAAAAGAAAAGACAGCAGCGAAGCATTGGTTGAACAAAGCAAAGACAAGGCTCCACCATATGCAGAAAATCGTGAATGACTTGTTCGAGTTCGACTATTAGATTTTACATAGTTGAACCCTCGATCTAGCACCGTTTCTTTATTTATAATGTGTTTTGGTGTATTTTATTCATAATTTTTATTCTTATATCTTTAATCTATTTGTTTTAGGACAAAATTGTTAATTCATCAGTTTAACCGAGACGGGAGGATTAAAATGAAATACCCAGAAAATATATTATTCATTATGAAGGACCTATTTACTTATGTAGTTGAGGAATTCTCTTACTTTAAGAATGTTTATTTTCAAAGGCTAATTTAGTAGATTCAACCGTTCGCTTTTTGATCAAAATAGTATTATTTTAGAAACTATTTATTAAAATGGGGTTGTTTTGTAACAATTTATCAAAATATGGTTGTTTTAGACAGCGTGAAATTTTTTATTATTTTTTTTGCTGTCGTGGAAGGCGCCAGTTGGACTGGCGTCTTTAAAGGCGCCACTTGGACTGACGCCTTCCATAAAAATGCCACATGTCACATACTCATTGGTTCTACTGAAATTTTTTAAAAAACAAAAAAACAAAAGCTGTAGCATTCCTTGCTGAGACTCGTCTGCTGGAGACACTTGTCTGGTAGTGACCCGTCTAATGTTTCACTCATCTGTTGTGATCCGTCTGCTGGTCACTGGTCCGCTGAGACTTATCTGCAATTTCACTTGTCTGCTGTGACTCATCTACTAGTCATTCGATGGTCACTCGTCTGTTGGTCACTTGTCTGATGCTTCACTCGTCTGGTGGTCACTGGTCCGGACTCGTCTGTAATTTCACTTGTCTACTGTGACTCGTCTGCTAGTCATCTGATGGTCACTCGTCTATTGTTTCACTCGTCTGCTGGTCACTTGTCTGATGTTTCACTCGTCTAAGCAGACAAGTGAAACAGTAGACGAGACGCAGCAGACAAGTGAAATTGCAGACGAGTCTCAGCAGACAAGTGGCTAGCAAACGAGTGACCAATGAGTGTGTGACATGTGACATTTTTATGGAAGGCGCGAGTTAGCAAAAAAATAATAAAAAAATCCACGGCAGCAAAAACAACCCTATTTTGGTAAATTGTTACAAAACAACCCCATTTTGGTAAATAGTTTCTAAAATAACACTAGTTTGGTCAAAAACCCTTCAATCGTTCAATATATCTTCTCTCTATATTACAATATACTTGTAATAGACTTATTATTATACAGAGTAAATTCTCATTTTAGTTCCTAACAATGTTTAAGGTATCACTTTTCGTCCCTGAAAAAAATTCATCAAATGGTCCCTAACAATGACAAAAGAGGGACATGTTAGTCCCTCTGTTTGTCTCTATGCTAAATATAGCGTTAAAGTGCTGATATATACCGTCGCTGTGTCAAGGAGTCTATTAAACTCGTCCATATGACCTGTGTTGGTTCATCTGGTATGGTGCATCTGATGCATGTGGTGTGTTGCTTGTAACATGTAGAGACTAATGTGTCCCACGATAGATATTATCAAAGACTAAATTGAGTTACTTAAATAATAGTTGCGAATTTTATTGGATCAATGAATAATTATTCTCATGATTTATTGTGCATGTAGGGAGTGTTGTCTGGATAACTGACATTCTAATGATACACATCAACACTCTGATAGCAAATTCCAAATGAAAACAAATGAAGGGACTAAAATATCTTTCTTTTATTATTTTAAGAGATTATTCGATAAGTTTTTTTTTTCAAGCATAAAAAATGATACTTTAAAAATTATTAAGGATTTAAACGGACATTTACCCTACTATAAAAGTAACACGAAAACCTATATAGAATTGATATTTAGAGAAGGATAGTACAAACTTGTTACGTGTTGTGGTGGAAAAGACCGTTGCTGTTCAACCAATTAGCAGACCCAAAGGATGACACTCACCTTTGCAGACCTGCAACTTCTGTAGCAGCACCATTTCATGGATAGTACAAACTTGTTATGTCTTAAGTGTTGAATTTGACATAAAGACTTCTCACCGGTTATATTTTAAAACAACTCCTAAGTTGACCTATTATTACCTATTATAACAAGTTAGAATTAGGCAGTACCGGTGGTGGCCACAACATTGGAGTCCACCATAAAACTGACCTTCTTTCTTTCGTTTCAGCCACCGCTAATTGCTAAACTAAAACTCGAAGCACGTTTAATCTATGAAAGCAACATTTTTTCATCTTCAAAAATTTCAACCATCTCTTCCCCATCAAGACCCAATTTGCTCTCACCCACCTTAGCTCTGAACTGTTAGATTTGAACCATATTTATATAACAGAGAATAAGATGCACAATTATAAGTACATTTGACTCTTCGCGAAGTTGAAAAAGACAAAAATAAAAACAAAAAAGCTGCATCAAAATTATAGTGAACAATCCAAATCAATATGAATGCACACCTATGTCTCACATATTCTTAATCATGAATGCACGCCATTCAATTTATGAGACTAGTTTTGTTTTGGAGCTATTTTCCTGGGTTATAACAGTATGTATAACAGTAACAGATAGCAAAAAAACACCATCAAAAATTCAGAATTACAATAGAATGTTAAAATAAAAGGAAATTGGTCTATGAATCATTGGAGAGCTAGGTACATGTACAACTAAAAGCTTACCTCGTATCAGGCATAACTCGGATTTTTAAGCGTAAGAAAATTTGGGTTGTTGGAATATAATTCAGATTATGGATTAGTTAGTATTGATAGAGTTAGTTAATGAAGTGGTTAGATGGTTAGTTAGTTAGGAAAGTTAGTTAGTTAGTTACAAGTGATTTGTAACTATGCGTGTATAAATAGAGGTGAGTGCAAAGGAATAAAGAGAGTGAAGTATTATTCAGTAATCAATTTTCTCTGATACCCGTCTATGCACTGTTCACCCGTCTATACTCAGTAATCGTTACCCGTCTGCATATTGTTCAACCCGTCTGTACCCGTCTATGTACTTATTCACTCGTCCATGCGTTGAGCGTGTGTTCTGTGTACTGTTCACCCGTCTGTGCTGGGTGTGTGTGTGTGTTCTAACAATTGGTATCCAGAGCTTATTCTTTCTTGGACCTAAACACGAGTGAAGTGAGGATATGGGCTCCAATGGCAATTTTCCTGTGCAAATGCCAATGCTTGATGGCAAAAATTGGGATCGGTGAAATGTGCAGATGCGAGCATTATTTGGATTCCAGGATGTGCTGGAAATCATCAAGAATGGCTACCCAGAAGTGAATGAGGGTGCCACCGATACTCAGAGGGCTGTGTACAAGGAGAACAAGAAGAAAGATTGCAAGGCAATCTTTACTCTGCATCAGTGTGTCGATTTGGCTAATTTTGACAAGATTTCTGGGGCTGCAACAGCAAAGCAGGCCTGGGATATCTTGGAGAAATGTTACACAGGTGGTGAAAAGATCAAGAAAGCAAGACTTCAAGTCTTGGAGAGGCAATATGAGCTATTGCAGATGGAGGATAAAGAGAAGGTGGCTGATTTCATTGCAAGAATCAGAAACATCACCAATATGACGGCAGGGTACGGGGAAAGATTATCTGATCAGAAGATAATTGAGAAGATATTGCGCACCTTGCATCCTTGATTTGATTACATAGTGTGTGCAATTGAGGAGTCTAAAGACATTGCAACCCTGAGTCTTGAGGAGTTGCAAGGGACTCTGGAGGTTCGAGAGATGAGGATGAATGAGAGAGGGGCGATTGAGAAAACCTCTGATCAAGCACTGCAAGCTCAAACCGACAAGATAGGGTTTGATCACAAGAAGAAATGGAGGAAATTGGAGGACAAGAGTGAGTCCATGATTTTGGTGGGGTATCATCCGACTGGTGTATACAGGCTATATGATCCTATTAAAGAGAAAATTGTGATTAGTGTACACAAGTGAAATGAATAAAATTTTCAATTTTAGTGTATCTCTTCTATCTTCTTCCTCTCTATATTTCTCTAAGTGTGTGATAGTGCTTGTGTTTTCAACATGGTATCTAGAGCTATACGATTAGGGACCTACGAGGGTATGTCCATGGCTGCTGTGCTTGGGTTTGATGAAGATTTTCCGATTTCCTTACCAATTCTTGATGGCAAGAATTTTGATCAGTGGGTCGCGAAGATGAAAGTGATCTTCGGCTTCCAAGATGTATCAGATGTGGTGGTTGATGGTGTGCAGGATGAGGCTGACAGTACAGCCTGTAAGAGATATTCTAGAGCTCTCTTTATCATCCATCAATGTGTGGATTTTGCCCATCTTGAAATGATTTCCATAGCAAAGAGTGCTAAAGATGCATGGAAAATCTTGCACAAAGTCAATGGTGCGGTCAAGGAAATCAGAGAAGAAGATTAAAGAGTCCAAAGCAGAAAGAAGAGTCTCAGCAGCAGTAGACAAGAGAGTGTTTCTTGTAAAGAAAGGCTAATTGGAGAAGAGAAAGCAGAGGAAGCCCCAGAAGCATTAATGGAAAAGAAAGATGAGGAAGGTGAGAAAGAAGCAAGAATCGAAGCGCTTTCCATGGATACGTTTTACACTCAAAACCTTAATCCCAAATTCCCTATTCTTGATTCAATCGACGTCGTAGTAGCAGAGAGGCCAACGTTCGGTGGCGAAGGTGACGACGCCCTGGCGGCACGCCGCGGCATTGTGCTGCCATCGCTTTCGAATCCAGCGACCCCGACAGTGATCCCGGCGAGGGAGGAGAGGGGTCTGTCTCAGCTGCAGTGGAGCCAGCAAGAGACGACAGAGTTCATAGCGATCAAGGTGGAACTAGAAAATGCAAGAAAGTTTAAACCTTGCGTGGAAAGAAGAACAGGGAGTGATAAAAAGATTATGAATACCAACGATTGCGGCGACGAAGGAGGTGAAGTGATTGCTATGGTGGCGGTGCAGGGTGTATCAGAAACGGCGGTTACATCGCAGATCCATATAAAGAGTGCCGCCGTGAGGAAGGATCTGAAAGCATCGAGACAGGGAGGTTCGATGAGGTTGCCACCGTTAGAGCTTTCAGATGGTGTCAGGCTACGAAGATGTAGCGCCACCATGAAGAGGGTTTCTCGACCGATCGGTGGAGTTGCCAACTTCCAGGGTGTGCAAGGCAGAGACACAAAGGAGTTGGAATATCTGAAAGTGGGTCAAGGCTTTGACCAAATGGGCCAGGCCCAATTCTTCAAACAGAGTCAGTGGTGTATCACAAAAATTGATGTGTGCTTGGGCCAAATTTTAAAAAAAGTTGTTGGTTGTGTAAGGCTCATTTATCATGATTCTGTAAAAATTGGGTTACAACCCAAATTAATGAGGAAGACAAAATCTACATCTTGTAGACAATGGGATCCAGGAAAATGTATTCTTAAGAGATATAATAGCTATTGTGTTTTTGGCTAATCTGAATTACGGGGGTGTGTTGGAATATAATTCAGATTAGGGATTAGTTAGTATTGATAGAGTTAGTTAATGAAGTGGTTAGATGGTAGTTAGTTTGTTAGTGGAGGATAACTATCGTAGTGTGCATTATAAATAAACTTCATGTAGTGTAATGTGATAAGTGATATGAATAAAATTTTTCATTTAAGTGTATCTTTCTTCATCTTCCTCCTCTCTATATTTCTCTCTAAGTGTGTGCTAGTACTTATGTTTCAACATGGGTAAGAAAAATGAGAACTTGAAAATGAAAATAGGGGAGAGAAAGAGAGATACACAAATCACCTGCTAGCAGTGACGACTGAGACTATAGGTTGGGTGAAGTTTTCAGTTTTCTTTTTCACAGTGGCGTGGCGGTGGTTGAACGTGAATTTTGAAAGAAGAATGAGTGATGCAGAGTGGCTGAACGTGAGGTGAAGGGGAATAAACGCACGTGAGATTTTTAAATGGTTGTTTTAATCTAAGCCTTTGATTTTAATATAAAGTCTGAAATTACACCCTCTCACTATATATATATGAGGGTCAAAATCTAGTGAGAGGAGTTTTTTATGTGAGAGTGAGGTGAGCAAATCTTGACCATTAAAATCATACATACATGGTCAAGATTAAAAGTTGGTTAATGGTCATGTGACCACTTAAAAAAGTCGTGTGACTTTATGCTCTAATATTGACCATTCATGATTTTTATATGAGAGTGAGATGATCAAATCTTAACCTTTGGATCAAACCATAAATGGTCAAGATTAGAACATAAAGTCATATGAATTTTTTAAGTGGTCACTTGACTATTAACCAACTTTCAATCTTGACCATCCATGTATGGTTTTAATGGCCAAGATTTGCTCCTCTCACATAAAAAACTCCTCTCACTATATATATATATATATGAGCGACTCAAGTGAGAGGAGTGTGTTATTGTGAGAGTAAGAGGAATAAATCTGAGCCATTAAACCATACATGGATTGTCAGGATTAGAAGTTAGTTGATGGTCATGTGATCACTTAAAAAAGTCACATGACTTTATGTTCTAATCTTGACCATTTCATGTATGATCCAAAGATCCAGATTTGCTCCTTTCGCTCTCACAATAACACACACCTCTCACTTATAAGCTTATATGTTTAAAAAAATAAATATTATTAATTTTAACAAAAACTTTATACCTTTTTGGTAATTTTACTACATAAAAATGATTTTTTTACATAAGCCAAAAAAATAGATTATCTTAAAATCGTTTTTCAACAAATATTTCAAAACATAATTTTGATTATATTATAATCGATTAAAACAATAATCGATTATACACATAATCGATTATGGAAATAATATATTTTTTTACTACTAATCTAAACACACACATATATTAGACCTATAAAGTGTAAACAATCCAATTTTCATATATTTGATCTTTTTGGCACTCCTTTTATTTACTTTATGTCTCAAATTGCATTGTTGTTACTCCATTCTTGCAATTATCTTTCCCTTCATTACGAATTTTAGTGAAGCTACCACAAGTATCTACCACAAGTATCTTTTATATTAAAAAAATCAAATTGTGAACTCAATAGAAACGATTTCTCGTAAACTTTGATTTAATTACAATTAATACTTATAATGATTGAGGAATTATATCCACCTTTTTTAAGATTTATGTCGGGGGCGTTCAAGACTCATCTAAACCCACCAAGTGGTCGCGATAAGAACTTAGTTGCGACCAGTTTAGGTTTTAGAAATTAGATACAATGCATTTTTGGATCATATTTCAAGTTGTCTCAAACCAATCTGGTGTCTCCCATTTTTTTAGCATTTATATTTTTGTTGTGATAAGACTTTTTGACCCAAATCAATAGTTTTTTGCATAACATGATAATATATTTATATTGATGTTGGTTCTTTTGAAATATATATCGTAATATATACCTCAGTTTTAGTTTTATATTACTTTAAGTCTATCATTTATCTATGGAAAATGTTAAAATTTATGCATGATGGCAACATATCGTGTTTGTCTAGTTCCGCCCCGGACATTGGGTCATTGTTAGGTCGAGTTTGGGTCTAAGCAAATGGCCCAATTTGTAAAAAGCTAAATCTCTCTCGGATGGTCAGAGGCACTTAAGCCATGTTCAGAATCCACCATCGTGGCACTCGCTAAAAACTTACCATCGCTTTGAACAGAGTCTGATGAAGAAAAAGGAATCTACCTTGGTTTTTTGTGAAGGATGGAGTTTGAAGTGGCAAAAAGGACAAAAATCAGCACTAGCGGCCACAACCACCATCGAAAAGATAAAAAAAATAAGGGAAGCAGAAGAGAGAAAATTTGAAGAAGACAGAAGTGTATCTTTGAGGCCCCACGGTCCTATTTAATTTTAGATTAAAGATCCAAATTGGTCCTCGGCAAAAAATCACGATGACTTTCTGGTTCTTAAGAAATGGAAAATATCAATTTGGTCCTCAAGAATATAAAATGCTGGTCAAAGTAATCCCTGATGACTAAAACATCCCTAAAAATTACTCTAAAAAGGACTAATTTGACCCGCATTTTACATTTGTAAAGACCAAATTGGTATTTTTCATTTCTCAGGGACCAAAATGTCATCACGTTTTTTTGTCAAGGACCAATTTGGTCTTTTACTCTTAATTTTATATCAAAAAAGAGGGGCATTCCAATCATTTGCGAGGAAGATCGAGTGGCACATTTAAGGAAAAATGATTGAGTACAAGAATCGAGAAAACTCGTCATTCTTAGCCCATCGCTTGGATGGAGACAGCTGCACAAGGATGCATCTCGCCCACAAGCCCCGACGACAAGACACGACGTGCCTAATGGAATGTCGCAACACGCCCGAACAAATAGGTGCGACACATGAAGTCCTAGTGACAAGCAACTGGAATGACCAAAAAGCCTATGAAATACACAACCGAAGAGGCACCACGAGAGCCTTAACTTGGGGTAAGAAGACCCCCCCCTCGCAAGGTCCGACCAATAAAGAGCTCGACACACCTCCCATAACAGTGTGTCGACATGGGGACAACTATTCTAGACCTATCCAATGGGCCTTACCCGGTGGATTAGCCCATTACAAATATTTATTACATGACTTTCTATTATTGATGAATGACTTTTATTTAAGAATCTAAAGAAGGGTTGCTGTATAACAAACAAGAAAGAGTTTATCCCAACTGTTCTAAAAGTAGTTGTTATTGAACTTGTAGATAGAGATTGAGTTTATCCCAACTGTTCAGTTACAATGTTGCTTTCTTCTTTCTTTGCGTGGGTGGCGGATATGAAGCTGAAGTACATTCTAAGTTGTGACTTGTGAGTGTTTTTTGGTCTCAATCACATGGAATAGGCCCATAAGGTTTGTTTCCCCAATATAGGCCCAAAAGGCCAATTTTATTTTGGGCGAGAGTGTAAGTCAAATAAAACTGACTTGGGGTGATGATGTCGGTTTCAGACCAGACGAGAGAAACGAGGTGAGCGTGGTTGGTGGTTAGTTAGGGCATTAGCTTCGGGGAAGAAGGAATAGAAAGAGGGATGGATGAGGAGAATGGGTACGGTGGTAGTAGCGGCAGCAGCTCTTCTAACTTAGAAACTTTGAAAGCAGAGAGATCGGTGTGGCTGATGAAGTGCCCAGTGGTGGTGGCTAAGTCATGGCAGAATTCTCAACAACCTCAACCTCTTGCTAAGGTCGTACTCTCCCTTGATCCTCTCCACGCCGACGATCCCTCCGCTCTCCAGGTAACTACTCCCTCTTCCTCAATTCCATTCCGGTTTTACCCCTTACTCAATTGCTTTTGCTAAATGGTTATGGTTATACACTTCGATGCTATTTATTTAGATCATATCTTTACCTAATTACGCTACTTCATCACTCTATCACTTTAACCATGTCAAAATCATATCAATTTGTAATTTCCGAAGCAGCTAGTTTTTTTTTTTTTTTGAAAAAACTTAGATACAAACAATTTGCATACCACAAGTACAAACAAGAATTGTCCTTTTTTTTGGTTCTACAGACCACTTGTATATGCCCCAAATTAATTGCATAAGTGTGATTGGAACAACTAATTTTAGGAATTGATTTCATTTTGAAATCCTTTAGATTCAAGTTGCATGTAGTAATTTAGAAACAATTCACTCAACTTTTAGTTGAATTAATTTTATTTGGTTCTAGTTATTAGAATTAACAATTTTTTTTTTATTATTTTTTTACCTATTTTATATATTATAAGTAAGGTAACAAAGTAAATTACTTAACTAAAATGAATTCCATTCATTAAGGTATTCCAAACATGGAATTCCATTCGGTAATCAATTCAAATCGTAATTTTTATTATGAGTTTCGAACATGAAAATTGATATCTAAATCAAATCAATTCCATATTTTAATGAGTGCTTATTATATATGTTTTCTACCACTATCACTGTACTACAGGATTGAAGACTCGGCTTCTAGATTCGTCACTATATATATAGTTAACTGCTTCTGATTAATATTTGTTGCATCTGTTGATATGAGATAGACATTCATTTTATAACTCTTTCATAATTATGACAGTTTACAATGGAGATGGCTGGCTCAGAAGCTGTGAATATGCCAAAAAGTTATTCGTTGAATATGTTTAAAGACTTTGTTCCCATGTGTGTCTTCTCTGAGACAAACCAAGGTGAGAATTGTAATCTCAGCTCAATATCTAATCGGGTATCTTATCCGTATATAATACCTATACTATAGGGAATTTTCGCGAAACTATCGTGCTTCATTTTTTTCTGGTATCCAATCGAATTGGAATATGTAATATCATAATAATGGAAGAAATTTTTTGGTTTGATATTCTTTAAAAAACTCCACCTAGAATTCGACGTCAGTTGTAGTTCTTTATCATCAGTAGCAATTTCAAAATTGTCCACTGTAGGAGCAATACCGTGGTGCATCCATATTAGATATCTAACCTATTGTAGATAATATAATGTTTATTTTATTTTTAATATATATTTTCAACCTCATAGCCTTACAAATTAGAAGTTGTGGTGTTGTCTTCAGGATTAGAAATCGAAAATTATGTTATTGTTTATTATGTTGTATTGATGGTTATTAAACTAATAATATTAGTAAGGATGAGACTATTGGCACTCCCAATGATTCACACTCCTCATTGACCAATGATAATTATATGAAATAGAATCCTAAAACAATGATTGGTTAATAGGGAGTTTGAATAGGTAATTTACCCTCTTAGTAATCTATTGTTGATTTGTTGTTTATTCCCTTTACTGTACTGATTATGGGTTGAGATTTAAGCACTACAGATGGTGCTTGCTGATTGATCGAGTTTTATTGTTATTACTTTTGTTGATATATCAGAATTATTTTAATTTTCAGAATTGAAAGCTTTTAGTGTTAAAGTAGTGAGTAACTACTGTGCTTTGCACATATTTTTTTGGGTTAAATATGTTTTTAGTTTCCGTAAAATGAGCGAATTTTGGTTTTAGTCCCTGTAAAAAAAATTCTTTGTTTTTTGTTCCTCTAAAATCTAAAATCACTATTTTTGGTCCCTACTATCATATGACATCGATTAACTATTTATGTGTCTAGCAGAAAATCATATGGTCATCCTAAGTGACACCCAATGACTTCTATGATCTCATATTAGCATATGATTCCTCAAAAATTTTCCTTGACTCTAAAATGAATTATATTTATCTACCTTAAAATGAATGTTAGGGATGAAAAACGTTGATATTAAACTTTAGAGGGATGAAAATCAAATAAAAACAATTTATAGGGATCGAAACCAAAATTTGCTCATTTTATAGGGATGAAACTTAGTAATTTCATATTTTAGAGGGACGGAAACCAAAGAAATTTTTTACAGGGACCAAAACCAAAATCTGTTCATTTTCTAGGGACTAAAAACATGTTTAACCCTATTTTTTTAAAATAAATTCAGCTGAATTTAGGAAAGTATAGATTGAAAAGAGAGAATATTTTTGAAAATGAGACGAAGATATGAAATAGTTAGATTGAAAGAGAGTTTGAATAGGACAAGCGGAGTAAATAAGAAATTAAGCCTCTCAAGTAAAAGGACTCAGATTTTTAATAGATAGGGGTGGACAGGAATCAGGTTACCCCATTGTAAATGGGAAAACCCTCCCAATTTAAACCCAAGTGGGTAAATGGGGACGGGTACTTGTACCAAATTAGGTACCCTGCTATTCTGTAATAGGAGAAACCAAGTAGTTGGGAACCTTGTGGGGACTGGGATACAGATTAGAATCTCCTCCCGAATGTGGATTCCCATATCCAGCTGAGTGCCATACCTATTGGCTGAACAGCTTATGAAACCTCTATTGATGTTTGGATTACTCAACAACTAGACCACTCAGGCTGTTGGCTGTTTTAAATGGATAATGGTTTTTTTACCCTAATTCTCTGCCGTCCCTCTCTGGTCATGATTTTTTTCTTCCTGAATCCTGACCAATTTGTAAAAACTAAAACTCAGAACTTAGAAATTATTGATTTTCCATTGTAAATGGGATGTTTGGTTGAGAAAGGACAGTCGGAAGACAGAAGTAAATCTGAGATGGAAGGTACTTGAGTGTAAGCAATACAACCTTTGTTTAATGTGATAGTATTAGTAAATTCTTATGTTCTTTTATTCCAACAAAATTTTATTTTGCAATGTTTGCACAGTAGTCATTACTGAAATATATTAGGATTGGCAATTTGGATTGCATAATGAGAGATTCAAGATTAGGAGTGCTTGTACCTTGAAGTTTCATTGGTCTAAACTCCGAAGTTGTTTTATCATGATCTGGAAAGTGATAACCGTGAGTTTTAATAATTTAAAATGGATGATAATACTTGTATATATAGTGTTTCTGATTTGTCAGTTGACACAATGAAGCTTAGCTGTGTTAAGTTGGTAACAGCTTTTATGTTTATGTTAGGCGGCAAGGTTGCAATGGAAGGGAAAGTAGAACATAAATTTGATATGAAGCCCCATGGTGAAAACATTGAAGAGTATGGCAAATTGTGTCGTGAGAGGACAAACAAATCTATGATTAAAAATCGACAGATACAGGTAGTTTTTCATGTTTAGTATTGAATTGTCCCTTATTCAATCTTGCTATATGTCTCTATTTAAAGAACTGATTCTCTGGTTCCCTTGATTCAATTGGAAGGTTATTGACAATGATCGTGGAGTTCTAATGAGGCCAATGCCTGGAATGGTTGGTCTAATTTCATCCAATTCAAAGGTATCCTATTTTGTATACATCGTGTGATCAATTGTACATGTTGATGACATGCTTCTAATTAACTCTATATCAGTTGCTTTTGCTTAGATGACTTCTTGGAATAGTGTTGTACGTTAATGATTAGAACTTGGAAGTTCATATCATGACGCTAAAACATCATGATAATTCATTGTAGTAAGATGCATAATATTTGTTCCAAGAAGAAAGTTTGGTCCTTCAAATGTGTGTGTACGCATGGAAGAATTCTGTGAGGTTTTTCTTATTCTTATGAAACTCTTACAGGATAAGAAGAAGGCACAGCCAGTTAAACAATCCGATACAAAGAGAACAAGAAGAGATCGTGGAGAGTTGGAGGATATAATGTTCAAGCTATTTGAAAGACAGCCTAATTGGGCCTTGAAGCAGCTTGTGCAAGAGACTGATCAACCTGCAGTATGTGTTTCTGCTCTGTTTTTATTATTGTGGCTGGATGGGCTTGGGGAAGTATTTTAACAATCTCGGTTTATCTTAGCGTTTATTCTCAGGTTTCCGAGCTTGATGTTGTCGTTATAGTGTTCATATATTCTTATGATATATATTTGTCTCTGCATTAAAGCTCAGTTGGCCCCCCTCACCTCCCTCTTTTCTTTTGCAGCAATTCTTGAAAGAGATCCTGAACGAACTGTGTGTGTACAATAAAAGAGGTGCCAATCAAGGAACTTACGAGCTGAAGCCTGAATACAAGAAATCTGTTGAAGATACAAATGCTGAATAAGTGCTTCATTCCTTACACACTAATTACCCCAACCCTTCTTAAAAAAAAAGGAAAAACGAAAAATGGACATCGTTCTACTTCTCTTTGTTGAGGAAAGAGTCAACGTGTTTAGGGTAAATAGGTTGATGGAATGGCAAAGAATTATTGGGCAACAAAATAACTACTAAAATGTGTATCTGAACTCTGAAGCATACCCGGTTTATGATTTTCTTTTTATTTACCTATCATTAAAGATTCAGTTGTATACCCTCGTGGAGGACTTTTAGTAAGGGAAAACATGTATGTCCGTTATCCATAAAGCTATTCTGTTCTACAGAACTAGTTATTTGATGACTCAATTTCATGGTTATTGAATGGCTCTGGTTCAGGATAAATTATTTGCAGCTCCAAGGACATGTACAATGTGCCGTTCAGTTGTATGGTGTTATATGTGTTGGAAATTCAAGTTTGAGTGAGTCGTGCCTTGTCTTTGTCTAGACTGAGTATTTGGAAGTAGTGGTTAATGCTCGTGCAAGTCCTAATCCATTGTGTGGAGCACATTGACAGGATTTGAGTTTGGTTGTTATATTTTGTGAATATGAAGAATAGTTTTGGCTCGAGGGAGGAGCTCACTAATCTTGGAAAGACGGATAAAATTTATTAAGGTTTTTGATAGATTTAGTATCTTCAGGTTTTGGATTAAAATATAGTGTCAATCTATTATTGTAGTTTCTTGTTTAACCCTTTGACTAAGATCTTCCAGGCTCTCAGGTTTCCCCTATGTTCAACATGTATGGCCTAGATGGCTAGATCTTCCGTGGAAACTTCAATGTTGCTGCCCAAATACGCGATTGGAGCTGGTATATAAGTGTGACTTAAGCCTGAATGTTGCTGTTAATGGCGGGCGTGTTGTACTTTCAGAACCATATATAATATAATTCAATATGTGAAGGACTGGCATGGGAAGAAAACTGAACTGCAGCACCAAATGTAGGACAATGAAGTTCAAGCTGGTGGGATCTAGCGTTTTTGTTTCCCAACTACTCTTCTTGGTGTATACCAAGATATTTTCGATGGAGATGTAAAAATCACTGAAGTGGGTGTTGTCTTTCTTAATAATGTTCATTAAATATTCAAGTTATTCTATTCAAAAATTATTTCATTTGGCATCCCAAAAATAAAACATGTTTCTAAAAATATTACAGAATATATTGCTTTTCTTTTTTGTTTACCTAGCTGATAGTTGGAAATTAATTCCTTGTAAGGTGTAGATAATAGAGAATATATTTCTACAAGCAAAAGACTGTGAACTGGAAATACTCATTTTTATTTTCTGATTAAGTTAAATCAAATTAAGTTTTACTGTCTATTTCCTCCTTTTTTTAATCCTCTTAATTAAAAAAAGGTTGCTAACTCCGTAGTTCGTACCTTACCCCCGCCAATTGTGATCTTAATTTTTTTTTAACACCAAAATCAAGTTACTGCAATGATTGAAGTATGACTCTGATTAAAATTTGGTAAATTTTGAGCAGTGTTTTAAGAGTATTAATTAAGAAATTAAAAATAAAAAATCCACATTAAAAAGTGATATATTCAATATATTGAAAGTTTAAACATAATATTTCTAGTATGAAATTTTTATTTAATACTAACGGAAAATGAGTATTTCCTGTTCATTAAATAATTGGAGAACTAACTATTTTGGAGAGGTAAAAATTACCAAAGTGAGTTTTGTCTTTATCAATAATATTCATTAAATATTCGAGTTATTCTATTAAAAAATGAATCAGAAATAAAAAATGAGTATTTCTAGTTTACAGTCTTTTGTTTTTAGAAATATATTCTCTATTATCTACGCCTCGAAAGGAATTAATTTCCAACTATCGGTTAGACGAACAAAAAAGAAAAGAAATATATTCTGTGATATTTTTATAAACATGTGTTAATTTTAGGATGCCAAATGAAATAATTTTTTAATAGAATAACTCGAATATTTATTAAACATTCTTAAGAGAGACAAAACATACTTCGGTGATTTTTACGTCTCCAAAATAGTTAGTTCTCCAATTATCGATTGGGAATATCCTTGTATACACTAGGAAGAATAATTGGGAAAAAAAACGCTAGATCCCACCAGCTTGAACTTCATTGTCCTACATTTGGTGCTGTCGTTCAGTTTTCTTCCCATGCCAGTCCTTCAAATATTGAATTATATATAGTTCTGAAAGTACAACACGCCCGCCATTAACGGAAATGGATTTGCTGCTGTAACTGCGTCACGCAGTTACAGCGGAGTAATAAATAATGTGTAAAGTGGATTTTATAAAGATATAATGTGAGCCGTTTGATCTTAAATCAATAGTTGAGTTTGTTTAATGCATGTAAATGTGTGGTTTTATTAATGCAGGGAATCCGGATCCGCCATTAACAGCGACATTCAGGCTTAAGTCACAGTACCTACCAGCTCTAATCGCGTATTTGGGCAACAACTTAAGCATACAGTGACGAAAACAAGCATCCATAGGTATATGTCATCTATACCTACAGTTATGAATCTATCACTAAATGGTATAGTGACGGAATTACACATCTGTAGGTATATGTAATCTATACCCACGGTTTTTAACCTGTCACTAAAATATATAGTTACAGATCTAGACATTCGTAGGTATATGATATCTATACCTACGGTGCATCATAAATCCCTAGGTATAAGATATCTATACCTATGATTTTAACGACTGTCACTAAAAGTGTTCGTAGGTATATGACAAAATTCTTATAGTGTAGTAGTAGTCTTTCTGATGAAATACAATTGTCTATAGGGTTTTAATACAGAGGATCCTCTTGCTCCCTTTCTTTTTTAATTGTGGCCGAAGGCCTAAGTGGTATTATGAGATGGGCAGTTGAAACCGGAAAATTTTCGGGTTTTAAGATTGGAGAGGAGATTGTGATTAATTTCTCTCTTACAATATGCTGAGGATGTTTTGCTTATTGGAGAGGCAACATGAATAATTTGTGGATGTTAAAATCTGCCCTCGGAAGCTTTGAACTCGTGTCAGACTTGAAGGTTGATTTCCGTAAGAGTAAACTAATTTGCATTAACGTGGGGGAGGATTTTATGGTGGCAGCCTCTAATTTTATCCATTAGTAAAACTGACAGCATTCTTTTCAAATTTCTAGGTAACCTATGTGCAAATCCAAGTAATCTGGTAACTTGACAACCTGTTTTTGACTCAATGAATAAGAAAGAGCCTGACATCGTGGAAGGGTATGTATCTTTACCTTGGTGGTAGAATTGTTTAAATTTGGTGAATTCTGTGTTGTCAACTCTGCCTCTGTATTATCTATCCTCTTTTTAAATTGCCAAATAAAGTATTAAATATTCTCACTGGGATTAAAAGGTATTTCCTATGGGGTGGTGTTTGAAGGCAATTTTGAGTAGTGTGGATTAAAAGGTCATCTCACTGACAATGTGGTAATAATAATATCTATCTTCTTTTGTGACGGGAGCGAGAGTAGTGTGTGGTGTTTGAAGGCAATTTTGAGGAGCTTTGAATTAGTCTCCGGGTTAAAGGTCAATTTTGCAAAAAGTAATGTTGTAGGCTTCAATATTGAAGACCGTGTAATGGAAGGTATTTCAAATTTCTTAGCTTGTAAATTGGGTTCGAAGTCCTTCAAGTTCTTAGGGATTCCGGTTGGGGCAAATCCAAGAAGATTGAGTACATGGCAGCCAATTATTGATGTGGTTAGAGCAAGGCTATCTAGTTGGAAGAGTAAGCAATTATCGATTGGGGGGCGTGTTACTTTGATAAATTCCGTTTTGGCCTCACTTCCGTTGTATCTCTTCTCCTTTTACAAAGCCCCAAAGAAGGTGATTGAAGAAATTACAAAGTTACAAAGGAGATTCTTATGGGGAGGCGATGAAGAAACAAAGAAGATGGCATGGGTGAGTTGGGATTTGATTTGTACATCGAAGGATAGAGGAGGGCTTGGTATTAAAAATCTAGAAGCTTTCAACTTGGCATTACTATCTAAGTGGAGGTGGAGAGTCTTAACGGAGGTTGGTAATTCGTTATGGAGAAGAGTGGTGATGAATAGGTACGGTGTGGTAGGTAGATGGCCAAATGAAACCGAAGTACGGAGAGATTGGTGCAAACACTCTCTATGGTGGCGTGATTTAAATCTGTTGGGCGAAGGAACAAATTTAGAATCGGGCTGGTTTGAGAGGTTAGCAAAACTAAAATTGGGAAGAGGAGACAAAGTCCAATTTTGGACCGATTTATGGCATGGAACGGAGAAGTTTGCAGATATTTTTCCAACAATTTTCAGCAGGTGTGGTGTGCAGAATGCTTCGGTTGGGGAGATGGGATTTTGGAATGAAAACGGGTGGAATTGGTGATGGCGTTGGGCGGAGGAAATGGTGGCTGATGAAGCAGAAAACGTTGCATATCTGCAACAGCTGCTGCGGCCTGTTCAGCTTGAACAGCAGGCCGATGACAGATGGCTGTGGACCATTGATGCAGCTGCTGGTTTTTCTGTGAAATCTTGTTATTGCTGGATGATTCCTTTTTTTGCAGGGGATAGAGGACGATTGGAGAGTTCCACAGCTGATGCATGCAAACGGTTATGGAGGAATGATGCTCCATCAAAAGTGTTAATTTTCGGATGGTGGGTATTATTGGATAAATTGGCCACGCGTGATGCCTTATTTCGACGTGGTATTTTACACAATCAGCGTGATCACCGCTGTGTGCTGTGTTCCAATGAAGATGAGAAGGCAAAACACTAGTTCTTAGAATGCGCAACGGTCCGGGAGGTATGGCAGAGAATTTTACAATGGATGGGGAAACCGATTGGGGCCTATGAGGATATGTCTACTCACTTCAAAGAATTTGGCAAGATGATCAAGGGAAAGAAAAGCAAGAGAGTTAAGCATCTAATTTGGTTGGCCGTAATTTGGAACGTATGGATGACAAGGAATAGAATAATCTTCAAAGGTGAGAGGAGCACAATTTCAGAAATGTTTACCGGAATTAAATTTAGTGCGTGGTGCTGGTTCAAAGCTAGAGCAGGACGGAGGTGCAGGGTTGAATGGTCGGATTGGTTTAACTGCCCAGTGGGTTGTCTATCTATGTTGTAGTCCCATAATGTTACTTGTGATGTTTAAACTAATTGTATGTCACTTTTTAGGCGGGGGAGAAGCAATGGGCTAGGTCCGTTTATTCCCATTGTTGTACACTTCTTATATTGTGCGAGGTACTCTTTTTCCTCCTTGAGTCTTTTTCCCAATGGATTTTGGCTCAAGGAGGTTTTGAGGAGGCCCTCCCCCTTCCCATTGTACTGTTTGGGCACGTCTTGTGCTCGGTATCAATGAATCATTTGCTTATCTAAAAAAAAAAAAAAAAATCATTACATGCGTGCAATCACATCGGTCAGTTTGTTAGATTCTTCGAACAAGGAATCTTCCATGTATTTTGTTACGCGTGCATGTTTCATATGCAAGAAAGATATTCAACTGTGTACATATATATAGTATATTTAGTAGGCTTTAAGCTCTTTACGAATAAGCCAAAGAGAAACGATGGTGAAGTTGGTGTTTATATTACTGTACGTAGTAGTGTGTGTGTCTAAAAATAAGTTCTTTTATTTCATCAATTAAGCAGAATTAATACATGTTTTCTATTGATAATTTTTACATATGCATATAACACCTAAAATGATCCCAGTTGGAACCAAAAACTCAAAAGTAAAAATATTGATGAGATTTTGCTCCTATAATATCAAGGCAATACATCAATATTCAGTTTCATATATGACATGTGATTTAGTGCTGATCATTAATTAGAACCATAGCTAGATTAGAGGCTAGACAAGATTAGCTGATCCTGGTTAGCAACCTTCGGTTGCATCTGGTGTCAAATGCATATATATATATATATATATATATATATATATTTATAAAAGTAGAGGACATGTTCCATCAAATGGAGTTTTGAATTTGAACACCGAGATGAGATTATAAAGTTAGCGATAGCCCTTGTGAAGCACAAATGGTCACCAGCATGCGTCTCCTATCGTGCAATTCAACAAGGAATCTTCTTTGACAGCTTTGGAAGATTTTTTTTGAAGCAACTCCCCTCCAAATCAAAGATTCCAATACCATCTTCTCAATATTAATGAAGAGATCAACTTCAAGTAGACCTTGTATGGTGGGTGTTGGTGGGTTGGGTGTCCCAACATGGGACCCTTCCACCACCAGAGGCACTTTAAGGAGGATGGAAAATGGACGACTTAGTTTGTCACTCCCATGAATGTGGATTTCAAAAGCGTTATGCCTAATAAACGAAGAGAGAGACGCACAGAAACAATGGTTAGGGAAGTATTGGTGTATGACAACATTGACAATGGTCCTGCCCTGCCCTGCTCATTCAGAATATTCTCTCCATGTATGAAGCATATATCCCTGGAAGATAAGAGCACTTACTCATTAAACCATGAATTTGTGCGAGTTAATTATGCCTCCTTCGTGTGGCTTCTTATAGTTTCTTCTTAAATAAGCTTGCTATTTTTGCATTTATTGTAATTACATTGCATTATGTGTATAAAATCAATTTACACATTTTTGTTTGGGAGTTTTGTAGAAGATAAAGTGAAGTAGTCCATAGTGAACCAACTTTTTTTTGGTAAGTAGTCCATAGTGAACTAATGAAGTAAGATAAATGTAATCAAGGTATTCTTTTCAACATTTTTCAATGAATGATGCTATGTACGTACGAGAACGGTCTTTCTACGAAGCCATATGAATTAGTTCATACAATAAATGTAGTTAATTTTTTTTATAATTTAAATTGCAATAAGTGGCACCCATTTCAACAATCAATGGTTCATATTGTTCGTCATTTTTTCGTCAACCATTTAGCATTATTCTTTTTCAATATATTCTTAATTTATTATTGAGTAGATTTTACATGGAACCCACTAAATCACATTAGGAGCAGAACTGAATGGAGAGAGATAGGGAAAACAATAAAACTAGATTTGAGTTTGCAGTGGTGAGTAATGATTCTAATGTGTTTCATGAACTCTACGCCACGAAATGGTGAAACTCTCCTCAAGATGGTTATCATGGCTCTGATACCATGTGAAAGAAAGTAGGTTGAGGCTACGAAATAGGGAAAAGAAATGACAATAAACTCAAAATAATATTGATATTGATGAAGTGATGTGGTAATAATATATGGTGATGTGATTGTAATTTGATTATGCGGTGATATTGTGATGGTATCAACAACAAACCCTATGGGACCTATTTATACCCATGATAATAGAATCTTAATCCTAATTAAATAAAAAACAAATTAAAAAATAAGAACTAAGAAATAACTTTAAGATGACGTTTGGTTCATGAAATGTTTTATTATCAGGAAAAATACATTTTTAGGAATCTCATTCTCAGGAATGTTTTTTTCTCACATCCATACATAGGAATAGAGTTTTTCACTTTCATTCGCTAGTTATATTCCTGAGCATCTTTTATGCCTGAGAATAGTTTTTAAAACTTATATCAATCAAATGTGAAGCTTTTATTCACATGCTCACATTCCCAGAAATATTAAAATAAAACTTGTATCAAACATTACCTAAGAGATCATCTAAAATATTCTAAAATATTCTAAGATATACTAAAATAATATAAAAAAATATGTTGCAGATATTCTAACAAAGAATGGATGTTCAAGAAACATTTTTCATAAAGATTTTAGCATTTTTGGATTTTATATTATATAAGAGTTGCTATGATATCTTTATGGATATATGACTGAAAGTAAAGTACCAACTATTCATTTAATTGTTATTTTAATAACAAATTTTAAAATTATGAAATATAATATTGGCCAAAACATTACTCAATTAGCAACACCTTAATCCCAAACCTTAAAAAAATAAAAGATATTAGAGTAATGTTATTAAGTTCGATTCATTTATTTTAATACGGTAATAGAGTATAACATAATTTTGATGTTGGCCTGCCTGTAAACGTATAGTCGTAAGTGTGAAGGATGTGTTGAATGAACTCCCACATCGTTAAAGATTATATGTGTAAAGAACTTTTTACAGTAATTTGAACAGTATTTTTCTTTTAAACTCACTTTTGAGGTAGAGTTAATAACATAATTCTTGTTTTTTTTTTTTTTTTGTGACCTTTGGTTAAGGTAACGTTTCCATTCAAGCATGGACCCACAACTCACCATTTACATCTAAATAAATGAGAGGTACCGGGTCTGTGATTGACGCATGTCTGCCCGACTATAAAGGCAGCTAGCTAGTGACTAGTGAGGTATGCCATCCAAGTCCGTGATTAGTCCAAGTGGCTCAACTTTGCATGCAGGGTCCAAACTTTTTAAGTGTACACATGCATGGGGTGATGTGCATGTTAACCAACTTATAATGTGAAGATTCAATCCCTTCCGGAGCTTCTAAAAATCCCATATTGAAGATGACTTAACACGAGCGACCAATATGACCGAAGAAGATAAAGCTGATCAGTGGGAACCCAGCAATGAATGAAAAGCACATATAAGGTTGGTTCTCGTGTCAAAATTCAAGCTTTTCGTACACAAAAAAATAAACTCAAGCTTTTCAACATCATGCATGTTGGGGGCATGGGGAGGAATAGCGCATCTAGGACGACTTTAACTGGTGATTGATTTGATTCCATTTTCGATTCCACCTTTTTCAACATTTTAATCATCGCTGTTACCATTGTGGCATTGTGTCATGCAAACTTCTTAAATCAACCAACATTATGTGTTCCATATATAACATTATTATTACGTAGTAATAATGTGTATTAATTGACTGCATGCTGCATCTCTTTCATTAATTAAAATGACATAAGCTAGTTGGTTTGAAAAAAAAAAAAGTTAACCTTAATTAATTCACGCAATTATGATTTATTATTTATTTGGTTAAGATCTCTATACACTTCATCACATCAATGGTAAATATATCCTTATTTTCTTATCTTAGAAGAGTCAAATCTCTAATGAAGGAACAAAGAGATGCCTTTTTAAAACTATTAGGGCTCGTTTGGTGGTCAGGATAGGATAAGGATGAATAGGATATGAGAGCTGGATAAGAATAGGATAGGATATGAACATGATAAGCTCTTATCTTATCCGATGTTTGATGCGCATCAGATAATGACAGAATATGATATAAAATATCCACAAATGATAAAATTACCCTTATATCAAAATTACATTTTTTTTCAAAAATAAATTTTAATATTACGTGATTTTTTTTATACATTTAAATTAAAAAATATTTGATAACATATATGTTCGGCTTTTTAATTATACATTAGTCCATTTTTTAAATTATAAAAAATTATTTTTTTTTTACTTTTTATAAAAATTGCTAATTAAACCACATACTTTAATTAGTAATAAGGTTGACTCATTAGGTTTGAAACCATAATTAAATAATAACAATAGGCTTAATTACACCTTACGTCCCTTAACTTTTTAAATTGTGCGATTTTGGTCCCTTAAAAATTTTAATTGCACTTTTGTCCCTCATCTTTTTCAATTGTGCGATTTGGGTCCCTCAAAAAATTTAATTGCACTTTTCGTCCCTCAACTTTGTGAAATTGTGCAATGAAAGCCTTTATTTTGGTCCCTACAAGGACTAATTTTGAACAATTTCACAAAATTGAGGGATGAAAAGTGCAATTAAATTTTTTGAGGGACCAAAATAGCATAATTGAAAAAATTGAGAGATAAAAGTGCAATTAAAATTTTTAAGGGACCAAAATTGCACAATTAAAAAAGTTGGGGATGAAAAGTGCAATTAAGTCATAACAATATTAAGGGTAAGAGATAAAAGAGAAAACATTTTCTTATCTTATCCTGTTGGTTCTAACCCAGCTCCACCCTCATGATATAATTATAATTGAGTAACACGATAGGATAAGCTAACAGGATAAGCTTATCCTATCCTGTTGATTCACCAAACTACAGATTAAAGCATGACAGGATAGCTTATCCTATCCTGCCTCCCTTATCCTGACTACCAAACGGACCCTTAACAAATTATTACCTAACAATTTTCTCATACAAAAATTATTATTTTGTACACAATGAGAGTTGATCCCTAAACTTTACAGCTAATGGTAACCTTTCATACCAAATGAGCTAACTTATATTTGTTGATGTACAAAACATATCAAAAATATAATATAAAAAGATACAAAATGAGTTCTTTTTTTAAAAGAAAAAATTATTTTTTTAAGAGACCTAAAACAAATACCTCACTTGATTTTGCATTGGGTCGGGCCCGCAAGGTCAAACCGTTAGCTTATAGAGAATAAGTTTGTAACCCTGTTTTATGAACGTTTTTTCTCACTATAACTTATAATGTTTTCTTAGACGTTGCTTGAAGTAGCATTTAAACTTATAGCTTATAATTTTTATTTTTTTCTAGTTTTTATCCTTACTATTTTATTAAATATTCCTCCTTTATCATCTATTAAATAAAATAAAATATCGTAAACCTAATTATGTCTAAGGACTAATTTCACTAGCTATAAATATATATATATATATATATATATATATATATATATATATATAAAAGATAAAAAAAATAGAGAATATATTTGTCTATAAATTTTTTATATAAAATACCATATAAACATGTGATTTTATTTATATTTTCCCATTTTATTTAATAAAAATAGTTAAATTAAGTTAAAAAATTAATATTTTAATTTTTGAGATGATATATATATATATATATATATATATATATATATATATATATATATATATATATATATATATATATATATGTATTCTAGTAAAGGGTATTACGGTACTACTCATTTCTTTAACCATTTTCTTTTTCACAATATATCATTTTGTTTTATATTAAAACAAACAAGACTATGGATATCAATGGGGTTGGCACAAGTGTGGTGGACTTGTGTCTCTTAATCAAGTGGTTGGATTTCGAATCCCAACTCTTGTGTATAAAGCGAATTTTCACTGGGAAAGGATTTTCCGCCATCAAGTATCATTTACTCCCCCGTAGAAAATTAGTCCCCGCTTCAGGCGGGATACTCCTAATGGATGACCCAAAAAAAACAGGATTATGGATTCGAATTTTCCCCAACAATGAAGGTGTCTGATTATTTATTTACAAAAATAAATAAAACAAATTAAAGAAATAAAATAAAATAAATCCAGGAACCCAGAATGGGGAAGGTTCCTGGATTGGGTCCATGGCGAAAGGGAAATTACCCATGTAAATGTACTGTACTATACCTTGTAAATCACACCCCAAGAACCTAGTACAGAACAAAATGATTAAGGTGCATACTTGAGATTTGGGTGAACTCTCTGCGTCGTTGGTCTTCGGCGTCTCAATCTCGTTGGGCGATGGAACAACTCGCCGGTGGCGGCAAGGGAAGCATGCCAGCAGAGGAGGAAGGTTGTTGAACGGAGAGGGAGAGGCGTGGAGAGGAACTACAGTGTCGTACTGCAATCTAGACCAAAAAGAAGAAGATGGTGGTTGAGATGGCGATTAGATCCTATCTATGCGTAGCGGCAAAAAATATTCATAATCAATAGCATAAATATCCGTTTTATGAGTATCTGTCTAGGTCTAGATAATTACTCGTAAATTTGAATGAATATGAATGCGGATACGAAAACTTTAGTATCTATCCCATCTCATACCCGCATATATATTTATATATTTAAATGGCTACAACGGGTTTAAATTTTGGTTAATGCTAGAATTCTTCTTTCTATAATTGAGTAAATAGTCAATTTAGTCTCTGAAAGTATAAGACGGTATCAACTTAGTCCCTGAATTTAACTAAATAGCAAAAACGTCTTTGAAGTTGTAAAACGTTAATCAATTTGGTCCCTCCATCAACCCCAGTTAGCTGACGCCATTAACGACGCTGATGTGGCACGTTAAGTGCCTTGTTGGCACCGTTATCACTGGCTAGGTGGTGTCTACGTGGTCAGGGACCAATTTGAAACTCTGAACCAATGACTAAATTTATACTCGCAACTCTGAAACAGGGACTAAATTGATACTCGCAACAATCTTCTTCTTCTTCTTTTTCCTTTCTAGACGGGTGGTTAGAGAGAGCGCGCGAGACAGAGGAAGCAGAGAGAAAGAGCAAAGAGAGAAAGGACTCGTCTATAGACGGGTGGTTAGAGAGAGAGTGCCAGACAGAGGAAGCAAAGAGAGAGCGAGAGTAGAAAGAGAAAGGGGAAAGAAGAAGAAGAAGAAGATTGATGCGAGTATCAATTTAGTCCCTTGTTCAGAGTTGCGAATATCAATTTAGTCCCTGGTTCAGAGTTTCAAATTGGTCCCTGACCAGTGACAACGGTGCCAACAAGGCACTTAACGTGCCACATCAGCGCCATTAACGGCGTCAGCTAACTAGGGTTGACGGAGGGACCAATTTGATTAACGTTTTACAACTTCAGGAACGTTTTTGATATTTAATTAAATTCAGGGACTAAGTTGATACCGTCTTACACTTTCAAAGATCAAATTGACTATTTACTCTTCAATAATTCTTTGTGCAGTGTTGATCACAAAGGCTTTTTCTAGTGTCTATTGGTTTGCTGCCATGATAGTCCTTCACCAACGACAAAAATTAGGATTGGGTTGTGTCTATTATTGAAGATTTGGAGGTTGGTTCTGGGGTTTTTTTTAAAGGTGCACGGGTGTTATGATACAGAAGTCAACAGGACCAGAGAATGCTTGATAGGTGCATCAGAATTAAATGGTCATAGATGTTTTCAGTGTGATTGAGAAGATGTACACAACATGAAAATAAGAATAAGAATATATAACATTTGATACTTCCTGCAATATATATTTAGTTAGATTTATTATTTTGATATTATTAATATATTGTAATTAATAAATTTTAATAAAATAAGAATATTCTTTATTTTAGTAATTTTTTTAATTTTTTTTACTGATATTAATATTTTTAATTCATATATAAGAATAATTTAATTGGCATTATTTTTATTATTGTTAGAGAATTTATGTTTATATATAACTTATTGTTTGCATTAATTATTTTAATTGAGTTATAATGATCTTTTTGTTATTTATTGCTTTTTTTCTTAGTTAAAGTGCGGGTAACGGGTGAGGGTATGAGTACCTAGGCACTCAGAGGGTATGGGTACAGGCACTAAAGTTGTTACTCACACGGGTACGAGTATTTTTTTCAAGCGCGGATATGGGGACAGATACTATAATACCCTACACAGATCTATCCATTGTCATCCCTAGATGGAGGTGTAGTGGGTAGGGTAACACACTGTAATAATTAAAATTTTATGAGGGAATTTTTGTCCAAAAAACGATTCCGCCTTTAATGATCACTCTTCTCTTTGGAATTAGATTTTAATGATAAGCTAAAAAAATATTTTCAAATTTTGAGCAAATTAATCATTATTTTCTCCAGATTTTAATGATAAACTAAAATACTCCTTTAAATAGTTAAGAAATTTTCTTGAAAAAGTGATCCTTCATTTATTTTAGAGACCGGTGATGGCCCTGAGCATGGTTGAGTGTCTGGACCCAACTCAGGTATTCTTGACCGGCTAGAATGAGACCTCACTGTCTCATTCCCAAGGCCTTCCAAGCACACTCAAGTTGCATCGTAACAAGACATTTAACATACAAAAGATACTATTAGAGTAAATGATTATTCCAAACCAAAAAGCCAAGGTGCCCTGAGCTCACTTTCAGAATTTAAAAAAAAAAGAAAGAAACTGTTTACAACCAAGAAGGCAAATAGTCCCAAAATCCATAACAAGGGAGAGATGTCTCATATGACTAAACAGAAACAAAAGAGATAAAGAAACTGCAGCGACTGCCCACATTACTCATGTGTATGGGCTCCCTGAGATGGCTTCCCACGTGGTTTACCTGAAGCTGACCCAAAAAGGGCGGGGGTGAGTCCTGGAACTCAGTGAGGGTATACAAACATAACAAGTATATCACCTTGAACATATAATTAAGAACGTAAATGTATATATGTTCTTTATCATACTGTACAATACCGCATACATAAATTGGATTAACCATAGCAACTCTCAAGTTTGCATCCAAATCGTTCCACCATTGAGTAAGATGCTTGTATCCCGTTTGGAGTTGTTCACTAGAGTCTCCTACTCCAACGGCCACATTTATACACCGGTCGAACCCGCTGACCGGTAAGTGACCTCAGCCACTGCATAACCACCCTCCAAACTCCGAGGTTCTTTCACTAGAGTCCCCTTCTCCGACAGTCGTATTTATATACCGGTCGAGTCCGCTGACCGGTCGGACCTACCAAGTGTTACTCAATGTTTAATAATATAACGGGTATTGCCATCATTATCAAACCACAATATCTCCTCAACACAATTTGCATATCTATTAAAACAACGAGGCTCATTGAGAAACATACGTTTCCATCATCCATATAACAAGATATAATTCACAAGTGGTCTTCTCACATGTATATAACCACATTAGAACATATATAATAAATATATCATCCATTGGTGCAAGCCATTCATGTTTATTATATTAATTTAATAAGTTTTCTGCCCGTGCCCCAGCTCTCAGCGCAGCCTTGGTAGCGCTCAGCACTGGGGTCAAGTTTTTAGAGTTAGCTCTCTGCCACCCCAGCGCTTAGCGCATGTTTTATGGCGCTCAGCGCTAGACACTAGCGCTCAGCGCTAAGTCTCTGGCGCTCAGCGCTACACTACAAGAAATCTCGCTATTTCCCACGGCCTTATTCCCACGGCCTGGAATCCGTGTGTAATTTTGACATTTCCCACGGCCTAAGCCGTGGGAAATCATAAAGTTGGTTTCCCTCACATGTTCCCACGGCCTACGCCTTCGGAAATGTAATTTTGACATTTCCCACGGCCTTAACCGTGGGAAAGGGATTAACAAAATGAGGTTAAATTCTCCCGCCAAGTTTTCCATGGTTTTCCCGCGGCCTGGATCGTGGGTAGGGGTTTTAGTGGTTTCTCACGGGCATGGTGGGTAAGGTTTTTTAGTATTTCCCACGGCTATGCCCGTGGGTCATGGTGTAGGTATGCCCAATTTTTGGATACATAGGCAAGTTTCTCTCCGAAATCAGAATAGACCCTTCTCTTCTTTCTGAAATTCTCTCCACCGCCCCTCCGGCCCCGTGTCCCTCCACCGCCATCGATCGTCTGGCCGCGCCTCCCTCCACCGCCACTGATAAGTTCCTTCTTTCTCTCTTTCCTTGTCTCATAACCCTTCCTCCACCGCGCAGAACCACTGCACATGTATCTAGTTGATTCACCCAATCTTACAGTTAATCATCCACTCATTCCATTTCTTGCACATGTATCCTATTCTTTTCGCCGCTATTGAAGAGCCTCTCCATTATCCAGACGTAACGATGTCCGCCATCGTAGCTAGGTTTTTCACGCGCCCCGCCGTCTCTCGAACGGCGAACTCAGAAGCCATTGCCAGAGCAAGACCGACCAGATCGCCGTTTCGGGTCCCAAAGCAAAATTCACTCTCTAAGTGCATTTTCAGGTAACACTCTCTAACTGTAACAGCACAACTGCTCTCTCTCTAGAAACTAAAAAACATGGAATGCTGAATGTTAATGAAATTTCTGGCGAAGCTCGCCGACGGCGATGGAATCGATGCTTCCTTACCACACTGCTACCGCTTCCGCGTTGCTCACTTCCATGCTCTCCACCTTTACTCGCTTCTACAGTTGGACTCATGAAGGTATTTAAATCCCTTTTCAATTTGTTTTGTGGTTGTTTCTGTGATTGGATTGTGGATTTTATGCAATTTTGGATTATGATATAGAAATACTTTGGGATTGCCAGGTTTAATGAATTCAAATTTGCTTTTAATTGTGGTTACTGATGCTGTCATGATTTCTTAATAGGTTGCAGGGAGTTTTAATCATGCAACTTGGGGTCAAAAGGGCGGTTGTTCTTCTTTTCTTGCTTTCACGTAGATGCTTCCGGGTTGGATGCTCAAGCAAATTGTGGGAATCGAAGTTGTGCTTGAGATTGCAATCAATTAAAAAAAGTCTGTTGTGGATGTTGTCTTTGGTGGTTTTGGATGTTGATAGTTTGCTTTTGAGCATTTGGGTTTGCTTTGGCTTCAGGATTTCTTGGCCTGCTATAGGATACACGAGCTAATGGTTAAGGCTACAAATGTGGTGCTTGCTTACTGTGTTGGTGGTCTGCTGATACATAGTGTCTTTTTGGGTTAGTTTTGCCTTATGTTACTTTGTGTCACAGGTTCTGTTTTAAGTGTTGAAGAGGTGTTGTGTTTTTTGGCTTCTATGTTATAAGCCTTTGATATATGATTTTCATGGTGTTGTTTTTGGGTTGGGGTATCCCTGTACCTCTTAATTAATAAAATTCTTTTGCCTACTAAAAAAATTTGGATTGTGATATGAATTGTTTATTGCTTTACGTTATATATGACTTGATTATTGAATCAGGGTTGATATGATTTAATGACAACAAAGAAATGTACTTACATGATTTTGTAGTGACATGGTCAATGTAGGGGCGTAGGGGCTGGGGGAGATTTTATGTTCAGGTCTAGATGAATGCTATGTTAATAGTGAAACCTTTTAGCTAAAAGTGCAATGGATTATGCTACATTTAATTCATTATGGGAATCTCTAATGCTACCTGAAAAATGGATTGTGATGCACTATAAACAACTTTTTTTAAAAAAATAAATTTTTATTTCCCAGGGCCAAGGCCGTGGGAAAAGTTCTCGGTAAGGTACCCAGGGGCAAAGCCTTGGGAACTTTCCCAGGGGTTTAACCGTAGGTAATTTTCCAGGGTCAGACCATGGGAAATGCTCTCGATAAATTACCCAGGGGTCAAGCCGTGGAAAATTTCCCAGGGGCTTGGTCGTGGGTAATTTCCCACGGCCTTTTGCATAATAGCCGTGGGAAAAAATTTCCGACGATCGTTTTTCCGACCGCACTGAAGCCGTGGATTGTCCGTGGGAAAAGTGAGTTTTCCCACGGCTTATGGTCTTTTCCCATGGCTTTTGGCCGTGGGAAACAGCGAATTTTCTTGTAGTGCTAGGAAGCAGTCATCAGGTGTGTTCTCGGGCACCCCTGCGCTCAGCGCAGGAATTCTAGCGCCCAGCGCTGGTGTGAATTCTGCAGAATCGCAGAAACGCGATTTCTACCGAATTTTCACCCAATCCAAGTCCCAAACAGATGCGAAATCATACAGAAACATGAACAACTTGATGGTTAACGACATATACGACAATCATATCAACAATAGCCAAACATTTTAACAACAATTTCATGCCAAAATCACATCTTTGATTAACCTAAAAACCTATATTGTCATACCTCCGAATTTCTCTAAATTCAAACCACAATCCTACATAAAATCTAAACCCCTCACCTGATTCGACGCCAAAAGAAATAAAGGAATGGAATAGAAGGTTTCTCGCACCACGAACACGCTCCCACAATCTTGGGTTGTCGTTCCTCTCCCTTCTCTATTTCTCTAGAGAATGATTTAGGGATGTTAGGGTTCTCCCAAACCTTGTGAATCTTTCCCCCATTTTACTTAACTTTTGGGCTTAACAAAAGGCCCTTAGTGCTAAGTTACTTCTATCTTGGCACTAGGGGTAAAAAGGACAATCTCCAAAATAACTTACCATCAAACTCTATTTCTCAACTTTGATTATATATATTTTCTATATATACATTGAATTATTATTATTATTATTATTATTATTATTATTTTTTCTATTTATATACCATTAACATTATGAATTTAACATATTCATACTTATTAAGGTTTTTCTTTTTCCCTTAATTAAATAATTTTAACTTAGATAAATTTGCACCAAATAGAACATTTTTAGCGGGTATTACATTGAGGTCGGCGATTGTCCAGGACCCCATTTTTTTTAGGGGCACCAGATAGTGGGTAACATTTTACTTAATATATATAAATGTTAATTAAAAGTTTTAGGATCCATTATTTTTTATAAGCAATTTGCTCACTTAATAGAAGTTTTGCGCAGTATAGCATATACGAGGAGATTTTTTGTTTTTTTTTGTTTAATATTGAAAGACTTAGGTCATTCTCCGATAAGGACTTGAAATTATGTTGCAAACATCTTAAATCTTATCTAAAACATGATAATTCTTATGATCTTGATGGATAAATTCTATTTGAAGAATTAAAATTCATCAGAAAGGTTTTAGCAATTGAATCAAAATCAAGCTTTATGATATTAAGTTCTTTGAAGGCATTTAATTGGTTTCCTAATACATACACAACTTATAAAATAATATTAACTATCCATGATATTGTTGCATCAACTGAGAGAAATTTTCTAAATTAAAATTATAAAAATCTTATTTATCATCTACTATGTCGTAAGATAGATTAAATAGTCTTGCTTTAATTTCTATTAAAAATGATTTTTCAAAAAACCTTAATTTTTTAAAATAATATTAATGATTTTACAATAAAAAAAATATAAAAAAAATAATTTTCAAATGATTATAAGAATACTATTTTTTCAATTCGGATAACACACAAAATCTCACGACGGGCTTTGTTAGAGTCGTTCATCTATGGAAGAAAAAAAATTCTTTCATACTGCTCTCACTCTTTCATATTTTTTGCTCTTGAAAACACACCAAATTTTCTTTAAAATATTCGAGAACAACCCAAGTGGTTGGAAAACATACAGTGTCCAGTCAAACTTGCCTTTATCCACAAGGTGAAAACGAGGCACAAGTTTTTTTAATATTTTAATTTAAATTTAAGTTATTTGATTAACATTGATTCTTCGCCTATATGATTGATCATTGCATTCTTATTTTTCATTGTAAAAATTGTAAAGAAGGTGTCAAATTAAATTATATGGATATAAATTTTTGAACAAAATTATATAAAAAATATTATATTAACAATTTTATGATCATTGTTGATTTAAAGATTTTTTTAATTATTAATTTATCATGAATTATACATTATTAAAAAAAATTCAATTTTTATATTAATTATCTTAAAAATCATAAATATAATAATTTAAAATTATTTGACAATAGAGTTTTATACTAATAATATATCAAAATTAGATTCTTATATATGTTAAACTGCTGAATATACTTTAAGTCTAATTTTCATTTGAGGCTAACTTTCCTTCTCCCATTATCAAAAAAAAAAAAATTCCTTCTCGCGTTGCATGAATGCAACTCCTACATCAGCCCAATGTACTTAGGTCAATAAGTCTCAAAATTGAATCCAAAAATTAAAGTGAGGCATCCTCTTCTTCTTCCTTTTTTTTTTTAATTGAAGTTTTCCTACGTAAGTTATACACTAATCCTCAAATATTATAAAACTTGCGCCTTTTACAAATATTTTTTCTTGGGTCGAACTTATCTTTAATTATTAAATAAACAGATATTTGAGTAAATACTCAATCCGATTCCTAAAATTGTAAGGTCGTATCAACTTAGTCTCCCACATTATCAATATTTTAAAATGATGTTTGAAATTGTAAAATGTTAATCAGGTTCGTCTCTCGAGTTGGATTTCGTTAGCAAATGCATCCCTAATATTATTCATTTAGTTTCAAATGCATCCTGATATTACCAACTTAATGTCATTATAGTCCAGCAAATGTCAACGGAGAGACAAATCTGATTAACTTTTTATAATTTCAGGGATCATTTTAAAATATTGATAATGTAAGGATTAATTTGATACGATCCTATAATTTTAGGAATCAGATTGGATATTTACTCAAAGAGAAATATTAACAAGTACCATTATATTTTGTTTTGGTGGAGAATGGAGATGTTTGTTTGGAGAAATCCGACGGTATCCCGAAAAATTTAAGGGTTTTGGTATCTTTAATTTCTGACCAATAATTGAATGAAGTTTCATTTTTTGCAGTTTAATCCCTGAGTAGATACATATGTCTTTAACTTTTAAATTATTAATAATGAATATTTAATAATAAAAATAAACTATTTATTGGTTTTTTGTTCCAACAAAAGTTGGTATCGGCGATGTCCATCTCCATTTTCTTTCTCCTATTCTCTTCTTTTTCCTGATAAAATTTTTAGGGAAAGCAAAGGAAAAGAAAACGAAAAAAGGAGAAAAGAAAGAGAATTGAGGGGATAAAAAAATTGAAATCGGAATGCCCAGATAATTAATTTGGCGAAATTTTTTATTTTAGTAACTGGGTGTTTGTCAATAATTCTTTTTTCCTTCTGGGATAAAAAAATTGAAAAGAAAATGCCCAGAACCTCGCAAATGAAGGCACCAATAACAATAATAATACTTGACACGTTACAGAACAATGTAGAAAGAGTTCAATAATTTGATATGTGTATTGAACAATAAAAATTATACAGATTTATATATAAAATATAGATATAGATTTTTTTTGACTGATCAATATATTAGTATTTTAAATTATCACGGGTAAAAAAAAAAATTAATGTTAAGAACTAAATTGCAAAAGAAGAAAGTTGAAGTTTTAAATAATAAATGAGATAATATAGTTTCATTAAAAACAAACAATTCGGCTGTTGATCCAAAGGATAACGATATCAAAACCCTTCAATTTGTCAGGGTATCCTAGCAGCTAGGGATGGTAAAATGGGTCGTCCCGTCTCGCCGTTGGCTCTCCTAAAACTGGGCGGGGCGGGTTGACTCGCTTTAACAAAATAGGTTAGACCTCCTAATCCACCCCGCTTAGTGGTGGGTTGGCGGGTTGGCCCGTCAAAAGAAAAAATTATAAAAATGGGTTGATGAGTTGATCAGTCAAAAAATAATAAAAAAATTGAAAATAATTATAAAAGATAGGAAATTAAGCATAAAAAGCGAAAATGGATTGACAGGTCAACCCGTCCCGCCCTACCTCAAACTATTAAAAAATAAAAAATTTATTAAAATATATATATTTTTAGAATCGCTCTGACCCGCCTTTTTGATAAGTTAAACGGAACGGGTCAAAATGGATTGGTGCGTTGAGAATCACAACCCAACCTATCAAACTAGACGGATTAAATGGATTGATCTATCGGACCCAACCCATTTTATCACTCCTACATGTAGCAGCTCCCGTTTGTTTGGACAAGTACCCTTATATTATTAATTAAGTAATCAAATATAGGAAATTTGTATTGAAGAATTTTTATTTAATATATTAAAAGTTCAAAATTTGTGATCTGACATAAATTTTTTCTTCTATTCAATCCGTACTTACTTAGGAAGACCTATTTTTTTTATTAAAAAATTTGCAATAGTGCAATACCACGTTGCAAGGATTAGCCTACGGTGGTACTGAACTACCGGTCCAAACATCGTATTGGCCTACAAAATATGCAGAATCCGTCGGGTAGTACGGATTTAGGTCCCCACCGTTGCTGCTAATTTGCGACTTGTACTCACTGCACATGTAGTATTGGCGTCACCTTTTTCAAATTAATTGATATATATTATAGTATAAAGATTTTTTTATATAAATAATCAATCAGGAATTATTACATAAGTTAAAGTGTTTGACTCTCATACTAACTACCTTCAAAATACACATATCATGATTTCTGATTGATTGTCAGTGTAAAAAATTTTATATTAACAATAAATAACAATTAAACACTTTTATATATATATATATATATATATATAAATAAAAGCTTTAATTACACAACATTATTTATGTGTTTCACTCCCAAATGGACTATAGAAGGAGAGATGGAAAGTTTCAACTTTCAACTTTTAAGCAATCGTATATTCTTTACTATAAATTTAGTTTAGCCGGCCAGAAGATATACAAAATACTCAACCAATAGAAAATAGGGAAAGCTGACTTTGTCCTTGTTAATTTTTTGGATGTTGATGTATGTATTCTCAATTCTTTATTCACTCATATTTCTTAAAAAAAATTGATTAATTAATAAGGAGTATAACTAAGATATAGCTAAATGATTTTTAGTGAAAAGATTGAAAAAGAATAATAATTAATCTAGAGAGTCAAATTAAAAAATTATATATTTTTTTAAAAATTACATGTAAACAACTTAATTTTTGATAATTTCGGATAGTAATAATTACCCCGTTCCAAACACCAAAAAAAAAAAAAATTTTCCCCCTTTCAACCATTACCTGCAAAGCCCTTAAAAATTGAATAAACAAATAACTTTGCAAATACTCTGACTCTTTGTTTCTTTCCATCTTATATTTACTTTGAAATTAAGGAGGAGGAAGTGGTTGGCGAAGACGAGTCAAACGAGTCGACCCAAGAACTGCTGTCAAGATTCTCTCGTGCACACAAAATCTGAAGTTTAGCTGTCAGCTGTGTACTCATGCGAGCCAAAAGGAAAGTTAAAAAAGGAAGTAGATGGAAACGTAATTCAGACCACAACTGGTTTGGTCAGGGTGGTATCCGACCGGTTCATGCAGGCCGGGTCAGACCCTGTGCTACTCTTCGCCTTAATTTTCTCCACCCAGCTTTTGTCATACAATGCAATTAGTCAAGCATGGCTGTCAGATACAGAGATATACCAGCACTGAATTTTTAATTTATTTTTGAAAACATCAAAACCATCTAAGTCCATTTGCAAATATATGTTTATAACAAAGTATTTATAATTTCTTTGGGCAAACGTAACATAGGTTTGTAATTATAATAAATCAAACATTACCAAACCCTCCTTTCTTTGAAATTTAGAACGATGGTGGTCGCATTTCAAAAGAGGGGTTGGGCGGGGCATCATGTCTGTTAAAAGCGGAGGTTCATTTCAGCAACCAATCCGCATATTGTGCTAACTTTGGGAGTGGGAATCTCAGTGGAAACACTTTCTTTTTGCTTCCTTTAATATATAATCCATTAATTGATTATACTAGTACTCCAAAGTTTCTGAATATATATATATATATATGGTACGTGTACGGCTTTGTGAATATATATACAGCTGGTCATCATTTTTTTAAAAAAAATTACAAATATATATATGTACTATATATACTCCGTAATATTATTGATTGAATAGGGAAAAAAGTAGAGGGCAGTAGGGTGGGGGAGTGTGGTGGGGCTTAGGCATTCATGGGGATGAGAACGCATGGGGTATCCACCACCCCTCTCGTGCGCGTTATCTATCAATGGCGGCTTAGCCATTGCTCATTAACTATCATCATTAATGGCATGGTGCGTGCTAAAGCCGAACCTGTTACAATTACATGGTAATCTCTTTGGCTTTAATTTCTCGATCTATATATCTCTTTCTGGCTTGCTATCTCCCTTTTTCAATTTTATATATGTTTTTAACCGAAATGAAATGCGGTGAGCGTTGTGTTGTCAGCAATATTGGATGGTGGAATAGTAAAGAATGTGGGAGACAACCAAAAACATCAGAAGGCAACCCATAGTTGACATAACGTCTTTTTAGGGTGATTGTGGGTCATACCTATTGCTCCTTTTCCCTACTCTTTTGATCACTCCCCTTCCCCTCACTCTCTTCACTATATTTATATCCTTGCTCTTGCATCTCCTCTTCACCACCACCACTTCGATGATCCCTTCCCCCATCTTTTACTAACCAATATATTAATTAAGACTAGCGTACGTCTAGCTAGATCTCATCAATTATATATTTGCAATTGGTTAAGTAATATATAGTCTCTTTTATAATGGCTGATTCAGGCTCAGCCTCTCCCAGGAGAATGTGGTGCTCCTTCCCCGAACGAATTCAGCTGCATGCGGCCATGTTGGCCCTGCAGTTTGGCTATGCTGGGTTCCATGTGGTCTCAAGAGCTGCCCTTAACATGGGCGTTAGCAAGCTTGTTTTCCCAGTCTACCGGAATATTATTGCTTTGCTTCTGCTCCTTCCTTTTGCCTACTTCTTGGAAAAGTTAGTACTACTGCTCACCTATCAAATGATTCATCGAATCCTATAATTTCCCACTAACAAATATACTATATAAACGTAATAACTACGTAAGTGATCAACAATATACTAATATGCATGTTGTAAATCTTTCCAGTTACAGTTCATAATTAATTGTCTATTTCTCTAAGCAGCTGTTTGTTTACCATTAATTGTTTCTGTTTTCTTTTGTCCAGGAAGGACAGGCCTCCGCTTACTTTAAACCTCGTCTTCCAGTTCTTTCTTCTGGCACTTGTCGGGTATGTTACAATTATTACAATATTGCGATTAATTGGGTAATTCAAAATAAAAGAAACGAAAAACTCAAAGAGAAATTAACATCATATATCTTTGTTTTGTCTTTTTCAAAAAAAAAAAAAACAAGAAGAAAGAATTCATTGAGAGGCTGAGGCGGCAATTTAGTGGATGGTACTTAAATATTAATTAATTTTGCATTACACAGGATCACCGCCAACCAAGGTTTCTACTTGCTTGGCTTGGAAAACACATCCCCGACCTTCGCATCAGCAATACAGAACTCTGTCCCAGCCATTACATTTCTCATGGCAGCCATACTCAGGCAAACCCTTAATTAGTTAATTAATTAATTAATTGTTTTGTTGTTCGTTCTCAGTCTCAGTTAATGTTGCAGCTGCTGGCACACAAATATACAAAACATTTGAATATATGTTTATCTATATGCTGATTATAATTGCAACTATAAACATTTACAAGTTCAGGATAGAGAAAGTGAGGCTGAACAGAAAGGATGGGGTGGCGAAGGTGGCAGGAACTGTATTCTGTGTTGCTGGGGCAACCGTGATTACACTTTACAAGGGTCCAACTATATACAGCCCAGTTGCACCCGTACATAGCAGCAGCAGCAGTAGTAGACCACAATTAGTATTTGGGTCACTCTCATCACTGGGAGATGCAGAAGGCAAGAACTGGACCCTTGGGTGCCTCTACCTAATCGGTCATTGCTTGTCCTGGTCTGGTTGGCTCGTCTTGCAAGCACCCCTTCTCAAGAAGTATCCGGCTCGCCTCTCTGTCACTTCCTATACATGTTTCTTTGGACTCTTGCAATTTCTTCTTATTGCTTTGATCCTTGAAAGAAATGCACAAGCTTGGATTTTCCAATCCGGTGGAGAAGTTTTCACTATTTTATATGCGGTTAGTATAACTACGTACTCATTGACTTCTATTCGGTTTGAGATCCGCTCATTATTACTCTCATGTTGGTTGTTACAGAAAAAGACAAACAAGTAAATTTGAATCAACTCATTTACAAAAATAAATTTGCTTTTATCTCTATCTTTAACAAAACGTACATGAGAGGAAAAATAAAATAAATTGGTATTTTTTACATTAAACCAGGATCTAGTGTTGCATATTGTTATTCATACTCTGACACTAATTGTTTATTTATACTCGTTATTAGTTATTTATAGATTTCTTCCACTAAAAAAAGTTATTGATAATTTTTCTAAAGAGAACTTTTTTTGTGCTACAAGGAGAGTAGAAACAGCAGGTGTTGTCTTTCAATAAAGTTTGTTAATTGAATTGCTACCAAAAATAATTTAAAGTAAAAATTTAATGTATCGTTAAAATTTGGGTTTGGAACTAACTCAACCTCAAAATCTAGCTTATGGGTGAGGGTTGCCCCCCACTTATAACCACTACTAATCAGGTCATATCACTATCCAATGGAACTCACATTTATATTACCAAAATGATTTTAAAGCAAAATCTAAAGCCCCTTGAACAATTACTCAAATGCAAAAATCTCTTTTTATCAACCAATAACTAGACGTTTCCACCTAAACAAAGATCTTCAGCTTTGTAATTAAATTAAGAGCCCATTTGTTTAGACTTTTAATACTAAAATAAATGTTTTTTTATAAAAATTTATTTATAACACTTTTAAATTTATGTGGTTAGACTTCTTAAAAAAGTAACTCTTAAAAAAGAAACATTTTAGTTCTGATTTTATATAAATTGCTTTTGTCAAAAACGTTTGTAAAAATTGTTTTTTTAAGCCTATAATAGGGCCTAAGTTTCATTAAATATAGAATTTCTCCATTAGTTTTTGTATACGTGTTTGAGTTGTGATATGATATGTATTACGAAAGTAGTTATGCAATAATGTTCTGGAGATATAATGGTGTGTGCATTATATATCGACAACGAAATGTGATAAATTTTTAATTTGAAAATTTCGATATACATTGCAGGGAGTGGTGGCATCCGGAATTGCCTTCGCTGTACAGATATGGTGCATTGACAGAGGTGGCCCTGTGTTCGTTGCTGTGTATCAGCCTGTTCAGACTCTTGTTGTCGCTATTATGGCTTCCATTGCTTTAGGCGAACAGTTCTACTTGGGCGGGTTGGTCCTACCAAGCTTAGCATCTTTATCTTCTTCATTTTAATTATTTTTTTTTCCTTTGTTCATACCATCTGTTAGTTTCTTCTAACTCTAATTAAAACACACACAATAACTTAGTTTGGATAATGCTAACGAATAACCTTTCTTTAAGAAAGTAAGAAAAGAAATTTTTCATTAAAAATAGATGTATTTAATATTTGAAAAAATGATATGTTTAATTTTGCAATAAAAAATTATTTTTTTTATTTTCTTAAAGAGTATTCTTCATGCACTAGTTAGATTGATCCATTTAGTTTTCATGCTCAAAAAGACGTCCCCATATTTTATTTTAATTATATAAAACTAATTAATGGAATCATATTATCTGGAGTTTAAGAAAGAACTGCACCAGTTGCATTTCAAGATGTAACGGCAGGTATTTATTATACACCATATTTTGCTAAATATTTTATTAAAACAAAACTATTTTTTTTTTTTTTGACAAGGAAACAAAACTATTTTTAAGGGTCAAGATTTTCGCAATTTAATAAAAAATGCAGTTTAAGAATTTAATATTTAAATATTATCTACACTCATATAAATTAAATATTAACTTGAAATGTTATATAAAAATACATTTACCTTTTGGTTTTGTGAAGATTTTTAAAACGACAAATGAAATCCCCTAAACAACAAGTGAGCTAGGGGTGAGGCACAGTTTGGAAACTTTCGGTGAGAACTGACTCAACTGAAAAAGGGTACGAAATACGAATGAACAGCTTTTAATGATTCCACGTTCCAGAGGATTAAAAAAGGAAGCTTCAAAGAATTATTTATAGGATATTGATCATTGAAGGTGTATCTTCATCTTTTTTGTCTTTTTGCTCACTTTTTTATTTGTATACTTTTCGTACAAGAGAAAATTATATATTTTCTTTCTTTTTTATATTTATTAATTTCCTTCTAATTTGATTAATTATTATTGCGTTAATTTATGGGTGGATGCGAATTGTGATGTTGTTATAGGATCATTGGGGCAGTATTGATCGTAGTGGGGCTGTACCTAGTGTTGTGGGGTAAAAACGAAGAGAAGAAGTACTTTGCAAAGGAACAGGTCGCGATTACGTCAACTCCGGAGCACAGCAGCATCAGGTCCGCAACCCATGCCAGAGCATCTCTTACTCAGCCTCTTCTCCCTTCATCAACGGAAATTAATGTCTGATCAAGAAAACCCTAACTTCAAGCTACCGCAGCATTTTATTTCTGGGAGAGAATTACAAAAACAAATTCTACATCACTACTACTTTATGTCAGGAAGCTTGTTGTGTGCATGAAGGGGTTTTCATCTTGTTCTTCGTTTTTGTTTTCGGAGGGGGTAAGTTAAATGCTTTCTTACTAGGACATTTAGTAGAATGAGGTTTTTTTTTTTTTTTTCATGAGAATGATTATAATGATGGATGCCACTTAAAGTGGGGCTTAGAGCCTGAAATCCCATATGTTTACATTATATATATGTTAATTAATGGTTTGATTTTCTACAAGGTATTACTTTAGTTATATGGTTACTGTCTCGAAGGTAATGCTAGTGATCATTATGACTCTGAAGGGAAGATAACAGAGACCCACACATAATTATTTCCCAGACGTGAACTATTTATTAGCTTGTGTCAAAAGCTGGGTAAGCATGAAGCTTTTGATAAGCCATAATTGTGACCACTCAAACGGAATCATCATTACGGTCGATCGGATTTAATCAATATCTCTAATTTCTCATCATTGCGATGATTTTATCGACGATTACATTATGAGGTGCATGCTGGTATAATACGAAGCATAAGCACAAATAACAAAAGGCCCGTAGTGCTAGTGGTTGTTAGAAATGACCTGGACCCTCCGTTTGTTTCCAACGATTTTGAGAGGAGAGAAGTGGGGGAGAGAGAATGGGAGCATATATGTGCAATGTGCAAAGCAATGGCCGACCGTATGTGACTGATATTCTAGCAATATTGTTATTCACATTTGTCCTTGACGTATTCTAATAAAGTTCATATATAGATAAATTTGCATCTAGTTATAATGTGTCACCTTGATGCACGTTGGTACAGTCAGCTCTACATTGTCCCCAGTGTGTCGCTAGGTAGCTAGCTAGCACATATAATTATAAGAAGACATGAATATAAACCTGACAAGCAGCTAACGGCAAGGAAATACATGTTGGTTTAAAAGATACTGCCGTGAGACTACAAGCCAACAAGATGTCATTGTTAAATCTTGTGAAGAGTGAAGACACGGACAATTTGACAAAGTTCTAGGTAAAATTTAAGTATAGTATGATATTCAACTCGTCGATCCCCCCGATTACATCACTCAAGGCCAAGGGTATGAATCATTAAAACCCATTATCATATATCTACTTAATCCCCTTTCTGGGAAGTTTACTTTATTGACATTTGACAATATCCGTCGATGGCGAACGGCATCCATTTACTTTATCTGGTTTGCCCTTTTGTAGACACTTCTTTTTTATCCTTTGCTTTACTAGCCGTGTCAAACTAGTTAACTAGCAGTAGCTAGCAATGGTATCAATATCATTTTTTTTGACTGGCTGGATAGTATCAATATCATGAGTCTGAGGGCCGAGGCTTAATTAAAATATCTCTCCTTTTCTCAACCTTATCAGAAACAAAAAATCTGCCCATTTCTCCACTAAAGCCACAAATATATATCTCTCCCCTTTTGTATTTAAATTAGCAAGGTAAGTATAATTGATATTAGGAGGGAAATGTCTGACATAATTATCAATCCATTAATTATGAGAATTAATTAAAGGTCCATCTATGTACCAGAAAAATTATGGTCCATTTCACTCGTAATTCTTTTTCTTTTGGTAGGATTTCACTCACTATTATAGTTTCAACTTGTTGAAATAAGTACATAAAATAGAAAAAAGTATTTTATACACAAAATATTATATATTAAAAGTTTATTTTATAAATATTTATTTACGAATAAATTCCTGCTCAAATTAGCATATTGAACAATACGTACTCGGGATTTTATCGATTCAATCAAATATATGGGCTTTTTTACCAAATTACTTTTATTTTTTAAAGTATTTATCAAAATGCCTTCGATTCTGGACTTTTTACTAACATGCTCGTACTTTATATAAAATATCACTTTTACTTCCTGCTAGCAGATGAAAAAAATAGTACAAGACTAAAATATTATTATATTGTGTAATAAAAGAATTGAAAATATTTTAATTAGGTATACGTTCTAATTATTTAATGCTGAAAACCATTATTAGAATTACTAACCTTTATTAGAATATTTTTTCATACGTTGTAATTTCTCGCACAAAGTGGTAAGGCCTTTTAAAAAGGATCACTCTAGGATTTATACATATAAGAGCACTTCAATGGCAAAATTTTAAGAACTTATTTTAAGTTTTTAAGTGGGTCCATATATATTAACTTAAATTTATAACACTCACTTAATTTTTACTCCAATGACGGTTTCTATTGCCAAGTTCCTTAATTTCTCTCTTCAACATCCCGGATTCTCTCCTACTTTTACAATATGAAATGCAAAAAAAATATATATTTAAATGTTATGGAACTCTTTTTTTAGGTTCCTTCAATAAGAAGTCTATTTTAAATTTATGGAACCCAAAATCAAATGTGACATATTATAATAATATTTTATTCTTAAGGAACTCCCACTAAAGATGCTCTAAGAGCATCTCCAATGATAAAATTTTAAGGAACCCATTTTCAGTTTTTAAGTGGGTCCATGTATGTCAACTCAAATTTAGGTCACTCACTCAATTTTCACTGCAACGGGGGTTTCTATTGACTGGTTCCTTAACTTCTTTCTTTTCAACATCTCATATTCCCTCTCTCGCCTTTACACTATCAAATGCAAAAAAATAATATTTAAATCCTATAGAACTCTCTTTTTATGTTCCTTACTAAGGAATCCATATTAAATTTATGAAACTCAAAATCACATATGACATATTGTGATAATATTTTATTATCAAGGAACCCCTAAGAAACTCCCACTAACGATCTTCTAATATACTTTCGATAAAGTTAACCTAAAATTATAATCCATTTATACGATATATAATCAACGAGTTGGATAATTTTCATAAATTTGTTTTGGTTACAAAGAGTAAAAAGCAAAACAAACAAATGTTAGATTTAAACTCAACAATCATCTACAAGACATGCTATCACAAACTTTATTGCGGAAACATAATAACCATATATAGCATGCATCTTTATTATCAAGAACAACTTAAAACTTGATACCTTTAGGATCTACAATATGTTGATTTATCAAGGATATAGGAATACCTGAATCCATTATATGTTCCTAACCTCAAGCGTTCTTCAGAGGATGAACTTGATCACCAACCTTCACGAACGGAGGGCAGTAATCCTGAAACGCAAAGAGGGGGAAGAGAAAAGAGAGACGGGTAATGAACACCCGTTGGCTTGTGGTTCTTTCTCAACCGGGACTCCTTATGCCTTAGTCGCTCTTCAGATGGGGAGAAGAGGCAGTATGCGATATTGTGTCCGGTGTATTGGGGACCATAGCCTATATATAGGGTGATGGCCAATTAGGGTTCCCATTATTCCGAAATGGGCCATCAATGACATCCACTCATATTTAGTCCATATCAATTAACTAATTTATTATCAAATCAGAAATTTAATTAGCCTTATCACTTAATTTGATCACATATCAATTAAGACTCCTAATTGATAAATAGCTAATATAATTAATTGACGATATCTGCCCACATTATGACATTGGAATATAATTAAATACAGAATATTCCAACAATCTCCCACTTGGGCAATATATCGTAATAATTATGTCAGAATTCTTTAGGCGCGCATCCGAATGCTATTTATCTTTAAATTTTCCCTTTACAATCTGGTCCACCTCATACATCAACAATGGGACCACTGCGGCTGTCGTCACTAACGTCTATTGTGACTAAACCCCGACGACCACCACATCAATGCACTAGATGACATAGATCGATATGGATAAGTGGCATGGAAATTTCATGCAATGTGATCTCTGAATCATGCCTATTTCCAACTGGTCCAACTTAAGTCTTTAGTGAGATCAATTTTGCAAAAATTTAATTTTGCAAACCAAAGTCCTTAATGTATAAATAAATTTTACACACAACAAGATACAAACAAGTTCATAATGAACTCATAAACATAACTTTATTTCTGCAGAAAATCCGAAATAACAAAAGGTTTGTATCTCAAATATAAAACACGAATAGAGACTCCCACTAAACTAAGGCATCCTCAGTGACAACACCCATATGAGCAACATGCTCGTGAAAAAACCTTAGGTGTTAAGCCTTTAGTTAGTGGATCTGCTAGCATAGAATTTGTCCTTATGTGCTCCATAGAAAACTATTTTTCCTGAACTCTTTTCTTAACTACAAGATACTTGATGTTGATGAACTTCAACTTTGTAGAACCCATGTTGTTGTTGAAGTACAATATGACTTGACTTATTTGTCACAACCTAACTTGAGTGATATTTCAATACCTTTTACTAAATGCAACCAAGTGACAAAAAAATTACTCCAGTCATATCCCGTAGTCGGATGCCTACTATCTTGGCATCCTGTAAAATCGGAGTCATAATTCATCATGATCTCTAAACTATTAGATCTCCGATATGTGAGCATATGCCCTTTTGTTCTCTTTAAGTATCTCACATTCCTTATGGTTGCTTTTCCAATAATCCTTGAATTGTTCAAGTATCTGCCTAATAATCCTACTATGTACGCTATTTCCGGATGCGCACAAAATTGAGCATACATTAGACTTCCCACAGCCGAAGCATAGGGAATCTTATACATTTCCTAAATTTTCAGATTTTCATAGGGGCATTTAATTGAGACTAAAATGTCTCCGTTAATGACTGAGGTATCAACTGGTTTACTATCTTTCTCGTCGAACTTATCCAAAACTATATCGATATAGCTCTTTTGTGATAACCCAAAAATACCTCGAGAATGATCTCTAAGTATCGAATTCCTAAGACAAAAGAAGCGTCCCCAAGATCTTTCACCACAAAATTCTTTGTCAGAAATTTCTTGGTTTCGCGCTATAAGCCTATATCATTCTTGGCTAACATAATATCAACATATAATACCAGAAAAATGAACTTACTCCCACTGAACTTGTAATACCCACAGTTGTCCTCGATATTCATCTCGAAACCAAATGAGACAATCACTTGATGAGACTTGTGGTATCACTAACGGGACGTCTTTTTTAGCCCATAGATAGATTCCGTCAATTTTCAAAACATCTTCTCTATGTCTTTTGACACAAAGTTTCCTGGTTTGCATTATATGCATTTGTTTCATCAATGTTGCCATTGAGAAACACTGTCTTGACATCCATCTTGTGAAGCTCCAAATTATAATAACCAACGTGAGCCATGATTGTCCTTGAAAGAGTCATTCAATGGTACTGAAGAGAATGTCTCTTTACAAGCAATCCTTTCTTTTGAGTATAGCCTTTTGCTACTAGACAAACCTTATACCTCTCCATATTACCCTTTGAAACCTTCAGGTATCAGGATAAGTTTCAAACCTTTATGTCTAGCTAGAGCTTGTACTCATACCTTCAATCCACTTTTCCGAATAGAAACGTCATATGGTTTGATGGGAGTTGATTGAATCATCTTCCATAATACAACTTACCTTATGTTCCTAGAGAAATACTATATAATTATCCAAAATAGTATTCACTATTTCTTTAGTGGATCATGGCAAAAGGCATCGGCTCTTGATGCTCTGGTTCTTGAGGGTATTGAGTTTGACCTTCAGGAATAATTTCCTTATCTTGAATGGGAAGAATAACAACAATATCCTCACAAGGATCCAAATTTGCTACACCAATAGCAACTGTATGAATTGGTTCAGGGATTAGAACCAATTCTTCCTCAAAGATATTGTCTCTAATCTTATCTCCCCCCAAACTCAATATCCTCAAAGAACTAGTCAGTTTCTGTCTCAAGGTTTCTTTAATTTGGGATTATCAAATTCATTTACCCCTTTGACCTTTCAGAGTATCAATAAGGTTGCCGCTCACTATTTGGGGAGCTCCAATCTCCTTCGCAAGACTCATAAGGTCTTGCCTTAGTTGGATGTTCCCATACTTGAAAGTGATTGATCGATAACTTTAGTTGGTACTCTGTCAAGCATTTAAGCTGCAATCTTTATTGTTACTCTCGTAGTGACTCTGGTAAGGTAGAATGACTAATCATACTCCTTACCATACCCTTAAGCGTCATTACTTGGATTTAACTGCATTCTTGATAGCCATATTCTGGTATATTTAACTTTTAATGCATTTAATACAAACAATAAAATGTATAAGGCCAATGGAATCTAGGATTCCCTCATACAAGTTGCTCAACTCTATTCGTAGAGATGTGCTCTAAATGTTTGTGTCATAGTGCTCCTTAATTTTACTATCAACATTACGCTTAGTGTCGTACGATTCCTCACTCAATGTTTTGCCACAAGAGGTCTCAATACCAAGCAATTATAGTTTTTCCAGCCCATAGCTTAACTAGTTTCTACAATATTTGAATTTAAAAGACAAATTGAATCCATCGTTTCTAAATGAACAAAATTATCCTGATTTGTTCAATAAGAAACCAAAACCAAATTTCATCTAAATGATGACTAAACCAAAATGTCTTTTAATTTCAAATATTAGCCAGTAACAACAATCTAAAATGTCAATAGCCTTATCCTTTACTGACTTGGTCAAATCCAATATAGATGCATCTTTCAGCATCACTTGGCCTTCATCAGTTCAGACATTCCTTTATAAGCATGCCAAACATGATATTTGGGACATTTCTTCTTTAGATACCCGATATCCTTATAAAATAAATAATTGTGACCCTAGTTATTTCTTTTGAGACGGGCCCTTAGCAGCTTTATCCTTAGTTTTCTTTTGTTAGCCCTTATCTTTAGAGATATTTATCAAATGAGCACTATTTGTCGTCTCTTATTTCATTGTTTCCTTTCTTGCACACCTTATGAAATGAATCCATTCAGATATCATTTCTCTTTATAACAGCTATAAGCTGACTTAAACGGACTGAATTGTGCATGAAGGAATACTAAATACTAAATGCATGGGCAAGTCGTTAGACAGCCCACGTTTTAGCGCCTTAAGTTTATGAGCAAGATTGGACACTCCTATAACGTGCTCCTTATATTTCCTTTTCTTTATACTTAATGAAAATCTAGCTCTCCAATGAGTTCTTGTTTTCGTCTTTATTGCTTTCAGAAAGTACTTTTTAACTTCAGCAAGGAAATCTCAGGCATTAATTATGCCATCCAAAATAATACCCCTAAAGGTCTCCAGAATATCGTCCTTTATGATCATAAGACTCGTGCAATTGGAGCGATCCCACTTCCTATACTTGATCCTCTCTTCAGAGAAATTGAATTTTGTGAGAGAAGGTGGTTTTCTCCATCCTTATGCAAGGTCAAGATCCAAGAACAATCTTAATGTTTTCCTTTCAATCCCAAAAATTAGTCAGAACTTTTGAGAATCGAAATTGAGTTAAATGAGCAGATACATAAGCAATGTTAGCTTAAAGAGAACATAAGTACCGTAAAGATACTCACCAAAATACCTTGTGCACCATTAATATTATGTCTTTGGACAACAACATTAATTGCTAATGGTGTTTTATTGTAATGATCAAACATTAGTGATAATTTCTGTCAAACAACAGCTATCTTTGGACACTGTTATTCACATGAAAAAAAAAAACTTTATAATCACTATGTGTTTACCATTACAAGTGTGAATGTAACCCTGCCAAATATTAACCTTCCTTTGGGCCGATTAATATCCGCATGGATGTACAGCCACATAACCTTTAACATTTCTTTTAAGTGATTTCCATAAGAGATGTCACCTTGGCGACTTCACACTTTAATTGACTCACTCGAAATCCAAATTGACAAATTGAAAACCCAAACAAGATACCAAGCGCACCATCAATTCCCAATCTTCGGATTGTAAGAATTAACTGCTAGTGGTACTCTCAACGCAATGATCAAATATTGGTGATAAGTCCTGTCAAATAATGGTCACCTTCGTGTATCCCATTATCCACATGGAAAATACTTTATAATCACCACACATTTACCATCACAGGTATGTATTTATCCGGCCAAGTTGTGCCTTCCTTCGGACCGACAACAACTCGCATGAATAATTTCATATTACATCTTTTGTAAATCCAATTGAATCAAATTTATGCAACAGAGGTTACTTTGGCAACGTGTTGTTTCAACCAACTCAACCAAAATTACCAGACAATTTTATTAAAATGGGGGGTCCCGAATTTGTCACATTCACACTAAAAACATGGAAACCTTATTGTTTAGTGTGAAAAGAACCTTTAAAAAAAAGATTTTTCTAATACAAAAATTTTCCGAATAGGTGGTTCTATAGTTCTAACTTTGATCCTTAGAGTCTGGACTTATTTCGAAATATTACACACAACCATAGGTAAACTATTAGAAGTGGGAATACCCTCGAAATGAATCACTCTAAGTTATGCCTTCGTGATAACCAAACAGGATGTACATCCAGAAGGCTACCACTACTCAACCTCTTCCCTATCTCAAGTTGCACTCAGGCCCGGGTTTAGGGTCTCGCTCATAAGTATGTGAGAAAAGTATAACAAATACATTGCTCAACACAGTGAGACCATAAAACAATATGGAAAAGCAAGTCTTTTCCTATTCATCTTTATATAATATATATATACAAAATTGACATTCAATCCCAGATGATTATGATTACGTGAAACAAAAAAAAAATTCAATCAAGAAACATTAATCACGAAAAAAAAAAAAAACATCATCATCAATTCATATATTCAAAGATTGAAAAACCAAGATAGATATATTATTTTTAACCAAAAAACCATGAATGAAAGAAACTTTATGAATCAAACTTTCCAGATTCACTTTCTAAACTTTCACCAACGATCGAAAATTGATTATAATTTATTAATACAGAATCCTGGATTCCGATTTCGAAAGAAGAAGAAAATTTGGATCACGTACTGGAGGTATATATATTTAATACCACGTGCCAATTAAAAAAAAAATATTTCCTTTCAAAATTCCTAATTTTCAAAATTAGGATTCAAATCAAATAATCCTAATAAATCAAACATAAAGACCGCTCCGATACCACTTGTTAGATTTAAACTCAACAATCATCTACAAGGCATGCTATCACAAACTTTATTGCGGAAACATAATAACCATATATAGGATGCATCTTTATTATCAAGAACAACTTAAAACTTGATACCTTTAGGATCTACAACATGTTGATTTATCAAGGATATAGGAATACCTGAATCCATTGTATGTTCCTAACCTCAAGCGTTCTTCAGAGGATGAACTTGATCACCAACCTTCACGAACGGAGGGCAGTAATCCTGAAACGCAGAGAGGGGGAAGAGAAAAGAGAGACGGGTAATGAACACCCGTTGGCTTGTGGTTCTTCCTCAACCGGGACTCCTTTTGCCTTAGTCGCTCTTCAGATGGGGAGAAGAGGCAGTATGCGATATTGTGTCCGGTGTATTGGGGACCATAGCCTATATATAGGGTGATGGCCAATTAGGGTTCCCATTATTCCGAAATGGGCCATCAATGACATCCACTCATATTTAGCCCATATCAATTAACTAATTTATTATCAAATCAGAAATTTAATTAGCCTTATCACTTAATTTGATCATATATCAACTAAGGCTCCTAATTGATAAATAACTAATATAATTAATTGACGATATCTGCCCACATTATGACATTGGAATATAATTAAATACAGAATATTCCAACTGAAGGCTCTTCCCAGCACTGCCAACCAGAACCTTGACGAGCTTCATATCTAGCAAGGATGTCAGCACAAATGTTCGCTTTCGGATAGACATGTTTGACTTCCACCACCCAAGAGCTCTAAAATTTGCTCCGTCTGCACAACTATGAAAAATTTGAGGATGTCTATTTTGAAGAAGTTGCACCACATCAAGTGAGTTTGTTTCACAGAGAAGCTTATGAAACCCACAATCCCAAGCAACTGAAGTAAGAGAGACCATTCCTCACAGCAAACATCTCAGCCATCAAAGGAACACCTATACCCTCAGAACTCGAGAAACCAACGATCGATCCAATCACTAATTTTCTGATCTGATAATACCATCGAACCCTTAACCAACGTGTGATCAAGGCAACTACCATCTACATTCAACTTCACAAATTCCTTTGGTGGAGGTTGCCAAGATGAGTAGATTACTTCTTTTAGATGCAACCGGCTCTAAGAACATAACTAACTCACCATGGGATCTGAGAATGTTCCGAATGAAAGAGCCAACCTCCCACACTTCGTCCCCCAAAAAAGCATTATTCCGCCACGCCAAATCCACTAAAGGCCAGTCAAGAACAAGATAACCATATCACTAATTAAGAGCCATTTCCTTGACCCAATCAACAACATCAAGATGAGCAAAGAAAAGAGGATGTTGGCCTAAGCATAAACGGACCCAAAACTCCCTCGAATGAGAGCAATCCTTCAAGCAACGAAAAACATCTTCGATCATCCCAGAGCATCGGAAAAAAATGACAATAAACATGGTAATTTTCATAATTGGGATAATGACAATAAAACTGTTTTTTTTTCTCGAAGTACACAGGGACCCCTCTCTTGGATATATTTTGTAACATTATTTTTCATAAAATTATAAAAAAAATATCTTTACTATAAATATATATATATATATATATTATTATATATTTGGCTTCTCCCTCTAATGTTTTTTGATCCGTCCCCGGAAGTAGAGTTACTTTATTAGAAAATGAGTTAAAATATGTTAACAAATAACAATTATTCATTGTAGCAAAAAAAAAAAAAATCATTATTCATAATGGAATAACTATATACTATTGTAGATATTTTATACAAAGTGGCTGTCTTAATAGTAATTCTGAAGAAAAAAGTGACACGTCACACTAGTATTAATATCAAAATCAGTTTTACAAAAAAAAAAAAAAAACAAGTTATGAAAGATATTATATATTTTCTGCTTTGATTTTTCTATGAAAGTTGGTTGCACACAAAAAATTTCATACCCTTTGATTTTACCTCTTTATAATTGTTTGCAACTATGTTGATGAAGGATAATAATTTCTGAAATGAATTAAATAATTAAATTTTAAATACTAAAAAATATCAAATAAATCAATAAAATATAACTTTTTTATTGAATAAATTATAACTTAATGATAAGAAAATATGTTATTGATTATTAGAAAAGGATGAAAAAACAATAATACATTTAGTTTGTAGAAAAGTAAATTGTCTTTTTATTTATTTATTTTTTTATCTCGCTTTTTATTTGATCCGTCAAGTGTCATTGTGTCAACGACGAATTGGTGGCTCACTTGACCGGTCTGAGCTGAACAGGCATGCCCCCACAAAGCATAGAGATCAATAATGATTAGCCCGGCTCCAATGGAATTAGCGGGCCAATGATGTAACCCACTGAACTGAACTAAATTATATAGGAAAAGTCAAGCTGCATCAATGAGGCCAGTTTAGTCAGGAAAGTCCCGCCCGTGAAAGTAGGCATGCGAAATGGGTCAACTCAGCTATTTTGTTTTTTCATAGTATATAGTATATTCCAAAGGTAAGATACAAATCTTTTGGAGTATATATTGAAGAGTCTACCAACAACGTCAGGTTAGTTGGCGTGAATGATAACGAGTTTGGATCTCTCTTAAATAAATAGTTAGGAATTTGATTCATTATTATGTATAAAGAAGATCTGATTGAGAGATATCAGCCATTAAATATCGTCTAGTACCTCAAGAGATTAATCTCTGTAGTTACGTGTGGAGGATATATTGGGAAACCAAAAAAAAAAAAGTGTCTAAGCAACCATAATTTTTTTCTTATATTTGAATTGAGAGATTAAATTCAGTATCACATATTTAAAGTACTCAAGCCCCTTCCATTTAGACTAACGCGTAATAATAAACTCAAGAATAAAAGCTTAAATTGCTATTTTTATAAAGTAAATTACACGAAATAATAGCAAATTTTGAATTTAATTAAAAATTACACCTTACCCAACTTGGTCCGTAATATAGACTAACTATTTTACTTAACATCACTAAATTACTAAAAACTTAAAATATTTAAAATTAGTTATTTGATATTTTTGTATTTAAAAAAAAATTAAAGCCTAATCTTAGACTTTATTTTTTATAAAATAAAGTTAGCTTTCTAATCTAAAAGCATATAATTTTGAAATATTATAAAAAGAAGTATAATTTGTATAAGTATTTATTTCTATGTCTACTATGTGAAAAAATATTTGCTAATATTTTGTTATTTAATTTTATTTTTGAGTTATTTAGTTCAACTACTTCTAAATAAATATATAATATGTTTTCTATTATTTAGTGTATAGAAGATATAAATTATTTTTGTTGATAAGGAAATAAAAATATTATTTAAGTAGACATACATAAGTATAAGCCTAAAGATAAATTTATCTCTATTTTTAAATGATGATAGCTTGGGTTAAAATTCTCATCCCTCGAAGTAATTAATAGAGCAAATATCCAATCTGGTATCTAAAATTATAGGGTTGTATCAATTTAATCCCCACATTATCAATATTTCAAAATGATCATTGGAATTGCAAAATGTAGCAAATGCATCCCTGACATTATTCACTTAGTTTCAAATGCATCCCTGATATTACCAACTTAATGTCATTATAGTCCATGTAAATACCAACGGAGGGACGAATCTGATTAACTTTCTGAAATTTCAAGGATCATTTTGGAATATTGATCATGTGGGAAATTAAGTTGATATGATCCTATAATTTCAGTGACTAAATTGAATATTTACTCGTAATTAATATAGAATGAGTTTATGCCTCATTCTCGTTTACAGACACAACAATTTGAGGCATAAACTTTCCTAATAATCAACTGAACTTACAAGCTCAATAAAAGAAATAAAATGAGTAAACAAGAACATATATTTTTATTACATAATTGAACATAAAATATATTTAATACTTTTATACTATTATAATATAAATTATAATATTATTCATAATATTTATCAAATTATACTCATTTAATATCATAATTTGGCAAATTTATCTTTGTTCTTGTACTCAAATATGCTCACTACTACATATATTAGTTTTGGCGACAGTTATTAAAATGTTACATAATGTTATAAAATTTTATATTTTGTAACATTTGTATAATAAAATGTTACCATTGGTATTATAAAATAAAAAATGTTACCAATGCTAAATTTCTATATCTCACAAAGACAATTAACTCATCCCCAAATTTAGATTTGCATTCCCCAAATTTAACTAAAAACGTAAAATCCCTCATTCTCTGCTTCTATCTTCGTCCAAAATCTGCTTCGAGCTTATGAATCTGCTTCCATCTTCGTTAGAATCGCGAGCTTCCATCTTCATCTCTGCAGACTCGAGCTTTGATCTTCCGAATCAACTTCCATCTTCATCTCTTCATCTTCGTTGAGAATCGTGAGCTTCCATCTTCATTTCTGCTGAATCGAGCTTCGATCTCATCTTTGCATAATCGAGCTCCATTCCTTAGCTTCATTCAGCACCATTCTTCATCTTCGTTCTTTAGCTCTTCGGAATCAAGCTCGGTTCTTCAGTTCTTAAGAATCGAGATTCGTTCAACTCCGTTTTCATCTTCGTTCTTCAACTCTTCAGTATTAGAGCTCCAATCTTCAGCTCTTCAAAAATCGAGATCCGTTATATTTTACTTTTCAATATTAAATAAAATTTTAACTTACATGACAAAATATTATTAGTTGGGACATGATGGGGTATACCAAAATGCGACAAGAGATCCTTATCCTTTATGAACAAGACTTTGTTAGGAGAGGCAAAACTCACTTCATTGATCTCTACGTCTCAAAATGGATTAATTTTCAACTGTCAGCTGAAAGATATCTTGGCGCACACCAAAAATAGAGTACTCATTCTTGAATGTGAGTTATTACCCACTACCTATCTCCTCTTCAGTGAGACACACGGCGAGAAATACATTAAGCAAATTTTTAATTTTTTAATTTTAATATATTTCTAAATCCTAATTAATAGTAATTCTTATCAAATCCGTATACCATTTAAATATTTCCATTTAACTTCTTTCCTTTTAAAGTTATATTTTAAAATCTACTAATTAAGGGTATGTTTGGAAGAACTTATAGAAAGCTATCAAAATAGCTTATGGAAATAAACTTCTGCAAATAGTTTATGATCTTTTCATGAGCTCTTTTTAGTTTATTTCCACAAGCTTGTTAGAGAAGCTTATGAAAATAAGTTGTTTTTGGGGTGCGTTTGGGTAAACAGCTTAACTAAGCGCTTATTCAATAAGCTTATTTTCAAATAAGCTAAAAACAGCTTATTTCATGAAATAAGCTAAAAAGAACTTATAGAAAAATCATAAAATATTTTCGTAAATTATTTGCATAAGTTTATTTCCATAAGTTATTCTCATAAACTCCGTATAAGTTCTTCTGAACGCACCATTAGCTTATTTTAAAAAAGTTTATTGAATAAGCGTTTAATTAAGCTGTTTATCCAAACACACCCTAATTGATAGTTATACAATCAAATCTGCTGATCGTTAAATTATTTACATTTAATTCATTTCTTTTCCATGACAAAGATTTCTAAAATAAACATATTCACATCTATAATTTAAATTAGATTATCCTTTATTAAGAGTGGTTATCTCTTATATAGGCTACTCTCGTTTATAGGATGACAGATGTCATTTTTAATTTCTCTTTTTTAATATTTAAATTTGAATTTTAGAAGTAATTATGCATATCTTTTGTTATGATTTAAATATTTTCTCTTTTAATTTTTACTTTTTAAATTCTAGCTAGTTAAATTAATAATGTATACATAATTTATAATTTTAAATATTTATATTATATTTTATTTATTTATATTTTTATAAATTTGAAAATACTCATGCAATGCACAGGGTAAATGCTAGCATAAAAGAAATTGTCTTTTGAATTTGTCATATAGAATTTGACTTTGCCATTTGAAATTTTGCTTAAAAAAAATTCCAAATTTCTCAACCTTGGTCATCTATTTTATTAATGACTTATTTTATTAAAAAAAAAATGACTTCTTTTATTCTCGATGCTTGTTTGAAAATTTTTCTACTTTAAAAGATAAGTTCATCCCAAGTCCAAACTTTAACCCACCAGCACTCTCACTCCAGCTAACATCACACCTATTCATCAAAGTCGAGCTCCCCAATTCACTTAACCTCACGCTTTCTGAATAAAACTAAAAAATATTCATGTCATACATACTTATTCGTGATCTAGACGTTTTCTATACATTTAATGTTATACATAAATCCATCGGATAATTAAAACCGTTTATTGTCGTATTCATAAATTTTCTTCCTAAAAACAAGTATTTTAAAGGATTTGTTAAAATACACTTTTGGTCCTCTATCTTTCTTTTTAGTTTCAAGTTTGTTCTCTCAGTAACTATAAAAGTTTCAATTTGATTCTTTAAGTTGTCAACGTTACACAAAGTTAATCATTTCCGTCAAATTTGCACCAGCGGTGTTAGGTTTCCAACGCTAGTCACCGGAAATCCTTTGAACTCGTCGGAATCTTGGGATTTTGTACAGACTCTCGCTCCCCCCATATCTCTCTTCCCTCCTCTCTTCCACACTCTTTCCCCCCTCTCTCTGTGTAACTGTCTGTTGATCCGTATGGATTTCGATAATCTGAATTAGAAGAGGGAGCTCCATTTTGATCATATCCCATGATTTTGCTAGCTTTTTATTCTCTTATCTCGACAAAGTTTATTTATCATTGCGGCATGATTTTGTTTCAGAACGAATCATAAAATGTTGCTTTTCTGCCCGAATTAGATCTTTTTAATTATCAATGGATGAGTTTGTTGATTGATCTACAATTTTGAATTCTCAATGTTTTCCTGAATTTTGTTGTTTCCTTTTCTTTGCTGATCCATGGTATTTCTTAATTTGTGTTTTTATTTGTTTTAAATTTTAAATAATCCCAATGGGTATTCCATTATAATGACTTTGCATTCTTTTTTTGTTTGCAAATGTAGTTCCATATTTTTTTATATATGCAGAGATCATGTAAGTATAATGCAATGTAATGTTATTTTTTACAGGTGGCATCAAGGGCAATTTTGGTTACTTTCCTTGATTTACTGAGTTAGGTTTTGTTATTTGGGGAATTGATTATACATGAATTTATTATTCTTGATAGTTTTTCCCATTCTTAATTGTTTGATAAGGAATTATTTCATTCTTTCCATCATTGAAGGAAGAATGTTACAATAAAAAATATATAGGATTTTGTATATGATGAGTATGACGACTTTCAACGTTATTATTCTCATGGTTTTCATGGTGGAGACAAAAAGGGTCGAGCTGTTTATTTTGGAAGACTTGACAAAGTTGAACGCAACAAGTTGATGAATGTCACCAGCATGTTCTATTGCAAGATTTGAAGCAAAGCGGTTCAGAGGGTTTCAGGCGAAAGATGCAAATTCTGGTGAAAAATGCAGATTCCAACAAAAATTCCTAGATTTTGGCAAGTTGAGGGTTTCTATCTATTAATAGTAAAAATCTAATAACGAAAATCTGACAGAAAGGATTTGATGTATCATTGACAACTTAAAACATCAAATCAAAACTTTTATTACATACAGAATCAACTTAAAATTAAAATATAAGATAAATGGGTCAAAGTGTATTTTAACCTAAAGAATATGTACACCATTATACCAATATCAGGTTACGACTCGTTTGATGGTCAAGATAGGATATAATAGCTAAATAAGGATAAGATAAGATAGGATATGAGCATAATAAGCTCTTATCCTGTTCGATGTTTGATGCGCATCAGATAATAATAGGATATGATATAAAATATCCATAAATGATAAAATTACCCTTATATCAAAATTATATTTTTTTTTCAAAAATAAATTTTAATATTATGTGGGTTTTTTTATACATTTATATTAAAAAATATTTGATAATATATATTTTCGGCTTTTGAATTATATATTAGTCCATTTTTTAAATTATAAAAAATTAATTTTTTTTCACATTTTATAAAAATTACTAGTTAAATCACATATTTTAATTAATAATAAGATTGACTAATTAGGTTTGAAACCATAATTAAATAATAACAAGATTAAGAGTAAAAGATAAAAAAGAAAACATTTTCTTATCCTATCATGTTGGTTTTAACCCAGCTCTACCCTCAGGATAGAATTATAACTAAGTAATATGATATAATAAGCTAATAGAATAAGCTTATCATATCCTGCTGGTTCACCAAACTACAGATTAAAGCAGGACATGATAGATTATCCTATCTTGTCTCTTTTATCTTGACCACCAAACGAGCCTTTAAATTTTTTTATTTAATGTTGTTTTGTTCATTATTTTATAAAATTAAATGTTAATCAGTGTCCTAAAATCATTGGTTAAAGATTCAAAGATAGAAGTTATAATTTTCAATAAATTATTTTTAACTGTAGATTTTTTAAATAATATTTTCTAAACACTTGTCAACCAGAGATTTTAATAAAATAAGTATTTTAGATGATAGGGAAATAAATTGTCTAAAGTATTGTAAGGATGATAAGCAGCTCGCTGTCTCTCTCATTAACAATGTTAGAAAGGTCATGGGCAGACCTCGACAAGTGGAACTAGCTCATGTGTACAGGTAGCTATTCTTTTGGGAAATGGATCTAAGAAATCACTTTTTGATAGTTGGGAGGTCTTGATTATTGATTAAATTTTATATAAGATAAATATATTAATATGAAAATAAATATATGAAATTTTAATCTTAGATTAAGATAAATGTGTGAATGGATAAAAAAAATGAAGGTAGGGATCCAGATCCATTCTTTTGGCCAACGGTTTCACTTCTTGGGATCATTCCCTCGATTATACTGATATCACCTTAAATTCGTTTATTTTCTTTCTGTTTATTAACCATTCGTTCATTAATTGTATTGACAATATAAGTATTTTAGAGGATAGGGACACGATTATTCTAATCTTACCTTAAATTTGTTTATTTTATTTTCATTAATTGTATTGATGTTGTTTTGTTTGTAATTTTGCCTGATAAAAAAGTATTTCAAAATATCATATGAACACAATTATATCGATAATACCTTAAATTAAATTATTTTCTTTTCTTAAAAATTATTTATCCTTTTATTCAATTCAAGAAAAAATTTTACCAAAAAAAAGTACAAGAATATTTGCTAAATGCAATAAAGAAAACTTGAATATGAGATTTTCTTGTAATAAGTTGCTTTCACAATTACGAAAGTTGCATTGCTAGTTAATTAAACTCCTCCCCAACATAACCTTAAAGATGTGAAACCTTGACATTGTAAATAAAATTTGTCTGACAAATTTTTTTTTTGATAAGCTTGTCTGACATTGCAATCCACTCCCTCATCGACTACCTATTTTTTATACAATTATTTGACCAAAAGTAAGTTTTTTTTTAAAAAAAATTTAAAATAGGTTACAGTGCAAATATTCAAAAAAGCACTAAGTTACAACTTACAACTCAAATAGTAAGGAAAGTTTAGCGTTTTTTTTTTTTTGCGTTAACAAATATATAATCTTTCGTATATAATTGCGGAGACTAATCCTATAAGATATTAGATGATATTTACAGACTGATATCTCCTAACCAGATTTTTTCCATATACAAGAGTCAATGATCAAACTCATGATCACTTGCTTAAGGGATCCAAATTCGTTATCACTTGGACTAACAGCATATTGATTAAGGAAAGTTTAGCTTATGATTGAAAACCGCTGTAATATTAAGAGTTGGGCATATAATAAAACACTTAACTATAGAGACAAAATCGGCACTCCCAACAAAGATTTGTTTCCTCATAAAAAAACAAAAATTTGTTATACTAAAAATAAAATGAGTTTAATTATATACATTGTCAGTATAAAGATTTTTACACTGACAATCAATCAAAAATCATGGTGTGTGTGACTTTTAAGGTAGTTAGGATAAGAGTCAATCACTTTATCTTATGTCGCAATTTCTAATTAGTTGTCTGTATAAAAAATATTTATACTGACAGTATATACCAATTAAATCCAAATAAAATTTGTTACACTAAAAGTTGTGGAAATGGCGGAAATGTCTTTTAAGACTATATTATCAAATTAATTTAATTTATTCATTTTAAATGAAATCAAATAAATTTTGACTTCCCAACATAGCTGAATTGGTATTTTTTAAATCAATTCTACTAATTAAAGAAATTTCGTTTACAAAAGTTTAGATTAAGGAAAGATACACCCTTGCAAAATTAGAGGGAAAATCATAAAACTCAACGAAGATTTATAGTGGAAGGTCAACACGAAAAATCTGAGAATCGAGCTCAAGCTTCAGTCTGATATCGTGTGGGTAGAAGGAGTGAGTCATTTGTTTCATATCTATATCTTATTGTCTTGAAATTTGAATATATATATATATATATATATATATATATATATATATCCAATTTTTTAGAAACCTAAAATAACTTAACAATTTGGTATATATCCAATTTATTCGTAGATTCATCCTTTTCGGTTTTTAACGATGTTGAATTTGTATTGTTTTCGATGTATTTTATCAATTTGAATGAATGAATATTTTTTTTAGTAAAAAAAAAAAAAATCAAGGAATGAAATTTTCAAACTTGAAATGCTGGAGGCTTAGATTCTGCAAAGTTACAATGGAATCTTTACCATTTGTAATTTAAAGGAAAAATATATATTTTAATAAATGTGAACTCATTGATTTATCAAATGGACACGATGATGAGAACTTTTAAAAGAAATATCATGTTTTTTTTACTTAAAAAAATTCATAAACCAAACATAAAACTATTCTTATAATTTTTCATACATAGCTGTATATATATATAAAATATGTATGTAAATAATATTGCCTCTCTCTCTCAACCTTCCCTCCACTCCTCTCTTCCTTCTTCCTCATCCATCGGAGGGGGTGGTTTTGGGCCATTTTTTGGTCTGGAATTACCTATCTATATCGTTTTTCTCTCTTTTTATCTAAATAAGTGGTTTTTTCACATAGATCTGATTTTTATTTAGTATTTTTCCATGATTTCGTCGTCTGAGTGTGGTTTTGTTTTGTTTTTCGTCTTGTACGGCGTTGTTTGGTTTCCCGTCTTTTTGCGGTGTTCGTTTGGTTCAAATTGGCAGATCAGCTTCAATCCATTACAGATTCAATCAAGATTTGGACGTCAACGTTATAGATCCAGAGGCATGAGTATTCTGATCACTATGATTTTATCACATTTGTAGGCATTTTGTCATTTTATGCTATTAACCTGGGTGCTGTGAGTTTGTTAGCAGATTCATCTTTTTCGATTTTTAACGATGTTAAATTTGTGTTGTTTTTGATATATTTTACCAACTTGAATGAATGAATATTTTTAGCCAAAATAAATATAAAATAGGTAAGAGTATACATAATTTATTCACATATGAAACACAAGCGGCACAAAGACAACGCACGTGCCTGATTTATATCTGATACAATGACCAGCAATACATTCCGTCATTCATGACCTCCACCATCCTCCATGCGCTATTATGTAATTTCTACATATAATAACAACATTACACGTCTTGGATTAAGCTCTTTCTTTCCATTTTGTTGTTACATTCTTTATCCCTTATCAATAATAATTTATTATTTAATAAAATAAAATCATAACTCAATAATATTTATGTATATCCTCGACCTTTTATTGATAAGGAATATCGAAACACTTTTTTTGGTATTATCGAATTTTATTTTATTCACACCTCCAAGTGCTAAAATATCAACAGTGGACTCACAGACATACACTACTATATAATAATATACTAATATATACTGCTTCTAGTCTTAATTTTGTATCGTGTGTTTACACCTCGTTTACCCCTTATATATACACTATATGTATGTATGGGATAGGGATCTTCTGTCTTATTTTGGTGTATCATATCATGTTCCAACTAATATTATTTTGTCATGTAAGTTAAATTTTTATTTAATATTAAAAATATAGAATACATGATAAGATATTATTGATTGGGACATGATATGATACAACAAAATGAGACTGGAAATCTCCATCAGTATGTATGTATGTATGTATAAAATAGTGGGTACCGGGTGAGGTGATATATATATATATATGAGGTATAATTGATAGTTTGGATAGGAATGAGGGTGATTATTGATTGATTACATGCACCATGGAGTGTGCAGAGAGTCCCAGGCACTCACATCTGCCAAGTTCCCAGTTGTTGCGCAAATCCCAGCCTCTGTAATCATAGGAATATCTAGAGACATAGCAGCCTCTGCCCAGATGGAATCATCTAACACTGGCGAGCTTTCTAATTCATTATTCGTTGTCACCCAAAATGGACGAAACTCCTCCTCCTCCTCCTCTTCGTTTTCCATTGGCTTTGCATAGGTTTCAATTGGCTTATAATTAGTAGTGTTAGTATCCAATGGAAGAGACACGATGGAGTCACTGCTGTTGCTGTATATAGGTCCGACTCCAACTTGCTGAGAAGCCACGGAGACTGCTTGGTTGGTAATGGTATTCGTAAGATTATAACACGGAACCATATCTGAGTTTTGTTGAAGTATCAGTACCTGAGGCTGCTGGTGGTGCAGATTTTCCATTTGGGTGATCTGAGTGCTAATAATAGAAGATGGTACTGGACGAGACTGATCAGAATTCACGTAGAGCTGATCTGGTAGATTGAGCTTGGCATCTGAGCCATAAAGCTTACGTGCTGCAGCATCGTAAGCCAAGGCAGCATCATAGGAGGTATCAAATGTGCCAAGCCAGAGGCGTGCACCACGATTGGGTTCGCGGTTTTCAGCAACCCATTTCCCCCAAGTTCTCTGTCTTACACCTTTGTAGGTGCAACTCGCATTTTCAGGGCCTCCTTTACCCCTCATACAACCCTTTCTGGCTGCCTTCTTCAACTGCTTTATCTCCTGTTCCTCAATTCCCATGCCTGATCTCAGCATTTTGTGATCGATGTGTTGGTTAATTTAATTGGCAGCACGGTTATTAGAGTACACTACTGTGGACGATTATTGATTAATTACATGCCTTAAAGGGGGGATGAAGATGATGGGTGCTATTTATATTGCCAAAACAAGGGTAAGAGTGAGAGTAAAATACCTGAAACGTGGCCCATGGTGGGGTTAGGGTGCTACTTGGCATGATGAACCAGACAGATCGTGTCCACTATATATGAGCCTCACTGTTGATCTCTCTTATACACACTTGGCCTCAGATTTTGTTGGCATATAGCTGGCAAACGGACAGGACCAAAAACAAGATTCTTACTTATTTTCTCCACCCTTTTTTTCCTGATAGAATTTTTGTGATGGATGTAGATTAAAAAAATAAAACAAGAGAAAAAAGGGGTAAAAGAAAATTAAAATTGTGGGTGAGAAAAGGCGGTTGTTTGGATAATAACGGGTCTTTATTATATAATTTCGTTTTTGCCTTAATAGAGAGTGAATTGGATTTGGATAATAAGGAGTAGTAGTCATTTACTATTGGGTAGGCGGTGTCATTTGGAGGAAACGGTTGAAGATAAGTGCGTGCGGGAGTTCCAAAACTGCGCACATGACAATTAGCAGCGCAGCTTTCATACGTGGGAAGAAACAATCCCAGGTGTTTCAAGGGGAGGACTTGGGAATCGGTGAATTGTAAAAGAGCGAAGCCAGATCCGATAAAAAGGACCATATGGGACACGGGTACGAGTTTACCCAAATTGATGGGCATTCTACACCCGCCTTAATTATTATTATGGGACACCTTCAATTCAGTGCACTTGCATCTATTTTATAGAGTGAACTCGTGAAAATTTTCTTAAACTTGATGAATGTTAAAAAATGTATTTGAAGGTCAAGAAAAGAAAGTTTTGATTGATAGTGATCATCTATTCAATATTTTAAGAAGTGTTATATTTAATTTTTTTTAATAAAAACTTTTATTGGTTTATTTAACTAGAAAATAACATGTTCAATGATTCTATAAAGCAATCTGTATCTTAGAACTTTTCTTCTATTTATTAGTTGATTTAAATCTGCTATTGAAGATTTAACATATAAATAAGAAGAAATAAAGAGAAATACCATGAAAATGGAAGGATGAAATTGTGCTGTGTTTGTATGGAGGGAAACGAAAAGGAAAGAGAAAAGGAAGGTAAAGAGGAGAAAAAAAGCTTCTCTTGTTTGGTTGACATAAAAAAGGTAATCCACATCAAATGTTTACTTACTTAGAAATTTATTTTATATACTAGTAAACCTTTTTCTACTAGTAGATAGTGCACCCTTGTTTTTTGTTTGTTTGGTTATCAGGTTTTTTTTTATAGGCAAGTGTTAGTTTTTAGTATTTGTTATGTTAGTGTAGAGATAAGTTGAACTCATTACCTTTTTATCACTCCAAACCCTATAGTTCTTCCCCCAAACCACCAAGTCACCTTATCACTCCTATTTGGTTAGTTTGTTAGTGTTTGTTTGGTTACTCGGTACCGACGAGGCATGGGTTGCTGCTGTTCCGGAACATACCATCAGAAGTCTGCATATAAAATGAAGAACCATGCAAAACATCACTATAAACAGACAGAAAAGGTAGAAAATAACTCAACTAGATGGTTTTTATCATAAAAAAGGACCGTAAATACTATGGAATATGGATAATCCCTTCTTAGCCGAAGCATTAACAACAAAGCTAATGCATAGATTAGATAGGGAGTAATCAAGTGATAAGCAGACTTTATTATTTAATATTTATATACATCGCGGGGTTTTCATGATTTATATATGCAGGACACATGTGATTATTTGAGGTTTTTGATCAAATTAGTGTTATTTTCGAAACTATTTATCAAAATGGGATTGTTTTGTAACAATTTATCAAAATAGGGTTGTTTTTGCCAGCCTGGATTTTTTTATTATTTTTTTGCTGACGTGGAAGGCGTCAATTGGACTGGCGTTTTTAAAGGTGTCACTTGGACTGGTGCCTTCCATAAAAATGCCACATGTCACACACTCATTGGTCACTCGTCTACTGTGACCCGTCTGCTGTTTCACTCGTCTGCTGGTCACTTGTCCGTTGAGACTCGTCTGCAATTTCACTTGTTTGCTGCGTCTCGTCTACTGTTTCGCTGGTCTGCTTAGATGAGTGAAACATCAAACGAGTGACCAATAGATGACTATTAGACGAGTCACAGCAGACAAGTGAAATTGCAGACGAGTCTCAGCGGACAAGTGACCAGCAGACAAGTGAAACATCAGACAAGTGACTAGCAGACGAGTGAAAGAGCAGACGAGTGAACATCAGATGACTAGCAGACGAGTCACAACAAACAAGTGAAATTGCAGTCGAGTCTCGGGGGACAAGTGACCAGCAGACAGGTCACAGAAGACGAATGAAATATCAGACAAGTGACCAGCAGACGAGTGAAACAGCAGACGGGTCTCAACAAGGAATGCTGCAAGGCGCCAGTCCAAGTAGCGCCTTTCCAACTGGCGCCATCCACATCAGCAAAAATAATAATAAAAAATTTCACGCTATCTAAAATAATCCTATTTTGATAAATTATTATAAAACAACCACATTTTGATAAAAAATTTCTAAAATAATACTAGTTTGGTCAAAAAGCCCGATAATTTGTGTCACCACTTCATTGTGCACCATTTCAAATTGCACAAAGCGACCAGAGCATATCCTCCAACGGACAGAACCAAAGAAGGGGGGAAGTAGAGGGTCAGCATGGCAGAGTTCCAAGACATCTCTTTTGTCCAAATTGAGGATTTCAAAACCACAACTCCTATGAGTTATGTTGATCACCTAAGGACATTATTTAAGGAATCCAAAGATGAAAAAATTTTATTGAAAAATGTAACTTTTAAGTGTTCAATGCATTGACAGCATCACTTTCAATACAAAATTTCTATCTTTAATTCCTTAATCAATGTCCTTAGGACACTCGTTAGTATTTGCCTAAATTAAATTAGGATATAAATTGTAATTTGTAAACTTGAACTTAAATCTCTATCCAAAGGTTCACTTGTATTAAGTTCCAACTTTTTTCTACCCAAACTAAGGCTAGTAGGCACCATTTTGGCTCGGATAGACAAAACTACTATTCCTAGCCTTAAGTTATTTCAAGGAGATCAAGAATGTTGATGTTCATATCATTGATTCACATAAAACAGAAGACATCTATGAATAAGAGTCGCTATTTTTGCGTGGAAGTCCCAATATTGAAAATCCATACAATTTAGAATAAGTAACTCGGTTAATAGATTTCTAATGGATTGTAAACCTTTGTTACAGGTTACTAGACCAACGTCAGCAACAACTCGTAGGATCCAGTCGAAACTAATTTCCTCCCCAGGTTGACCAAGAACTGTAACAATTTTAAAAGGACAATGTTGTTTCTTACTGTAAGATAGCAACATAACATGCTAATATACAGTGGCACCAAAAAACACCCATCGATTGCACAAAGTTCATAATACTATTTGTTATTAGTTCAATTTTTCCCCCATTTCTAGAAGAAAGATTATCGAGAATTGATAACTTAAAATCACAGATCTAGTGCCATCGCAAATTAGTGGCAAGGCATTTAATTTGGACAAATTTTGATTACTCCTTAAGTATTGCAAAATTCAAACAAATTGTGATCAAACCGTGTTGATTTAATCCTCATATAAGTTATTTAATTTGCGCAGAAAAGAGTGTAACTATGAGATCAGTAATAATGTAATACATCTTCCCCGGCCGGGGTCACAACACTGGAAATATTCATTGTATACGTACATAATCTTTAAATCTATACATTACTTTAACACATCAATTCAATTTAATTTCAAGCAAGTCATTATTAAATTATTACTAAGTAGGGTCCAATCCATGCAAATGACTTAAATGGTTAAATTTTTAAAGGAAGGTGCACAATCCTAAATGTTGTTCTTTTAGCTAATAATTTCCCTAATGAAGTAAATTGAAAAGTTGCGAGAAAACTTTTAAAAAAAATGTCTTACAGGGTCCAATGCAAAACTAAAAAGTTAACTTATTGTGTAGATAACCAATCATTATTTTGGACCATTAGTTTAGCACTACAGCTGAGATGTGTCCACGTATGCATGTTGCATTGGTGATTTGAACTATATATATACCAGAAACGCTGACGCTTCCAACCCTGACAAAAGAAAACTGAAGTCACTCAGACACTACAGTTGTCTTAAATCTTCCTTTCATATCACATACATGTAAGTATGTAACCAAACGATGCAGGATGCATTTTACAGCAAATGGCAGAACATAAAAAAATATAAATGCTTGGTTTTGTCTGCTCAACCTCACAATGGATTGAAAATAATATAAAATAGGGTAAATTAGGTCGGGAAACACCAGCCACCGGTTAAATCAACTGCACTGCGCCAGACAAAAAGAATTATCTCAATCCGGTAAAATTGCAACTTTAGCCAAGGTCACTCACGGATTGCTCATACCTAACAAAAGTGCAGGAAGACCAAAAAGATCAAGATAGCCTGTCAACAAAAAATTATAGATGAACAGGCATTCAAACAACTTCACACCTATGATCTAACCATACACCAAACCAATATGTGACAACAGAGGCTTAAGGTAAACATGCTTCATAATTCCCCAACAGCCCGTGGATATTTGATTGTTTTCCATCAACTTTTGAGAAAATCCTTCAAGGAAAATGGTGGAGGTCCATCCTGCAAAGGAAAGAGTAAATGAAAGATTCAGCTTGAACCGTTGGTGATTTGTGCATAATATAGCAGTTACATGACCTTTCACAGTGCCAATGCTAAGTGTTCTCAAGTCTCACCCAAAAGAGATGAGCAAATCAAGGGTTTCTCAGTTAGACAGAAATTTGTGTCAAACCTTAAATTACGTAAGCTATGCCCATTACCTTGCCAGTCTCCTGACTTAAGCATTGTCTTACGACTGTGGCCTGCTGTATTAGCCTCTCCATTGCTGCATAGCTGGGAAGGTTCAAGTGTGCTGGCAATGACCACCACCCACAAAAAAAGGGGGGAAAAGAAAAATAAAAACATATGTTTTAACACAGGTAGAAAGAAGTACATAGATTTGCAACTTAAACACAAGAAATACACGAAATCAAGCTAACCAACCAAGAATAGCTCGATTCAAACTATCTGCAATCTGTTGCCGTTTTTCTAAGCTAAGCAAATGAAACATTGGGGATTTCTCAGGCTCCTTATAAGCAAGAAGGGCCATAAAGTCCTGCAATTTTGGCAGCTAGATATTTATTCAATCTTAAGCACGCACAACAATACATAACAAAAATGTATTGCAACACGTAAACATACTTCAAGCTTTTCCATATATTTTTGCTCCTTTCCGAAAGGGCTCAACTTGGCCTGAGCAAACTCCAAAGCTTCTGTGCTGCCAATAAAACGAGATTCTATGAAAGCAGGAAGTTTACAACATGCTATCCTGAAGAGCAAATTAATCTCTGCTCACCATTTCTTAGAGCAGACAAGCTCGACGAAATGAAGGCTTAGAAGATCAAACTGCAAATCCTTATTGTTCTCTAGAATATCCTGTGCCAGTTGTTCAGTAAGCTCAATAGCCTTAAGTGCGTTTCCCTCTAGTGCAAAGTGAAAGATTCCTGAAGACAAATGAAATTTAGCATCAAGGAGTTCTTTACTACCTATAGTAGGCTCTAATAAAAATACAATTAACTTCATAGATATAACGGGTATTTCCCAGCACACTTTGCCCCCAGACTGGGGACGGGGGAAGGAAATACAAAAACATCAAGAGAAGCCCACTAGATATCTTTGTTTTTTTGCCTGATAGAATAAACCCACTTGATATATTAACATAGTAAAAAAGATCTGCAAGTAAAAAAGTATAATCATAATTCAAATGTGTTTAAGACAAAAGTTAGCAGCCATTTCAAAGCGGCATAAGTTTCAAGTGGTATTAGGTCAAACAATGATTCAGTATCCTTCCATCAGGGGTTGAGTAATCGAATGTGCGTCTGTAGATGATACAAAACTTTCCGATAGAGATTATTAACAAACACTTGATGGACACCAAACTTCCAAGGCAGAGCAAGCAAATAAAATATTGCTTAGCAAGCAAGCAAAAGTCTTGAATTAACCTTCTACAGTGAAAGATAACAAGCAACCTACTTTTTCTTTTCTCCATGCCCGCCAAATAGTCTGCCGGCTGCTTCATCCCAGTGCAAGCAATGAATGACTCCAATGATTCTTTGTAGCAGTTATGTATAAGATATGACAGAACTATGTTGTGGATGTCATTATCATTTATAGCCTGTAAATTCACGGGGCCAGAAAAAATTAAAGAACTTAGTCACATAAATTATGACGAGAGAATTAATACAATCAGGAAATCATAATTGTCGATAGAAACTCAATGGAGCATACTACATGGGTTTAATCTTAGAATTAGGGTAAAAGAGGGATCACAAGTAAGAGCGAATGAACTTAGCAAAGTTGCAATCCTAAGAGAACTATGACGAGAATCAATAGCTTGAAATTGAAGGGGGAGAAAATGCAGTATGTTACGAGCTATGCCATCGTGAGAGTAACATACTAAGTACTAACGTTTATTGTGTGCTGTGCTGTGCTGTGCTGTGTAAGAGTAATATAATGTTTCATGTTTTCAACCTCTTCCCGTCCTCCTTCGTTCAATTTTTACCATCATCAATCACAAGTTAAGGTTGGGGAATATCTATCAGACACTAATTTGATTAAATCTTCGCCAATGCATTAATCCCCAATCTTGGTAAACCTACTATGCCTGCCCAAAAAAGCACAGCAACAATAACCTACCATCCACATACTTGTTCCACAGGAAATAGGGCTTCGACGAATGAAAATTAGTTGATCAATAAACCAAAAGAAAGTGAAAGGAGCGTAGATTATTAACTAGTTTTGTGGGGATTAGGATACTTTAAAAATAAGAAAACAAAGAAATAAGAAATTAGGGTGGTAAGAGTAAAAATGGAGAAGAAGAATCAAAATGAAATAGAAACATACAATGTTTTCGTATTGACGAGGATCTAGGTCCATGGATTGGTTTGGTGGAAGATGAGATGAGAGATGAGAGATGAGAGAGAAGCGGAAACAGAAAAAGGTACTGCCGCAAGTAGAAGTGGAAGTGGAAGTGGAACGGAAGGCGGGCAGGAACCACCCGTTACGAGGTTGCAGTTGCGGCAGCTACAAAACGATCCGATCCGATCCGATCCGTCCAATGCGACTGCGAGCCGATTCCAATCCACGCCACCCGTTACTCAACCACGTTCACGTCGCTCTCAACTCCCTCGCTCTTGTGCTCTGCCTCCAAACTCCTCCTCCTCCTTAACATTAATTAAATGATTTTAATTTGGATATCATACACTATAAATTAAGGATTTAATTAGTATATATTATCAATTTTTTTTATTGTTTATCAATTAGAAATTATCTCATAATTTAAAATGTTTGATTTTTATCTTTATTATTTTAATAATTGTCCATATCATATATTCTGATCAGTTGACAATATAAATAACTTTATGCTATAAGTGCATAGCAATTCAACACATAAATCAATCACAAATCATCATAGTATATGGGACTTTTAATGTTTTAAACATTTTTTATAATATAAAAATTTATGATTAATTGAAAATGTAAATTTTTTTTACATCAATAATACATATCAAATGATCAATTAAACCCTCAATTAATATGATTTACAATATTAATTTAATCTTAATATATTCTTAGTGTAAAGATTTTATAACTTCAATCAATTACAAGTCCTCTTACATATGATTTTAAGTTAGTTACTATAAGAGTCAAATTTTTTAATAATATGATAATTTGTGATTGATTGATAGAATAACATACAATATACAATATGTTAAATAAAATTTAATTTCAAAAGTATGAACTTTTTTTTTTGAATGATAAATTATAAACTTTTTAAACAATACTAGCATATTGTCTTTCAATCAATCATAATTTTTAAAGGATGTGTTTAATATATTGGAATTTAAAAATTTATAATTTTTAATAAAAAATTTCTATATTTTAATTGTTCATGGCTCACTTATTAGAATTTGCCTTTTTTAAATCAATAAAATTTTATTTTTATTTATTTATAATATTTAAAGAGATTAATCAATACTATATATATATTTAGAAATAATCTCATTGAATGCTCTTCCATGTGTCAATCTCTGAGAATTCCATAAAGAATTTCGTACATGTGTCGCTCCCACAATATAGAAATCAAGCCATTAAAAATTACACTTAATGTTTCGATTTTTTTAATTTTTTAAATTACAAAAATATTGAATAATTGTGGGGGATTTGAAATTAAATCAATGCCTTAATGATAAGTTATGTTTTGCATCAATCAAACATTAAAATTCACCTAAAAATTTGTAGAACATTTATTGTCCAATTTCAAACCACTTTTTATTCATTATTTCTCTATATTTTAAATCCTTTCATTTTTTTGTTCTCCTTTTTGCTTTTCATTTCCCCCTACACTACTCCACCGAAAACCATTGTGTCTCTCTACCTCTCTGCATCTCTCTCCCCACTGGAGGCCACCACCAGCGAGGCCACCAACCAAAGAACAGGAAAAAGGTAAGGCTTCATTCGTTCCTTCATTTCCACCCTCTCTGCTTATTGTCTTATTTTTTTTCTTCCAGGTTCTTCGAACACCATCTCTGTTCCCTGCTCATTCGATTATCTCTCATCTCAATGTAATGACTTTCATCTCTTCAAAGGCTATCTCTGCTTCATTTTTTTACACTGCAAGGATCTAAAATTGCAACCCTCTAATTCTCGCTCTTTTTCATTTTTTTAGAGCACCAACCCAAATCTTCAAAAGGTAAGGATTCATTCTGTTCTCATTTTTTACGAAGAACATGAAGAAGATGATGAATACAACATTTACGAAAATGAATAGGATGACAATGATAATAATGATGATCAGTCCCTATCTGACAAAGTTGTCGCCCTTATTCAAGGTTCTCGAACTATTTTAAATATTACGTGTAAATTAGTCTTATTTAAACATTCAGTTTTTTTGTTAAAATTTAATGTCAGTTTTACATGAATGATTATTTAAATATTTTATGTTTTTCATTTTAATTTTAGTTATTTAAATATGATATATTTAATTATTAAAATCGTAAATATTGAATATTGTCACACATTTTTTGTTTAAAAAATATTTAAAATTAAATAATCTATAATCTATAAACGTCTTCAAATAATCAACATTAAGCATGATTAATCTAAAAATAATCAACTCATTAAATTGGTTTTCAAATATCTCCTTCTATGTTCATAAAAAAATATCTCCTCCTACAACCGTCTTACAATAAGCATTAAACGTTTTCTAAAGAATTAGTAACCCATTAAACGATTTAAATTTGCATTATATTTTCCTAATTTCCTAAATGTTGATAGGTGTTGTCAATTTCCATATACGAAGTCTTAACTTTGTAGATTATTATTATTATTATTTTAGTAACATTATCTCAATTAATAAAATTATCAAAATCATAAATATATTTCCTTAAATGACTTGCTTATTTTGAATTAGTAGATTAATCATTAATCAACATTTACTATTATTTCACTATCCAAATTTGAAAACTTTATTATTGATAATGTTATTAATAACTACTAATTTATTATCATTAATATTATTGTTATTATATAAAACAATTTTATACTAGTACAATACAAATCACATCACATATCAACACAATATTCTTTGGATTTAATTGATATACACTGTCAATGTAAAGATTTTTTACACAGACAATTAATCAGAAATTATCACATAAGCTAAAGTGATTGACTATTATCCTAACTATCTTAAAATTCACACACCATGATTTTTGATTGGTTGTCAGTGTAAAAATCTTTACACTGACAATGCATAACAATTAAACTCATATTCTTTTCCTTTCTGTTTATAAATAAAATTAATATTAAATCAAATTAAAGTGTAACTAAATCATTCAAATGTATAATATTATATCATATTATAATTATAATATATATGACCTTTTTGTATATTAAACAAGGAATTGGTATATGATCATATGATTTTATACTTAATACATTCAAATTGATACTGGAAATCAAATAGATTTATACATAAAATACCACATTGAACGTATAAATCTTATACAAAGAATATGATCAACGAATAAATTTAATAGTGATTCCATTTTTTTCTTCTGGTCCAGGTAGAGACCAAAAGTCTTGAGCGACTGATCCGACAGAACAATTATAATAAGTAAATCTTAAGTAAATCATTCAAACATTTAGAATAAATATTTATTATCTTCAATCAAATTCAGATAAATTTAAATAATCTAACATTACAATAAAAGATAATCTAATAATGATAATAACAATATAATATAAATTAAGGTAGTTAGTATAAGAGTCAAACGTTTTCGTTTATGTGACAATTTCTGATTGGTTGATTGTGTAAAAAAATCTTTACACTGACAATACATATCAGTTAAATCCACTATTATAATATAAAGTAATGTTATGCGATGGTTAGATCTCAACATCATTGTCACAATTCATAAAAAAAAAAAACATCATTGTCATAATAATTATATTCCTTTAAAACTATTGTAAATAATTATTCATCGAGCACAAAAAAAATTATTTCATAAAAAATTACAAATGAATAATTTTTTTTCCAAAAAAGCAATTTAATTATTTTAAATTTTCAAAATTCATATTTTTAAATTTTAATATAATTCAAATTGGTTGAAGTAATATAAAAATTTAAGAAGAAGAAGAAATATATTTTCTAAAAATGGTTAAGTTGCATTGGGCAGGTAGAAGAAATAAATCAAATAGATGTTAAAAAAATAAAAAATATGGTAGATAAATATATTTTCAAAAAATGTGTCACTTGCATGAGAAAAAGAGAAGAATTAAATCAAATAGATTTTCATGAGAGGATAAAAAAATAACATGATAGATAAATATATTTTATAAAAATGATTAACTTTCATGTGAAAACATGATAAATAAATCAAATAAATTTTCAAGAGAGAAGAAAAATATTATGATAGATAAATATATTTTTTAAAAATAGTTAACTAACACCGGGAAAAGAAAATAAATAACTCAAATTGATTTTCAAAAGAGAAGAATAATAATAATATGATAGAAATCTTTTATAAAAATGTTTAACTTTCCCGGAAAAAGTGGAGAAATAATTAAATCAAATAGATTTTCAAGAGAGAAAAAAAAAATAACATGATAGATAAATATATTTTCTAATAATGTTTAACTTGAATAGCAAAAGAGAAGAAATAAACCAAATAGATTTTTTAGAGAGAAGAAAAATAATAATATGATAGATAGATATATTTTCAAAAAATGGTTCACTTGCACGAGAAAAATAAGAGAATAAATCAAATAAATTTTAAAAAGAGAATAAGAAAAATAATATGATAGATAAATATATTTTCGAAAAATGGTTAACTTGCACTAAGAAAAAAATAGAAATAAATCAATTATATTTTCAAGAGATAAGAGATAAATAACATGATACATAAATATTTTTCCAAAAAATGGCTAACTTGAATAGCAAAAGAGATGAAATAAATCAAATAAATTTTTTAGGGATTTTAAAGATAGAATAAGAAAAATAATATGATAGATAAATGTATTTATTAAAAATGGTTAAATTGCACTGAGAAAAAAAGATTAATAAATCAAATATATTTTCAAGAGAGAATAGATAAATAACATGATAGATAAAGATATTTTATAAAAATGGTTAGCTTGCACTGAAAAAGAGGAGAAATAAATCAAATAGATTGTTAGGAGAGAATAAAAAATAATAATATGATCGATAAATATATTTTCCAAAAATGATACACTTGCACAGGAAAAAGAGGAAAATTAACTCAAATATATTTTCATGAGAAAATAAAAAAAATAATATGATAGATAAATATATTTTCTAAAAATTGTTAACTTGCATGAGCAAAGAGTAAAAATAAATCAAATAGATTTTAAAGAGTATAAGAAAAATAATATGGTTGATAAATATATTTTCTAAAAATGATTAACTGGCACAAGAAAAAGAAAAGAAATAAAGCAAATAGATTTTTAAGATAGAAAAAAAATATAATATGATAGAATAAAATATTTTCTAAAAATTGTTAACCTGCGTCGTGCAAACAGAAGAAATAAATCAAATAGATTTTCAAAAAAGAATAAGAAGATTAATATGATAGATAAATATATTTTCTAGAAATGGTTAAGTTGCATGGGGAAAAGAGGAGAAATAAATTAAATAGATTTTCAAGAAGGAAAAAAATTAATATGATAGATAAATATGTTTTCTAAAGATGATTAACTTGCACGAGAAAAGTGAAGAAATAAATAATTACATATTTAAAAATGAAATACTAAAAAACTAGCATATTCCCCGTCCATACATTATTAATGTAAAATTTTTTATATTGTCAATTGTTCCTATCAAGATTGGATAGACCCAATACCACGAAAGAGTGGAGTCAAGTGTCCAAAGCGGTCTGCCTCAAGCCCAACATTACAGCACAGTAATGCTAGGGGCCCAAAGATCAAGCCCTATACAAAGGCCCCGAGAGCCCAAATTCTCCTGAAAAGGCCCGACCAGACCTATATAGCTGAGCATCGCTCACGTAAATAAAGGCTTTGCCATGTAAGGATAAAACCTTCTTGAAGCGTGACCAGCATATGACGTAGGGGAAGGGTACTTGGCTCCAAAAGGGTGACGTGATCACACGTCCTCGAATTTCACTAATGGTTTGGGGCCCACCAAGCTTAACCAACTCATACACTCAAAGCTCCCTAGAAGGCTGTATAGGAAGGCCTTCAATAACAAAGAGGGAGGACTAAAGAAAAACACGTAGCACATATAGCATGGGACGTTTGGTAACCTATTCTAGATTGTATTGATTCCTCTAGTCTAGAACATCAATCAATCACAAATCATATTATAAGTGTTTTTTAATGTAATTATGATAAGAGTCAGACATTTTTAATAATGTGATAATTTATGATTGATTGACAGTATAATTTTTTTTTCCTGCTGACAATACATATCAATTAAATTCACATTTAAATCATCAAATTAGTAATGATAAGTTTACAAAAATTTATTTTTTGAATTTGTATTTTAATTTTTAAATAGAGAATAAAATATATTTACAATTTTATCATATTTTTATATTTATCTTTAAATTAGTAACTAATATGAAAAGAGTTTGAAGTAAATTATTATAACTATATAAAAAAATTGTAATAAAAGATTATACATCTGCGCTATGACCAGCTCTAAAGAGTGTCGGATTGACTTGCAAACTCCAGTCCTCACATGGCTTTGAAATTGGGTTGCATTTGTTAGCCCCCGCATCTGTTTGTGGTGCTGGGCTGCGAGATGATGATGTGTCGTGTCGGGATTCCTTCCTAAGGATATTCAGATTGAAAAACGGGGAAGCATTTATTGTATTGAGAAGGGCAGTTACCTCATATATACATTTAAGATATTCACGCATTAAATGGAACCACCCTCATCCTCCCTCACTGTGCAAAAACACAGCACTTACAACACATGACCATACAGGCAGCGAGACCAACGCTGAGTTGCTCTCAATGCCTAATTTACAGAAGAAGACTTGAAAATGCACAAGAGCTATAGCTAGGTGCGAGATGCTACAGAAATTTGACATGTCTCTGGCTTTCTGCTTCTGAGTTATTTTTTGATTGAGAGTGTTGAGGGAAAAACAGAGATAGGGATTAGCAAAGGAGGAGAACTTGAAAAAGGGGGAGCAGTACCAAGGAGCGTTTTATTCTTTTCAACTGATCATAATCCAAATATAATGTTCTAGATTAGTGCTGTCTTGAGTCTTAACCATAGCAATTAAATGGTTGGATTTGTTTTATGCTTGAATCATCACTCCACATGAAATTATCACCACAATGTAAATCCTGAAGCACCACGACAATCAAGTGAAGAAACTCGCATCAAAGCAGAGAAATTCCCATTCGTAAAATCTCTCCAAACTCCCACACCACCAACCAGCAAGCGATCCCTATATTAATAGATTACCATCCTCAAACTCAGAAACAATATACCCTCATTTAAAGAATTCCAATAAACATTTTTAGACCACACACCACCTGCAAACAAAACCAACACGAACATACATAGACAACATTACATATGTTTTTGTTGTAATTTTCATTATAGACCAAACAACTCCATGTGTTAGGGTCTGCTTCTTTAATATTTCTTTCACAAAAAAGTGTTTATTAGAAATAAATCATTTTATACACTTATATATATTTGTTTGGTTGGATTTTTAATAAAAAATAAGCTGCAAAAAAAGTCGAAAAGCGCTATTATAATAATCTATTTTTTCACATTCTCTAGAAAAGCTCTTGATTTGGATAAAAAAACATTTACTAAAATACTTTTTATAATTTTAACCAAATACAAGGTAGTTTTTTATTTATATAAAAGTTATACCACAAAATCATTTTTTAAAATATCCAAAAATTATATATATTTTTTTAAAATCTTAAATATACAGACCTTAATTTATAACTTCCTTCCTAGAGTAAATGATAAATAAAACATCCTTACGGATGCATAGAGTGATGTGATTCACCCATAAAAAATTGGATCTGGATTATTTCCCTCAAGTGTGTCTCTAGACTTCTCTCCGACTCTCTATTTCTCCATATCTTTATCCACTTTCTCACATTCTCATCATCACTTTTCTATTCTCTCTCCCCTATTTTCTTTCTTTGTCCTGCTGGAGAAGTTGTAGATGCAGGAGAGAATCCTGATTCTAAAAAACTTTACCTCAAATTTATATCATGCTTATTTGAAAAAATAAATATCAAGTGTGTATTATAATTTAGGTTTTTATTTTTATTTTTTTGTGTCAAAAAAAGGTTTTTTTTTTTAATTTTTATCTAAAAAAGAGGTGATGTAAAAATGAGATAGAGCTTTTTTTTTTTTTAAGGGAGAATTATTTACATTTTTTTAGTGTTCAAATAATGTAAAAAAAATATATGCAAATATCTATACTTGTCTGGAAAGCACCTTTGGAGTCCTATCTCATTAACCACCCCACTTTTGAGGGGTGCTTCCACAAATACCAGGTGCTTGTGTTATTTTGGGACAAAATATTAAGTAATCTCATTTTAATATTTTAATGTTTTTGATTTTGTATTTTTGTCATGTATAATTTCATCATTTTAAATTTCTTCCTATGTTTTAATTTTTATTTCAAATTTCTTAATTTTAATTTTCAAATTTTTACTCAAAAAAAATTATAAATTAATTCCTTAATATTTATAATTTTATTATCTGATCAATCAAATAATTATGACATAATAAATAAATTATTGATGAAATGTAAGGATGTGGGATCACTGATGGGATCCGTTTAAGAACTTTTTAAAAGTTTTTGGGTTGGAGAGATGAGATACTTAAGTTGTAAAAAATAAAAAATGAATGATGTGTAAAAATGACACTCATTTAATAATTCCAAGAGGTAAAAAAAAAAAAAGATATTGGGATAGAGTTGCTCTTGTATGATATAATTATTGTTTTTTAATTTTGAATTTTCTCCGCATATATGGAGAAGTGAAGTTGGAGTGATTCACTCATGTTCATTGTTTGGACACGTGACCAATATACAAAAGGTAGGTGTAGCTCTCTCTAGTTCACTCTTCCCTATTTTTTAGGAATCGGAATTGAGCAAAGTAAAACGGGAAGAAAAGCATTCTCCAAAGCCAAAAAGCATGAGTACCCTTTCGGTGTCTCTTATTCTCCTTTTCACTCTTCTATTTTTCTCTTTAGCCTCTCCTTCCGACACCTCTGAACTGTTCGAAAGCTGGTGCAAGCAACATAACAAGACATACTCTTCCGAAGAAGAGAAACTGTACAGGTTCAAAGTGTTCGGGGATAACTATGCCTTTGTCACCCAACACAACCAAGTGGGCAATTCTAACTCGTACACTCTCTCCCTCAACGCTTTCGCCGATCTCACCCACCATGAATTCAAGGCCTCTCGTCTCGGCGGCCTATCCCCTCCCTTGCTTAGATTCAGCAACCATCGTCACGATCACCAATCCCTTGACCACATCCTACATGTTCCTTCTGAGGTTGATTGGAGAAAGAATGGAGCGGTTACTCCGGTCAAAGACCAAGCAAGTTGTGGTATTTTTTTTTTTTATTTACTATTTACCTTTCTTCTTCTTCTTCTTCTAATTAATTTCTATTCTTTAATATTGATGATATTCATTAGATTAAATATCTCTTGAAAAAATGATTCAGTATCATCCTCTGCCTTTTATAATGCTCATATGACATCAAAATTGTGCTTTTAGTTTTGCATCTCCAGCTACATCGGTTTTTTGTGCCATTTAGGAAAATGGCCATTTTTTCTCTAAGGAGAGTGAGGCTGATAGTCACAGACCGGTGGAGGAATCTGTAAAATTTTGATGGATTTGTGTTTGTATCCTATTCACAGGTTATCAAATTTATTATTGTGGTGTTGCTATGTTGTTAGGACTTAAAAGTACTAATATTAATTGGGAGGAGAATGCCAACGCATGCTCTGATTAAGTGATCAAAATAGACAGGTTTTCCATAGATTTATTAAATAAAAAAAATGTTACACTTAATTTTTTAATAGAAACTTTTCTTTTATTAATTTTTTAATTAGTGGCTGTGCTGTGCCCTTCCAGTTAGCAAGACCCTAATTGTTAATGGCAGACAGAGGCCACATTTAGTTTTGCCTCTAAAGTGACGAACTACTATAGTCTGGTTTGCTGATTCCGCAAATTTTGCAAATTGATTACCTATAATTCTAATTATCATTTTAATTTGTGACGTTAGAGAGCAAATATATATACATAAATCATAATTTACTTCAGTGATAACCTGAGATGTATAATATCTACTCTAGGTGCTTGCTGGTCGTTCTCTGCTACTGGAGCTATTGAAGGTATAAATAAGATTGTTACAGGGTCTCTTGTAAGCCTTTCTGAACAAGAACTGGTAGATTGTGATAGGAAATACAACAGCGGTTGTAATGGTGGCCTCATGGACTATGCTTACCAATTTGTAATTGATAATCATGGGATTGACACCGAGGAAGATTATCCATATCAAGGTCATGAACTAACTTGCAATAAGAACAAGGTATTTGCTTATTTTTTCCCACCCCCTCGCCAAAACGTTGAATTGTTAAGTTTTGTATCTATCAAAATGCTTGTAAATTAACTTCTCTCTCCTTTCAGTTTATTCGTTTGGCTGAGATCAGTATATGTGTCTGAATTCACCATTTTTTCTACATCTAATCTGCAGCTAAAAAGACATGTTGTTACGATTGATGGTTATACTGATGTACCCCCAAGTAATGAGAAAAAGCTACTAAAGGCTGTTGCATCCCAGCCTGTAAGCGTAGGCATATGTGGCAGCGATAGAGCTTTCCAGTTATACTCAAAGGTTGGTCCCATCGGTCAATATTAGTAACATAAGCTCGCCAATTAACAATTGTACTAAGATGCTGATCTTATTTCTGTATTAGGGTATCTTCACCGGACCATGTTCAACTTCTTTGGACCATGCAGTGTTGATTGTTGGATATGGTTCAGAAAATGGAGTAGATTTTTGGATTGTAAAAAACTCGTGGGGAACATCTTGGGGAATGAATGGTTACATGCACATGCTGCGAAACAGTGGCAATTCTCAAGGGCTATGTGGAATCAACATGTTAGCTTCATACCCAACCAAGACCAGCCCTAATCCTCCTGTCCCACCTACCCCAGGTCCTACAAGATGTAATCTGTTTACTTACTGTTCAGAAGGGGAGACCTGTTGCTGTGCCAGGCGCCTTCTTGGAATATGCTTTTCATGGAAATGCTGTGGGTTAACTTCTGCCGTGTGTTGTAAGGACAGGCGCCACTGTTGCCCTCAAGATTATCCTGTTTGTGATACACGAAGGGGCCAATGCCTTCAGGTTTCTTTGAACTTTGAATTGCTTCGCATATGAAATAATCTAATGGTGCACAATCTTGGTGATGGATTTGTTAACATATATGTTCTAATCAAATCTATTTAGCTATATATGCATGAGTTTTCAAATCAACAATGTTAAGCTGATTGCCTTTTATTTATGCTTACTAACTGTGTATATACTTCCAGAGAATTGCAAATGGGACGACAACAAAGGCATTTGAGAACGAAGGCTCTTTCCGTACGACAAGAGGTTGGACATCTCATTAAGTATTTGTGTTTTAGTCATCCATTTGTATTAGAATCGTTCTGGTTGCTATTCTGTTTGTATTACTGAGTCATTCTATTCCTTTCTAGTAGCTGCTTACGGTTCGAAAGGAAACATAAAATTTGACGAACGGATTATATATTTATATTCACTATGGTATGGGCGTATTGATACTTGTAGAGTAAAGAATGTGCGTACAATCCGAATGTAATGCTGAAGAGAAAACATCTATGTTATATGGTATGTATTCCTCCCTTCAGTGTTTTTTAGGAATTTATGTTGTTGACACGAGAACGTGAGCATGTGACGCATGAAGATAATTCTCGTAACGTAATAACTTGCTTCTTAAGTTCGTGGGACTAAATTAGGACAAGGGCCATTGCAGATCCTTCCCAAAGAAAAAACAATATTTAGGTTAAAGTAATAATTTTAGTCCCTATACTTGACGCACATTCTTCATTTAGTTCCAATACGTAAAAAATTTGGAAATGAGACCCTATATGTGTAAACGTTAGCAAATTCGATCCCTACATTTGCAAACGTTAGCAAATTCATTCCTGCCGTCAGCAAATTAGTCTTTATACGTGACATAAATTTTTGATTTGGTCCTTAAATCTTAAAAAAAAAAAAAATTAAATTGGTCCCTATATGTGTAATCAATAGTAATTTTATCCCTATCGTCTGTCAAAGAGCCCAGATCCAATTAAAGATTCTTTTCGTATTGATTATTTTTTATATATTATATCAATTTATTTCTTTTATTGAGAGTTAACTTGGATAATTTTAAAATATAAAATCATTGACGAATCAAATGATACAATTTTTACTCTCAATAGAAGAAATAGATTGATATAATATATAGAAAATATTCTATACGAAAAGAATCTTTAGTTAGGTCTGAATTCCTTGGTAGACGGCAGAGGCAAAATTATTATTGATTGCAGATATAAGGACAGATTTAATTTTTGTTTTCGGGTTTAGGAACCAAATCAAAAATTTGTGTCACTTATAAGGACAAATTTGCTGACGACAGGGACGAATTTACTAATGTTTGCACATTTAGGGACCAAATTTGTTAACCTTTACACATGTAGGACTCATTTTCAAAAATTTTATGTAGAGGGACTAAATAAAGAATCCGTATCACGTATAGGGACTAAATTATTACTTTAATCAAATATTTATCTTGACACTACCACAAATATCATAGGCAAAATATATCACATTAAAATTGGAAATGGATTGAGTGACTTTCATTTGTGTGACTTTGGTGACTAAGAGAAAAATACGAGAGAGAAAAATGAAATAAGATGAGAGAGTTTATGTCAAATAAGAGAGAAACATCAAAGATACCAATTATAAAAATCATCCCATCCTTACCCATTAAAATTAGTGTGCACACTAAAATTCGACAACACAATATAAAAGATCACATCAGGACTATCACTTAAATGAGACATAACACATTAACACCCAACCATCCTCACAGTCATATCACCACACTAATAAATTAGTTGTGGTTGTTTGTCGATGGTTCTAGATGAAGGTGTAACTAGAAGACAGGCGTAACCATCAGCAAACTTGTCAAAACTTATTCTGATCATCGTCTGGTTGATTGTCTAATGCCAGTTATCAATAATGCAATATTAATCAACCATAACTACGATTATTTCTAAATACACAGTTCATCAAAGATTTTTAGAGCATTTTCAACGAAAGTTGTTTAATTAATTTTAAGAAATAAGAATTGATTCTTAATAGATATCATCATTGTAACACAATAAGATGAGCTAACGGTCAGAACAATTATCTGTATAAGCAATTAGATCTTAGAGAAACATCCAATAAGAAATCATGAAACCAAAGGAAAAATAAATATAAATAAAGATATGGAATAATTTGTAAGACTCATTTGATGAACTTTTTAAAATTGGACTTGCACAATTAAAGTAGAAAATAATATAAAATAAAAAATGGTGATATGATATGGTGAGAGGAGTAGAGTTAAACAACTTCAATAGGTTGGACCATTAGAAATGCGGAAAATTAATTTCCTCTCATCTAATTGGGAGGTTTGGTGAAATATATTTCCCCCCAGTGTAAATAGAGATCATCCATCTGTATACTACATTTTTATTCGTATTTCTCATAGGTTAGTTTTTAACTAACCGCTTTTCATTTTCCATGGTGAACTTCATGTATGAAAGGATCATGCTATTTATTACCAAAATAAAAATGTTTCAATAATCTTTATGTATTATTTCATTCTCATTCACGTTACAACATGTTTCTGTTTATATTATCAACGACGGTTTGCCTACTTTAGGTTCCATTCCTGGAGTTAAAAAATTAAGTTTTTTTTTTAACATCAAATCAAGGTGTATCATACGTTGTCACTTTGATTTTAAATATATTTTTCAAATTTTTTAAATACATATACACAAACAAGATAAAAAAAATAAGTAGCAGATAAAAGATAATTATATACATTATCAAATAAAATATTTAAAATTTGATATTCAAATAAGAGTAGTTGGGAGTTAAAAGGTCGTTTCGTTTTTAGCTGGTTCGATGGCTGAAGTTCCAGGAGCAGGTGAATAAAGAGTTAGCATATTTTGACACAGGGGCTTTAGTAATAGCCCACTTACAAGGGTTGACAGCAATGATGATCCTTTTTTGCCCCTCTTTAATGATCCGAGATCAGACATAGAGGTTATTTGGTAAAATTAATTATTAATGGATAAACTAACTGATAGTTTATAACGAATAACATATGAAATAGCTGATAACGAATAACGAATAAATTAGCTTATTTTCGGTGGAAGTGTTAGATAAAACTAACGGTTGAACTAACTGAAAAATATAAAATAACATAAAAGGTCATTTTCATTATTGATTTTACATAAAAGAAAGAGAAGAAAATAAATATAAAATTAAATGAAGATAATAAAGATAAAAGTAAAAAGAAAAATGAAACTCTGTAAGCTATAAGCTCAAACGCTACTTCAAGTAGAGTCTGAAAAAAACGTTATAAACTCATAAAAAAACGTTATTAGCTCGTCACAGAGACGCTTATCAAACGGAATTACTTTCTCATTCGATATAAATTATCCGCTATAAACTTGTACCAGTGGCTTGCCAAAGAGGTTCATAAGAGAGTCTAGCCTATTCCACGTCAATGATGAACTTAACACCATTATTACCAATCTACCGTGACCATGGTAAAAAAGAACCGTTTTTCTAAGAAATCGGTCAAGGCTAATCAGGCATTTATGCAAACACAATTCTAAAAGCTTACGAGCATGTTTGGTTTAGATTTTTCTAAACGCAATCGAGAAAAAACACGATTTTTCATGCAGATTTGACTTCCCAATGCACTTTTATACAAAGCAAGTATTTATAGCTTTCAGCAAACAGGTTTTTCAACGGGATTTTACAAGTTGAAAATCTAAAACAAACATAACATATATGTTTGAGTAATAGATTGAGTGACTTTTATTTATGGTGACTTTGTTAACTTTAGACATTTTTTGGAAAGAAAAATATGAGAGAGAGAAATGAAATAAGATAAGAGAGTATGGGTTAAATGAGAGAGAAAGAGAAAGAGAGAAAGACACCGAAAGACACCAAATATACCATTGTGAAAGTCACCCAATTCATACCCATATGTTTGATAAACAACTAAAATCAATAACGAACGAACGTAGGTGCTCATCATGTAACCCCTGCCACCAAAAAATGAAGAAAAATATCAAAAGCTCTTTTGCCGTTTTCATGTTTCTAACAATCAACAGAAAATCTCAACTATTTATGTGGGCTTGATACAAGCTTAAAGAAACATGTCTCAGTTATCATCAAACATCAGTAGCCAAAACAATAGAAATTGTCAAAAAGCATACCACCCTTATACAACGTCTAGTGAATACCAGATACCGGAGGCTAATAAACCAGAAGGACACAGCCAGAAACTAATCCATAACAATAACAGAAAGCCAGAGAACCAGATTTGCATGTCACGTAATGCCGCAGAGATAATTCATTCCATAATTAAAAATATTTTTTCCAACCAATCAGTGAAACTAAGCAAACTATATTTTCTTTCTCATCCTAGATGATTTGGTTCCAGTAGCTCCAGTTGAAAATTTATGTTCATGAGCCTATTCCTCAAAATGAAACAAATAAATTACACATTTAATCTTTAAACTAAACATTGTCTCAATATATTCCAATACTTGCAAAGCTGAAAAATTTAAGTAAATTTGGCAAAGGGAGAGCAAATAATTTAGATTCACTGAGAATACCGGGAAAATAATTAGGCAGCTACTAACAAGTATTAGGTGTAATCCGTTTTTTTTTTGGGTACATAGGTCTACATAAATATGAGAATCATAGGACTTAGTAAAAGAATTTTCAATCTTGGTGTGTGCAGTTGTTCTAAAACAGAAAATGCAGCTGGCTATCAGTGTAAGTTAGCAATAATAAACACAATCAACGTTTTCAGCAAGCTGATTTAGAATTGATAGGGTGGAAAATGGAATCCTAATAGCCTGTACAACTGATACATTGATTTAACTCACTAAGATCCATTCCATAAAACCAGTTTATAGTTTCAATCAATAATATTCTTAAAAAATTAGTTGGTTGTTTGACTCCATGGAATCATAAAAAGAGCTAATACTATTAAAATGAGTCCTATTTTTGGCTTCCATAAACAATATGGTAAATGAGTTTGATGAACGTATAAAAAGGTCCGGAAGTCAGAAATCATGTTATAAGTCTGATACAAAAGTTGAAGGAGTAACAAGTGTTTGAAGATATGCGTTTATGAGTTGTTTCTTCTTTGGTTTAAAGTTTAAAAACAGAAGATATCCCCGTCCCAGAAATTGTATCTATTAACTAGTCTAGCAATCATATAAAATGTATGTATCACAAAAGAGGCAAATAGTAGAAGACATGATGATTAAGCATAAGAAATTACACATCAAAAAAAGCATTTACAAGTTTTGCCAATATATTGGTGTTGCTGCCAGTGCCAGTGCCAGTGCCAGTGCCAGTGCCTTTGCCATTGCCATAATGAAGCTACAAAAGAGTGCGCAACAATACCTTTGTGATGGCTAACTAAAGTAATTAGTTTCGTTCCGCTATCAAGAGGAAGAGGAAGAGGAAGAGGAAGAGGAAGAGGAAGAAGAAGAAGGGAAAACGTCTTTGACAGCAGAGGCAGCAGTGAGATAATTAAGCGTATTCCTTAACGTTTCTTTCTCCCTCTTCAATCTGGCAGCAGTGTCCTCCAATTCAAGCAGAGCTTGTTGCTCTCTCGGTGCGCCTTCGAATGTGCTCCCAACAAAGAACGAAAACGGCGTCGGAAACAGGTTCCTTCTCAATTCCCCAACCTCCTTCTCCGGTTTCCCGCCCAAACGATTCGATAACCGAATAACGTCCTTCATGTAAGTCTCCACCTCGCTCGCCAAACCGTCCAGGTCGAGATCCTCCGAAGCAGAAGAAGGCCTGTCCTCCAGCCACGTCACCTGAGCCACCAGGTAGGGTTTGGTGCGGACCACGTTGGTGACGCGGAACCGCTCCTGCCCCTTGCAGATTAGGAAGAATCGGTCGTCGACGAGGCTCTCGTGCTTGATGACTTCTCCGACGCAGCCAACGTCGGTGGTTCCAGAAACGGCGTCGGTGTAGATGACGCCGAAGCGGAGGTCGGTGTGGAGGAGAGTGTGCATCATGATGCGGTAGCGGAACTCGAAGATCTGGAGAGGGAGGATGGCGCCGGGGAAGAGGACAAGAGGGAGCGGGAAGAGAGGGAGTTCGACGACGTCGTCCGAGTTGGGGGAGTTAGTGTGGTGCTTCTCGGAGGAGGAGCAGCGGAGGAAGGGATTGGACTTGCAGCAGCGGCGGCGCTGGACAACATGAAGATGTTGTGGTTTTGATGCTGGGAATTTATTAGGGTTTGAATAAAAAGAGAGCGGATTGGGGTTTAAGGAGGGGTTGTGAGGTAAAGGGGAAGATGAGGAAGCGGAAGGGATGAGCTGTGGGAATGCCATTGTTTTTTACCTTAGTTTTCCTTTTCCCAATTTGAAATTAAGTAGAATGGAGATTCAGTTTTGGAGTTAACAAGGTTTATGCTGTGTGGTTATTATTGCTTCCAACTAACGTCCATCACTCTCTATCTATTATTTTGTGTTGGTAGACTGGACTGGACTGGACTGGAGTGTGTGACTGAGTGGGATACACTTCACACTCCCACTGAAATGAAATAATTGTAATGGAAAATCTGGTGGTTTTAGGCAGAAGCGAGGCTAGGTGTATATGTGGATGAGATAATGAGGATTAGGGAGAGGAGAGATGAGAAGAAATATAGAGTTCGTGGTGGTGTATGTTTGGATGTGGCTGAATCTGGTTGTGGTTCTGGGAATTCCACGTGGGAATCATGGATCACGACTTCCAATTGGATTTATTATTTTTATGGACAAGGGAGATCGCCAAGCCCAATTTGTTCCAGGGTCATCCTCTTCGGCCCATTTCAATTGTTTAGCCCAACATTTAGAATAAAAAATCACACCGACCATTTTATATAATTAATAATATAAAATGATAATTTTTTAATAAAAAATGTGCACTATGAGTGGACGCGTCTCACCTTGTTGGTGGGCCATGGGCGCGGCTCACGAATACGATGCCATCCAAATCATACGACATATTGCAATGCGCCACGTAGTAAAGTCGACAACGCAAAGAGCGCGTGTACACCGTAATTTTAATATTTTATTATTATTTATGTTAGATTTGGGATTGCAAAATGTAATGTAATTATATATTATATATATAAGACGCACGCAGGCGCTTTCCATATCAGTAAGTAAGAGACGCAGATTGAAAGGGTATAGTGAAGGAGAAAGAGAAGAATGGCTGAAGAGGGACAGGTGATCGGTTGCCACACCGTTGAGGCGTGGAACGAACATATCCTGAAGGGAAATGAGTCCAAGAAACTGGTTAGTGCCCCATACCAATACTATGTATGCATGGTTGCTCTTCTTTCTACTTGGATTTCATTGCCTCTTTGCATTTAATTATTAGCTGATTCGGTTTTCATTGCAAAAGTATAATAATAAGCCCACTAAACCGAATAGGGGTTTTCAATTTCACCGTTTCTCGTTTTCCAAAAGGCCGAATTTTTCATCACCGTTTGATTAACTCTTAGATTCTTCTATACATGCGTAGCTACAGATAGACTCGTGTGTCCGAATAAATTTTTATTCTCCACTTGGGTCAGATTACGTACACTTGTTTGGCTTTACTTCTCTTAATTTGTGATGGTAACCTAAGTTGTCAAATTTTTCAACAAAAATCGACACTGTTACCATTTGATGAACTCAAAAAGGGTCCAAAAGGGGTAGTAGAAACTAGAATTTCGTGGAATTTTGGATGATGCATGCGTTTCAGATTTGCTACATGAGAGGAGGTCGTAGGCAATGGTCCATCTATCATAACAGGGGATTCCCCGGAGTATCTATTCCTTTGAAATCACTGTTGATTGCCCTTCTTTCAGATCAATGTTTTTGAGTTGTAACCTAATTGCAAGCTTCAAAAACACCTTTTTTAGGTGATCTTACCTGAAGTTAAAGTATTCATTTACTTTGAGACTTCAAAAAAAATTGCTTGCAAAACAAACTTTTGTGACTTGTTCTGCAATTTTAATCAAGTTTAAAATCTAAATTGCAGTGCCACATAATTTTTGTTGGTTGGGAAGGCAGTACTCTAGACATTGTAAAACGACATTTCATGGCCCGCATAAAATACCCTTCTTCATGTTTATTAGTTGAGGAGCTTTTTTATTCAATTGTATTGTATAAATCTCTTTTAGGCATCTTTCTTGTATGCATAATGGACAAACAACCCTTTGAGTCCTATATCCTATTAAATATGATTATTTTGTTTGTTCTTCCTAGAACTTTTGGCTGCCTTGTTTTTTGATTTAGTCTGTTATTGAAGATCTTGCCATTGTGAACGTGATTTATATTTCTCTAAAATTGTTTATCTTTCCGCCTCTCATTTTGTAACAAGTATAATGTTCTGAGAGGAAATTACATTTATAGATTGTAGTGGATTTCACTGCTTCTTGGTGCGGCCCATGCCGTTTCATTGCCCCAATTCTAGCAGAGATTGCTAAAAAGCTGCCAAATGTCACCTTCCTCAAGGTAGATGTGGATGAATTGAAGGTGAGCATATCTGAATCTACCACGTAGCATTTTTTTTATTTAATTGTAAATCCTAAATCATACAAGGACTGTTTTTTTTTAAAATTTACTAAGAATCCTGCAATCATCTTGATGTCTTCAGACTGTTGCTGAGGAGTGGGGTGTTGAGGCTATGCCAACCTTCCTGTTCTTGAAAGAAGGCAAACTAGTGGACAAGGTCGTGGGTGCTAAGAAGGAGGAGCTGCAACTGACAATATCCAAGCATGCTGCTGCTGCTGAGTGAAATATCATATGAAGATGCCGAGAATAATGAATTATCTTTTCTAGTTAGTTTGCAGTTTACTGTTCTTGAGTCAGTTTGCGTGGTTTCAGTATGGATTTGGAGTTTGTAAGACAGAGAGTGTATATGTATATAAAACAGTTGCTTTATCGCACTTAAAACACTATTGCTGATGACTGCCAATAAGATAAGCAACCATCTTGCATTAGCAAATAGATGGTATTTATTGAAAAGGTTTAGCTGTGTGTGTCATGTTTTTAACATTGCCATGGCACTATTAACTGCGATTCTTTGCTCAAAAACCAGAAGAAGACTATCCTTACTACTAGTGTTAATCAGTTATAATTATTTAAATTAAGAATCTTGTGCTCCTGCAAAACAAACGAACTCATACTTACGGCTTTGTTTTGGAATTTTATGGATGAATTTAGTTGTGAATCATCTCGAGTCACTGATTTTTATCGTTGGGGTCATAGCATTTAAAATTAATGAGAATTATTGGAGAGGTCCTAAAGTATTTTTATAATTGTTATCAACATAGAGGCTCTAGAATGTATATTTGGGTGACACGTGATAGTGGTTAACAGAATTGGATGGTCATGATGAACCAAAATACGATGTAATCAATGGGAAGCATATTAGAAACTGATATCAACAAAGCCGAAGAAACCATTTCTCATCCTTAATTGGCTGCACGAGATGGATTATAGTGCTGAGGCCAGCTATTTCGACACAAACAATAATAGGACTGCAGCACGAATAAATGATGATGGATTATATGAAATGAGGGTCTCGCTGAAAGAAAAAAAAAGAAGATAAAATCTTATTATTATTCTTATTTGTGTAGAAAAAAACTTGAAATAAAATGTTCATTCCATATGGACGTGGATTGAAATCATCATTCTTATCTATCAAACTCGAATATTTAGCTGTTACATATGGACGTGGATGAATTGCCGGTAGATTTATCATTCCAAGTTTTAGTAGCATTATTTTTCTTACGGCAAGGTGAACATACAAATTAAGCACGCTGTTCGCTAAATATACTCACTTTCACATGCACTCACTTCTACACTCTATGGTATGGACAGTCCTTGAGGATTAGGCTGTGGAGGCTATGCCAACCTTGATGTTCCTGCACGAAGGCAAATTACGGGAGAATATGGCGCGTGCTAACTAGGAAGCTGCAACAGACAGTAGCCAAGCATGCAACTGCTGCTTCTTAGAGTCTTGAAATATCATGTTCATATGGGGGTCAACAACGAGGATCGCGTGTGTAAATGGTCGCTTTCTCGTAATTGCTTAAACCGCTTTGGTTGATAGTACACTGATTCAAAATTATGATATTTCTATAATTGAATGGCAACTAAAAACACACTTGCATCTACAGACAAATTAGAAATAAATGAATGAAAGCACCCGTCGAAATATTGTAATTTTCTCTCTTCCAAGCTCCAAAATCGAAAAGAGTAAATTACAAGTCCATCTCGACCTCATATTTTGTATCAATCACGGTGGTCCATTTTGATGCAAGATCAACAAGGGATGGGGGGGGGGGGGGGAGAGAGAGAGAATTATCCATAAGAATAGTGCTACCGACACTCTTTTCAACACTGAACGGCTGAACCAAATCACATACCGGATACAAAGCAGAGCGGATTTATTGCAAAGTAATGATAGGTAAATGCTTCAAAGCTACCCTCTTTCAACCAACGCCGACGGGAGCCAGAGAATTCAGAAGGGGACATACAATTTATTACTCTTCAGGTTCTTCAGTTACTTGAAATTGAATTGGGTTCACTAGCTGCTGGAGTATGTACTGTTCTCTTTACTAAAGATATTTTCCAAGGATTTCCGCCTAATTCTTCAAACACTACTATCAAGTTCTTTGTTGGCTTTAGCCACGACCTTGGAATGTGATACCTGCCAAATTCCAAACAGAAAATGGGTTATATAGATAGAGTTATATATGGTGGCATTGGAAATGGCATATTGTACCAAAAAAGCTTGTGTCACAATCATTACTCTTATTTATAAAGATAGAGTAATGTTAATGACACAACCAAAAGGTAAATAACTAAATAAACAAAATAAGGCACCCCTCCGCACACTAGTTTATCACTCCTGAACATCACATTGAACTGACAAACTGCACAAGTTCAATGGCTCGAGTAGCATTTTCCTAAACATATATAAAGAAGTAATGCTGAAGTTAAATCCTGTATATAAAAGTAGTACCATCGTTGTGTGGGTTGTCCACAACCAAGTTGGCACTTCACTGCAGGCCGGAATGGCCCATTATAGCTGCAAGAATTACAGTCACCCTTTGCATAAGCCATCCAATATCTTCCTATGCTCTGCCCGTTGATCCATACTTGACCCTTTCCCATACTTCCCAGGTCCAAAGCCAATGGCTCGTTTCCCTTGGGTGCGTTGAAATAAGCCTGAAGGTTCAAAGTTGATGGTAAGCTTCTAGTTGAAGACTGCAGCTAGCAGATCTCTTGTTATAAACCAGAAACTGCTTTTACCTACCTTGTGCCATTTCAATTGCGACCGCCTTTGGATAGCTAGTGACTCTTGGACCCAATTAACAGATGAGACCCCATTGGGAGACACCAAATTCATAGTCTCTCCTTTCAGGCCAACCTGTTGAAGAACATACCATAATTACAAAACATTTTCTCCTCACATTAATTGAAGCTTGTGAGTACAGAAGTTTGATTTGTGTGCATTTTCTGTGCACATCAGACCTGGTATGACCATTTATTCCACGTCAAATCTTTCTGTCCATGGTCTAGACCATTGAGCAAAACTGGACCAGTGATCCCTGTCTTCCATGTTTCATAATGCCGGCCAACATTCTTCCAATGAAAAAGAGAAAAAGGAAAAAGCAAGAATCAATCAGTGAGTGTGACTACCAACTTGCCTGCCTGCCCAGCAAATCGAACACTTGAAGCAGTGCAAAAGGATGGTCAAGTTCAAGTTGGATTTACAACTAACCGGTAATCCAACAGTTACGCTGAGAAGTGCAATTTTATTTGTTCCAGTGCGTAGGTCGACCGGTCCATTAAACATGCAACTTCTCTGTTCCCTTGTCCCAAAAGCAGACCCTGTTAAAGAAATTATTCATCAAACTTAGATTCAATCAATAAGCAAACAAAAGAACTACCAAGTTTGACTACCTACCTGAAAATTTCCCATTAACAAACACGTGGACAGCATGTCCAGCAGACTGCACATTAATGCTGGGTTTCTGTCCTCCTCTAAGAAATGATTCTGATGAACTTATGTCAACACTACAGCATGCAAACCAGAAAATAGTAAGATTTCAAATGCTGAGAACTGAGAATGTAGAACACAGTCTATCTGACAAAGAATTTAAATCTGAAAAAGTAAAAAATGAATTTATTCAGGAATTTCTAGAAAGCTAAAACAAGCAAATTTCTTCTGCTTGAATACTCGTCCTGTCACAGCATGCACGGAGGAGTTTATTTTTTTGTTATTATGCAAACAACAGAAAAGAATTTTAATTTATTTGATGGCTGTTTGAAAATCTAGGAAATAACTTATATCCAGTAACTTACCTGGTAATGTACCATAGATAGTCACTAGTGTCTCTGGTAACGTTCATATGTTCCAAGAGTCCAGCAGCTGTTATCCTCGAACTTTCGGCCAAAGAAGATAGATCTTCATCGTAGGTCTCCCATGAGAAAAACTTAGAATTGGTAGGCAGCATTTGTATCTTTGAAGTTTGAAATCTCACCTTCATGAAGACATAACAATCCAATCAATTACTTGATGCAAAGTGCAAGGCTGATAATAAATAAATACTGATGGACGAGCTTCCATTGCACTTAATCAGCATAGCATAAAAGGTCCAGTGAAATATTCTTACTTTTGCAGTATTAAATACAACAGTTCTGCAATCAGGGAGGATGCTTATAGACCAAGGAGGCAAGTCATAGTGCTTGTTATTGAACATCACCGTAGCAGCAGATTGTGCATGATAATTTTCTAGAAAAGCTGCACATGCTCCAGTCCCTAAAGAGAATACATGAGCCTGGAAAATTACCAAGACATGGATCATATTTGTCACTGCAAAAGTTAGTTTATCATAAACAAGCACGTAAATAGAGTGAGGGTAAGTGCTTAATATTGGAGACAACTGACCTGCTGATATGTTCCTAATGATGCAACAGTAGGATCCACAGAAACCAAAGCATGCTCACATTGTTTGATAGCTTTATGAAGTTCCTTCAAATGACTATATTTTGGTTGCCTGATCAAACCTAAACAGAGTGAAGTACTCAATTGCAACATGGTCATATAGTATGGAACAGTGTACAAGATCAAACTAACTTTAAGGCTGCAACAGGTGGAAACAAAATTCACTGCCAATTCATGCATGCCACACACAGACAGTGGGGGGGTGGGGGGGTGGGGGGAGGGTGGAGGAAGTAGTAAAACAGTCAACTTAACTTGAAGGTCATATGCATCTATACTCATTTGAAGAATTATAGTGCATTAACAGGAAATCAAAGCTCAGTAAATTATATCTATAATGACCGAATTATATGCCTAGAGAATCGTGGAGCAAACAATATAATCAAAGAATCTTCTCATTATAAGCATATTTTCTCACCATATTCATCAATAGGACCATCATAGTCATAGCTTGTAGTAATGAATGGGCCTCCAGCTGATCGTCCAAAGTTAGTTCCTCCATGGTACTATCATTCATTCATTTGTTATTAATCACATAGGTGAAATTCAGATTGTAAAGTAAGGAAACATATGTTTCGTTACAACAACAAAAAAGAACAACTGAGCCTTATCCTACTAGTTAACCTTTATTTTTGTTAAATTGGGCAATAATTCATGGAAGGTGACCAACCATGTAGTAATTCACATATGAGCCACCCTTTTGTATGAAACGAGCAACTGCAAATGCTAGATCCTGAACTGGTCGCTGGTGAATTGGGCCACCAAATTCTGTAAACCTTATGATAATGGGGAATAGAAAAAGAGACGTTCACAAAAGGCTAAAGAATTCAGACAACTGTATTAAAGTAACAGAACCAATTTCAAAATAATACAATATATAGCTTACCAGCCACTCCAAGACTCAGTCCACAGGCTAGGCTTGTATGGTTTATTTGGAGAGAATTTATCACAGTAAAAACCATTACATGAATTTATCTGTAGTGAAGAAACATATTGATCATATTCAACCCTCAATAAAAGATATAATGATCATGAAGTTAAAGAATGAGATTAAGACCAATTAAAATCTATTATTGAAGCCAATCCCTGTGACAATGTGACAATTGAAGCAAATGTGTCAACCCAAAGATGAGAAGGCTCACCACAGGATCTGGGGCATCGTTTTCCTTGCACATCACCCAGGGGACTCCTGTACCCAATCCAACAGCCATACTTGCAGCCCAGTTTAGGTATGCATGACCAGCAGCTCCCATTGCCCTGCTCTCTGGTCCGTACTCGTTCTCAATCTAGAAAACACAACAGAAGTGGAGGGGAAAAGGTTAAGATTTTATCTTTGAATTAGTTATTTATTGGTATAACGTGAGAGCGCCAGATCCACTCTTAGGTTTTCTAGTACTACTTCAGTTATGCCATGCATTGAACAGAACTGCATACCTGAGAAAGAATGATTGGACCACCCTGAGATTGAAACAACTTTTCACTCTTCATCATTTGAACAATTTTCTGGGTGAAACCCTGCATTGCCGCCTAAAAATAAAAACAGCAATCTCATTTCAGTTATTTCTCTAGTTACATTACTCAAGACTTGAGTCAACAGAGAGAAACCATGTCAATGAAGTTGAAATTCGACCTTGAAAGGCCCATTATCCGTTCTGAAGCTGATGCCAGGAACATACTTCAACCAAACAGGAATTCCTCTACACCATTATACAATGTCATTGTGAATCACAATAAGCATTCAAACTAAGAAACTAAACAAGAAATTTTACGGATATAAACGAAGATGATATGTGTGATAAGAAAAAATCCAGAAAGAAATATGGAAGCTGCATGTACCCAAAGTTCCACTCAGCGCATACATAAGGTCCAATGCGAAGATTGGCATGAAGTCCCACTTTCTGCACTGTCTTAATGAACCGTACCAGATCATATCTTCCTTCAAAATTATACTGCAACCCAACATCATAAAAATAACAAAGAACCCAAAAAAATCATTTATTTTTTAAAAGTGAGGTTGATTCATTGATTGAAAGGAAGATGAAGAGAAGTAAGTACATTGCCAGGAGATGGTTCATGGACATTCCAAAAGACATAAGTGTCTATGACATCAAGGCCACCGTGTTTGGCTTTCCGAATTAGATCCTCCCACATCTACACATATACAGAAACAGTAATCACAAATTTGAAACAAACAACACAACAAGAAGGTTTAAACACAAATTTTAGAGGGAATGAATGAATAAAAAGTGAAGAAAATGGGAGACATACTTCAGGGGTGCTTCTGGGATAGTGAATGGAGCCAGAGATGAGGATTTTCCTTTGGCCATTGATGAGAAGGGCCTTTCTGTCGTAGGCGACATTGCAATGGATCAGCTCGGAACCCACAAACAAGACCATGAAAAACAACATTAGCAGCTTCGAAATTGAATTGGTTTCCATGTCTCTAATGGAGGGAAATGTTATTATGAAACGAAAAAGAACATCGTTGAGGGTTCTCTTATATGTTATTGTTGCTTATGATGACCTGAGACTAAAACACTCTCCAGCTGCAAACATTGTGCCGCTACTGCCACACATCACTCCCCTTTTCTATCTATCTAGTAGTACTATCAACTCTTAATTACTTGTGCCACTTTCCGGCAAAGCTGTATTTATTAGCGTAATTGACCAAAGTAGAAACTATTTATTAATGTAATCTTATTTTGAAATTATTTATCAAACTAACCCATTTTTTATCAACCTGACATTTTTTATTATTTTTTTCTGACACTGAAAAATGCTACTTTGACTAGCGTTTTGATGAAAACGCTACTGACACAGTAGCGCTTTTACCAGATTGTGCCACGTGGCTCGCGCTAAGAAAATTTAAAAATTTTATGCCGACGCTAAAGGCCGACGCTAGAGGTGTCACCCGTCTGAAGCTGAAGATCTCATCAAAAGGGTGAAGAAATGTTCACCCGTCTGATGACTATCAGACAGGTGTCAGCGAAGAAATGTTCACCCGTCTGATGACTATCAGACAGGTATCATACAGGTGAAGAAATGTTCACCCGTCTGATACATTTCTTCACCCATCTGAGGATGAAGATCTTCAGCTTCAAACGGATGAAGAAATGTGTCAGACGGGTGAAGAAATATATTTCTTCACGTCTGATCACCCGTCTGATGACCAGGTGAATCACCCGTCTGTCATATATCCGTCTGATCTGATGAAGATCTTCAGCTTCAAACGGGTGAAGAAATATATCATACGGATGAACATTTCTTCACTTGTCTGATAGAGAGACACCTCTAGCGTCGGCCACGTTAAATTTTTAAATTTTTTTACAGCGAACCAGATTTTGCCACGTGGCACAATCAGGTAAAAATGCTACTGATAGTAATATTTTCCAAAAACGCTAGGCAAAGTAGCGTCTTTGGTGTCAGAAAAAAATAATAAAAAATGTCAGGTTGTCAAAAAGTGGATTAGTTTGGTAAATAGTTTCAAAACAAAATTATATTGATAAATAATTTCTAAAAGTGGATCAGTTTGGTCAATTATCCGTATTTATTATCTTTACTTATTGAAATATGCATTTTTCTTTTGCTTTTATTTTTCTTTCGGAGACCCCTTGGCACTCGGCATCAACAGTGTTGGATTGAAATCCAATTCAATTAATCTCAAATTGCTGAAACAAAAATGGATAATAAAAAAAGTCGAAATTTTTGTTTAGATCAGTCGATTTTCTAGGTTTTTTTTTTGCAATTGATTCAATCTAAACTGAAATGCACACTCTAATATTATATATATTTTTACTCTTCAATTACAATAACAGTACTATATTTTTATAATGTGTTTCTTGTTATTAACATGTGGTTAATTCGAGTGCTAACGGTCTCAGCCCCCTTAACCAAGTGATTAGAAATTCGATTCTTGACTCTTGTATATATAAAAAATCTGATTGGTAGGCAATTGCGTGTGGGATACCTACGAAAATTTCTCTATTTGTGATGTTTTTTTTAATGTGGAAATGTGATTTATGTACCTACAAATATGACTATTGTTATACATGTTTTAACTAATAAGATGATGTATTTGATATGTTAAAATAATGAATTAAATAGCAAGACAAAAAAGTCAAAAAGTTGAATCCGTTAGTGCAATTCAAATCATTTTTAATCAGATTAAATTGTACTGAATTTTATATTATAATAAATACAAATTCCAATCGCATGTAACTTATTTACATGTGGTGAAATTTTTTTGGATTTAATAGGTATATAATATTAGTGTAAAGATTTATTACACTATTAATCAATCAGAAATTGACACATAAGCTAAAATATTTGACTTTTATCCTAACTACCTTAAAAGTCACTCATATCATAATTTTTGATTAATTTACAATGTAAAAAACTTTACACTAACACTACATAACAATTTTACTCTAACTTTTTATCTTATATCACATACAAAACAAACCATGAAGACCCGTAATTAGCATTGCTATATGCTTAAGGCTTCTAGATGAAAACAAGTTTCGTCATTCTTTGCGGGTCCACATACATTCACAATTTTTTTTTTTACTGAAAATACCTCATATCATTTTATTAGCAACATAATCAGCAATACAAGATGGTAAAAACTCAAAACAATGGGGACTAGACCAAGATGTAGCTATCCCTGCAAGGGTGTGAGACTACGAGCAATCACATTCGCTTGTCTCCTAATAAATTTAACCATAAAGTTTGGTTAACTAGCCAAAATAATTGCTCCAAATCACTTGTTTAGGCATTGACAATGCGGATTGGACTGGATCGGTTTTGAGTCAAAAAATCATCCTATATAAAGATGGAAACAACTTGCTGCTTGGATTGGATCGGTTTGCTTCCTTAAAAAAATCTGATCTAATCCAATCAAATGTGGTTTGGATTGGATTGGATAATTCGGTTTTTCTCGATACATCATTACATAGTTATATTAAGTCGAAAATCAGCATTAAACATATATATACTATAATTAATGTAGTTCTAGTTCCTAAGTACATGCATGAAATCTTTTAGTACATGAATAACTATTAATTCTTAGGTACATGAATAACTATACATATTCAAATACATCTAGTATTTGACAATTCCAACAAAAATATTAAAGAGAATGAGAGTGTTCGTTCATAAAAGTATGAAAAACAATGCTTAAGTATAAGTAACACAATAATTTAAAAAATAATAGTATACGTATATAGTAGGTCGGTTTGTATTGGATTGGATTGGTTTTCATTAGGGAATCCGAAATCCGATTCAATCAAATGAAAAAAAAGCGATTTTTGTGGTTTTCGATTTTTTCGGTTTTCGATTTTTCAGTTCGATTTTTGCGGTTTCAATAAGCTTGGATCGATTGATGAACATCCCTAATTGACACTAGAAACAACTAACTGAGCATCAAGTTCAAAAGTAACATTCTCCAAATTCAAACTACAAGCTCATAGCAGAGCATGGTGGAGACCTAACGCCTCACCCTCTTTTACCTCAAAAGAAGTAGGCAGCCAACTATTTCTAGCACTTTTACAAAATTTCCAGCATCTCCTCTAATGCATATACCCCAACCAGTAACACCTGCACTAGAAGGAAACGCCCCATCAATATTGATGGGGTGGGAATCAGTCAGGTCACTCGTCAGGGGCCTACGGCCTTGCCTATTTAAGACCTAGCTTGACCTAATCTATTTAACAAAAAGGTCAGATTAAGGTTTTTTAAAAAGTTTATATAGATAAAAAGGCCAAGCTAAGGCTTTAAAAAAAGCCTATTAGGCCTATTAGGTCGGCCTTTTAATACACACACACACATATATATATATATATATATATATATATATATATATATATATATATGTATGTATATAATACTATAATTTAATATATAATACTATAATATATTATTTATAATATTTATAATATTTGAAAGAAAAGACCTATTGGTCCATTTAAATGTAGAGGTCTACTTGCATATTTATTTGTGAAGGCCAGCCGACCTATTTATCAGTATATATCTACCAACCTCTTTATCATTAGAGGTTTACAAGCCTATTTACAAGTGAAGGCCTGTGACCTATTTATAGGTGGAGGCATATTTAATGGTTTTGTTAAAAAGTAAGCTTTTAAATAGGCTTTCAAGCCAGGCCACGCTTTGAAGTACGCCAGGCCAAGCCTTAAAAATTGGCCAATATCAGGCTAATAGGTCAGGCTCAGGCCTTGAGATTGAAACACATGTCAGGCTCAGGCTTATCAGGACCTAGCTCGGCCTAGCCTATTCCCATCCCTAAATATTGGCTCTGTTTGGCATGTCCAATAAGCTAGCTTATAGCTTATTTGACTAGCTTATAAGCTAGTTTGACTAAAGTAGAGGTGTTTGATAAACAAACTTATCTCATAAACTTGTAGTTTTTTTTCATAAGCTAATTTATTTAGCTTATAGTTTTTCTTCATAAGCTCGACTTATAACTTATGACTTATTGATTTTTCTCTCATTTTTACCCTTATTCATTTAATGAAATTCTCATTTTACTATATTTGTCATTAATATGCCCTTTTATATCATTTTACATTTATAAACTAGTTCAACAGCTAATTTTATCAAACACTTCAAATTCAATCAGCTAGCTTTTCAGCTATCAGCTATCAACTATAAGCTTTCAGCTAAAAATTAACTTATTAGATATATGCTTTCAACTAAAAATTAATTTATTAGTCATTAATTTATTAACCATAAACTAACTTATAAATATTTTTTTTTTTTGACAAATAGAGCCGTCAACTTTAAACATCCCCGTAGATGGCTTGGACCAAGATGGAGCTTCATGATTGGAGGCAGAAGATGGGACGTGATTCTTTATGTTTCTTGTCAGGTTCCATTCTTCCCAAGTATAGCTCTCCTCACAACATGCATCGTTGACACCTCCACCCCGCTCCTAGACTTTTTGATTTCGCCGAGTCCACAAGCTCCAACGTACCATGGAAAAATTTCGCATCTTAGTTTGAGGAAGGCAACGCAACAGGTCAAAGAAAAAAGAGTGAAAACTCTCATTTCTATTAATGCAAGCCTCAATGTCGCCCCACAAACCTTCATGATACCATCACTCAACACTCTTAGATTAAGGAAGGAAAAGGTGCCAAGAATTCTCTATGTTGGTCTCACACAAAGCACAGATAGAATCACAAAGGACCCCTTTTACACTGATTCTAGCACGTACGGGTGGGAAGAACATCTTGGCAAGTCCTCCACAAAAAATGCTTAACCTTTGGCGGAACCTCCATCTTCCAAATTCTAAACCTATTGGCTTGGCGCGACCAAATAGCTCATAAAAATACATAGAGCACGTACCAATTAAATTCATAATTAATTTATACATAACAAATAGAAACTTCCGTTCAAAGATTTCTCAATATTTCAATAATTGTTTACGAATTCTGCATTATAAAAAATAAAATACAAAATACTTTTGTGAATTCTCTGGTATCCCGAAAATAGAAAAATAAAAGTTTATCCTAATCAGGGGGTCCAATCAGATGGTGAGAACCATTTGACATGATCCACTAACTTGATTCATTTAATTAAAGTGACAAATTCTAATTGAGTAGGATAACTTTTACCCTTTTGTTTTCTGGGTATCAGAAAATTCACCACAAAAATATCGTATTTGATGTGAATTGAGCCATGTAAAAAATTAAATAAAAAATTTCTCGTTTCTTGTGGTACATATACTATAGGGAAGCTTTATTGTTTTTATACAGTAAATAAAAATAAAATAAAATTGATGGTTAAGTGTACATTTTTATATGAGGAGTGCTAGCAACACACTTTCTAACACTCTTTTTAACACACAATTTCCTATTGGTTGAAATTCATGTGGGTCCCACTAATTCATGTGGGTCTCACTTGAATTTTGTAGGACCCACATGAATTTAAATCAATAGAAGAGTGTGTTGGAAAAAAAGTATTAGAGAGTGTGTTGTTAGCATTTTTCTTCTTATATTGGTGTGAGTGAGAACAGGTTATAATGTGTTTTTTTGTTAGATTCAAACTCCTACAATGCAAATAGAGTTTGCACATATTTAATTATTGGTAAAATTTAAATATTTATTACGTTGATCCACACTTTGCACACAGGTACTTGCATATTGATCTTTTAGTGTCGTTAAAATAGAGTGTTAACTGGGACACTATTTGTGAAGAGAGTAATTTTAACAAGACACTCTTTATCATATATTTATTATTGGATGTGTTCATGTAATTTTGGTGGGTTTTCATAAAATTTATTCAATAATAAAAAGTTAATGAAAGAATGAATTACTAACATTTCTATTGGAAAAAAAAAATCATTTCTATAAAGAAGAATGCACTTTGGAAGGTTCTTTAAAGGTTTCCGACTTTTGAGATATAATTCCATAGAATAATTTGCCAAACCAAAAACCCCTTTTATTCAAAAGAAAAAAAAGAACAAAAAGTAATAGGACTGGCCATTGTAAAGTGCTTTTAAACGCCTTGATGCCAAATGAAGAGAAATTCTTGCATGAACTGTTAAAGATACGTTGGTTGTGAGGTTGTCATAATAAAATTAAATTATTCCACTTATAATCTTATCATTGCATGTCCCTTTCAACTTTTTAAGTCCTCCAAACAATTAAAGTATCAATTACTTACCAATTTGTATTTGAGGAAAGGAGTAACGGACATATGCCATGAGATTTTGGGTATGTTTAGATGGAGGAAAATAAAAGGAAAAACTTATTTTTACTTTTAAATTAAAAAAATTATAAATTATTTATGAAAGTGAATAAAAGATAATTGAAATGTTATATGATTATTTTTCATTTTAATTTTTTTGCTTTAAAAACAAAATTTGGATATAAATCAGAAAGAAAGAATAAAGCATCTCTTATCTTTCCTTCCAAAATCCCAACATCCAAACATAATTTAAATGTAAATTAAAAAGAGAAAGCACACAATAATTTTATGTAAATTTAAAAAATGATAAATAAAATATTTTAGGAGCATGGTATTTTATTATGAGTTTAATTACTATACATTTTCATTTTAAGTTTTGACGGAAGTTTTTATATTGTCAATTGATAACAAATCATGATATGAATGACTTTTAAGTAGTTAAGATATAAGAGTCAAACATTTTTCTGATATAGTAGTCTAAGATTGGTTGACAGTGTGACCATACATATCAATTAATTTTTTGGACATTGTTATGGTACCCTGGAAAATAGAGGGTTTGAACACTTTATGTCCAATCAGAATGCGTCACCTCAATTAAATGGTCATGTTAATATTACATTGGACTAATTTCTTACAATCTGATTGGATCATATAGGTATGAGTATGGTACCTAAAATATACATAAACTTTCCCTATTCATTTATTTTTACAAAATTCCCTAAATTTTTTTTTATTATATAAGTTTTTTGCCCAAAATATCTTCGACTCTTCCATAGTGGAAAACTTAGCAAAAGAAACCGTGGTCCGTGATATAGCCGTTTGTCTCTCAGCATCGATCCCATGCTCCGATGATCCTGGTTCCTGCAACCGTTACTACTTGCTTTATCACTTATACGTCGGTGTGATGCGATGCGAATGTTTAATTGCCTATTAAATAAGGGTGAGTGCATTGCACCATCATCAACCATATGCTGTTCCACATAGGATGCTATGATTATGATGACCGTAGGGGCCCATAAAGCTGAGCGTTGTTGTAGTTACATTCTCTGGTATTCCTTTTCGATAAAAATTATTTTATTCAATCAAAATACATCACATCAATTAAATAAATTATATTAATGAGTTAAGTCAAATGATTTTTATCATCTAATTAAACCACCTCAATAAAATAAAATTACCCTTGATATAATGGAGAATTCACCTTTTTTTTATGCTAAAAGGTGCTAAAACGTCCAAACAACAACTAAAAAGGGCAAACAATTCTACTATTTGCATTACTAATTTGACATTGATGATATTATATTCACATTAATCTATAATATTTATTTTAATTTTATAAAAAAATATGTAATAATATTTAACTGCATGTATGTAAAAATTCAAAATTTGGACGTGTCGTGAGAAAGAAAGAATGAGTTTTTTTTTGTTACCCACGTGATAGGTGTAAAGTATCTATCATAGTTAACATTGACTAATCTTCATTGGAGAATCTGAAGGCACACAAGGTGGATAGTCCCCTCCTAACCAGATTTTTTTCCATTCATAAGAGTTAGGATTTGATTCCCTGATCACTTACTTAAGGGATCCAAACCTTTATCACTTGGACCAATCTAAGTTGATAGAAAGTGAGTTTTATGTTCTATCATTTGTATAACTAAATTTGATATTTAAATAATACTTTATTTATATTTATATATAAATATTTTATCTTTATGTATAATATATAACATTGTCTAATTTTAGTTACATAAAAATATAAATATTTTACGAATGTCAAATCTACGGTAAAAAAACATATTCCCAAAGAAGTAACATCATTTAATAGAGCATGCTGATACTTTTTTGAGAAAAATTTGTTTTGAACATAAAAAATTTGATCACAAAAATCGATAATAATTTATATGGTTAATACAGTTTAAAATATGGTTAATAAAATGTTCTATTTAATTAATTGACATATAAGGTATTGTAACTCATTAACCATCCACTGAACTTTATAAATCATGATTTTGAACTTTATTAACCATGATTTTCAGGTGTTCAAATATGCATGTGAAGTTTAAAATTCCGAACACCTGAAAATCATGGTTAATAACGTTTAAAATCGTGGTTAATGAAGTTCAGCGGATGATTAATAAGTTACAACACCTTATATATCCATTAACCAAATTCAATATTTCATTAACCACATTTTTTAACTGCATTAATTATGTAAAATATTGTCGATTTTTGTTGTTAACGTTTGATATACAAATAATAACACTGTATGTTTTTTTGTGGTAAGAGCAAGCTGATATTTGTAACCACGAGTATGGTGCACTGCTTGATGATATCATATACTGGATTGATCAAGATTGGGAAGTGATCTTTCGCTAAGCAAATTTTCATGGGCAAAAATATTAAAATAAAAAAATTATTTTTCAAAATACAAACTTTTTTACTTTTTTTAAATATCTAAATCATTTACTAAATTTCAAAATTAAAAAAATCAAGAAGGGAAGTCGTCAAATGGGGTGTCGACTTCCCAACATGAAATAAAAAAGGCAAAAGTTACAAGGAAAGTCGGCAAATGAGACGCTGACTTCCCAACAAGTAAAAAGAACTGTAGAAGAAAATTTGGCTTCCCAAATGCCGATTTCTCAATAATTAAAAATGATGATTGAATTGAAAAATAATGACGAAAAGTATATATCTTAAAAAAAATTATTTAATATTTTTGCCAATTTCGTTGTCAGTTACTTGTCTAATGGGGAGGGGGCTCAAAGCCTCTAAGTGATGCAGAATGTTCATTTGATAGCTCATCAAGTAGATACTAAGGATCTCTTTGTCAAGGTTGAATCACTAGTTTATAATGTATAGTTCATAGTAAATAAGCTTATTTGACCAAAATATAGGTGTTTGGTAAACGATATTATCTCACTAGCTTATAGATTTTTTTAGATGCTACTTGAAGTATGTAACGTTTAAGCTTATAGCTTATATTTTATTATTTTTTCTCATTTTTATCTTTATTATTTTTAATTAAATTCCTTCTTTATCCCCTCATACGTTAATTAACAAAATATATATTTGAGTACTAATTTCACTAACTAGATATATATTTGGGATAAAAAAATAGTAGAGAATATATTTTTATCTATATAAAAAATAAAATTTATAAAAAAAACATACCAACGTGTCATTTTATTTATATATTATCTCTTTCTATTTAATAAAAATAATTATAGATAAAAATAAAACTAATAAAATCATTATTTTCATTTTTGAGATGATAAATAATTTAAAGTATTAAAAGTGATAATTATTTTAAAATAAATAACACACATATAATATATATATATATATATATATACATATATATATATATATATATAGAGAGAGAGAGAGAGAGAGAGAGAGAGAGAGAGAGAGAGGGGGAATTTATATAAAAAAACATATAAACATGTTTTTTATGTCATTTTATATTTATCAGCTAATTCAATTATACGTTAATTTTATCAAACACTTCAAATCCAATCAACTAGCTTATCCACCATCAGCTATCGGCTCATCCACTATCAGTTATAATTAAGCTCATCTTCTATTAACTATAAGTTCATTTGCTTTAAGCTAATTTTTATCAAATATAGCCTATATTCCTTCCTAGTTAATCTTTGAGAGAGAAAAAAAAAAGCTATTAAAACTCATTTAGGTTTATCGATCACATTTATTTCCATTCTCCCTTTAGCTTCTAATATTTTATTTTTCTTATCTTAATCCTTCACATTTATAAATTTATTTTAATTTAGTTACTCTCTCTTTATATATATAGAGAGAGAGAATATGAATGATATATCAAGGTTAGAAAAATGTGTAACCATTATTTGTCAAATTGTCAATATAACAATTTGACCAAAAGAAATATAACAATTTAACAAAAAATTACTAGATAAATGTATACGAAATTCTATGGTTTTATTCTTCACTTATCACTCGAAAAAAAATCATATTACAATTCAAATGGCAATTGAAGAATGAAACATCATCACTTTATACGTGTTAACCATGCAGTATTCTTCTATTAAACTGCATCTGCCATGTGGATAGCATGGGCATCAAACTTTTGAGTTAACTTTTAAACTTTTACTAGCTTGCTTACTATTTTATGATACAAAAACGAGTCAACTCTTACGTAAACTCTATTTTCTTTTGTGAACTAGTTAAGAGTGCAATTAAACTTTGACCAAGTTGGCAAACTTGCGAGAAGACAAAATATAATAAAACTGAAGATAAACCGACCAATATCCTGTCCATTGCACATGGATATCTTTAAATTTAGAAAATAAAATAAATTAAATTAAATTAAATTAAATAAAATTAAAAAGTTATTCAAAATTATGAATGACATATACTTAAGTTATAAGTAATTAAAGTGGAATAAAAAAGTATAAATTAAAACAACAACAAAATTAAATTTAAAAAGAAGCGATGCATAATTAATTTCTTAAATTAAAATTTAAATATTTTAAAAAAGAAATTAAAAATGACATCTGTCATTTTATAAATGAATGTAGCCTAAAAAATTTAACTATTTTTAAGGTAATATATATACATTGTCGGTGTGAATATTTTTTATACTGTCAATCAATTATAAATTATCACTTCATTAAATTGTTTGGCCCTTATTGTATCTACCTTAAAAATCAATCATATCATGATTTGTGATTGATTGATAGTATAAAAATACTTTACACTCACAGTGATTTTGAGATTTGGTACTTTTGGTGCCTTTGTGTCTTTTTCTCATTTGACACATTCTCTCTTATCTTATCTTATCTCATTTTTCTCTCTCCAAAAAATGTCTAAAAGCATCAAAGTCACCACATATGAAAGTCACTAAATCCATTTCCCAGTGCATACCACATAAACTCTTATTTTTTCTAGCAATATTCCTCTGGAAAACAAAATTAATTTGATAGAAATAAGTTAATTATTGACGGATTTGATAGTGCTGATTGTTAATTTATTAATATATTTTAAAATACATCCTAAAAAGGGAAATAATTAAATGAAAATAAGTAAATAATATATAGATTTGGTACTAACAATTATTAATTAATAGATTTGAAAATATGTTAAAAATACAAAAAATTAAAAAAATTCTTAATGTAGATAATGTCACGTGACTTGCTTTCACCAAAGAGGAGAGATTATGAAGAATGACACGTGTCCAAGAGCGAGTGCTCTAATTTAATATATAGAGGTTAATTAGTAGTTATTAATTAGTAATAATAATCCAAAAATTAGTATTAGACAATCAGTGCACAATCTTAAATTAGTATTATTAATTATAAATATTTATTCTTAAAAGTAAAAGAAATAGATGAAAAAATAAATAAATGAATTTAATAATTGTAAAAATTAATGATAAAATTATACTAGTATCAATTATTTTAAGAGTCTTCCTAACCGGTGTTCTTAGGATAAGGACACTGATTAAAGAATCAATAAATAACAAGGGTTTATTGGAAAACTCTATTTCCCCATGCATTAACTACATTATTTCCCCATAAAATTTACCTTTTTAATTTCTTTATGGGCATTGGTTAGCATTTCCAATCATTCACAATTTCCTCTAGGCATGAAGTAGATTCGTTTTTTTTTTTCAAACTTTGAATTAGTTTTTGGTGCCTTCTTTGGTACGCCCACTAATTCTGGGATTAAAGTTACTCTCTTTAATCAGAATGCGTCAATTTAATTAAATGAGTCATATTCGTGAGTCAAGTCAAATGATTCTCACTATCTGATTGGAACACCTAGACAGGATAAAGTTAACATTCGAGTATCATAAAATTCATCTTACTTTTTACTAATTATAATGAATTTTTAGGATCCCATCATGGGATGTAGGGAACATGGAAAATAGGATTGAGAGCGGCCTACTCCGTGCACCCGGGGCCGTTGCCATGGTTAAATACATTGTTTCTTTTTTCTTGTGTGTACAATGCACCTTTAATTTGTTGTTTAAATAAAAAATGTCTACATAAAACTATAAAATAAAAAAGCATTAGGATGTTAGCATCAACGGGGATGTAGCTCAGATGGTAGAGCGCTCGCTTAGCATGCGAGAGGTACGGGGATCGATACCCCGCATCTCCACTCCCATTTTTGATTTCCTTATGTTTTAAGGATTTTTATTTCCGTTCTTTGGTAAAACGAAAGGCCAGAGGCCCATAGGATTAGCAGTGAAACAAAAATAATATGTGGGCTTTAACACTTGTGAACCCACTACAACAGTGAATTGTGAAGGAAGAAGGACCCTGTGACCGGGGGGAACAAAGGGAAAACTCCATAAATAAACGAGTTTAATTTTAAGGTAAAATAGGTTAATTGATCCTATACGTTTATTTAATTTTTCATATCAGTTCCATAAATTTTTTTCCTTCAAATTGGTCCCACACGCTATGTTTCGTTTTCACGTTAGTCCTTTCCGTCAATTTTGACCTAACGCCGTCAAATAAAGAGTCACGTGTCGCACTAATATCATGCCACGTCAGCTCAAAACTAACGGCGTTAGGTCTAAATTGAAGGAAAGGACTAACTTGAAAACGGAATGTAACATGTAGGGCCAATTTGAAAAAAAAAAAACTTATGGGATCGATATGAAAAATTAAATAAACGGGACCAATCAACCTATTTTGTCTTAATTAACTTATGAGACCCATGTAAAAAATTAAATAAACGTATAGGACTAATCAACCTATTTTGTTTTAATTTTAATGTAAGTATAATTTTTTTTATATTATTAATTATAAATCATCTTATATATGATTTTTAAGTTTTCAGATAATTATTATAAGAATTACAAATGAGTGGGTAGGGTTGCAAAAGTGGCTCCTTGGTGCTGGGTCTACTGGGCTAAGGAAAGGACAAGTCGATCAAAGTAGGCTACAGTGACGGATAAAAATATGTTGTCCTAAATAATAATATTTTTATGTCATTCATATATTTGGAATGGATATAAATATTAATGAATTGTGATTTTATTTTTTTAAATATCAAATTATTATTGATAAAGGATAAAAAATAAGACAGAAGATCTCCATCCACGTTGGACATGCTGACTTGGTGTTTGAGGGTGGACTCAAACATTCGTTAAAGCGTCCAGGGATTTAATAATAGCTTTGTGCCAATTTGATATTTATATTTCAAACGTTATAACAAAAATGTGCGATATTTTGACATGTAAAAAAATTGTCAATGATATTACTTGTTTCACACTTTTACATTTTGTCTTACCTTGTATGTAAAATATGTATAACTATTATTCTTCTCCCACATATGTTTCTTTTGTTTTGAATTTTTTTTATTCTTTTTGGGATTACAAAATCATGAACCTGCGTGTTTTAAATTCTGCAATGATAAAATCACGTTAGGGGAAAGCTTTTCTCACATAACTTTCAAAATAATTACCTCAAAAAACATTATTTTTACATTTATGTTAAAAATAATCTAAACCAAATATATATCATATGTTTCCGGGATCCAATTGTGACTGTCCGTATGAACAGGCTTTGGCTAAAAAAGGACATCTATGTGCTAAGCCACCGAATCTAAATTGGATTTGAATCCTCAAATATTCTCTGAAAAACAGTATACGGTCTAATGGTAGAATTCAAACCCCTTTTCTATTTGATACACGTGCTAAAATTAAAAATGTTTAATCTAAGATCCACGATATTAAATCAAATTCAAACATCTTCAAATAGATACATATAGAACACTCACTGGAATTCACATACATTCCTGCAAAACAGAAATTCATACCTGATGATATGTGTGAGGTAGTCCCTTTTTTTTTTTTTTATGGTCCGTGAGGTAGTCCTCTTGCACTAGATGCAAAATAAAAATATTAGTCTTGATGAGGTTAGTATAAGTAATACATCGTGCTATCCATTTTTTCGCCATAAAGTCGAACTCTAATTACACCAAAGTACAAATTTGCATACAACGAGAAAACGGATTTCTTGGTTTGTGTTTAGAGTAAATATTCCATTAGTCTTTAAAATTATAACGTCGTATTAATTTAGTTCCTCCACATTATGGATATTTTAAAATGATTATTGGAATTGTAAAATATTACAAATGTATCCCTAACATTATTCATTTTTGTTTCAAATGAGTCCCTAACATTACCAACTTAATGTCATTATAGTATATGCAAATACCAATAGATGGACGAATCTGAAGTTTTTTACAATTTCAGGAATCATTTTGAAATATTGATAATTTAGGGAATTAAGTTGATATGAAACTATAATTTTAGGGATCAAATTAAGTATTTCCTCCATGTGTTTATAAGAAGTTATATCTATCATAAATAATTCATTCACAAGAATCGTCTGATAACTAAAGTTCACTAATTAAGCTGTATTGTAACAGATAAGCTAGTTAATATGACGAAAGGGAATGCTTGCCTTAATTAATCAGTTTTTTTATTCACAGGGGGGTTTAGCCCCTAAGGAAGGTTTGCATGTATTAGGGTGTTTTGGTTTAGATTTTGATAAAATTAATTTTGAAATAATTGATATTAAAAAAATTGATTTTAAAAATCAAAATTAAAAAAATTGATTTGTGTTTGAAAATAATATTTTAAAAATGAGTTTAGAAGAATTATTTTTTTATAGAATAAAGTAGAATCACATATAAGATTAAAATTACTAAAAAGGAAATATGCATGTATCTTTCCCACCTTTTTTTCTCATTGACTTCAACTGATGAGGGTAGTAGAGTAAAATGGTATTTTTCCGTTTGAAAAGCAAACTCAAAAACTTATATATATATATATATATATATATATATATATATATATATATATATATATATATATCTACCAGCTTCTACCAAAACCAATTTTTGAAGTCATTTAAACACACTTTTATATATTTAACATGTTTTTATCCAAACAAAATTTTTAAAAGCAATATAATGAACGCAAATGTGCTTTTGGGGAGTCAAAATCTTAAACAAATTAGCACTTAATGATCTAACAAAATGCTTCTTAATTTTAACATTCAATTTATTCAAAATTTGAATTAAAATATCCAACATGATAGTAAATTTGGGTTAAAGTTCCAAGTTTCCAATAAGATATCATAATTTTGATAATCATTATTGTTCTCGACCCTAACTATCACTTAGGCCCAATAAAGGCCCAAACATGGAGCTGGGCCAAACAGAGAATTTGAGGACCTAACAAACTGATATTAAGCTGACCTATCAGGAAGTATTACTCGGTCGTTGTGCCCGCCTCTAGCAAAGTACACACTACAACATGGTCCCTGACCCCTATTATAGCAAAGAATGACCGTAAGACGTCCCTTCACACGGCATGGAGAGGCTATGCGTACTAGGGCCACTCTTCAACACCTGCACATATTAGAACATGATGGAGCGCCCCATGCCTCCCACGCCTTCCCTCCGTGATTAGAGGAAGAGATTGCCCCTACCATCCTCCTCCACAACACTATAAATACAAGGAGTACTGATCTCATTCTCCAACTCTCTTTCATGCTCTTAAACTCGTGTCCCCCTTTATTAACCAAAGCATCAAAGCGCTTCTACAAGTATCACCTATACTGTGTTCCGGCTTCCAACCACCGAGGAAGGACATTCAATCACCTAAACGGTCCAACTGAACACACAATCTCCCTCGACCATCAAGAGCACCCGAGAAGAACATAAAGTCTGAACTCTGTACAACGAAATAGAACAATTGTAAAAAATAGGACATTTTCGAATAAGAAGACGGGCACACCCCCAAAACTTTAATAAAGGTCTTTTCAAGATTTTATCTGGAAACATAATAATGTATAGCGCTTTGTATTGTATTAAAATCACAACACAATATATAATACAATGTGAACCATATCTAAAATACAATATAACATTTTTAGTGAAGAAAAAGGAAAAGTAAATACAATATAATATACGAACCATATTATATATTCAAGTAACTCATGGGATCAATAAATATAGTGGGCTGCTTTAGATTCTTATGGAACTTAAAATTGGATGATACCTGATATACAGGAGTACAGGACAACTAGTTGAAATCTGTATAACATGATTGGTAGTTACCTTAATTTCTTTTAACCTTATTCTTTTTGTCACATTTATATATAAGGTAATAGTATTATTAGATTAAATAAATTATGTGGGATATGAGGTAATTGTTGCTATGGTCAAGAAGAATACTCTCGGATGCCTTTTTATGAAACCTCTTTTGGAAGAGCCACTTTTCTTGTTATCTGCTAATGAGGGTCGATTCACAGTGGATCACATATTCATATCTATCAGAAATTATCATATTACTGAAAATATTTGACTCTTATCATGACAACCTTAAAAATTATATATGAGATGATTTATGAATGATTGACATTATAAAAGACTTTACACTGACTGTATATCAAAATTAATCTCATTATATTATATGTTTAATTTTGAAATAATTATTATAAAATTTAAACATTTTAATGATACGATATGATTAATAATTTAATAATGTAAGATAACTTCATTAATGATGCATCACAATTAAACCTCAGATAATCAACAACAAAAGTTCGTAAGGGTCGCATTTGTCAACACCCATTCAATATGTACATATTCATTAATTAATATAAGGTCACCATTCAATAAGATAACTGTATAGAATTTAGGGATGGTAATGGGTATCTTATCCAGTGTGTAACCGCATAAATTATCCATAATGGGTAGGATAATTACCGCACAATGGGTACGGGGGCGGGGACGGATAATTACTCGCAATATTTAATGGGTATAGGTGCGGGTACGGGTAACGTAGTACCCATCCCGTCTCATACCCGCATATGTATATATTAATAATATTTTTTAATTTTATATATATATATATATATATATATATATATATATATATATATATATATATATATATATATATATATATATATATATAAAACTTGGGTTACCTCTTTGGTGATCCTGAAACTAATTCCTCAGTTTGAAGGATGTCTTTCAGTCGAACCTACCATATGTAAAATAGATATTATTGTCTTGTTATTAAACCAGTGAACTGATTTCTTGTGTAATTGGACCAATTGCCTAAACAATGTTGGAGTGGCTGATGGCCGAAAACTATGTTAATACATAGGTTTGTAGTGTTATGAAATTATGTGGGTTTCAATTACTAAAATTTACTGCACGAATGATATATATATATATATATATATAAAATTAAAACAATTAATTGAATTGAAATTAAAGTTAGCTTATGACTTTCCTATTATTCCTGAGTACCTACCACCGTTCAATTGTTCATTACTTGAGTTCCAATCCTTTCGAAGTTCTTATTCTTCCTTGTCTTATAGTTCTTAGTGTAGGACTTTAATAGTAATATTTGATTGAGAACATACTAGAATATTATGTCTCGTTATATACTATTATGATATTTTAGACTTTAATAATGTTTTTATTTATTTATTGATTTTTTTAGTTAATTAAAGTGCGGGTAATGGATGCAGGTATGGATACTTAAGTACCCAGCGGGTAGAGGTACAGATACTTCAGTTGTTATCCACGCGGGTATGGATCCGAGTACCACCAGTGCAATAAACATGTTTAACATCGGTTAAAAATATCATTCTAAATCGGTTATGGAACCGATGTAGAAACAGATGATGTAGAATGTAAGACCTTTTAACATCGGTTTTTAACCGATGTTGAAAGTTAACTTTCAACATCGGTTATAAACAAAACCGATTTTGAAAGTTCTCATTCAACAGATTAATAATTATTGAAAAAGATCTTTTAACATCGGTTATAATATAGAACCGATGTTGAAAGTTAAAAGTCAACATCGGTTTGGTAGTGTAACCGATGTTGAAAGTATATTTTCACATCGGTTGTAACTCAGAACCGATTGAAATTGATATTTCAACATCGGTTCTCTATTGTAACCGATGTTGATAGTCCATTTTTTTTTTTAATACTTTGTTTTAAACCAGTGACAATCCTTAACCCTGTTTCATATATGTACAACCAGAACAATCCCAGCCAAAATAGAATCCCAACAATAACAGAATCCAAATCACTATATATACTAAGTAATAAGCCAAACTATACTTTATTGATTATGCAAAAGTCAGCTTTTGATTCAACAAACTCAACTAATTATATAATGTAATAAATTCAAACTAATTAATTAAATTAATACATAACAAAGAAACAACAAAGAAATATAACAAATTAAACAAATTAAAGAAATAAAATGTCATCCATATATAAATTAATGTTCAGAAGTCATCTCAAGAAAGAAGTTTGCCCAACGCTCCTTGATGTCCTTAATGTCCTCTTCAGAAAATGCTTCCGGATTGTCGAAAATCTGCACATTAATTATAACTAATCAACTATAACTATACATAATTAATCTATAACTATTTACAAATGTTATTAGTTAATTACCTCCTTCCATCGATCTGTAATACTCGCGGAGACAATGTTGAACATCCACTTCATGACATAATATCCGCACTCCCAGCCGCCACGTTGCCTATGACACTACAAATGAATACACAATTTGAATATATAATGAGTAAAAACATAATAGTAACTATTTTACACTGCAATTGAATCTCGGGTACTAATTAATAAACTACTTACATTAGGGTAAATCCACCTAATAGGCCTAGGCCTACCACCATCCAAAACACGACTTGCGTTCATAGCTCTATCATAATTAAGAAAATATGAATTTAAAGTATGTTATATATTTCAGAGTAATTAATAAAGCAAATGTAGTACAAATTAAATTAATTAAAAGCTTACGTTTCAACAATAAGCTTGATTTCTTTTGTCGGCTTCCTTCCCAACGAACAAAAGAAGACCACAACACTCATACCACGACAAATGATCAATAATTGCCAATGTTTACTGCATTTGGAAACAGTTAGAGACAAGTCACAGATAATTATAAATCACTAGTAAAACTTGTACTTACAGATGGAGGTAAGGTGCTAGGTAGAACTGTTTTTTGCCTTCATCAAGCACACGTCGCATGTACGCAGTAATCTCATCTGACCTAAGTGTCTCACCCTGAATTAGTTGAGGGTCAAGGAATCCATAAAGATGGAGGTTACCCCTATCAATACACAGGCGATGCAGATACCTAAGATATTGAAATAAATATTAGTTATAATAGTTAAAAACTTAATTAGTTAACTTACAAATTAATTAGTTGAAATAACATAACTTACGTGCACCATAATGAGACAACTGTCATGCAAAGCATTTCACTATCAATGCATATCTCCATAATGTCCCTCTGGGGGATATAGAAAGTGTCGGGCTTGCCATCGTGTTCCAAATTTATAAAAGCGGACTCCTTCCCAAGTTTCACGGCAGCTAATGCGAGACGTTCCAGAGCATCAAGTTCAACATCCTTGTCAATACCCTAAACAGCAAATATAGAACATTAGTAAACACGGTTAGGTTATTTCAATTGTAAATAAAAAAAAAACTTAACTTATTGAATGATTATATGAATACCTTCGATGAACCAGACGCCACAAGTTTTCTCGGATCCGACCTAGGCCTTTTGGGTCGATGATCTTTTCCATCATCCTAAACAATAGAGGTAAAGCATTAGTACACAAGTAAACACAATTAAGTTATTTCAATTGTAAATATAGAAAAACATATGTAAGTGAACAATTACATGAATACCTTGGCTGAAACAAAAAACCTCACAAGTCTTCTCGGCCAAGGGATGAAATTACCGGGGGCCTGGCCAACTGTAATAACCTCCTCAGTGGGCACAGGGACTAGAGCATCAACATCTAGAACATCTTCCACCACCACCCTCACATGATCATCCTCTAATGTCTGGTGGTGTAAGGTATTTCCCAAGTTGTGTACCCTCCCAAATGCCACTACCCGGCGATCATGATGATCATCAACATACAACTCACATTGATCGTCCTCCTTATCAGGCTGATGTGAATGATCACATGAACCCATAGTGCTCACAGGTACAGACGGTTGGGCACTTGTGTTTTGCTGGGAAAAACCCATAGATGCCAACTCTGAGAGAAGATCTCGTTTTATTTCTTCTCGAAGCTGCGCCTTGATGGACTCAATATCATCCCTCTTCCGATGATGTGAAGATGGCCCATGGTATTGGGTAATGCCAACACCCCATCCAACACCAAGGACACGGCCTGGGTGGTCCTCTTTACCAATCGCAACAGCCAAGACATCTTTGCGTCCAGTAGACACAAAGGTTCCTTGTGTGCTTTGTTCGTCCAAGGAATCCTACAACATACAATTGTCACATTAATTTGTGTAAGATGATGGATAAGCATGTTACAATTACAATTAGAATTGAATATATACTTACAATCTTTTCGGCAACAAGACGTGCCTCCTCAGATGTATATTGTCCCGATGGTCCTTGTCGGGCTCTCTTCCATGTATGGTGGCGTGGGGGTGGAGGTGGATCAACAACTTCTGGAGGTGGATCAGTCGTAGGATCAGCTTGGGATGCTTGTTCCAAAAGTTGTTTCTTCTTCTCTTCAATCATCTTCCTCCTCAGCTTTTTATATCCCCCACGAGACAAACGATGGGGGTAGAGATTCTTACTCTGGATCTCCTGCGCCTTTTTCCTTTTCTCCTAATATAAATAACATCAACTGAATTCAGTATATTAATAAAATCAATTTGGTTGGTAAAGTTAAACAATATAACTCAAGTTAACCTGAAAGGCGGGATCCAATCGGATCTGAACAAATCTATCCCATGTCTCTTGATCAAGGAACGGGTACATCTCAAGTGGAGATTTGTCTGCACGCCCATGTATGTATTTCCCGCTTAGTTGTGTTTTAAATGCTCTCCAACGCTCACCCGCATACGAAATCCATTTTTTCTTCATACGCTCGGTATCCGGCACTTCAAAGGTGAGCTATATTTACAAAACAGAATGGAGAAATTAGTGTATATGAAAATAATATGGTGAAATAAAATATATACAACCAAAGAGGGTAAAAGTAAAATACCATGATACTATCCCATATCTGATCCTTCACGTTCGTCGGTACATGGTCCCAATCCTCAATAAGTATACTAGCCTTGCTTTTGGCAAGGACGGCCACAAAACTCTTAAATTGATCTTCCATTGGCCCTATAGGTAAGCAATCTCCATCAAACTCAACCCTCAACCTTTGATTACCACTACGGTTGATGGCCAATTTTTTTAATCGTGTGGCGCGTCTACCTTTTTTTCCTGTCAATGGGGTATCCGACCCGCTGCGTGTAGGAGGGATGCCCGAGGGATCTGCCATGTATGCCTGTTTATACAAAAAATAATAAACTATGTCAGTAAAGATGGATAAATAACAAATATCACTTTAAACATAACTTACACAATAACTTAACATATAAATATCAAATTAAATAACAAAAAAAACTTAACTTATATTTATCAAGATAAACATAACTTAACTAATAAATATAACTTTAAACATAACTTACACCATGGTCAAGTAGTAATGTTCTCCCATATCCCTTCATGATGATCATCACGAATGGCATGTACATCGTCCGCTTCATTTTCCTCATTGAAAGTAGGCATCCGTGTTGAGAAAGAAGGAGTATCGGAAATATCGAGAGTTGAATCTTGATTTTCCTCACTACCATTATGCATGTTTTTTCCTTGGAGAACCACCGACCACCTTTTGTTAGAAGGATCATGGATATAAAACACTTGTCTTGCTTGGAAAGCCATGATAAAAGGCTCTTCTGTATGACCTACCTTGTCAAGGTCTACCAATGTAAATCCTAACTCATCGGTTTGTACACCACTGTTACTGTCAACCCACTTACATTTAAAAACAGGTACTCTAAATTTAGTGTAATCGACCTCCCAAATCTCTTCAATGACTCCAAAGTAAGATATGGATGCCATAACGGGGTTTGTATCTTTTGAACTAGAGAAGTGCATAGACTCGGCTACAATCATAACCCCACTGTTTTGCATGGTACTCTTGTCATCCTGGGACTTTGTATAGAAGGAAAACTTATTGATATCGTATCCACTCCAACATATGACATCAAAGTTAGGCCCGTGTGCTAACCATTTTAATGTATCAGAAGCAGTATTATCCTCCGCAATTTGATCTTTAAACCAGTTTAAGAAAGTCTTATTATGCTTGTTCAACAACCATTTTTCGTTCATTCGAGGGTAATTTTGCTTGACAATGGTTTTGTGATCACATAAGTAAGGATTAACCTCATCGGTATTATTCAATATATACAAATGTGCTTGAAGCACTTCCTCTCGACCCATGCTCTTAACAGTAATACCTCGTGTACCCTTACCATCACATCTTCCCTCATGACGAGACTTAGGAAGCCCTACAGGTTCCGCTTCTGACATGTAGTCTGTACAAAACTCAATAGCTTCTTCTGCAACATACCTTTCAACAATAGATGCTTCAGGACGGTGTGGATTCTTCACATACCCTTTTAGTATCTTCATGTATCGCTCAACTGGGTACATCCACCTTAAATGAACGGGGCCACACAATCTAATCTCCCTCACTAGATGAACAATTAAATGAACCATGATGTCAAAAAATGAAGGAGGAAAATACATCTCCAACTGACACAAGATAATAGCAGCCTCAGTTTCCAACTCATCCAGTTTTTGAAGGTCAATGACTTTGCTACATATAGCATTGAAGAATAAGCACAACCTTGTTATGGCATGTCTCACTTTTTTAGGCAAGATGTCACGAATAGCCACTGGTAGTAGTTGTTGCATCAAGACATGGCAATCATGAGACTTTAAACCAACTAATTTGAGATCTTTCATTGAGACAAGCCTCTTAACATTTGAAGAGTAACCCTGTGGCACTTTGACGCCCCGCAGACACTCACAAAAACTTTTTTTCTCTTTTTTTGATAAAGTATGACATGCTGGGGGCAAATAAGTCCGCTTAACCCCTACTGATTGTGGAGCTAACTGCTCTCGTATGCCCATCGCAACTTGATCTAAACGAGCATTGACACCATCCTTTGTCTTGCCTTGAATGTTAAGAAGCGTCCCGACTACACTATCACACACATTTTTCTCCACATGCATCACATCAATACAATGTCTTACATCAAGTTTGCACCAGTATGGAAGATCAAAGAAGATCGACCGCTTCTTCCATATGTTTTTCTCAGTAGCCTTCTTATGGGTCTTTCCAAAGATAATATCCATGTCCTTAACCCGTTGATAAACTTGATCTCCGGTTAAGGCCGTCGGAGCAATTTCATTCTCCTGGCATCCATTAAAAGCTTTTCTCAATCTACGATACGGGTGATCAGGTGTGAGAAATCTTCGATGCCCAAGGTAAACTGTCTTCCTTCCATGTTGTAGTTGATGGTAGCATGTGCCTTCTTCACATACAGGGCATGCTTTATGGCCCTTAACACTATATCCGGACAAGTTCCCGTATGCTGGAAAGTCATTGATGGTGCAAAATAACATGGCACGCATCTTGAAAGTCTCATTGCAATACCCGTCAAACAGATCAACGCCTTCCACCCACAGCTTTCTCAAGTCTTCAATCAAGGGACTTAGATAAACATCTAAGTCATTTCCTGGTTGTTTTGGGCCCGAAATCATCATAGATAACATAATGTATTTGCGCTTCATGCACAACCAAGGAGGTAGGTTATAAATTACCAGGAGAACAGGCCATGAACTATGAATACTACTTAAGGTGCCATACGGATTCATGCCATCGGTAGCAAGTCCAAGCCTAAGGTTTCTTTTCTCATTGGCGAAATCCGGAAATAAACTATCAATTCTCTTCCATTGCAAAGAATCAGCCGGATGGCGAAGCTGTCCATCACATTTTCTCTCATCTGCATGCCACCTAATGTTTTTTGCGTCATTTACATTAGCGAACAATCGCTTGAACCTTGGAATGCATGGAAGATACCATAACACCTTCGCAGGAGGACCCTTTGTGATCACATCACAATTTGAATCACCATCGTTCACTTTGTAGCGTGATACCCCACACCTTGGACACTCGTGCATCTTTTCAAAGTCATTCCTATACAATATGCAATCATTAGGACATGCATGTATTTTCTTATACTCCATACCCATCGGACACAATATCTTCTTCGCCTCATAGTTACGGTTCGGCAATGTGTTACCTTCTGGAAGCATCTCTTTCAACAACTCAAGCAATTCGGTGAAGCTTTTATCACTCCACCCATTTCTCGCCTTCACAACTACCAATCTTAACACCGCTGACAACCGTGTGAAATTAGAGCACCCAGGATACAAAGGCTTATCTGCATCACTGCACAAAGTATCATACACATTTGCTCGTTGAAATGACTCTTGTCCAATATCGCGGATCATGTCCTCTAGTCGATCGTCCATATCTACGTCATCAACCTCCTCTCTTTGGGACACACTTGGTTTGTCTAACAATTCACCATGCCATATCCATCTTGTATAACTCTTACATATCCCTTCACAAATAAGATGCTCTCGTATTTTCTCAGCTTCCAGTCGTCTCTCATTCAAACAATTAACACAAGGACAATAAAACCTTCCATTACTATCGGGAACATTTCTTTTAGCAAATTCTAAAAACTCTTCCACTCCATTCTCATACTCATGACTTGTGCGTCTAGCATCGATCCAATTACGATCCATAACTACAACAACACCAACTTCACTTAGTCCAAGATCTTCAACTCCTTTTTATCACAGGGTATGGCCCTATCCCATTCGAGAAGAAACTTCTTCAACACTCAGTTAACAATTAGTCCTTAACTTTCATGCCCATACTTAACGAAATTTCGGCAGCATTTCCCATTGGTCTCCGACGTACACGACTTGACCGCGGTGACATCCACCGCGACAAAGTGTGCACCCGGAGAACAAAAGGAAATGCAGCAGACAGAAATTTCTTCAAGTATAAGATATGAGAATTAAGGAATAAGTATTAACCAAATGAAGAATAAGTTTTTCCCCAAACTGTCCAACTTGGACAATTCAAGATTCAATACAATGAGTAGTACCTTAATAAAGTACACATATGCTCATTAATATTGAATCTCAAACGGGAAACTAAGGTTTTGCTAATTTATTAACACTAAAAGATAATCCAACAGTCCAATTAATCCCTAAGTTAAAGCAGCAAATAGTAAAACTAATACATTAATACTTTTTCTCTTCCTTTCTCCTTTTAATTTCATAAGAAAATCTAATCAGAAGGAGAAGTGTTTTTCTTCATTAGAATGTCACGTATGGATTTCCTGCCAAGTTACATGCGATATTGTAAAACTAATCAAGTTACATGCCATATGCATACTGTAAAACTAATCAAGTTACATAGCAAAACCAAAGTAACAGGTAGCAGACAACAACAAAAATGTAGAGAGAAAGAAAGAGAACTGTATGGAAGTTTCACTCAGTTTACTAAGCAGACCACTGCATGGAAACACTCATATAAATGTCATGAGCAAGACTGGAAACGACTCCATATGACATGAGCACACTAACAGAGTGAAGCATTGGGTTCAACAGAATAGAATGGGGAAGCAATTAATAATCAAAATAAGGATATTAGATACGTACCTTCAAATTTTCCTCAGGTTAGGGAATATCAAGAATGGATTCAGATCTTCTTCAGGTGGCTTTTCTGGAGTAGCAACAGGTGCTGCCTTGTCCTAAGTAGAATTGAAAATAAACTATAAGCCAAAAACGAAATGAAAAAATAAAGCCATTACGAATAAACTATAATATCATAAAACCTAAAGCCAAAAACGAAAAAATAAATGTAAACAAACTCACCTCAGAGGTGAAGCCGTGGGCAAAGTTTGGTACAAAGGTTCAGAGGAGAGGGTGAAGGATGAAGGAGAAGGAGCAAACGAGAGAGAGGTGATGAAGGATGAAGGATGAAGGAGCCGTGGGCAGTGTATCAGCGATGAAGGAGCAGCAACGAAATGTGAGGAGAAGGAGAAGGATGAAGGATGGTGCTAGGTTACGGTGGTGAAGGATGAAGGAGAAGGAGCAAACGAGAGAGAGGGCAAACAGTGAGGAGGGAAAGATATGAAAGATTAACGTTGGAGAAATGGGTTTAATGAAGATTTGAAATCGGTTAGTTAATAGAACCGATGTTGAAAGTTTAATAATGAGATCGGTTGTAAAATAACCGAGTTTGAAAGTTTACTAATGAGATCGGTTGTGTAATAACCGATGTATATACTTGGCGGGAATAAATAAATAGTTTTTTATTTAAATTGTATTCATCGGTTGAAATATTTAACCGATGTTAAATGTTTTATACATCGGTTTCTTTATGAACCGATGTAAATAATTTTGAACTTATTTTCAAAATTGCCACCGCCTCTTTTTTTAAATCGGTTCCTTTTCAACCGATCTAGAAACCTGTTGTAGAATCCATATTTTGCACTAGTGTACGGATATTTTTTTAAAACGCGGGTATGAGGACGGGTACTATAATACCCTACTCATTGTCATCCCTAATCGAATTGTGGTGATAAGAAGAAGTAAGAGTATAAATAATTATTTTTATCTTCTAAAAGAAAAACTAAAATACCAATCATATGACACAACATATAGTTGCATAAATAGTTTTTTTGGGTAAACTACTTGCATAAATATTTCATCAAGGGACTACGGTGGGTATACTGAGAAGGTACATCGGGACTGTAATAAATTTTAGGTGAAATTGCAATTTTTGACCCTCAAGTTTTTGAGTTTGACGAAAATGGTCCTTCAATTTTTTTTGACAAATTTAGTCCTCCTAAATTTCAAATGTTGCGAATTTAATCCCCATATTTTTTAATTTCACTTTTGATTCTCCAAAATTATGAATTTTTTCACTTTTAAGTCTTCAAAAATCATGATTTTTGAAAAAATGAAAGATAAAAAATACAAAAAAATTCATGAATTTATGAGATCAAAAGTACAATTCAAAAAATATGAATATCAAATTCACAATATTTAAATTTTAGGAGGACTAAATTCTTCAAAATAAAAATTGAGGGATTTTTTTCTCCAAAATAAAAAATTTAGGAGACAGAAATTGAAATTAATCCTAAATTTTACAAATAAAACATCGACACATTAACCCCACAAGGATTCTTCGCAGGGCACTCGGAACTGAGCTGTAAATGTCATGAAAAGAATAAAACAATGATTCATTTAAGTTATCTCCATATATTCCGGCTGCAACAGACATTTCTTTTAAAAAAAATTCTAAAGCCTACGTGGCCGGATATCTCGAGTCACGACTCACTATGGGACTCTGGAAAAAGCAGGCCTACCTTAATAAACAAATAAAAAGTAAAATGTAAAAAGTGGAAGAACCTAATCTGAGTAAGGAATATATAGCATCAAGGGAAGAAAAAGAAGCTGATTCTTCTTTGTACTTTGGCACGTTAATAAGTTGTTGCATGGCACTTTGCTTGAGGGGCTTCGTGATAAAAGTGGCACTTTGCAATTGCTTTGCAGACAGAGATAGAAAAGTTGTCACAAAAATGGGCTTTAACTCAAAAGATAGATTCTAACAAAAAGGCACTCAAACAAGTATCATGGAAAAGATACAGAGATTTTTTTTTAAAAAAAGTTTATTCTTGCAATGTAAGTGTATGTATTAGTTGTTATAATTGGCTAGGGTATAACTGCTAGAAATTTTCTGATTACCTGCGGATTTTTCTGTTAATTTTATACAAAAATTTATAGGAAACAAGTTTCCTACAATTTTTTCTATGAATTTTTACCCATAGATAATATCTTCGTGCGTAATTTTTTCTTGCGAATTTTAAAACCAGTAGAAAATTTCTTGGAAAAAATTTAAATTCTTAGGAAATGTCAAAATTTTCTACAAATTTGAATTTATAAGAAAAAAAACCTCACTTTTAAAAAAAAAACGCAGAAAAATTAGCAGGAAATTACTGCAAAAAAAATTCGTAGAAAATCCACAAGTAATTCATGAATTTCTAGTAGTGATATACATCATTATTTTGCCAAATTAATATCTATTCTCCTCATTTTGCACATCATGCAGAGTAGGGATTGGAAAGAAGCTGAGCCCAATTTGGAGAATGTTCGGATTAATTATCTGGTCACTGTGACTTCTTGTAAAGGAGGCGATATGTAGGAACATTACAGCAGATTATATGAGTATTAATTATTCATTTGATCCAATTAGTACACTCTTGGAGATGGATTTTCATCAAGTTTTTTTTTTGTACAAAAGAAGCAAAGCACCAAAAACTACACTAAAACACTACAGGATATATATATATATATATATATATATATATATAGAGAGAGAGAGAGAGAGAGAGAGAGAGAGAGAGAGAGAGAGGGGTAAAGGCTATGGTTCACTTTTAAAAAATGGTGCACCAATACATCATTTTGACTAAGTCTTTTGGTCCAATGAAAATATCAACATGGCTTTAGTGTTTGTTTTATTTGGTCAAAACAAATAATAATTTTATATTTACATTTTTTATTCCATATTTATAATTTGGTACAATTATTTTTTTTTAACAAAAACAAAGTTTAGAAAATATACTTCCATTTTCATTTCTACTAAGAAAATACATAATACATAATAACTAGTAAAAAAATTTAACAAAATAAATAATAATGTATTACAAAATAAAAAAAATCAAGTCTAAATACAAAATAAAAAAAAAATCTGTCTAATATATCAATGTACAGTATAAACATACCAATATACAGTGTATATGTATCAATGTACAATGTCAAGGTGCAAATACAGACAATTTATTACAGTGCTATACAAGTAGAATACACTTTGACTGGTCAAAATTTTGAGGATCATATGTGTACAAATACAATACTCTTATTGGTCCAAACAAAAAGGAACCTCATGCACCAATTTTTCAAAGGTGCAACTTGGATCAAGCAGTCATTGGTATTGTGTTTGCTAAGTCCATGAGTAATCTTTACCTGCCACAATGGTTTTAAACAAGTTTTGATACGGTGCTGAGGGGGACGGATCTACATTGATGGGTATGGGGTTAATCCCCCCCACAAGGCAATTTTTTTGAATTAAGATATCTAGTAAGTTTTATTTTACTCCAATAAAAATTTAGATGTTGTCCCCATATATCAAATCATCATTGATCTTTTGATGAGAACGAAACTTACTTTTGTAATTTCTCATCTTTTGCTTAGTGAATTGCTTCTCATTTTGATAGGTGGATGTAGGTTTCACCTGATAATCAAACCATGTTTTACCTTATGTATTTTATATCATTTTTTTATTGTTTATGTTTTTTTTTTTTATATTTTTATTTAGTAAAAATATTTATAGATTATTTTTTCACCAAAATTTCTGAATCCACCGTGCGTGCTTGTTAATTTTTCTGATTGGTGTATTATTTTTATATTATGTATCAAACAATGTTGTAATTAATTCTAGTACAAATGATAGGGGATAAACATTTCTCTCGTATACGGGTTAAAGTACATGTGATACTCACTTATTAATGTACCAATTTATGATTCGTTAACAGTGTAAAAAATCGATCTTTAATTATATTGATAATGCATACCAATTAAATCCTTATAAATTCTTATCTTAAACATTAAGTATTTAATTTTTATTCAAAAATTCTTATTTTTAGTCCTAATGTAAAGTCCATACAACTTTAAGATTTTTCTAATATTGAGTGTCATAGTAAAAATAAAAAATTGAACTAAAAATTAATGATTTTTAAATTTTCAACACATTAAGAATTTTACCTTTTATATAAATTTTTTATTTTTATTCTTAATGTAAAACCATTAATTTTATTTCATTCCTAAAATCCATTAATCTAGGCTAACCCATTAAACTTATTCTTTTAATTTATACCTTTTAGATTCAATATAAATAAATTAATTATGTATATATATTCTTTGTTCTTGTAATATACACGGGAAAGTATCTACTTACTCCTGGCACTACAAAAAGTTGTTTTACCAACCGAAAAATTTGGCGCTAAAGGCATATAATCGGTCATGAAATGAGTTAGTGATCGAAAAAAGTTGCTAACTCATTTAACGATCAAACTAAATATTGGTTGTTATTAGCAATCGAAATGATATACTGATCATTTGTCGTGTCTTCTTATAGATGACCAATTTAACAATCAATAAAGTGGTTATCAATTCGATCTCTAACTTACTAATCATAAAGTCAACCTGAACTAACTTAGCGACTGACATAGTAAAGTAATAACCAGACTGCTATCGATCGCTAACTTGGACGTTTATTATGTTAAATAAATTTTTAATAGAATATGAATTTAATAAATCTAACCATTGAATCACATGATATTTTCTTAATGATCAGACATACCAAATTTTAGATAATTAAATTAGTTATTCATATGTATATAATTTTTTAGTTGATATTTAGTTATATTTTAAATAAATTATTTTACATTAAAATAAAGTTGTGTGATGAAGTATTAAATGATTTCTGAATTTTATAAAATTTTATTAGAATGCATACAATATCTGTTGTGGGGGTTTTAAAATTTTATAAAAGAAAGGCTATGGCAGGGGTAGCTATGTTTTGTTACCGGTATAATAGAGCAAAGATAGATAACGTTTACAAGCACACGGGGATATAAGGTTGGCTTGGTGGTTAGGGTAGTAGAGTTAAGAAGTGGAGTGATAAGGAGGGAGAAGGTTCAACTCCCACCCGCTAGCATTTCTAACGAAACTAATAAATACTAACATTTGCCTATAATTAAAAAAAAAATAACACGGAGGTGTTATTAAAGGTCTTTTCTAACGTCCTGATCTTGGAATTAGCATAGAACAAAACTTGTATGAGGGTTTGATGATTTGATTAGCAACCCACCAAGAGCTACATGCAACCAGCAGGCGTCCAGCTGCAGCATACGTAATGCAGATTAAATTAATCTCCCAACATCCACTTGCTATTTGTGTTTGTCGTGGTTAGAGCTTTAATTAAAATATAGTACATATAATTATTAAATAAACTCTACAACTACGTACCCCCATGCAATCTAAGCCTCAGATTTTATGATTTTCTTATTTTGGGACCCGTGAGAGAGAGTTGGGGATAGCTAAGCTTCATTTGAAATGGGAACACAATTCAGTGATGATGACCGTATGATTTATATACAGCTAGCAAGCAGACATATACATCTGCGTCTGTTGTTGAGTGTTGATGACTGCTGTATGTGGAAAATGAAATTAAACTAACAATAATTAAGGGAGGAAAAGGAAAGAAAGAGCATATATATATATATATATAGAAGAAGAGAGAGAAGGAGCATTGCTTTGGTTTTTGCTTTTCATTTGTATATAAGCTTGAAAAGGATCGTCCCAGTTCGAGTTTCTCTGCACCCACGTGAACCAGCGTTCCATGGTGTCCCCACAGTCCCACACAGATCCTCCGTATCCATAAATGGACCCTCCGACCTCTTCTCTTCTCATACTCATATATAAGGACAACTCAGTAGAGTAGATAATTAGTAATTACACCCTCTCCTCTCCTCTACTCTCCTCTACTTTCTTTTTATTTCTTATACCCCCGCGCGCCTTTCTCTCTTGTCATTCTCAAACTACTGCCTCGTACTTACCACTTTACTTACGTCAACAATTTTTAAGTAGGTACGTACAGACTATCACATATTATCTTTTAAATATTTAAATTATTTTTACATATATAAATACATCAAATAATAATTTAAATACATACAATAATAAACATTACCTAACCACAAATGACTCATACTTTACGTTTCGGTTTCGCTCTTACAAGGCCAGAACTTGAACCACTAGAAAGAAAAACGAATTAAGCCCCCAACAAATGCACCATTTCCACAATGCATACACGTGTCCTCTCACGTGAAGATACACTTGCCTGCCTTAATTTACTCTCGGCCTCAGCCTGAGTTTCTCCTCCGGTGGTGATCTTGTCCTATAAATTGAGAGCCTGCATGTATCTAAAATCCTAGACACACAGTAATGACTCAGACTCGCACATATATTGATAAAAATTCACAGCACGCACGTAGTTTCTGTTTCTGTTTCAATTCACTTCACTTCACGCCAAGCCTTTCTTTCTTTCCTTCGGATATTCTTCTCTACAGCAATAATATAGTCAATAGATAAGATCGAGCACCTTAGCTAGATCGACTCCTTCAATTCCTCCTTGCATTTGTTTCTTTCTATACTCATCCACCAAATTGCACATTCAGTTTTTTCAACAATTTTCTTTAATTTTCTATATAAAAAAACAAGAACAAGAAGAAAAGTTTGGCCCGAAAGGGGGTGTGCGACAAAGAAGAAAGTGAGGACAGAGCGAGAATCTTTATCTTTTGATCTGCGTACAAAATCTTTAAAGCGAAATCCTGCTTACGTTAACCCACAACGCCTGCTCCAAGATTTTGTTCTAGCTCTTCTCTGCTGCGCTTTCCAACATTCTCTCTTTCCCTCATCCACTTTCCTTATATTATCCACCAACCCGGCCACCCAATAACTCGATCTCCTCATCCTCATCGTACACACACACACATGGATTATGGATATTCATCATTTGTGTGTTAATTAATGTTATGATCACTTATTAGTGATAGCAATTAATTAAGCTTGGGTTAACTAATTTGTTAATCTTGAATGAGACCCTGCAGCCTGCAGAGCAACGTATTAAAGATAGATTGATTGATTCAATGGGCGTCAAGAACAACAAGCTTCTTCTATTAACATTCGCTATATGCCGCTTAATAGTAACGGTTGGGTTGACGGTGGTCCCCACCGAGCTCCTCCAGGTAGGGCTTGAGGGTCAACTGAGCATGGAAGTGGAAGCGGCTTCGATGGATTTCGGGATGTTAAGCAGAGGGGAGGCATTAGCGGTTCTGCACCCTGGTTCGGCTGATGACGTGGCTCGACTGGTCCAAGCGGCGTATGAGTCACCTTACGGCGGGTTCGCGGTTTCGGCAAGAGGGCATGGACACTCCATAAATGGGCAAGCACTGATAAAAGAGACGAGGTTGAAAGGGGTGGTGATTGAAATGGGGAAGGGTGATGGTGGTAATGGTGCTACTACACTAGTGTGGGAGAAAGAAATGTATGTGGACGTGTGGGGTGGTGAGTTGTGGATAGAAGTTTTGAGGGCAACACTTGAGTATGGGCTTGCACCCATGTCTTGGACCGATTACTTGTATTTGTCTGTGGGTGGAACCCTATCCAACGCTGGGATTAGTGGACAGACCTTCAATCACGGTCCTCAGATCAGCAATGTTTATGAGCTTGATGTCGTTACAGGTACTTCCATCCTTACCATTCTTCCATTGCATCAGACTGATGAGCAGAGTTATTTTAATTATAAGTAAGGTTTTAAATTGCGGAGGCCGTCATAATTGGGGTTGTATTTATTGTCATTTGTGGATAATTATAGAAAAATACGAACAACGCCGTTGCAATTATGATCTTAATATAGTTTCGATAATTACCAAAATCACAACATCGCAGTCATATTTGTGGTCGCGGACCTCATAGCTTGCAATCACCATATCTCTTAATTTGGTTTCTGTATTTATTAGTTTTGGATTTCTTTTCTTCTATCTACTTAATTCTCAAGATGCATATGGATTTCTCTTGAACAAGTTCATTAATTACTTATACATCATTTTAAATTTTAAATTATCTAAATGGTTTAATGACATTATCTAAATTGTTTAATGTCAATTGTTGCCAAATTAGTTACTTTTATATAAAATAATTTTTGTGCTAACTAATTATTCCCCAAAAGAAGAAGAAAATTCTCACTAATTAAATAATAAAGTCGAGCTCATTCGTCATGGCGTGGATTACAAAACTAGTTTATGTTCGATTTACCGTTGCGAAGCTACAAACGTATATTTGAAGTAAAGTATCTATAGAATTCATTTGGGACAAACGTATTTTAGACCTAAACATATGTTTACAATAATAAATCAAACATAACCCTAATTTGTGATTGTTTTTTTTTTTTATTTTGGTACGAACGTCATTAATTGGTAGTCCTATAACTTATTGATATGCCTATGTGTCCTACTGTAACAGGAAAGGGTGAGCTGTTGACGTGTTCAGAAGAGCGCAACTCAGAGTTGTTCCATGCTGTACTTGGTGGTCTTGGACAATTTGGAGTCATCACAAGGGCTAGAATTGCTCTCGAACCAGCTCCTCAGAGGGTATGTATCTCTCTCACTCTAATATTCTTATTTCATTTCATATATTAAAACGTAAGTTGTGATGATTCGAGGTGAGTACTACGTAACTGTATTATATTTTTTGTTTTCAAAATGTCAGTTGAAAATGGTTTAAACTGGTTGTTGGCGCAAATGATACATCTTTTCTTACAAATCATTCATCACATCAGTGACAAAACCTAAAAAGGGTCGTTTTCGAGGGGAAGGTTTGGGTACCCTCCTGCTTCTAATTCTAATTTTTACTTAATTTTTTTTTGTCCAATGTATAAGAAAAAGTGATTAATTTTTATAAAATTTTATTTTCAGCTTTATTTATTGTAAAATTCATATTAAAGAGGCTTGATGATTCCATATACAAATGTTTTGATTTTGTTTTACTCATTGGTCAGATAACATAGTGTTTGGATTTAGGAATAAATAAATTAGTTGAATTAGAAGTAATTAGATAAGGGCATTTGTGAAATAAAATTTAAAATGAATTGATTTCAATAATTTTTCTTGATATTGATGAATTAGAGTTTTGTCGTGAGAATGTGTGGGAGTATAAACCTGTCAATCTGGTTTACGTGTCGCCTGTGTGGGATACTCTCAAATTTATTATTTTATTTATGCTAACAAACGGATAATATCAGTTAAGGAAAATTATGACTAGTGACTGATAATTGATAAGTTATGCAGTACCATATTGTATATTTAGTAGAAAATATATATTAAAATTTCATCACTGTCAGATATATAATCATCATAAACATTCAACAGGTTCGTTGGATACGAGTGCTGTACTCCAATTTTTCAACCTTTACTACGGACCAAGAGTTTCTCATCTCTCTGCATGGGAAACCCGCGAGCCAGAGATTCGACTATGTTGAGGGTTTTGTGATAGTGGATGAAGGGCTCATCAATAATTGGAGGTCCTCCTTCTTTTCACCTAGCAACCCTGTTAAAATCAGTTCCCTCAATGTCGATGGAGGTGTTTTATACTGCTTGGAGATTACCAAAAATTACCATCAACGAAACGCAGATTCTATTGATGAGGTACACACCTAACCCAACGTAGATACTTAGCTTGTTTGTATTGTATAATGGCTGTGACTTATCTGACTTCAAGTGTGACTATATGTATAATATAAATATTAATCCTTAGACACTAAGTATGCTAAGCTAAGTGATTATAAAAAAAAAAGTATATGCTAAGATAAGTATTGATATATCATTATTTTTTATTAAGTAAATGATATGTTATCTAGTGTATCAACAATATGTTGATATTTTATTAACTTAATACACTTACGTTTATTATGATTTGGAAAATTTCTCTTCAGTACTACCCAATTCAACCTTTGGAGGAGCACTCGTATATGCCACTGTCAATGGGAGTGGATATCAAAATCTATTGTATGTAGAATTAGAAATGAATATGAATATACTTATGTATATAGTTGTGAACGTAATGTTAGCCGAGTGTTTAAATACGGAATTGATGTTTATATTAAAAATTTCTCTATTTAACTAGCCAGTAGTCTGTCTCTCCTAAAAGATGACATACAAATTATGAATTTGATCGAACAACTAGCTAACTGGATAGGTCATTTTTCTCTTATAAGTTACTTAATTAAGAATGTGAAAATGTGTGCCTAATGTAAACATTTCAAACATAGTTACAGCAGGATCCAAAATGTTATATAAAGTTCTAAACTCTAACGACTAATGCGTGTGAAATGTAAGTATATGTGTAAGTACAATTAAGTCCCACTACAACAAATTTGTCATATATCTACGGACACTTTTAGTGATAGTCGTCAAAACTGTAGGTATAGGTATTAGTGTCAGTCAAACCGTAGGTGAAGCCTATTGACAGTCAAATATGACTGTAGGTAAATGTATGTGAATCGTAGGTAAAACCTATAGTGACATACATTTCCCGTTGTTATTCGTTGCTCATAATGGACAGCTGGACCGGCCGTAGGTGAATGTAAGTTTAACATATACCTACGGATTTTAAACATATAGTGACAGATTTTGTCTGTCACTGAAAGTCAAATTTTTGTAGTGACTTCTCATTCCAATTTTGTGACTTTCGTCAATACATAAATGTTTTCGGATACGAAAGTATGTTGAAATCTCATGTCGATTAGAGACATGATCAAAATAGTTTTTATAAAGCTTAGACAATCTTCATCTCTTGAGTTAAGTTTTGGGATTGAGTTGGGCCTAAAACCCAAATTCTAATATGGTATCAAAACCTATCCTAGATTTTGATGGGTCCTTATCTCTTGAGCTAGTTTTTAGAATTGAGCTAATATCTAAAATTCGGTAGCTAAATTGTTTAGCTACCGAATTAGCTACCGAATGGAGTTGGTAACTAAAGTGCTGGTAGCTAATCGTTTTAGCTACCGAATTTCACTCCGGTCGCCAATAGCTACAGAATATTTCGGTAGCTAAATGTAAATATTGTGGTCACTGAAATGGTCACGTAAACCGTGTCTGTTACCAGTTTAGCGACCGAATTGGCGACGAATAATATTCGGTAGCTAAATATATATTTTGGTTTAGCTACTGAATCCTATTCGGTAGCTAAATTTTAAATTTACAAATTTTATTTAGCTACCGAATCTGATTCGGTAGATAAATATATATTTTTTTTTTTGCAATAATACCAAACTTTTACCAAAATTACCATCCTGCTTAATCATACGAAACAGAGATAAATTACATAAAATTATACTCAACTCAAACAACAATATAAATCCACCATATATATAAACATCTAATACAATATCCAATATCCAAATAGAAACAACACATGTAGTACAATGGTGGTAGTAACTAAATGTAACAAATATAATATCAATGTGCCGGGGGGATCCAGCCATCATCGTCCTCGCCATCGTCCTCATCATCGGCACCTATCAGTATGCTAATCATCTTGTGGAACGGCACTAGAGGAGTCGGGCCTGTATCCTAATTAAGTGCTAGAACAACACGTACATCTCTCCCTGTGTCTGATCCATCGTCCTCTAAAAGTGGTTTATCCTGTTGTCCTTCGCTGCCAGCTCAACATTGAGATTGGCGATAACCTCTCGTACGTCGGGGGTAGGGCCAGGATCGGATTGAGTATGTGACGTTGATGAGGTCACGTACTCATCCCCTATCCGACCCAACCCATACACATGTTCTAGAGATGTACCATCACATCATCCCCATAACGGTATCGTCGACACTGACATTTCTTACAAGGACACCCCATTTTTGGATTCACTTGATTTAGATAGCTCTCTTCATTGCTAGCAAACTGAACGAACTCAAGCACCCCCTCTACAAACTCGGGGGTCAAATGTCCACAATCTTTCCTTCTATCCATCCAACTCCGATGCTTAGGTGCTTCCATCGCTACTAACTAGAACAAGAATTCTTAGTCCAAGTTTTAGTTTTAGAGTGCTAAAGAAAAAACTAAAACAGAATAACAAGAAATGGAAACTAATTAAGATATGGTCCAAGAACTAAAACTAATTACAATGCTGAACTTAAAGCTTTCAAGTTTTATGACTCCACAAAGTTTTTCAACTAGTCCTTTGTCATCTATTAGTATTTATCTTAATTAATGTACTAGTATTGGATTTGACAGAAACCCACCTAATGTAATATTTGCTGCATATTCCCTTTGCTTTAAACACTGGGGCTTGTTTTATTATACAGGTTTGGTACAGGAGAGTATAATTTCATCAGTAGATTTACCTTCTAACTAATTGGAGAGTTGTTAAATTTTTAATTCTAGACCTACCAATACCACAGACAGATGAATGGTATTCTCACAAAGGCAAAATTAAAAGTAAGAAGCATTTAACTAACCTTGTTCCCCCTATAAAATGTCAAATTCAGTGACCGGAAGAAATGAAAGTAGAAACCCGAACCCGTCCCTAAACCCGAAGGAACCCGATGGTGTGCAAGTTGGATTATAACCGAGTCAAGGTGGGAGGGGACCGGCCCGAAATTCCTGTCCACACAACTTCATCTCTCAGTCAATATATAAAATTCACCATGCACTATGCAATATATAATATAACACTCTCTACTTTTAAAAAATCATTCAGCACACAACATCTCAGTCAATATACATTCACCACAGTACAACTTCATCTTAGTCATCTCAGTGTAATAACATTCACCACACAACTTCATTTCAGTCAATATATAACATGCACCATTCACCATGCACTATGCAATATAACATTCTCTACTTTTAAAATGAAATGGCTGCAGCCTCGTCCATTACTCTGTACATTGTAAGCATAAATAGATTATAAGCAATCATAAGCTCAATTGCAATCATTACTCAGTTTCAAAACAAAACTCTGTACTTTATAAGCATAAACAACCCGCAGCCTTGATCTAAGTGTGAGCTGATTGCTAATGCAAAAAGCTAAAGCTTACTAACAGATTGTGTTGGAGCACATCCGGGAGATGTCATTCAAATGTTTTACTCGGTCCTCCATAGCCAATTAAGAAAAATTATGAGAAATGATATATTGGTGCTATACAGGAATAAACAACACATGGAAAGTTCTGTTGATGCAACATGCGTGCAACTAGAAACAATATATATTGTTAAAAGCAAAAGATGATCAGGCTCAGTCCCCAAAATAAGACTTCTCTATTGTGCTTACTTTAATTTTCAATCATCACCATATTTTACTGCTTACCATCAAAATTGATGATTGACTTTACCAAAATAAGGAGAAGAAAAGGAATTAATGAGGATATTATCAGAGGCAAACTCTAACCCATGATATCCATTAAATCCAAATTAGCAGCGAAAACAGATTGTTTGGGTGAGAGTCATTCTCAGATCATTTGGATGTGAGATGCTAAAGGTGTTTAAATGGAAAGGGAATCATAAAAACTTAATTTGGGTGAAAGCCGTATAATTGTTCACATTTGTAAACAATCAGTATGTATGTCCATCCAGATTGAATGAGAGACTCACACAGTGACAGGCGTTGATGTTGTAGTTGGGTCCGTGGGTCAGGTGGTGGTCAGGTGCGTCGTTGAGCAGCTTCAGCTTGTTGACGGTGAACCTACGACTACGTCGTTCGTGGGTGACTGCGAGTCCGTATGATCAGGCGCGGTTGATTTAGGTTTTGCAGAGAGAAAGAGAGTGAGAGTGAAAAATGGGGGGGATGGACGGGATTTAAGTTTTCTAATTAGCTATCGATATAAATCGGTCGCTAATATCGTCGCTAAGTTCTTAAGTTTTTAGCTACCAATCTAAATCGGTCGCTAATACCGTCGCTAAGCTCTTAAATTTTTAGCTACAGACACGTTAGCGGTCGCAAACTAAAAAATAATACCTACTTGGTCACAGATTCGGTAGCTAAAGGGTCAACAAGTCTGACTTTCAAAATTATGTATTTAGCGACGGAAATAGCTACCGATTTTTTTGCTACCAATAATTTCGGTCGCTAATTCGGTAGCGGAATGAAATCGGAAACCATTCTTTAAAAAAATCAAGATCAGTAGCTAATTCGGTAGCTAATTGCGACAGATTTTTTTCGATAGCTAAATTCGGTCGCTAAAAACACATTTTCTTGTAGTGATATCTTATCTCTCTGCAACATTCTACGCTAGAGAGGAACTAAGCTACATTCTGTAACGTAGTTTTTTTTTTTTGACAGATGAAACGTAGTTAATTATATTTAAAAGAGAGGTTTATTCTATATGCATAACACTTATAATAAAACTAACTACTTTTGTATCATTATGCCATGTCACTGTTTTTTTTACCCAACTCCATGTATAATATAATGATTCAACATTTTGTTATTTTTTTAAATCTCATTTAATATTGTTGGTATTATCTTTTAAGTAATTGGCAAAACGCCAAGTGATCGCCTCTAGACAGCGTATACAATCGTTCTCTTTTCCTTTTGAATGCCGTGACCAAATTTATTTTGTTTTGTTCCTTTATTCTCGTATGTGGTTATTCATTCTCTGCACCCAAACATAGACCAGTTAGTACAACAGAAAGCAATAAAACATACACAAGAAAACATGGAAGATCTTGTGTAATCTATCATCTCGATTCAACCGCAAGACTGAAGGCAACCTTTTGGATTCTTTATTCGTGTTATTTGTTTGAACTACGTACGCCTATCAGATTATTCTGTAGCTTGTTTTTAGCTTTTCTTAATTCCTGCTAAGGCTAACTACTTCAAATAAGTTTTGATATTTTAACACGTAAAAGTTTGAATTTGATATCCAAATCCTATTTTTATATATGATATATTCATTTTACTTCAATATATATTGTAAAAAAGTAATAAATCACACTCTAAAACTGTATCTTAGCGAAATTTATACTCTCAATGTTAAAGAACTATTTTTTATTAAAATAACGGTTTCGTGCCGACAAAAAGCAGGAGCTACCTTAGTTAGCTAACAGCTTTCTTTTTCATTTATAGCTACTTAATTTGTATGTGATTGTGAGTACATGTATACTCAACTTTACTTTTATGATCAAAAAAATACTCAACTTTATTTTTATTATAGGCTTAATTACACTTTTAATTCTTTATTATTGATCGTGTTTGATTTTGATTTTTATAGCTTTTTTTGAACATATTTGATCCCTCTATTTTTTATTGTTACACCTCAAATTTTTAATGATTAATAAAAAGGAATCAATGTAGAACCTAGACTTCAGTATATTGCAATTGCATCCGCACCGATGACAAAAACTGTTTTGAACTTTGGACGTGTTTATGGTGCAGGAAATACAGAATCTACTGAAAAAGTTAGATTTTATACCATCCTCGGTGTTCACAACGGACCTGCCTTATGTGGATTTTCTGGACCGCGTACATAAGGCAGAGCTAAAGCTTAGGTCCAAGGGTTTATGGGACGTCCCGCATCCATGGCTCAACCTTTTCGTTCCAAAATCAAGGATACAAGATTTCGACAAGGGTGTTTTCAAGGGTATTCTGGGAAATAAGACAAGTGGGCCTATCCTCGTCTACCCTATGAACAAAAGCAAGTAAGTTGAATGCCGCATGCATGCATACCATACGATATATTGTTTCACTTATAATATTCTTGAATGTCTTTGTCGTATATATAGAATAAAACCACTGCATGCTTGCATGCATACATAGAGAGAGCCATTCTATTATATTACTGCATTGTCTTACAAACGACATGCATGTTGCTGACAGCCTCAACGGGTGTCGTAGTGTTAAGCTCCATATCCCAATCTCCCTTTTCCCTCTTCATTAAAGTATACATAGATATAAGAAGAAGGAGGAAGGAAGGAAGTAGAGAATTGTTAATTAAGTTTGTGAATCCTTGAATGAGATTAAAAAAATGTACATCGTACTGTATTCTAAAAGCAATTTTGTCATAATTACTGGCGTTGTTATGGTATCCTTAGAAAATAAATGGTTTGGATATTCTATATCCAGTCAGAATGCACCACCTCAATTAATTAAGTCATGTGAATATGACATGAGGCTAAATTCTCACCATCTGATTGGACTATATAGACAAGAATATAATATCTAAGAAATACGATAGAATCTTCCTAATTATGGAGCAAACGATAAAAGTGTGAAGATTCTCAACAACTGATTGACAGATAGTATTAATTGTTGTCAGAAAAGATTAGGGAAAAGAAACCTCTATATATTAGTTTATATTAAGACTGATGATAAAACTAACAAAAAAATTAATCAAACAATTTTTTCATATAAAAATAATTATTTTGTATAAAATAAAAAGTTGATCTCTAAATCTTGTAGTTAATGATAAAATTTCATATCAAATGGGTTAGCTTATGTTTGTTAATCAAACATATCAAAAAGATAAAAATATATAAAGTGAGTCTTTTTTTAAAAAAAATATTTTTTTGAGAAACCTAAAGCAAGGGCCTCACTTGCTTTGGCCTTGGGTCGGACCTGATGATAAATGACAAAATCGGTTTCTTTCTACATTCACTATACTAAGGGCCGGTTTGGATTGACATATAAACAATTTATTTGGTCTTATCTATTGGCATAAGCACTTGTCAGAGTGTTTGGAAGAGCTTATGGAAATAGCTTATGGCATGTCCGTAAGCTGTTTTCAGCTTATTTTGATAAGCTCTCCAGGATAGCTTATGAAAACAGCTTAACTTATATGAAAACAGTTTCACTATATTTTCTCTTTGAATATAGAAATAGCTTATACTTAAGCGTTTATAATTAAGCCATTTACCCAAACAGACCCTAATTACATTATGCCTGTTACAGTAGGATCTCTGTTTTATTTTCTTAATTAGTTTGGTTCTCTTGTATACGGGTTAGAACATGTCTAATGCTCTATATCTATATACTCTTTATTCATAAAATAAAAACTATACTAATCCAGGTCCTTAAATAATTCCTTGATTATATGGGTAATGACTTTTATTTTAAGCTAAAGAATTTATTTTTGATAAGCAAAATTTTATTAATAAAGAGTACAAGCGGTACTCTAACCCATATACAAGAGATAGCTGTATGCAAAACGCATCACAATGAAGTGAGTAATCTCAACTAAGTTGGCACCACAAATCCCAACAATCATCTGCAACATACCACAATGGAATAAAGATTACGTCGTAGACTAAAACTCGAAAACTACACCCAAACACCACTTAATGAAAAATTAGCCATAAGTTGAACTAAAGAATGGTTACTCCAAACGGAAATGGAAAACGTGCGGAAAAAATTATGGGTCTTGCGAATGAGTATCTTAAGGGCACTCTTTAAGGAACTCAAAAAAACATGTTTTTATGGGAAAACTAAATATACAACATCTTAAAATTTTTTGTACATGGGTTAGAATATCTCTAGTACACTCTTTAATAAATTCTTTTTTATTATATAAAAAAAGAATAATCAATACATCACGTTTCCCTACAAATTTACTTTTTTTTGAAACTTTAACTAGTGTCCTCGTCGTTAGCATTCTCTTCTCCAAGAATTATAAGGGGTTGACTGTTGACCCATCATGTGCCGCTAATCCCTTGCAGTTTGAAGTTCATTGGGGCATTAAAAATTAGATTAGGGTTCGGAATATGATCATCTCAATCTGATCAGGAGTCTAATGTTTAAAATTTATATATTTTACGGAAGTAATTACTTTTTTTTTTTTTTTTTACTTAAGTCAATAATTTTTTATAAGATATTATTTATTTCGAAATATGTATTATTATAAAATATATTTTAATCTTTATTTCTTCTACAATTATATAATTTAGTTGTGCATTAACATTCAAATTTATATGACCAATTAAATTTGCTTATAAGAAAACAATTTAACCCGTTTTAGAGTGCTTTTGTTTAAGATTATTTGATGATAAAAATCATTTTTTTAAGTTAAAAATCATTTTAGTGATCTTAATTGCGTTTGTTTAAGATTTTTTAGGAAATCATTTTTATGTCTAAAATGAGAAGCTATTCCATTTAGCTTCTCACTAAAATCTGATTCTACAGAGGAGAGAGAAGATATGTTTGTTACAAATTATAAAAAAATAATTTTCATATAATCTCTCAATTATTTTATATGAAATCATTTTTTTTATAATCTGTAACAGACCGGCCCATAATCCCGGATGTCACCGGATTATTATTGGGTCTAAACAAATAATCATATCAAAATATCAGGTTTAGTTCTAGTTTAGTTGGAATCAATCTAAACTCATTTCAACCCATTTCATGAAAATCTTTAATGAACAACGACCACAGCTATGTGGATGTAGTAGGAAGAGGATCAGGACACGAGGATTGTAGCCAACACAGCAGATGAAAATCTGCATCAAAGCCAGCTAGGAGGTGCCACGCTTTCTTTTTCCTTTGTTTTTGTAGAAGACCAGAAGAAAACAAAAATGGATAGCCATGATCATCCAACTGGGAAGATTATATTTCCGTTTTGCATTCGCAAAACCATTCGCAAACAACATACTAGTAGTAAGTAAAATCCTAACTACTATATATTTCCGTTTTGCATCCATGAAAAGCAAAATCCAGAACATGGTGGTGGAGATGGCGGTGGTAATAATGTGTTATTTGTGTACGTAGGTGGGACCGTCGGAGTTCGGTGGTGACGCCAGAGGAGGAAGTGTTTTACCTGGTGGCATTTCTGAGATCAGCTTTGGATACCGAGACACTAGAGTACCTGACTAATCAGAACCGTCAGATTCTGAGATTCTGCCATGATGCGGAGATCAAGGTGAAACAGTACCTGCCCCATTACACAACGCAACAAGAGTGGATGGACCACTTTGGAGATAAGTGGACCCAATTCTACGCAAGAAAAATGCAATTTGACCCCCGGCGCATCTTAGCTACAGGCCAGCGAATATTTGAATTTGAGCCTTCCACTGCCATCACCATCACCAACGCCAAACTATGATATATATAATAATAATAATGTAGCAAAGCAAAAGATAACAAGCTAGTAATAAAAAGATAAAAGAACAAACGTGAAAGTGGAAAGATATGATGAATAAGGGGAGGCTAAGATGTGAGTTTAGGGAGTAAACACTAATCAGTGTTGTACTATAATAATATATGGTTAGGAATTAGAATTAGAATTAGAATTAGCATTAGGAGGGTTTTTTTTTAACGGTGGGGTAAAGGTGCAGGAGCTGTTGAGAGGTTGCTATCTTAGGACTACTACCAGGTCAGTGGAATCGGGGAAATGTAACAAATGTTGATGGAATTGGATTACAGTTATGAATTGAATTATGGATGATCTACCTAACCTAACGAGCCATGGTTAAGGCCCAATAAGTGGGAAATAATCCTATCGAGTGGTGGGGCCCGCGGGAGCAAGATGACAATATGCACATGACATGTCCCTGTGTATCGCCCGTGATCCCGACCGCCCGTTTCATTTGGCTGTACTCTGATCAACAAACACGCACCTGTTCCCAGTTCCTCTCTTTCTGGATATTTTCCATTTACACTGTTTCTACCCTTTTTATTTTAAAGTCATGATATTTATACATCCTTAATTTTATATTTTTTCTTCTCATTTTTATTTTTTTGATGTGTACAAAAGTATCCCAAGTCGATAGCTGGAGACTATCCCTTTTGCGACGTAAAAGTCATCAAAATGAGCTTTAATATTAAAATGCTTAAAAACAAGTAAAATATGCATTTTAATATACTCTTGTATGCTTCTTTTGTTTTACCTAATCAAGTAAAGTATAACAATGATGTATGAGTTTAGCACAAAAAAAAAAAAAAAAAAACATGATGTATGAGTTATAATGTACACATACGTTACTCGTTTATTTTATAGAAAGTAAAATTTTATGTCAACTATTTTTAGGTGTTTTCTCAATTTCATTCTTTATTTTTCCTTTGAGTTTATACCTGGTAATCATGTTCGTCATAACCGTTACTCTAACATAACACCATTAATTTTTTTTTTTTCACATGTGTCCGTCAAAATGCGCATGGAATATGAGGTTGATCAAGTTGATGTGTTGGCAATTACTAGTTAGTAGTTTAGAATGAAATTGAAGCAAAAAAAGTTCTATGACCAGAAAGATTATATTTTTCTGTACATCATCTTCTACCCATGCACAACACCATCTCAAATCTGTAACTTCATCTGCAACACCATGTGGAAGAGTAGTTAGGGTGCGTTCGGAAGAGATTATAAAGAGTTTATGAGAATAACTTATGAAATTAAACTTATACAAATAGTCTATAAAAATTGTTTATGATGTTTCCACAAGCTTTTTTTAGTTTATTTTCATAAACTTGTTAGAGAAGCTCATAAAAATAAATTACTTTTTGCTTATTTGAAAGTGAACTTATTAAATAAACACTTAATTAAGATGTTTATCCAAACGCACCCTAAAGAGTGAGATGGTTAAAAAGTTTTAACTCATTGTTTGAGAGTTTATTAAGTAATGGAGTGAGATGGTTTAGGATGGTAACCCAAACCATCCCACCTGAATCCTCCAATTTTTATACCCTCCAATTTGGGATTTGGGACCTGCCTCAATTCCATCATTAAACTTCCAAACAATGGAATGATATACTTCTATCTCTTCACTCTACTTCATCACTAACCACTTCATTACTAATCATTTCACTCCATCTCCTTCAAAACTCCCAAACATACTTAAGTTATCTACACCATCTCCTTCAAAACTCTCAAACATAATTTTTAACTTCTAATAACTATCCAAATTCTTGTACACATAATTCTTCTGGATATTTAAGTTATCTACTCCTCTTTTTACTCTTTAGCATGTTCAGATTAACTTATTTCGAGTTAAAAATAATTATGATAAATAACTAGGTTTTTTTTTAAAAATAAAAATAATTGTGTTTATCATTTGTATGAGTTCAATTTTGATATATTATAAAGTGTGTTACTAGCATTGCTCTTTGTACATGATGTGCAAACATTGTAGATTGTGCAAAAATAATCTATAATGTGCAAACATCATTTTCCATTTAACATTGTAGATTGTGTGCTCCAAAGTGGGAGATTCTAAGATGCAATAAAATTCAAACGCAAAAGGGAGAGAGATTGCTTGCCCCTTACTATAACCTCTGAGAAGTAGCCGCCAGCAACACGACCCAGGAAGTTGGAAATACTAATAACTGATATATACACATTTACATTGTCGTCTCCCAACGATTGACACATCTGACCCATGTTGTTTATCAGTGTCAAACCAGATCCAGAACCCATCACAAGAGAAAGGAACATGATCCAAAAATCAGCATTGATCAATGCCTGTGTTAAGGTGAAATCTTCCCCCTCTTTGAGGCCCATTTTTCTGCTTGATTTTCTTCATAGCATTACTGACTCCTTGAAAAAGTTTAGGTTGAATCTGAACAATGTCCCTTGGTCCATCTACTAGTGGAAATGCCTCTAATTTTGGAGGCTTCTCGTGTTCAACATGACTAGCATTAGAACTAATCTCACCTACCACTTGCATAGATTCGGTTGCTACTTCCATAGGTGGTTGTTCAAGAAGGGTTTCCTCATCTTGACTTTTTGGGTTTGAGAAGAAAACCAATAGAATAGGAACTATAATAGGAAGCAATAAAAGGATGACCAAAATAACTGCAAATAATGTGATAGTGCTTTGGTCTAATGGCACCATATTCTCTACCAACAAAACTCCCATAAGATAAGAAGCCAATAGAAGGCAAATGCTGTAGATAAACATGAAGCCTGAACCATCAGAGGCTCTAGCTTGTTTGTAACCTTCAACGGGTCTTATGATGAACATGAGGGCGCAAGAAACCATTGCAGGTCCAACTGCTATAATGAAAATCAAAGATGCTTGATCAGGGAAGTTGATCATAGCTATAATTTGAGTCCAAATTGCACCGCTTAAGCCAATAAAGCCCTTCAATATCCCCACCACGGGTCCTCTAATTTCCGGGAAACTTTGCACGCAGGAAATGAGTGAAGCTGTGTTGTATTATAAAAATTTATAATAAATAACTAGGATTTTTTTTAAAAAAATAATAATTATTTCTACAAAGATAATTATTTCCAAATATGCACTTAGCTAAAAGACCCTAGTAATGAATTTAAAAACAGTTCAAATGTATACCGGGTCGTACCACTGTAATTTTCGTGCAACAATTACTGAATATTTAATCAATGTAATTCCAGAATTTTTATTATAATTACTCTTTTTAAACTGCTCAGAATTTTATGAATAATGATAATCAGTCAATCACAACGCACGGGAACAGTAATATTTTTGTTTTTGAAAGTTGACAGAAAGATTAAATTAAATTAGGAAGTTCAATTAAACCTCTACTACACAATGGTGGCGCCAAAGCAGAGTTCATGCTCTTTATGGGTTTTGATATATGGGCATCTTCCTTCAAGGTGGCAGCCCACTAGCGTATCACGATGAAACTTCAAGGGCCCTTAATCCGGAGAAGTTCTTACATATCCATAGAACTAGTTGGAATGGAGAAGAGAGAAGAAATCTGGAAAAAAAATTGGGAGGGAGAAGAAAAGAAAATGAGAAAGATATAAACAAACGAAGTAAATGGGGCCATCCGTATGATGTCAAAACTTGATGTACGTAAAACATTTCCGTAGCCTTACCCTTAGTATTTTAGCCTCAAAGGAATTTACAAGGGGAACAAAGAACTGAACCCAATTCGTACCACATACGGGCTAGCGAGTGAGGATTTGTGAAACATTCCACCATCTTCAGCTCTGCATTACTTGGTCGAAAACTAGAGCAAGCTTTAAAGCTTTATGGTCATGATAGTGACTTGTAACTTGGAATATTAATAGATGTCACATAGTTCTCCTATTTGGTAATCGATTATCAGATCCAAGACATTCACTAAATCAATTACTAGATGGGAAAGTTTACTTACACGGAAAAAGCAAACACAAACTCCACACATACCCTATTTTCAAAATTAGAGTTGCTTAATCGAGGAAGAAAAAGAGATAAAAGTACTTACATAAGACCATAAGAAAATGGGTTTGTGTAACTACTCTTACTATATTCATACATATTCACATTCAGCATCAGCATAATCCAAAACCATGCAGTCTTTACGCAATTAAGAGAGGGTAGGCAATTCAGCCTTTTCGTTTTCCTCGTCAGCACACTGAAGAGCCCATTCCTTGCTATCTCGCCCAGAGTAGACGATTTACAACCAATTTTGTTGTCCCTAATGAGGAGTGTCCTAAACCCTGGGTGCCAAGGCAAGGCAACAATGTAGACGCTCAGTAGATCAACCCAACCATTATTGATATGTGATCGGGACTAGTGCTTCAACAGCAGTGGTAACCATTCCTCTAGGTAGAATCCCATCGTCATCTCATGTTATGATACCAATAAAAGGAAAAGTAAATAATTCACAAGAGATAGACTATGAGGGTAAAATTTGTTACAGCAAATGGATATAAATATCAGAATGTAGAGTGGGAAAAAGGGTGAAGAATTTGGACAAGTCTCTACTCTCTAGACTCCTTCTCTCTCTCGGCTCTCTTCTCCTTCATTAGACCCAATTTCTTCTTTCCTTTTGAACTATATTTCGCTATTGCATTTCCTGCTTTCCTTATCAATTAATTGTTACTCATACTAATTGAAGTACCAATACAGAGTAATATTCCTATTTTTGGTTCTGATATTGTGTTTACTCTTACCATCAAATTAGCCTCCTTACATTGGTGCTTTCATTGATCTCACATGGCTAACGAATTCACATAAGAGGATCTTGAGATTCTCGATGAGATGATTGCCGATCTGAAAGCTATGACCTGAAGCATGGAAAGAATGATTGCACGTGACGATGAACGAGCGGCAAAGACCCGACAGGCTCGGTGGGATCGGATCGATCAATTTGTAGCTAATTTTAGCAAATCTACAACAACCTCGATCAGCAAGGATGAACTACTCGGCAGCTTTGCGTCAACTAGTGGGAAGAACTCAAGTGTGGAGGCTGACCACCTCGATCCATGTCGATTTGTCACTAAAGTGAATCCGCCATCTCCAGAAGTAATGAAGCAAAATGAGGATCATGTTGATGCACGTTTGATGTGGAGATGACGAAATCTCTCTATGATCACCGATTTGATGTTGACCTCGTTCCCTGCCCACCGCTTGCTACAACGGTTCAACAAAACCTAGAAGTGGTGAAGCAAACCGATGATCTCCATGATGAAGTTATGGATCTATCAAGAGCAATTATAGACACTACGGAATCCCTAATTGTTACGTCTATTCTCACCCACAGAGATCAAAACAGTTGATGTTTATCTTCAGAGGCTAGATAAGGTGGAATTTGAATGTCAGTGGCCATTACAGTTCATGCAATTATCATCAGCTTCTGATCCACTACCACCTAAACCACCAGAGTTGGCCCATTGTGCAGTGGCCTTCCCTCCACCGCCACCTGAGCCACCAAATATAGGTTGTTGCATGGTAACTTATGACAAATTTAGTGGGAAGAGTGATCCCTTTGCAGCTGCTTGGCGATGGGATGAATTGTTCCTACGAAGTTTTGTAAGTTTGGACGGTGGAGGTATTGAAAATTTCACTGATGAAATTGGTACGGAATGGAGTCCTGATGTTAAGATTAATTACGGAGAAACAAGCATTATATCAGTTGCAAATGAGAAACGAAAGCAATACACGACACTACGACGCTTTCCTGTTGAGTACAGGAAATACTGCTACAAACTTGATGTTGTGAGTAGAACAAGGTATCTACTGTGGGCCACATTCTTGTACGGGACCTTTGACAAAAGCAATGTTTATCCAACATCTGACATTTTTGTTGGGGCTACACATTGGTCTACAATTGTTATATCTGATGCTAACATTATAGAAATGTGAGAGCTTATATTTTTGGCTTCAAGTCCTACGGTTAGTGTATGCTTATCAAATGCAACAACTGGGAAACCATTCATATCTACCCTTGAACTCCGCCAATTCAATGGTCTGGTTTATTTTGCACCATATGAGGAACAATTTTACCGCAGTGTCTCTGCAAGAAAAATTTTTGGTTCAATGAGTGATGCTCCTCAAGTATCCTGATGACCCTTTTGATAGAATTTGGGAGTCAGATTCTGTGAAGAAAGCTAATTCTCTTGTTGATGTTGCCACTGGAACTGAGAAAATTTCTACCAAAGTACCAATTGATGTTAACAGTGATGAACTACCACCGGTAAAAGTGATGCAGACAGCTGTAGTGGGTACCAATGGATCTCTAACTTACAGGTTGAACTTGGATGGTTTTTCTAGTACTGGTTGGCTAGTGCTATCAACCCAGCCGGATCTTGGCAAGGTTGTAGTAAAGATTGAAGAAAATGCTCAAGGGAAATACCGCCTGTATGAAGCAAGATTTACCAATTTATCTCTTCCATTTGTGCCTTCTTTTAAATTTGGCAAGACATCTTATTCTTCCAAGGGGCCTCTCATAAATGCCATGGAGATAAATAAGTATCTGGAGAAACATGATGGCTCTCTAGATGGAGCATCTATTTTTGGTGTACTTTCGCACTACCCTTCAGCAGACGGGGCACAAGAAGGAGATGACCCATGTCTGTCTGTTCCATGGTCATGGGTTAGTTGTAGCTCAGATCCACAACCAAGAATAGTTTCAAGCTTGTTATCTAGTGAAAACTTGATTGGGCATATTCCTCTAGATATCACCATATTGTCTGGTCTGGTTGAATTATGGCTTGATGGAAATATGTTGAATGGCCCATTAACAGATTTTACTGGATGCATGGACTTAAAGATCATTCATTTTGAGCACAATCAGTTGCCAGGTCGGCTATCAACCGCTTTGGTGAACCTTCCAAATTTGAGGGAACTCTATGTGCAAAATAACATGTTATCCGGAACAATATCAGACCATCTGAGCAAAGATTTGGTTTTAAACTACTCTAGAAACATTAATCTTCATAGAGGAAGCAGAAGAAAGAGCCATATGTATGTCATTATTGGGTCAGCAGTTGGAGCTTTTGTTCTACATTTGGCTACTATTATATCTTGCTTATTTATGCATAAAGGAATGAGAAGATATTATGAGCAAGACCACATCAACTCTCTCCCTACTCCAAGGTTGGCTTCTTGGAAGAGCAATGATCCTACAGAAGCTGCTCACTGCTTCAGTTTTTCTGAATTTGAAAATATATCACAAAAACTTGCATTTATTGAAGATATAGATGGTTACAAATTTGATTTCACCTTTGTGCAGCTATACTTTCACTGCCATGACCTTGAGGACAAGGTCAATTTTAATGGGGGTGGTAACGTTATGATACCCATAAAAGGAAAAGTAAATAAGTCACAAGAGATAGACTATGAGGGTAAAATTTGTTACAGCAAATGGATATAAATATCAGAACGTAGAGTGGGAAAAAGGGTGAAGAATTTGGACAAGTCTCTCTCTCTCTCCTTCCTTAGACCCAATTTCTTCTTTCCTTCTGAACTATATTTCTCTATTGCATTTCCTGCTTTCCTTATCAATTAATTGTTACTCATACTAATTGAAGTACTAATACAGAGTAATATTCTTATTTTTGGTTCTGATATTGTGTTTACTCTTACCATTAAATTAGCCTCCTTATATCTCAATTCAAGGATTGAGCATCAGAAACAATTAAACATTGTCTTCTCTGTTAATTACCTACTAACTTATGCTTTAAGTTTATGAGAACAATAAAACAATAAATGACATACATGGACGAAACACTAGCACGGTAATAGCAAACTTACCTACAGGAATACTCTGCACTAATTTGAATCGCCTTCCACTTCAAGTTGCTTTCCAAATTTACTTAATGCAAGTGAATATATAGTTTTTCTACTGACTGAAGTTCTGCTGGCGATCAATTTGACAGCCTAAATACACACCACTGACATCAGCAGTTGAAATTAAAACAAATACATGAAATGACACAGTAATTAAATGTTGCAATGAAGAAAATGAACTACCTATTAACATAAATGAGTCGATCAATTTAGAGATAAATCAGATAATTTAAAGCTTATTTTCAAGATGATTAAAATTCAATTATAAGGGGATGAAAAAATAAATAAATAAATAAAACAAGAGATTGAGATTAAGCAAAATGCATCAAGAATGGATATGGAATAATTTTGATAACTAAGCAAGATTGATGGCAACATCAACTAAATGGTAGAGAAAAATGTGAGGACCATCTTCAGTTCAAAATGGTCATTTGACCATTATATGCATATTAACATTTCTTTTTTTCACATATGCCCAATTCCACAACCATTTTCATTAGATTAACCTGTTTAAAGCACGGACAATCATATCCATAATTTTATCTATATCAAGCTTCTACATACACTAAATTTGAATGTGTCCGATTTAAGCAGCTTAAAGAGTATATCCTAGTATCCAAATATAGGGAAGCTCTTACCGAGGAAAGACTCTCGCCACTTGCAATCAATTCTCTTAGGTCATTCTCAAGCTGAATGTCTGATGGAGGTTCAACTTTAGACTTTGCTTGCCCTTCAATCAATATGGTAAGTTCTCCCTTTGGTTGGCGCATAGAAAATACTTCCTTGGCTTCACTAAGAGTACCACGCCAAAACTACAGAAGCAGTATCTTCTATGTCAGTTAAAGGAAGATAAAATATATGAGAACAAGATATGAAGCAAATTGCTTGAACGCGCTATTAACAAAAAAAAAAAAAAACAAGAAAACAGAAGCATAAAGATGGGTTGCTATTAACTTGCATTAAGCTTCATTGTTATATCACTTATATGGTCAAAAAGCTGGAAGCATTCATCACACATCCTTAGCCTTGCCCCTCTTAAAGATACTACACAATGTGCTTCCAAGTTCCAAGTTAAATCCAACATCAGATACAAAAGTAGTAATTTCAAATGCAGGAATCAAACATACCGCAGTAACCCTAATTAAGTAATAGTTAAAAATTTTGGCAAGACAAAAAGAAGAAATACTTTTTTCATAACGAAACTAGCTATCTCACATGCATGGCAACGAAGAAGGCTACAAGACACCATTGCTGTGATGAAAATTATTTAATTTATTCCATTGATGTGGAGATATAAAGAGTCAGAAAACTAATGGCCTTCTGATTCTTATTATCACAGTTTAAGTGAAAAGTAGTCGCAGAATCAACTGCTACAAAATAACCATAATAGAAATAAGATAATGATTCAATTGCAAGTAATCTAATCGGGTATTTAATTACTGAATACTGATTTCTGAGTTAAATACTAAACTTACCTCTTCATGTAACTTAGTCATTTCCCGAGCAATAACACATCGCCTGCAATATCACCAAATTGAAGAGTGAAAACCAATCTATGACTAAATATTACTTCACTAAGTCATGGCTTTTTGTTGCTCCTTTATTATTACCGAAAGGAATGTTTGGTAGAAGAATAAATCAAAATCGTGTGAAAGGGAACCCCCTCCCACCACCAAAACACGCTTGCGCTCGGGCGCACCAACGAAAAGGGTCTATACATCAGCCAATGCATCTAACATAAGTATCACCAATGCAACTCCTTTTTTTTTATGAGGCATTGCTACATAAGATGAACTAACTCTCATGCCAAAATTGTATGATAAAATTTTTCTGGACTTATTCGCAGCACCCACTTAGAAAACAATAAAAAAAAATCATTTTATAGAGAAGAGATTATGGTACAGAAGCTCAGTGATTGATATATCACAAAATAAAGAAACAAATCAATGGATGCTGCAATTGGAAAATTCAAAGGTGGGAGATGAGAAGGTTGACAAGTTGAAGCCGGGCTGCATCCCAAGTGCATAGTACTTTTATTAAGTCAAACTAAGCACTATAAGTTAGAGCATCCCAGTTTAGGCGAATTCTCAGTACCTTGCATCACCAAAAATTGAAGAACTCTCTTCAAGAAACTGAGAAAGCTTGTGAGGAGGTACATAAAATATTTGTGTTGTTGTTTGATCTGATGAAACCATGAGCCTTTTTCTTCTTGACCCGGAATGCTTTGGAAGAAAACCAACTACGGAAATATATGTCATGACAGTCATGTTAGGCCCCAAAATACCATAAATGGCAAAAGTTTTTAGAGGAGCCCATCAGCCAACAGTAACAGTTGAGTTCATCCAGTTAATTACCAAATGTAAATTCATCCGTAGGCAAACCGGAGGCAGAAAGAGCTGACACCAAAGCACAGGGCCCAGGGATTGGAACAACCGGGATATTTTCACTAACACATAATTTGGCCTGCATTCATTTTTGAGAAAAACTCCATATCAGAAGACACACATAAGAATGATAATAATAATAATAATAATAATAATAATAATAATAATAATAATATGTGTAGCAAGCAACAGCAATCATATAGCATAGTTAGTACTTACCAATTCCATACCAGGATCACTGATGGCTGGGGTTCCAGCATCAGTTATGAGTGCCACAATCTCACCCTGCTTCAACCTCATCAATACAGCCTGCTCCCTTTGTGATTCATTGAATTTATGATAACTCATCTGAAGATATAGGGTAGAGAACACAATCAGAAGATGTGGAAAGGGGAATAAGGGGGGAGGGAAAAGAAGAGGCATACTAACAAGAGGCGTTTTGATATTGTAGTGGTGAAGTAATTTCCCAGAGTGTCTGGTGTCTTCTGAGAGTATAACATGTGCTGAGTTCAGTACGCGGAGAGCCCTGCAACCAAATACACACACACAGACACACACTCATCAAGTCAAAAGGGGTTGCAGTAGTTCCAATCCAATCCAATGCAAGAGAAAAGTGGAGTAAAATACCTACCTGAAGCTGATATCTTCAAGATTTCCAATTGGTGTTCCTACCAGATAAAGGCCCGGTTTCAGATTACCCTGCGAAACCCAAACAAACTCACTCAGCAAGCAATAATTGCAATAATATAGAATGAATGAATGAATTAACACTAGGCTAGGCGGCAAGTAAATGAAATTACAGGCTTTTCTGATTGTTGAGGAACATTGTCGGTTAATTCGGTACAAACGCCGGAGTTGGAGCTGGGGATGGAGCAGAAGGAGTAAACGACAACGTTTCTCGGGTGGAACGACAACGAGTGCGAGTGGGAAAAGATAAGTTGCTGTCGGATGCAAACATCAAAACGGAACGGAAGTGCCGCGACCGCCATCCAAGGCAATCGCCGAATCAACATTTCCCTTCCTCAAAAGAGAGACTTTGAAGAAGGCCTAATAGCGCAGCTTAATATCCTTCCTTCTTTTTCTTCTTTGGCTTAGCCAACATTGTGTTTTTTTTTTTTTTCTTCTAAATGATGAGAATGACCCACTTTTAGAAATTATTTATCAATATAATTTTATTTTAAAATTATTTATCAAACTAACATATTTTTAGTCACGTGTCATATTTTATTATTTTTTATCTGACATCAAAAAATGCTACTTTGATCAGCGTTTTTTAAAAATGTTATTGATAGTAACATTTTTTACCAAATTGTGTCACGTGGTTCGCTGTAAAAAAATTAAAGCTGTCACGTTTAGCGTCGACCAAAACCGACGCTAAAGGTCAAAAGGACTGACGCTAGATACCCATTATCAATATTATAAATTTTAACAAGTGGCGTCGACCGACGATCGATAACTTCATTAATTTCAATTTTAAAATTTAACACATACATAACTAATAATTAAATATAACAAATTTTAAAAATTATAATACATATTAACAAGTAACGTGAGCTGAGCGGACGTTAAACAAACAAACACATATAGTGACTTAAGTCACATAAATTTAAAAAAAATATGATATTAACGTATAAACATACATATTAAATTAAAATATATATGTTGATAATTAATAAGTTAACTTAAGTCAATATAACCTTTCAAAAAAAAAAAACTTCAGACAATATAAATATTTATAAGTAGGGATTAAATTATTAAATAAAATTCTTACACTAATATTTAGTAATTTATTTTTACTTTAATATAATAACAAAAAATCAGTGAGAGAATAGTTAATAATAAATTTAATAAGAAGAGAGAAAATAAAATTCATTATACTATAAAATTTATTACATTCAAAATTCAGATTTTTTTTGTTAAAAGTAAAATAAAATAACTATTCTACACAATAGTCAATAATAACTTTAGATTTTTGGTTTTAAATTATGCAAATTTAGTGTCGGTGGAACCAACGCTACGTATTAGATAGGTGTTATAATTTCTAAACTTTGTTTGATTTAGTTTTAAGTATGAGTTAAATTTTGATATATTGTTACTATGAAAAATAGTAAACAAAACAATAATAATTTTGCGAAATTAGCGTCAGCACGGCCCACGCTACGTGTTAATATGTATTAGGGCTGGACAAGAAACCTACACCTACCTGAACCCGACATACCCGCAAGTTGAAACAAGAGCACGAGCGGGTTGCGGACGGGTCTCGGGTCAACGGTTTGGAAAAGATAGAGTTAGGGCAGTTGATGGCGGTTGGGCTCGGTTCCGGAAACTTTAGTCCGTCGGTGACCGAACCCGACCGACATAAGAGAAAAGGGGAGAGAATGAGAGAGATGAAGGGAGGAAGGTGGCGGTCATGGCTTAGGGGATAGATGATGGGGAGAAAGATCGAGATGACTGTGCGGGGCTGCAAGTGGTGGTTGCGACGGTGACGAGCAGTGCGCAACGTGACTGAAAGTGAACTGCGAAGTGCAGCGCGACCGTGGTTGGTGGGAGATGAGATCCACGCGGTCACAAACAGCGTTGAAGTTAATGCGATTGACGTTGCAGATCCAACGGTAGGAGCGACGACGAACTGGGGAAGTGATGCAGTGGCCGTGAAGGGGAACTGAAAGTGAAGGGAGACAGGGAGGGGAGAGATGCGGCGCAGCAGAGATGACTGAGTGGCTGAGTGATGAGTATTAGGGTTTTTAGGGTTTTTTTTATGGTTTAAAACGAAAATGTTTAGGCAAAAAAAATTGATTAGGCCCAACCCGATTTAAACCACCTACGGAACCCGTCCAACCCAACACCTGAGACCCGCCTTATCTGATAGCCTGCCCGGACGGAATTAGGTTATACATATAGATGGGCGGGTTGGTTCGGATTGGGTCGTTTGGGCCCGAATCCAACCGAACCCGCCCGTTGTTCAGGCCTAATATGTATTATAATTTATGAAATTTGTTATATTTAGTTATGTATGTGTTAAATTTTGAAATATTGAAGTTAGCGTTGGTCATGGCCAACGCTACCTGTTGAAATTGATAATGGGTGTCTAGCGTCGACCTTTTTGCCCTTTAGTGTAGGTCGACGCTAAACTTGACAGCTTTAATTTTTTAAAGCGAACCATGTCACAATTTGGTAAAAACGCTATTGATAGTAGCATTTTTAAAAAACATTGGTCAAGTAGCGTTTTCGGTATCAGATAAAAAATAATAAAATATGCCACGTGGCTAAAAGTAGGTTAGTTTGGTAAATAGTTTCAAAACAAAGTTATATTAATAAATAGTTTCTAAAAGTAAGTCAGTCTGGTCATTTACCCCGTTTTTTAGTCCCTACAAATCTAGGCACTTTTGATTTTGGTCCTATCTTTTTTTTCTTAGGTTCCGGTATTTTTAACTTTTCAAATTTTGGAATTGGTCCCTGTCATCAATATGCACCGTTAAGTGTTGACATGATTAATGAATTGCCACGTCAGCACTGTCACGTGGCATTAAATATAATTTTTTAATGCCATGTCGCATTTAATATATATATATATATATATATATATATATATATATATATTTGTTCTCGACCCCTATACTTTTTTCTCTTCTCCTTACAAGTTCAAAAACGTTGGAATTGGTCATTGCCTTTAGTTTCCATATGTTCAGTGCTAATACGGCTAACGGTCCCCATATCAACACTATCTAGTGGAATAAATTAATAATTTTTATGTCACATTGGATTAAAAAATGATTTAATTGGTATACACTGTCAGTATAAAGATTTTTTACAAAGACAATCAATCAGAAATTGTCACATGAGCTAAAGTGATTGATTATTATCATAACTACCTTAAAAGTCACACACACCATGATTTTTGATTGGTTGCCAGTGTAAAAATCTTTATACTGACAGTGTATAACAATTAAACTCTTAAAAAAATACTATTTATATATTTTAATAATTTATAATAATTTATATTATTATTATTATTTATATTATTATAAATGAACAATTTTATTTGCTTTTTGAATGTATTATTAATTGAGTAGAACTATATCGAAACTTAGCAATAAAGAGATTTGATAGGCTAAAGTAAATAATGATCAAGCTTTTGTGATAGAAACCACTGAGGATTAAAACTCGAGTATGTGTCATATGAAGCCACTCCGTGAAGCATCGCGTCATGCCGTACAGAAAACAAATAATAATATTAAAATATTTTAATAATTAAATATAATAAATAATAATATTAATAATCATAAGATTTTTAAAATATAAATAATCCTGGGTGGCTATTTTGCATTTTCATCCTCAATAATAATATAATATACAGATTCATCTCAATGCTAATTAAGTTTTTTTTTTTTCCAATTTTGAGTTAATTTATATTTTGAATGTATTTATGTATAATGAATTTTTAATCCAACGTGACATACAAAATTATTAATTTATTTCATGTGACAGTGCTGATATAGACTAACGACAAGGACCAATTCCAACGTTTTTTAACTTGTAGGGACCAAAATCTAAGTAGAAAAAAATATAGGGACCAAAACTAAAAAAATATAAATAATTTTTTAAATGGCACGTGGCATTAAAAAAATATATTTAATGCCACGTGACAGTTCTGACGTGACAATCTGTTAGTCACGTCAGTACTTAACGGTACATCTTGATGGCGAAGACCAATTCCAAAATTTTAAAAGTTAAAAACACCAAAACCTAAGAAAAAAAAGATAGGGATCAAAACAAAAAATGCCTATATTTGTAGGGACTAAAAGTCTGAGAGATACATTTATTTTTTGGGTTTTGGTAGTCAAATGGAGCAAAGCCCAGGATAACAGAAGCCCAAACAAAAAGCTTTAAGCAACTAAAGAAAGGGAACCGAGATGCTCCTCGATAGATTGTTCTCTATTTTAGGTTTAAATAAGTTTTTGGTCCCCGCAAAGTTCATCAACTTTGATTTTATTCCATGTAAAAAAATTCTTAGGATTTCATCCCTGTAATTTCAAAATTTTTGGAAATAGTCCCTACTATCATCTATTTCCGTTAACTGCTGACAAATGCAAATCGAATACCATTTCAGCCATGTCACGTCATCCACGTGGCACTGACGTGGCATTCTGTTTGCCACGTCAGCAGGGAATATTGTCAAAATTTTGAAAATTATAGGGACGAAATCCTAAAACCAAATTTATCGGGACTAAAACCAAAATTGGTGAATTTTGCAGAGACAAAAACTTATTTAAACCTTTTTTTATATTTTCTGGCCAAATTTCAGAATAAGTTGGACAAAGAAAGAAAATTACATTGGTAACCCCGAAAACTAGAACTTATACCATATGAATGAATTTGATAATTTTATCCATGTGCTATGTACGATTTTTTATTTTTTTTTATTTTCTGGTCAAATATCATAGCAATCAAACATGAATGAAAAGTTACTTCAATTCCCCTAAGTACTAGAAATCATACTAGATGAAATAATTTAGCAATTTTAACCTTGTGATCCATAATGTATGATTTCGTTTCTATTTTTTTTTATTATTATTCTTCATAGCAAGTCAGACAAGAAAAAGGTACTCAAAGTAATAGATATGATATAAAATAAAGGAATTTTATAATTTTAATTAACCCTATGGTCGCTAACATATGATTTTGCTTCTATTTTCCTGAAAAGTTTCATAGCAACTCAGATAGGAAAAGGAAATTACTTTGGTACCCCTGAGTACTAGAATTCATACCAGATGAAGGAATTTGACAATTTTAACCATATGCCTCCTAATCTATGATTGCTTTGAATTTTGGCCATGAAGTAGAAGAAAATCATACATTATGGGTCATAGGGTTAAAATTACCAAATTTCTTCATCTGTTATGATTTGTAATTTCCTTTCCTATCTGACTTGCTATGAAATTTGGCAAGAAAATAGGAACAAAAATCATACCTTATCGATCATAAGGTTAAAATTGCTAAATTTCTTTACTTTGTATGATATCTAGTACTCAGGGGTACCGAAGTAATTTCTTGTTTCTGTTTAACTTTTTTCTAGATTTGGCTAGAAAATAGAAAGAAATCATACATTAGGGCCACACGGTTTAAATTGACAAATTCCTTCATTTATTATGATTTCTAGTACTCATGGCTATCGAGATAATTTCTCGTTCTTGTACGATTGATGTGATATTTCGCCAGAAAATAGAAGAAAAAATCACACTAGTGACACATGGTTAAAATTGTCAAATTCTTTTTTCTGTATGATTTCTAGTACTTGGGATACCGAGATAATTTCCTGTCCCCGTGCAACTTGCTCTAAAATTTGACCAAAAAACATAAAATAAAATTGTTTAAATAAGTTTTTGGCCCTTATAAAACTCATCAATTTTAGTTTTAGTCCCAGTAAATTTTGTTTTAGGATTTCGTCCATGTACGTTCCAAAATTTTGGAAATAATCCCTGCTGACGTGACAAACGGAATGCCACGTCAGCACCACGTGGATGATGTGACATGGCTGATGTGACATTTCGTTTGTTACGTCAGCTGTTAACAGAAAAAGATGACAGTATGGACTATTTCCAAAAAAATTTCAAAATACAGGGACGAAAACCTGATAAATTTTTTTACAGGGACTAAAAGCAAAATTGATGAACTTTACAGGGACCAAAAACTTATTTAAACCCTATTTTTATTTAAAAGCTACCTTTCAAAAATGCATTCTATTGTTCCTTTGAGTTAGGTCAATTGGTTAAGCTGCGGAATATGTATTGTTAATGAGTCGATTCAAATCCTAGTAGTGCGCTTCGCCACTTTCCCTTCTCCCCCTCCTTCATGTAAGGCTTCTTATTGACAATGAGTAAATTGTTATGTTTAGGACATTAAAAATTAAAATTGTTATGATTATGTCCTAATCATCTCCATAATCATGTGGATTTCTGCACGGTGGTAGACAATACGTGGTGGAATAATCACCTAGGCTCCTTCATTACATACATCGCTTTTTGAGAGAACATACTAATATGAGGCAAATTCTGAATATTTTCTAAAATGACTTTGCTTCTAAAGTGAATAATTAAAAGTGCATTCACCCTTTATTTTATAAAATGTATTGAGATCACAATCCAAATACAACTAATCCTATAAAGACTTTACTAATTGGTTTGGATAAATAGTAAGCTATCTAGTCAACAAAATAATGGAAATTAAGATCAAGACTAGCAAGTGTAATGTAGAAAATTACTGAGAAGAATTAGAAGTACTGAATAGTGCCGTCACTTTCTTATAGGACTGAAAACAAGTACAACATCTATCAATGGTCTTATAGCATAATAATACATCAATTCATATATGATTTTAAAGTAATAATAAAATTTAAATATTTTTAATAATTTAATTTTAATGATATATACTTAATTGATATTATAAAGACCTTTACACTTATTATACATTATAATTAAATATAGGGACGGATCTACATGCAACACTGGGGGCTACTGCCCCGTTAAACTACTTTTTTCCATTAAAAAATGCTACCCCAGTTGTTCTATACAGTCCTATCATAACTTACTTAACTTACTATTTGGGAACCCCAATTTTACTGTAGCAGCAGCAAAATTTGATGACAAGTGGCAGCTTCTTAGTAGTCCATAATATTAATTTCGTTTTTTGTTTTTTAACTTAAACTGGCCAGCTATGGGTACTGTAGCACTTGCTTCTTTCTTTTTCGCTGGCAGAACCTCTTCCCCTCTCCTTTTCCTCTCTTCTCTCTCCACCACAAGCACCTCTTTCTTTCTAGATTCCGACCACCACTCCGATCACAATTGGCAAAAATGAGACTAGATTCGGACTTCTCTGATCACCATCTTCCTTTCTCATCGATTAGTTTTCCGTTTAGCCATAGTTGCTCCGCCTCCACCGTCGTTGTCCACGCGTTTTCTTGCCAAACGAGGTGAGTTTTCGCGAAACCATTTGGACCATCTTCTTCCCCTCACTGTTCGGTCCCTAACCCATGTTTTTGGCTAGGAAACGTCGCAAGCCCCCCGCGCCGGAGCATTGTCGGAGCACCGTCGGAACGCCGTTTAACACCATTTCTTCTCCTTCTCTGTTTGGTGAGTGGAATCTTACCCATTCAGTTTTAGATTCAAAAAACCCCAATATTCAAACCCTAGCTTATTGATTTTAGTTTTTAAATTGTGAAATTAACTTTATTGATTTCTCACCTACAGCTTTCTCACTTATAATTGGTTTGACATATGTCCTTTAAATGTGATTGTCTCTGAAACTGCACTGAATATTATTGCTAGCATGAAACGTGACAGGATGCAGGTGACCTGATCTTGGTCTGCCATATGTCCTGTTTGTTCTATTTTTCTCTCTCTTCCTCTGAAGAGGATTTCTTATCCTCGGTTCAGACTGTTATTGTGTTCTCTCTTTCTCTCCTCTAATGATATTTCTCCTTTTATCTAAAATCTTTGTCTATCATTGTGGGTTTATGTAGTTCTTTAGTGTATTTGGTTGAAGCAGAATACTCACATCTTTAAGTATGTTTTTATCTATGCTTACAATGGGATTGGACTGTGTTTATTGTTTCTCTGTGGTGTTTTGGTCATGTCTATTTCAATGGAGTTGCCATTTCTTATGTGTAAGGATTAAAGATGCCAGATAGTTTTGTTGCATATTCTCTTTGATCCAGATAGCTTTGCTGTATGTTCTCTTTGTATTTAAAGATGTAGCTTTGCCATTTCTTATGTGTAAGGATTAAAGATGCCAGATTGCTTTGCTGCATGTTCTCTTTGAGCCAGAAGTTTGCCATTTGTTTTTTTTTTTCATTTGTGGTAACTATTATTGTTAAATTATAAACATCTTTGTGCAATCTTTATGTAAGGTCGTAAATTTCTTACATTGAAAGTATCATTATGTTGATTCATAAATGGTGCTAAACCGAATTTTGCTGCTCAATTTGATTCAGAGAATTGGCCAACGTACTGCAGAGTTCTTATATTTTGCTGCTCAATCTCTTATGGTATAGTATATATTTTGCCAAATATTAGGCACCGATAAATGAAAAGTCTATTCCTTTATAATGTCAGATATTTCTTAGAGTATTATCAAAGTCAGTATTGGCTTGCTTACTCACTCTTCTTGATTGTGCCTTTTATTTATTTCAGCAGCAATTTAAGGAGGGCAAAGGTTCATTTGTTCGTCATGGGTCATACAATAAACACCTGGAACACCAAAGGTTAGAAATCTGTTTTTTATTTTTGTACTTTACCCTCTATTGATTTTAATAATCAATCATGATCATGCAAATACTATATCAACTTGGATTTGTTATTGCATGTAGTGAGTTCGTTTGAGGCCACTAGCTTTCTTCAACGTTACAGATTAAGTACTATGGTGTTGACTTAATCTGTAATAACTTGTCCTTTTTTTAAATGTTTTACATGTCTAAATAATATGTATTGAAATAATTTGTTAATCACCACCTAATCACTGCTTACCATAATCTTACCTTCCGATCTCCACATCAGTTGTTTCCATGGAGATGATTGAGTTTTATTGCCTTTGTAGTTTGCTGGGATGGAAACTTCCTGATAAAATGTTTGCAACAAGGTGTGGTTTATCTGATGCTTGCACTTCTATACAAAATCAGCTGGGCAAGCTTTATGAATCAGTTGAGGTAAATTTTTATGAATCAGCTGCTACTCTCATGGGTAATCCTAAACCTAATATTTGGGAAAATTTTAGAAATTTGAAAAATTAAAAAAAAAAATGAGTGGGTTGTGGTTAATTAATGATTTTGGCATTGGATTATGGCAGCTGATGGAGACTCGCCTCTTCAAAAAACCACTGAAAGTGGGCATCATCAGGTCAAAGAAATATTTTTCATCTTGTGCTTTATTTTACTATCTTTGGAACTTTAGCAGTGCAGTAGCTTAGGGTTTTGTAAATTGACAACTTTAATACTTTCTTTTACTATGAATCTCATGCTTGAGTTTGAGTAGTTAATTAATATGGGAAATTAACTCAAAATAGTAAAATACTTCAATGTTTTCATATTTTTATTATATTAATTAACACCTTCTTTCAATGAAGGATGCACTTTTTTGTTGCTCTCACCTCAAGGCATTTAAACCCCCAAATGCCTTAAAGGGCACCTTTTGCCTTTGACTACCTTCTCTACTATAACATATTATTAACATGTCTTCAAAGTTGGTTAATTGCACTAGAAAACCATTGCAACTTATGCAAATGTACTTTCTGAAAAGATAAAGCTAATTTCCCCTTTTATTTTTGTAAAAATGCTTGATTTCTCACTAAGGTAGTTCTAGAAGGCTATTGGTTTTATTCTACAGGAACTTAAACCTATAATTTATAGCCTTGGCTTAAGTGTCTATTTATAGCTTTGGCTTAAGTGTCTGATGTATTTAATTTGAAATAGGATGACTATGCAATGGATGATGATCAATATGGGGAGAAGCTGAAGAAAGAGGCTCTTGCTTTCTTCATGTTGGTAACGTAAGATTTATGCTGATAAAAATGGGTGAAAGGCATCTATTTAATAGTTTATTTTTTAAATGTCTGGTGCATTTGATGCATTTAGACTTGACATGACAGTTATGGAGATGGAGAGCCAACTGACAATGTTGCAAGATTCTATAAATGGTTTAGTGAGTTTTGTAGTTATATCTCTTTTAAGTAAATCCAAGGTTAAGACTTTCTCACTCTGTTATATTTTCATAATTCATATAGCTTAAACTGCTAAGTTTTGAGGGCTTTTAATTTTAGGGGAAAGATGAGAGGGGCACCTGGCTTCAACGTGCTCACATATGGAGTTTTTGGCCTAGGTAACAGTCAATATGAACATTTCAATAAGGTAAAACTCTGATGAATTTATTTTTATTTATCTAACAAAAAATTTTACCGTCTGATGTTCTTTTGAAATAGATTATAGGTAAGGTCGTCGATGAAAATCTTAGTGAACAAGGTATGTAAGTTCATCACCTTTATTTCACAAGTTGATTTCCTTAGTGTTTTACTTAAAATGCACGGGGTTGAGGACTATTTCGTTACTCACTCTACCAGTTGTTCACATTGTTCAGTGTATTCTTAATTGAGATTGTTATTATTATTATTATTATTATTATTATTATTGTTGTTGTTGTTGTTGTTGTCGTTGTTGTTTTGATTTTTCATCTTTCAAAGTTGTAATTGGTTTTGAGTTCTGACCACAATTGTCTGTCATCTTCTGGTGTTGCTGGTGAACTGCTTTTGTGGCTTAAAGAACCTGAAGTTGTCACTATTGCACAGGTTAGTAAAAGAATAATTGTACTTCCTTGGTTCATGTTATCAACTGAATAACTTACATTTATTATGTTTTGTTGCTATTTTTTTTACTACACCATCTCGAGTACATATTTGTTTATTTTATTCTCATGCTTTGAAGAAAATGAGAAGTGGTCTTAAATTTATTATGTTTTGTTGCTGTTTTTTTCTACACCATCTCCAAAACATACCTATTTATTTCATTCTCATGCTATGAAGTAAATGGGAAGTGGTCTCAAAAGGTTAGTTATCAGTATGAAGCCAAACCATGATGATGATTAGTCATTTTATGGGATAGAAATCTGCTGTCCCAAAAAATGGTGTCTCGGTGTCTCCCACAAATCAAATATTAGGCATGAGCATAAATATTAATGAATTGTGATTTTATTTTCTTAAGCGTCAAATTGTTATTGGTGGGGGACAGAGAAAGTGACAGAAAATTGGGACAAAAGATCTCCATCCCATTTTATGATAAAATGATTAGTCACAATGCCACTCTTATTCAATTTGAGGAGAAAGGAATGTAGAGTACAATTAAATATTATTAGCAGTAATTTAATAGAACAATAATGTAGGTAATAGGCAGCAACAACTTAGTATGTGGTGCTACTTGGGCCGTAAGTGGAAGAAAGAGTGTAAGCAGTTTTATTTCTTATTTTTTATTATGCTAAAACTCAACTGAAACCCATGGGAAATAGAAGAATTTCATTGCAAACCTTTGCATAAAACTACAGTTTTGCTCTATCTTCATTGCTTCTAATAATTCTTTTAGATTAGTTGCTCTGTATCTAGCACTTTGAAAATGTTGTAAAAAATGTAATGAAAAGGCTGAAACTCTGTATCGCTCTATCTTCTCTTTTTTTATTTTTTATTTTTTATCTATGGAAACTTATATATGAAAAGCAATGACTTCTAAGTAAAGAAGTCATATATAGCAAAAAAATAGACAACAAAAAAGATAAGGGTTGCATATCTTGTGTTTGATTATATTTCTTCTACTACATGCAGGGACCTGCTACAATCCTGCATTTTTCATCTTCATAGTAAGGGTCTGTTTAAAATTATTGATGATTCTTAGTTTTTTTAGTTCTGGTTTGTTTTGTAACTTAATGTGGTTGAGAACAATTGTGAACTCTTCTTTGAATGGGTTCTAACTGGAAATGTTATTTTCTGATAATTTTGATGTTGTTTTTCCATTAAAGGAAGGTTGTGAGAATAATGCAACTGTTGAGGAGGGAGCTGCAAGAAAAGCTATTGAAGAATTAGGAGTTCTAGGAGACCTAATGGTGAAAACCTTCGCCAATTATATAAATTTAAGTTTTATATTTGATGTTATGTAATATTCTATGTTATTGTGAGTTTTATTTTTGATAATGACAATAAAATTTATACCATACTGGATTTCTATTAGAATTGTGAAATGTTTTTTTTGCGGGGGGTGGGGAGTGGGTTGGATTGGATTGTGTGACGATAGTAAATATTATATTGACAAAGATACATGTTAAGAGTTAAGATAAGTTTCCAATGTGGTATGGATAGGAATTTAACAGATTTCTCCAACAGATTATATAGTAATTATTATCATATCATTTCCAGTTATCTTGGGTTTTATTGATTCCTCCTTTTGTAGAATTTTTATCAGTACTCAATGATTTATTTATTTTTGCTTATATATGGATGTCAAATAGAACCATGGAAGTCGGAGGATGAACTGCTAGATAACAATAAAAGCATTGCTCTTATCCAACAATGCAGTCAAAGAACCCATGTTTTTTTGGGAGGTCCACCAAAATGAGGAAACCGACTATAACTTGGGTAATAGAGGGTATTTGCTTTTAGAGCATTGGAAAAGGACGATAATGATGGACAATTTTGACAATCTTTTGTCGGTGCTTACATCTGAAAGAGGGAAAAGATGCATCAATGAAGGCAACCCCTTCAAAATGTATTGGTCTTTTAGATTTTGAGATTGATGAGACACTGTTATTGAATTAGTGTTTGATATTGAAGATTCAAAATGATTTATGCAAGAAAAATTTCTAAGTAGAATTTTTTTATAAAGTTAATGAACACTTTCTGTTATTGATGGAGTAGTTTTTCATTTTGGAGATTGAATATTTGTCTATGAATAGCAATTTTTGCAAGTAATTAGGTTGATAGTTTATTTCCTGTAGAAAAAAAGGTTGGCAGTTTATTTTATTTTCATCTCTTATGTTTGTTTTCTTTTATATCTGTCAATTCCATTATAACAAAAGATAACATTTCAATAAATATCATTGGCATAAAATCTCGATGTTTTAGTGTCCATTCCAGTTTGACATTTATAGGTTGAGGATGTGACTTTGAGTTTAATTTTGCATCGTATATGTGAATATTTAGAGCCAATTTGCTCTTTTGACAGTCTAAGCCAAATTATTATCTAACACCTTTGCCTTCAGTTTTATTTTACATCATAATAGTTAGAGCCAATTTATTGTTTTGACCGGCTAAGCCAAATTATTGTTTTAACACCTTTGAGGAATACAGAAAGAGTGTGGTAGACATGATAATATAATCTAATTAATTCGATGAATTAGATGTGGAGATCCAATTCTGTTATGGTATAGGATAATTCAAAATGAATAATTGTATATATTATATTTGTGTGATTTAGATAGATGTGATCAATAGCAGCATACATAGTATGAAATAATTTGGATATAATTCAAGCCTGATCAACATTGATAAACAACAACTCTTATATGATATTTATGCTAAATAAAAACTATCAACATGAGGAATATTGACCGGGCTTCTGGTTTGTGTAATGGGAAATGATTGATTGTGAGTGAATTGAGTGCAAATGTTATGGGTGCTAATTTGCCTCTGGAACTCACATTGGTGATAAAGTTTACATTCCTACAATGAATTTAGTCCCTTCAGATCGTGGAATTCCTTTCCAATTTCACAGGTTTTAATTTCTATTGGTTTTAAGTTTTGCGATGACTATAAATAAGAGTCAGGGTCAAATATTATCTCATGTTGGTTTATATTTGTCTCGACCAGTATTTTCTCATAGTCAATAATATTTGCCTTAGTTGGTATACACTGTTACAATACTATTACAATTTGTTACAACAAAAATATTTCCCTATGCATAGCACGGGTACAACACTAGTTTTAATATAATTTCGAGTACAACCTTAAATATAATTTTAATGAGAGTTCAAAAAGAAAAAAAGATCAAGAGATCAAATTTGTGGTATGAAAATTTAAAAAGGCAAAATCCAAAAGTCATACTTCATCTAAGTCATTATTTACAAAATATAGTTACTAAGTTTGTCAAAAGTGTGTGGACATACGGTCAGGCTGGTAATATGCAAAGTGAATTTATTAATGGATTCAAAAGTTTGATCCTGAAAGAAAAATATTTCCTCTTTTTTACCCGTGAAATGTAAGTTTTATATTGAAATCAAATCATATTATATCTTATATTTGATGTTATTATTTTATCATTTATATATTTATATATTTTTTTTTTGTAATATATATTCTTACCCCACTAATCAAAATTTATAGTTCCGTCCTTGATTACTCCTGTATAGAGAAATGAAAATCAAGAGTATTATATATGGGCCAGCACGTATAGAGATATATAGATATAAGAATATAAAACGCGGTGTTACAAAGGGAACGTTGTCTACTCATTGGTGGGTTGCAGTTGCCGTCGCAATTGGCGATTGGTAATTAGAAGACATGAAGCATACACGTCGACGCGTGATTTGTCACTTTCACCTACTCCGAATAGCGAATCCAGCCAACCTTGATATATTCTCTTCGCGTATTTGAAATTTTTATAGTTTCTTCTTATTCTTTTTCTTTTCACAAATTCGTTGATTGATCTTTTATGTTTATTTAAATTTTTATATTAATTTTATAAATATTTTTTTTTTAAATTAATCATAGATATTATATTTCATTCACGTTAGTCTTTTTTATTAATTTTGACCTAACGTCGTTAGTTTTGAACTGACATGATCATAATATTAGTATAACATGTGATTTTTGATTTGACATCGTAAGATTAAAATTGACCGAAAAGATTAATACGAAAATAAAAGCATAACGTGTAAACCAATTTGAAAAAAAAAATTACAGAATCGATATGAAAAATTAAATAAACCTAAAAAAGCGATCAACCTATCACATCTCCTGTTTACTGTTCTGTTTGGGTTTGGGTTCGGGTTCATTGCATGAGGAAAGAGAGAGAAAGGGATAGGATGATTATTATGGCGTTAAGTAGGGGGGTTTAAGTTTAAGAGGGAAGAAAGAGGGTTACAAGTTACAGGTCCACCAACTGGTGGTTAGGGTTTGAACCCTTCCAAGCAAACAACAACCCTCTGCCCTCTCCACACACACACACCCAATTTTCATATGGCGTTAGTCACACGTGAGAAACTCGACAATGATTGACGCTGAAATTTACTAATTATTATTTATTCCTTTTTACCTATACCAACATATTTTTATTTTTTTATTAACAAATGAGGAGTTGGTGTTGGCAAGTAAACAAGTTCTCTCATTTAATTTAATAAAATAATAATAATTTTCTATTGGTTGGTTGGTGCCGTTGTTCCAATGATAAGGAGTTCGGTCTTTGTTTGAAATATATCTCTTGGGATTGCCATTTGTCTCTGCTTGCTTGCCTCCTCACCTCAAACTCAAACTATGGATTATTATTGATTGATTGATTCTCTGTTACTATTTTTGCTCTTTCCTTCCCACTACTACACTCTCATTTTTCATTTCCCTTTACATTTCTCACTTTCAGGTATTTCTCTTTTCTTTCTTTTTTTTTTTACCTTTTTTTTTTTTTTTTTGTGTTTTGACTTTGGCGTTCAACTTTTCATTATGATACATCCTGCAACAGAGTAGAAGGAATCTTTAGTTTTTTTTTAATTAAAAAAATAAGGTTCTGATAATGATGATGTAGTGTTCTTTGTGGTAGTAGATGATGCTTCTCATGGTCATAGAGTGATGGTGGGATTGGATGATTGAAAAGCAGAATTTTATAGAATGTGAAAGTTACTACTGTGGACTGGAAAAAGTGTTTCTGATTTGAGAACCAATGAGTGAGGCGCTTTTACGCGGGTCGGATTTTTACTCATGATTGATTCGTGACACTGCTTCCCTTTGGAGCGATCTGTTTTGTTTTTTAACCAACGAAACATGTTTTGTGAGGAGCTAGGAAAAACAGAGGAAGCTCTGTTATTGTGGACAAATGGTTCCGAGTCCCATGATAGGGTTTGAGCCACTGGGTTGAATTATTTCTGGGATTTTTGTTTTAGGTTTGGTTGGTTTTCTGGGCCTTGTCATTGTCTCTCAATTCCCTTTTGTCTGCGTTATAAGTTGTATGTAACTAGTAAGCATGCAGCACTGCCCACACCAGCAGCAGTAGGAAACCCCCCTTTGGCCTTTGCAATCTGTACTCAGCTTATGATAGTAATAGTATGCCCATGACATCTGCCTCTGTTCCTTCTTTATGAATTCATTAGTATTTTTCCCCTGCTTCTTCCATCCCATGAGAATTTGCAACCTTTCAATGACTGAGTGCCACATCACTCAAAGTACTTATAAGTGAAATGAAAGACCTATTACCCCTGTCCCCTGTTTGTTTTCTGAATCTATAGTTTCAAGCAGTACATCCTGGATTAAATAAATGAAAACCGGACAGGGTAGTGGTGATTATCACCATCGATTAACATATGCAAATTATTTAGCTTGGTAGAGAAATGTACCTGAGATTGAGCCTGAACATCCGCTTTCGTGGCGATATGAGAGAACGGCTTTGCCAGGGGAAGTTGATCTGGGAGACAAAGGTGAGAGGCGGGTCTGGGAGACAATTTGATCTGTTCTCTGTGTTAATTAAGTTATAACAATTCGAGATTACCTTGCATCTGTTGGAAGAATGAGTGGTGAGTTTGGGGTTGAACTTTGAAAAGAGAAATAAATTTTGTTCTTGTACATCTTGGAGGGATTTTCTTCATGTTCATCTGTTAGGAGAAGAATCTCCAAAACCAAAGCTGCCAAATGGAAATAAATGTTACCGTAGTGTTGAATATGGCCAAAATGCTCCAATTCTCTTCATATCGTTTAAACCAATGTTTGTAGTTGCTTGATTGTTGAAGTTGCATTGCCAATATTGTATGCTATACATTTTTTGTGTCTCTGACATTGGATGTATTGGTAGTGCGTTTGCTTTATCACAACGTATTCTTTTCCTTTGGGATTAGGGGCCTTTTCTATTTTATAAGTTTTCTATATGGTTTAATTAACTTGTTGTACCCCCCCCCCCCTCACACCCCCATTAACTTTTTAATTCAATGAGCCGTTGATTGAACCTCATTCTTACCTTGATCACTGAATGAAACAGAATACCGGAGGAAATGTTATATCTTGAGCTCATCACCGCTACTTGTTTCGTATACCTATGCAGTGAAAAAGATATCCAGCTGACTCCATTGTGAAGAGACCAGAAATCAGCTTTTTTTTTTTTTTTTTTTTTTTATAAAAAAAAAAAATTCCAACTGCTAACCTAATAATGTATCCCAACCACCAAGTCTTTTCTTCAATGTCCTATGCGGAGATGTTGTCTGGGAGTCCTCTGTTACCTCATAACTACAGTGAATCTGTAGGAGCACAAAATGAGGTGAAATTTATCACAGCTACAGGTGAAACAGTGACTATGCAATCTATTGATGGGCATTCTAATGCTGCAACCGCTGATCAAACATGCAATTCTTTTGCTGGAGACACTCATGTTGCTTCAAGGACACAAATTGGAGTTGTAGATAGTGACCAAAATATACAGTGCCAGGGCTTATCTCTCAGTCTCGGGACACTGATGCCTTCTACTGCTTCCGTCCCTCCATTTCAGTACCAATATCCGAGCACTGGTCTCTCATCCCTAATGACTGAGGCCATCCTACATAAGGAGTTGAGAAGTGCTGAATGCATAATACCATCTGTATCTTCTGGAGGCTTTCATGATTATATCAAAAAGGAGGGTTTGTACAATCCACACCCTTCAATCAACTCTGATCCATGCCTGCAGGGATCACCAGGTTTTTCAAGCAATGTCCTAAACTCCCGATACCTTAAGGCAGCGCAGGAGTTACTTGATGAAATAGTTAATGTCCGAAAGGCCTGTAGTTTGAAGCAACCTGGAATGGAAAAACAAGAAAATTTCCGTGACAATGGGTTAGATGGCTCCAAAGATTCTGATAGAAAATCTACAAGTCAATCTACCGCCAACCCTTCTTGTGAACTATCACCTGGAGAACGGCAGAATTTGTTGGACAAGAAGACAAAGCTTTTGGCGATGCTGGATGAGGTAAACTTGACTCCATATAATTGGATTAGATTACATAATTTATTTTCTTTCCACTTACTTGATTAGTTTAGTCTGTTTCCTATTTTCTATTAGAGGATGTATTGGTTCTATAATAGATTTTGTTTTTCATATATGATTAAAATAACATATAATTATGAAAAAATTAAATAAAATTTGGATACTAGAAGTTGTATTTCAAACAAGTACCATTCTCTTTTTTTTTTTTTTTTTTTTTTTTTTGTGAATAACAAGTGCCATTCTCTATGGGAGTGTATGTGTGTGATTTTGTTTTTATCTTAAAACCTCTGCGTTTACAGTATTTGAAAGAGCTCTGTAGTGTGCCTATGATACAGTGAATCAGTGAGCGTTTGCAGAGATTCCAATTGCCCTAATCAGTAATAACTGTCACATCAAATTGACAAAGTGCACCACGCCACTGAAGCCTATTATTGTACTGTTGATATTCATAAAATATTTATGTTTTTCATTTAATATTTTCTATTTTAAACGATTAAAAATATGTCAAGAAGTTTGTTATGAGGATATAATATTACTCTGTAGTTATATGTTATATATTAGTCTAGTGTTTGAACGGTATGCTTAAATATTGAAACTAGAGTTTAGTTATGATAATGATATTGTTACTGACTCCTTAATCCTTTGTTTGAGGTGGTTGTAGGTAGACAAACGATATAGACAGTACTGCCATGAGATGCAGATTGTGGTGTCATCTTTGGATATGGTTGCTGGGTGTGGAGCAGCTGAACCATATACTACACTTGCTTTGCGAACAATTTCTAGGCACTTTCGGTGTTTGCGTGATGCTATCAGCGGCCAAATTCAAGTGACTCAAAGGAGTCTTGGAGAACAAGAGGGGATACCCCGTCTACGCTATGTGGATCAGCAGCTTAGACAACAAAAGGCACTTCAGCAGCTTGGTGTAATGCGACAAGCTTGGAGGCCTCAGAGGGGACTTCCTGAAACCTCTGTTTCAATACTCCGTGCTTGGCTCTTTGAGCATTTTCTTCATCCGTATGTCATCACCTAAACTTCATTTTTTTAATCAAAATGTTTTTTACAAATTTCTGATTATATTTATTTTAATACAATTCTTTGTCAACTTTCATTTCATTTCATAATTGATACCAGTTACCCCAAGGATTCAGAAAAAATTATGCTAGCAAGGCAAACAGGCTTGACCAGAAACCAGGTACAATAATTAAATTTTTTGAAGTGTACAACATTGCTGGCATCATGGTTGGTAATGTTTATTTGAGTGTTGTTGATATCAGGTGGCAAATTGGTTCATCAATGCACGGGTGCGTCTTTGGAAGCCAATGGTGGAGGAAATGTACAAAGAAGAGTTTGGTGATTCAGAGATGAGCTGCAATCTTTCATCTGAAAATACGCTCAAAGCTAGAAGGGATGGTGTTCAAGCATCTGATAATAAATGGGAAGAGTCTCAGGACAATTTAGTAACTGTTGATGACAGTGTCCAACAAGGGCAACTTGATGGGTTGAAGTCAGATTCTACTACAGAATTGAGTAGAGGGATCTATGGAGGAGAAAATGTGATGGATTCAGGAACCAGGAAATTGCAGGGTAACCAAAGGTTTAGCATGAACGATAATAATAATAGCCTTTATTCGAGTGCACCTATCCCAATCAACCAGAATGGTGATGGCAGCACAATGGCTTCTTCCACCACTACTACTACTACTACTACTCCTGCCACGTATGATTTATCGGAGTTGGGTAACTTTACTGTGGGTGGCCACGTCTCTCTTGCATTGGAGTTGAGGAACTGTGAAAGCGATGGATTTGCCATGTCCGATGATGCCATCCATAAAAGACGTAATCATCAGGCATTGGCTTCCTCTCCAGAGACTGATTTGCTAGATTATCATTTCACAGACTCAGGAAAGCAACAACACAGGTTTGGCAATCCTCATCTGTTGCATGAGTTTGTCGTCTGAAATCTAGCAAAAAATTATTTGATGATTTTAATGGATCTCTGGAAAGGTGTACCATCACAAAGCGGAAAGAGAAAGCCTATGCTACTACTTTTATTGTTCATTCTTGTTGCCCATTGTTCATAAAGTGATGATGTAAATCACAAACCGTACAAAATATACAGGTAGATATGTGTAGATATTCGCTTGTAATATTACTGATATGATATGATATATGATTGGTTGTATGTGCAGGCAATTTTTGTAAGGAAAAGGAACACATCTTGTGCATCATGTTGCATAAGGAATCTTGTAATAATAATAAAAAAAACCGTAACTAGTACGATGTGAATGTATTGACTCTTGTTTGGTAAATTCACAGCACGTCGTGTGGTCCATGGGCACACCTTAGTTTCTGTCATTCATGAATGATGATGCATGCTTTATAACTTGCATGTTGGCAGAGGAGTACAAAACGTGATTCAACTTCCTTACTGTACACTAAAATCCTGATCTTTGCTACAGTACAGCATCCTGAATACATTTTTTTTATGAAACAAAAAATGGGTTCATGGGTTAAAAGTTAAAACAACTAATATTGAAACTGGATTCAAATGGAGGTTGAACCAATCCTAGGAACTAGGAAGATTGGTGAAAGCAACCACTGGATGAAGAATCGATGTTTCGTTTTCAAGTGGCACAAAACAAAGGGCATTTTAAGCATGGTTCCATTATAATCATGTATTTTAGAAATCAGATGAGGTAGGTGCTTTGATCTACGTAAGCGGCCTTTACAGACCAAAGTTACGGAAGGAGAAAGTGACAACTGGAGGATTCCAAAGGAACAAAGATCACAATCATTACTATAGCATCCAAAGGGACCAACCCAAATACGCTCCCCAAAACCAAAATTAGTCTCATCAGCACATCATCACACCAAATGCAGCACCTCTCTCTCTCTCTCTCTCTCTCTCTCTCTCTCTTTGGGGCTACTGCGTTCTATTATATTTTTATTTTTATTTGTTACACTGCTTTCAGAAAATGTGATAATCAGTGTTCTTTCAACATCCCTATGCATGCTTACAGTGCCTAACGGGAAAAAGTTAGATATTCCATCCACATAATTTATACAGGCTCACAAACTGACAATCCTAGAACTGGGAGTGTGCAAAAGATAGCCCACTTTTCTCCTCTTTTCGCAGATCACAACAATCCAGTGAACAGAGCAGTTTTAACCTATGAAGGGGTCTCCTCCTGTGATGAGATCAGAGGGAAAGGGATTTACACTGTTTAGAGCTGCTTTTGAGTCTCCCAAAAAAATATAACTGCAGGGACTAAAGCTGGGATATTGATGCTTTTGCTTGTTGTTTTATAGTCAGGAAAAGTTGGGGACCATTTTTTTCCTGTCTTTTTCTATGTTTTTTAACATAGCCAATTAACCTGGCTTCTTTAAAAGGCCAGAACTGTGTCATAGACTCCTAGGTCTGATGGTAGATGATAGATATAGATCTGCTGGGAAAGAGAGGGTAAATTATTCATTGTTATATTCATTGAAATTATTATCAAAGGCATATTTGCATCATTGTTGAAATGCAGAAAATGCAAGAGCTATAAAGGCACTTGCGTAGTAGCTATCTAGGATTTGTACCCTTAAATTTGTGGATGAAATATTAATGTAAATTCTGTAAAGATTTTGAAATATTTTATTGTGGTTTTTTTTAAACAAAAAAGTTACTTGCAGTATAATGAGTTTTCATGTTAATTTTAGTTTTTTTTCCTATATAAAAAAAACATCTAACATATTTATTTGTGTCACTGGCCTCAGGAGTTAGGAGCTTCCTATTCCTATTTTTTTCATCCCGTTAAAGAAAAACTTGATTTTGTTTTGTTTGACCTTTAAGTAATAAGTCTCTTGTACATAAGGAACTTTCTTTGCACCTTAACTGTGCCAGTAAGTAATTTGAGTTAATGGTAAAAACAGTTCTGCAACTTCTGTCCTGTTTTCAAGCTGTAAGCACTAGCATGTACTTTAACCCCATTTTTTTTATGCTCTTCACAAGTCGGTTCTCTTTTCAACTCTCGCTTGACACTATCTCCTAATAAATCTTTTCTGGGATTTTGGCATGTCTGCTCCAAGTTTGGTTTGAGTTCTCATATTTTCTTACTGAATACTGGAGCTGCATTTCCCCCAAGATCAATGGACAAAGTGTACAGCCTTCAAATATGAAACTTCGGAGTTGATTGTGACCACTGATTACCCTCGCCTATGAATCCACTGCTGAATATACATGGGCTTCGTGCAACTTTGTACGGATTCTCCACTTCTGTGTATTATTAACTCTTATCTTCAGATAGTTTTTTTACTCAAATAGTATCTTCAGTACATATAAAAAACAGTGTTGATTTCACCATTTTATCCTTTTCAGAAATCAGAATGATATGGGATTTCGGTTTTTTTTCTCTTTCACTGTAGATTGTAGATGAGTTGCAACTCACATGCCTCAAATTTCCAATAGCTTCAGTTCTTCACTTTGTTAGTTAGACAAGGATAACTTTCTTATAGTTTCAGCTCCTCCCAAACTCATTATGTCCAATTCCATTACCCATCAAAACCAATTTGAGAATCAAGAGCTAGATGCTTATGGCTCTTCTTTAAGAAACATTAATGCATTTCCTGAGACCTTAGGAGCATTTCCCAGCATTCAATCCATTGGAGACAGAATGTCAAGATCAGTGGACCTTGTTCAAGCTCCTGTACTAGCTGAGGGCTCTGAGATGAGCCACACAAGGCATTTGATGGATCTTCTTGGAGCAGCTAATGAGAGCAATCACCAAACTCAAGGCCTCTCCCTTTCTTTAGGCTCTCACATGCTTGTCTCTTCTGATGAATACAGGCATCGACCCTTAAATCCGGGTCTCATGAACCCCAATTACTTCATGCCTGGACAAGAGACACGGGAAGCCTGTAATCCTGCAGTGGAGCATCTAAACAGTGATTATTTTTTCACCAGTGGCACTTTTGCTTCATCTTCTACCTCATTAAACCTTTCTCCTTCCACCTCTTATGGAACTGAGTCCTTTGCTGCTGTCATTGGGAACTCAAGATACCTCAAACCAGTACAGTCCCTTCTTGAAGATCTTGTTGATGTTGGTGGAAGTGTGGTTGATAGAATGAATGATAAGTATGTGGAGAAGTTGTTTCATGAGAGTAGAACAGGTGCAAGAACACTTTCCTCAGAGTTAAAAGCAGAGTTGAGGAATAGTGGACCTTTATTAGCTGAAAGACAAGAACAACAAATGAAAATTGCAAAGTTAATTGCTTTGTTGGATGAGGTTGTCTTCTATGCCAGTTTTCACTAACTTGGATACTTATTGTTTTGGACTTGAAATTTATGTTTTACTTTGGTCTGCTCAATTTTCAGGTAGAGAGCAGATATGAGAAATACTACCATCAAATGGAAGAAGTGGTGTCATCCTTTGAAATGATAGCAGGTCTAGGAGCTGCTAAGTGTTACACTGCTTTGGCACTTCAGGCTATGTCAAGGCATTTTTGTAGCTTGAGAGATGCTATAGTACAACAAATAAATGTGGAGAAAAGAAAACTCTTTCAAGATTTACCTAAAATCAATAGTGGATTATCTCAACTAAGCCTATTTGATAGAGACAATAGACAGAGTAGAATGTCACTCCAACAGCTTGGGATGATCCAAAGCCAACGCCAAGTATGGAGACCCATCAGAGGGTTGCCTGAAACCTCTGTAGCAATTCTTCGTTCTTGGCTTTTTGAGCACTTTCTCCACCCGTAAGCTTTATCAAAATTTGGTTCTTGTTTTCTTGGTCCTCACAGAAATGCTAATTTGATATCTGAATTTCGCAGTTATCCTAATGATTCTGAAAAGTTAATGCTGGCATCCCAGACAGGTTTAACTAAAAACCAAGTAATTCTTTATCCAAAAACTTCACTCTTTTCCAATTTTTTTATTTTTTTTACTTTGTAGTACTATTAATGATGCTCATGTTAGCGTATTTATTTATTGTTGCTTCAGGTCTCAAATTGGTTCATAAATGCTCGGGTACGGCTATGGAAACCAATGATAGAAGAAATGTACAAAGAAGAGTTTGGAGACTCTTCAGAAGACTCCAACCCGCCTGCTAACAACTATTTAACAAGGGAAGATGCCACGGACTGCGTGGAGGATTGAATTAAAACCCCAAAAAGAAAATTTTGGTTGAAAAATGGGCCTTGAAATGGTTGCCCCTGTCTCCAAAATCAGGAGAGAATCATCATCATGTAACAATGTCCACATGAGCCAATATATGGCTTAAGGTGAAATTCTAGATTTTGAAAATCATGATGACCAATGATGTTATTTAGAGTATTAAACAGCAATCAGCGTTTTAACTTTTAAAAAAATCTTGTGGATTTAGTTGTATTTGCAATTGCAATTGATACAAGTTGATAGGCAAAAAACAATGGATGAGAATACCGCTTGATCACAAATTCATGTTCTGTTTCTGTTTCTTAACCCTATCCAGTATGCTGGGGTGACAAATGGATGGATTGGATAAATTTTTATTCGGATTATAATAATGAATGGATTAAAAATAATCCATTAATCCATTATGATCCATTAAAATTTCATTAAAAAAATCCAATCTATCCATGATTCATTTAAAAAAATTCATCCAATCCATTCATTAATAATTTTTTTACAGATGGATATCCAATCCATCCATAAAAAATATTTTAAAAAATTAAATAATTTTTATGACTATTTCCAAATAATATCTCTTAATAATTTGTTTTCCTATCTTTTCTGTAATTAACAATTCATCGCAAATCCACCTAAGGAATGCAAATCGTGATAACAAAACACAAAAAAATATATTGCTATGTTTATAATAACAGCAAATTGATTTAATTTTTGAAGTAATGATTTTTTTATTATTTATTTATTTTTTTTTTTATCCAATGGATTATTTTTTTGTTTTATGAAGTGGTCCAATGAATTTTAGAGTAACGGTGGATGGATCACAACTATCCATAAAATAAAATAATCTAATCCATCCAGTCCATTGTTACTTTCATGAAAGCACCACTCACATGAGAGCACATGATGTTTTATTCTGAGAAATAAATGAGATAGTTAATTTCATAAGATATAATCTCATTTAAGCGAAAGAAGAAATTAAAGGAGAATGGGGTGGGTGATATAACTAGATGGATAAATTCAGGCCCTCTACTAGGAGGAGCTATAATGGATTCCAAGGTAAGTCTCTGAGAGCTATAATGGTAGAAGCTTGGTTAAGAGGCTGCTATATGGTGCTTGGGAAGTGAAAATCAACCACATTTTCACCTAAGCGAATCGGTGTGCTGACTGCTGATGCTTTAGCCAGTTTAAGTTGTGGACATCAAACACAGATGGTTATTTACTTATTTATGATATTCCACCCACCAAATATATTTTGTGAAATATTTCTTTCTCACGTGAAAATGATCTTTTAACTTTCATTCACAAATTTTAATTCGCAAATTTTAATTCAAGCACATTGTTTATGCATGGGATGATTTTTATCTCTTGTATTAAATATTACATACTTTTATTCTCGTCTCACTTAAAATATTACATATGTTTGCCACCAAATATTGTCTAAGATTAATTATAATGAAAGTTATTCTAAAATAAAAAAAATGGTAATAGAGAAAAAGGAAGAAAATATGAACTATTAACCAGACCTGGGATTATTTCGCACGGCAATTCTTGCACCGAGGACCTCTGACCGAACTTAGGGATGACAATTTTCACCTATGCATGGAGATTCTCACCAGGACTATCCCATTTAGGGTCCCGCAAGCAGGGATTTTTTTCCCACGAGGACAGGGATGAGGGAAAAAACCCCTCAAAGACAATTTGGGGACAAGGACCATACTTCCTACCCCGCAGGGTCCTTATCTGCAAGAACTTTATAGAAATTTTCATAATATATGCATATATTATTAAATTTATAAAAGAAACTTAAAGTAATTTCCTTTATAGATCGAAAGTTGCAGCCTTAAACATGGTGATTAAATCCATCACTCTATTAAAGCAAATCTCTTCACAAACTCTTTAAAACAGACTCGAATGTCGCAACCCGAATCCCATGGCCAAAACAGGGAAGCATTTAATGCAATCTAAAGGGAGATTGCGTTGCAGGAAAGATAGGTGTTGACGACGAGGAAACTAAGCTTTGAGTTTGCACCAGTTGCTCTTTCGGGGTCCCGCGGGGATCTGCAGGGTGGCGGGGAACGAGGATGGGGTAGAATTTTAGAAATACTCCCCATGGTGGGAAATGAGGACATGGATGGGGAGGAAAATAGAAGACGGGGACAGGGAGTGGGAGGGTACTCCCCGCCCCCACCGTGCCCAATTATCATCCCTAATTGAACTAACTCAAGCGAAAACTGCTTTTAGGTCTTTTGGTTTTATCCAAATTCTCTAAGTGTGTGTTTGGATGGAGTATTATTAGAGGGATAAAGTAATTTTATAGGGTAATTAAATTACTTTACTTCAAAATATGTTGTTTGGATATTTTTTAAAAAAGTATTTGAAATTCTTGAAATTTTAATGAGGTATTTGTTGTAATGTAAATGAGAGAATTGCAAATCTCTGCCCGGATAGATGGAATTTATAAATTTCTCTTACTCCCTCCACATTTGGCCACCACCTCCGGCAGTTGCTGACCACCGCCGTCGGTCGAGCTCCGGCCACCGCCGCCGCGCGTGCTTTAGCCACTGCCATCGCCAGACCTCAAGCCACCGCCACCACCACCACCAGACCTTCGACCACCGTCAACCACCACCATTTGCCGCCATTTTTTAATGAATAATAACATAATTAATCATTTACTTATTCCTAAAATTAGCTAATTATGAAAATATTTTAAATTTTAATTATTTTTGTTTTGGTCCAAAAGCTTCAAATAAGAATTGAACCCTAGTTGAACCCTAGACCTCCAAGGAGAAAGAGTGGAGATCAACCACTAAACCATTGATGTCTGTTTGTAATAATTTGTTATTTAAAATTACTAATGTTTATTTATTTATCACATTTTATAGTAAAATTCAAAATTTAGAAATAAATATTGTGAAATGAAATTTTAAAATTAAAGAAACCTAAATTGTTTTATCCAAATAAAGAATTTGAAATATAAGAAATTTGAATTACTTTATCTAAACAAAGTAATTTGAAAATGAAAGTAATTCAATTGATACAATTCAATTATATTGTATTTTAAATATTTTGAAATTTTGAAATACTTCATCCGAACACACTTCATTCAATGTATCCCTTAAACTAACTTTTTTGTTTCATGTAAGAAATCAAGCTTCTGTAACTTTTTTCATTTAATAATAAAATTGGATAAATAATAATAAATATGATAAAGAGAGCAAAAATGTTATCTTTTTTCTATTTTAGTTTATTTTTGTCACGTGGAAGTTTTTTTGTCTATAAAGTAGTGTTTAAATTAACTTACTGTATGTTTATAACAGTTTATAATCAAAATAAATAATTTTTTTAGACAATTAAACCAAACATGCAATTAATCATGCTTGAGATTTTATTTAACAAGGTGCCCTAAAAATTTTAGAGTTGATAAAAATATAATGAAATAAATTAGAAGTATTAGAACTAATTAAATAAAATTTTAATGTCTAAAAATTTTGATTTTTGACTTAATTGAGTCTTCATAACAGTATAAATCGGTATCAAGTAAGTATCATCTTTGTTCCATTTTTAAAGTTGAAATTTCCCTCTCTCTCCCTGCCTTTACACCCCTTAAAATTTTTGTTTTATTTGTTTCTCTCTTTCCCTTTAATCTCATCCCTTGGATTTACTTCCTATTATTCAATCCTCACCCTTTACATGAAGCTTCCTTGGGAAGCCAAAGAAGATTTTTCCCTTCCTACCTCACATTCTACGTGGACCACCCCACCACCACTCAACACCAATTAATTTTTTTTACTTACCATTTATTACACTTTAAGCCTTTTCACCCAAATTCCTTCTCATTCTCGATAACTTTCATTTCCCCAACACAAAAACATCTCTCCTTTTACTCTTTCTTTCCTCCATAACAGCAGCTCCATTCTCCACCCTTCTTCTCCATTTTTCTTCTAATCATCAAGAAACAACTCCATCTCCTTGCTTACAAAACCATTTCGTGTAAAAGGTGAAGATAGTCCTCATCATTTTCCTTCTCTTCACTTTTTCCCTTTCCTCTAGATTCGGTTTTATGCTCTCTAAGAAGCTACTATTTTTTTTCTCTTTTCTTTGTTTATGGTCGTTTTTACACCCTAGGGGAAACAAGAAACAAGTTCTTTGTGGTGCTCTCCAACTTGGACGGAAATCAACTTGAAGGTGGGGAGGAAGATAGTCATCTATGTGGTTTGGAGTAGGATTAGTATTTAGGGGAGAACCCCACCCCCATTTTTGGTTCTTTTAATTTATTTTGCTTAGTTTTTATTTATTTTTTTGAGATTTTTACTTGAATATTTTTAGTGCTATTTTCGGATTTGTTATTGGGTTGGTTGAATAGATGATTAAAATTCATCCAATGTGTGTTTGTCATTGCTTTTTGTGATTCTCTTGGTTGTTGATACTTGGTACTTGAGGATTTTGACACCAATGGCATAATTATAGTCCTTAAACCCTTGATCTAATGCGTCTAAAGAATGAAAATAAAATTTGGTAATGTCAAAAAAAAAAAAATTGATCAAGGTGGAGGCTCCTAAGCCACTCCATAGGTTTGGCTATGGTACCAAGAGGAAGGAGCCAAAGCTCCAAAGATTTTGGAACGAAATTCTCTTAGGAAAGTCACTAGGATGCTAATTAATTCTTAGAAATAAGATTAGGAGCTAAACCAATAATTAGGAAAGCTTGAGAATTAGTATAGGAATTGGATAAATTAGACTCAAGACACTTAAGTTAGGTGATTTGAAACAAAAGAATTATTCCCTTCAGCCTTGGAACATTTGGCTATCAAAGCCCAAAAATTTGGACTCTTGAAGTATGAATAATAATAATAATAATAATAATAATAAACTTGTGACTTAGGCATAGAATAATATTTAGGATACAATGTTAGTAACTTGAATTAACTAGTTAAGAATTAGGAAAAAGTTAGGAGACTTAAACTAAAATTGGGAAAACCTAAGACATAGTAAAAATGTGAGTTAAGAATTAGGATCAGCAATAAATAGAAGCAAATTTCACCCTTAGCCCAATGAGCTTTAGGTCATTATGGTCCAAATTGGGATCTCATAGTGTAAGTTCAAAAGACAAAGGAATTATTTCACATGTAAATAAATAAATCACTAAGAAAACAACTTTAATTAATAAGTAAAGATTGGAAATGAAATGTCATAAAATAGTCAACTAAGGTTCACTTGTGTAAGGCCCAAATGACAAACAATGCAAAACTAATTGAAATTACAAGGGCTTTGTTAAGGGCACCCCCAAAATTTCTAGGGGCACCCCCCATGAACAGTGCATTTATCAAAATACTCCCTTAAATTTTTTTTTTGTCATTTGGCTCACTCGCAAATATGTTATTTGCGAGTAGGAAAAATGTTTGCACTCTCGCAAATATGATATTTGCGAATATCATATTTGCGAGTGAAGAAAAATTTCCTTCACTCGCAAATACCTTATTTGCGAGTATTGGATGATTTCGCAAATAAGATATTTGCGAGTGTGAAAAAATTTTCTTCACTCGCAAGTGAAAAAATTTTCTTCACTCGCAAATAAGGTATTTGCGAGTGGGTAATTTTTTTTTTTTTGGAATCTCTCAAATAAGTATAGCATTTTCGCAAATATCTTCTTCACTTGCAAATATGATATTTGCGAGTGAGTTATTTTTTGAGAATTGCTCACTCGCAAATATGATATTTGCGAGTGAAGAATAAAAAATGCCTCTTTGGTGGGGTATTTTGGTAAATACACTGTTTATGGGGGTGCCCTTAGCAAAGCCCAAATTACAAATGGAGAAATGGTTAAGTTATGCAATTGGACCCCCTTGGTAGGCTTAGTCCATTAAAACATGAAAGAAAGTAAACTTGATTGAATGTTCATGTAAATGAGGCATGAACCACATATGAGCTATTAATATACAACAATTAGATTATGAGTTCATTTCATGCCCATTGAAGCATCAAGCATTACATCATGTCATGTTTGTTAAACGGAAGTGAACTACACCCAAAGTGCGGGTGAGAATGAGATAGTGGAGGTCGAAAAAACCTTAGGGACGCATGTTACGCGTAACTCCACAAGGGGGCGGGTGGTAGCTCCCCCGTGCCGTGATGAATAACCGAACTCCCCGCATGGCGATCCCGACGAGCCACTAGATTATTCAGGATCAGTGTAGAGTGTTCCGATAAAGTCGTTTGGCGTGCCTTTATATTGAAAGCACTTGTGGGCTTGTGGATACGGAACATGTACTCCTGATCGCTCCTCTGATACTATTGTCACTCGATGGAGTTGAGTCGAGTTGGTTCAAAATTTAGCATGTGCACTATCATAGCATTTGCATAGTTTATTTATAATGATTGATGGATTTATCGGTTGTTAATATAACTTAACTAGAAATTGTAACTACATACAACGGTAATGATCTATAATTGGAAGGGTTTATTTTATTTATCTGACATGTCTTGCTAAATATTAGTTATACTCCATTATAGCTTTTACATTGATGACATACATCTTACCTCCTTTGTGTGTCCTTGTGGTTGGACTGATATTATTGATTTTTACAGATGTCTAGATCGGGGCGCAGACGATTCCTTGGGACTATAACCATGACGATGGAGGATATTAACGGGTTCACTCCGAACCCCGCTGCTGGGACTATGACATATCGTGGTTCTGTTATTTTTACCTTTGAGTTTTTGGGCTTACCTGCTTTCTCACTTCAAGGTCCTTGGCATATAGTTTATCCCATACCGGATTTTGTATGGCATCCTCCTACTCCAGTTCCTCGTGGTCCTTCATTTTCGGCTCTGTCTGGCTTATCGGTGAACATACCTCATCCTCACCTGAACTGGGAGGAGAACCACCCGGATTTATCCAGGTGGACTCAGATAGTGATAAGATGGAGAGTGACCCTGAAGAAGGATCTGAGTAAGAGGGGGTGTACAATCTTTTGGGGACCAGCTTTGGGCTAGATGTTTTTTTTTTTTTTTGTCTTTATTCGTGATGTATACATATATTTGTGGCTGATTTGTATATATCTGGTGATAGCCAAGTGGCTTTGATGTATTTTGAAATACTTGTTTTTGTGAGCCCCTTGATAACTTTCTAACTTGACTGAATTTGTTCTAAACTAGTTGTGAATATTACGCTATATCATATATGATAGTTGCATATGGATATTAAGCAGGTGTTGGATTTTGTTTAAGTATATGATGGGATAATATGTGACAGATTTGTTTTAGTGCTCAGAAGGCCTTATATGCGGATCATATTTAAATATGTATAATTAGGTCATATTGTTGTGATTGATTTATGCAACAGTTGATCTTAGGACATGTTATACGCTATATGAGACATTAAGGGGGGTGTCTCATCCAACATAATTTTGATAGATAACTGAGTTCTTTGAACATATTGTTAGGGGTTGAGTTATGTCATATTTATGGAAAATCCATTTTAATCATTTTTACGTCTCGAAAAAGGTTAGTTTTTGATTATGGATCGATTGAGGATACTCGTATAAAAAAACATCACGTTGAGATTTTAGCATCAGGTGATTTTGATTTCAAATTGGTTCGGCTGAAAAGTTTGAAATTTTAGCCCACTCTTTAAGGTTTTGACTTTCAGGCCCAAAGTGATGGATTTCTTCAAGACCATAAGTTGTGAAGGTAGTTGTTTTCAGACCCAAAAAGAGAGAGAAGATAGTTGTTTGTAATTTTTTGATTAATTAATTCCGATCTAAGACTGAGAGTGAGAGAGCAGATGGAGATGGTAAAGTAAAGCAACTTCTGAGCAAGTTTGCAATTGCTCCTCTGCGCATCGAAAGATTCAGCGGAAACCCTAGAAATAGAAATAGAATGCGAGATTGAAAGAAAGAAAGAAAGAATGGCGAAGCAGCATGCGCAGGCGTGGATGGCAATGCCGAAGAAGAGGTGGGCGCTAATGTTACTGGCGTTCTTCTCTCTCTCAACGGTGATGGTTGTGTTGATGAGAGCCAACAATTGTGATTCCTGTAATAGTAGTAATAATAATAATAATAAGCATTTTGGAGCACAAGAGAATCAGATTCGGTCCTCCGTCCAAGCCAGCCCTCTAGATTTCATGAAGTCTAAGGTAGTTCTCATGGTTTCTCACGAGCTCTCTCTTTCAGGCGGACCTTTACTCCTTATGGAGTTAGCGTTTCTGTTGAGGGGCGTTGGTTCTGATGTCGTATGGATCACCATTCAGAAACCTCCACAACGTGAACAAGTCATTTACAGCTTGGAGAGTAAGATGTTGGACAGAGGAGTCCAGGTCAGGTTCATTCTTTTCAATCTCTAACAAATGCCTATGGTTATGGCTAGAGAGCTTATATCCTTACGGCACCTTTGGAAGAGCCTAGAGATTCAATCCTGAGGCCGCGTCTGAGATTACGAGAATATCTTATCATAATATAATAAACTATGAAAATAGCTTATGATTTTATTTTAAGTTTATTTTAGCTTATTTCAATAATCTTGTGAAAATAAGCTCTTTTTAGCTTATTTCAAAATAACTTATTGAATGAATGCTTAATTAAGTTGTTTATCCAAATATGTCCTAAATCCCTGATATGATATATGATAGGTGGTGCCTGCGAGAGGTGAAAAGGCTATAGATGTCGCTCTTAAAGCTGATCTGGTCATTCTAAATACTGCTGTTGCTGGAAAGTGGTTGGATGCTGTTGTCAAGGATAAACTTTCCCATGTTCTTCCAAAGGTGTTGTGGTGGATTCATGAAATGCGAGGGCATTATTTCAAAGTGGAATATGTTAAGCACCTCCCTTTTGTTGCAGGTGCCATGATTGATTCACATACAACTGCTGAATACTGGAAAAATAGGACTAAGGAGCGTTTAGGGTATGCTCGCTCTTTCCAACATCATTTCTTGTGCTGCTACCTGTTCTTTATAACAACTGTAACTTCACCCATGTTTCTAACTGTATGCTTTCGTCTGACTTTGTTGTAGGATTAAAATGCCTGACACTTATGTTGTGCATCTTGGAAATAGCAAGGAGCTTATGGAAGTTGCAGAAGATACTGTAGCAAAGAGGGTTCTTCGTGAGCATGTTCGGGAGTCTCTGGGTGTGAGAAACGATGATCTACTTTTTGCCATCATAAATAGTATGATCTCCTCCGTCATGGTCACTATTTGTACTCATTTCATATTCTTTTGTAGTTCATTGTCATTGGACACCAATGTAATGCATGATCTGCTACGTAGGTTATTTTCCTTTGTTGAGATGAGGAACAGGAAGGTATTTTGTTTTAAAAAAAGAAAGTGATCTGAAATTTGTTATTTGCCTCACCAGAATTTTTTTCTACCATTTGTGATTTTCTTTTAGTGGAGCTTGTTCTTAAATAACATGTTCGACTATATATGTCAAATTTAGTTTTGCTCATTGCAGCATGGATAACCAATCTGGATTTAGATTGTTAATCATAATCATAAAACCATTTCCTCTGTGTGCATGTATGTTTAATGAGAGAAGGTGAGCATAGGGAAGGAGGAGGGGAGATAAAAGGAGATTGTCATGATTCCATGAATTACTACTTTTCCTTTTGTATGCCAATTTAATCCTTCTGTCTGTGTTGTGTTTAACCCTTCTATTCATTTTGACAATGCCTTTATTTTACCAGTCTATATTTTGATCTCCAGTGTGAAATTATTTTTGGATAAAAAGCTCCAATCTGATATAATTGCAGGTGTTTCACGCGGTAAAGGGCAGGATCTATTTCTTCACGCTTTTTATGAAAGTTTGCAACTCATTCAGGAGAAGAAACTGCAGTTGCCATCTTTGCATGCTGTAGTTGTAGGGAGTGATATGAATGCTCAGACAAAATTTGAAACAGAACTGCGCAAATTTGTCATAGATAAAAAGATTCAGGACCATGTTCACTTTATTAACAAAACCCTTGCAGTGGCTCCTTACCTGGCTTCTATTGATGTTCTTGTTCAGAATTCTCAGGTATCTTCTGATAATATGCCCTGCCAAGTTGATTATGAGACAAAAAATATAATACATTATATTGTTTTGCAAAATGAGAGTTGCTATATGACTGCAGTGGTGAAGTCTTAGAAATTCTAGTAGCAATTCTTAATTTTTATAAAATGAACCCTTAAAAAAATTATTTTGCACCCGCCGCCCGTGTGAGTGACCTCTCTTCTCATAGCAAGATTCTTACATGTAAATTGATTTGCTTTTGACTTGCATAACATATTAAGACAAAGTTCAGTAAGGGACCTGAAGATAGATAGCACTTCCGCATAAAGTCTGTTTAAAGTATCTATTTGGATTTTGTTCACAAATGTGCTTCTCTTCATTTCAGGCACGGGGAGAATGTTTTGGAAGGATAACCATTGAAGCAATGGCATTTCGCCTGCCTGTACTGGTATCTCCATCACTACTTAATACAAGTTGCCTTGTCATTTAAGTTTAAGTTGCCTTGCGTTTAATTGCCACTAATTGTGTCCAATTTGCTCATCATCATCATTTAAGCTAAGGTCCATTTTGATGTATGATACTGTGCTTTGTTTATTCATTTATCTTTAATCTTGTATTTTTTGTTATTTTGGTTTCATCTCAGATCCCCCCCTTCCCCACCCAAAAAAAAAAACAGTGAAGCAAGAGAAGTTACTATTTTTCTAGGCTTTTATGGCCTTGTTCTCGTACTGTATTGCCTTTTTGAATGGCAACAGCATTATTATGCAGGCTCGTCAGCTACATCCTTGTGAGAATTCCAATTCTTAATATATTTGTGGGCTCATCAGTCCAAAGTACAAGGCACTTAAATTTCGTTTGGTGTTTTTTTCTGGATAAAATTCTTCTGGTGATTTTTTTAAACACTGCAGCTTCATTGTTTCCCATCACACGTTAAGCTGTTCTTTTGGATATTGCTTTTTTAGTCTACCTTTATTAACTTCATTTTCCTTTCTGTTTACTCAGTCCTTTTTTTGAAGTTATGCTTCCATGACTATTAAAATCAGGGAAGAGAAATATCTTTTGGCTTTTGTAAGTCTGTTTGATGAAGACAGAAATATTTATTCATAGGAACCAAAATATACAGCCAATGCTTTGCTAACGTGAATGAGATACAGAATAGTACTGTTATAGTTGTTGGCAGTTACGACTTCTGTTCATTTGTTAGTTAGAAGTCTAATACTCTAATTGAGCTCTTTCTGACTATAATAAAGTCCTGGTAATTGCAACTAGAGTAGGAGACATTTTGTTTTACCTAGTTGTTTTACATTGATTATATTGATGTTTAATTATAACTGAGATGATGACCAATGTTTTATTTGAAATTTGTTGTCACATATATAGTAGGTTATTTGTTTCTTGCTGTGAAAGCATTGACCAATCTTTTGCCTTCTCACTGATTCAACATGGTTACTGCAGGTTGGGAATCTATGCAAAAAATTATATGCATGCCTAATTTTTTTTCTCTTGACATTTTTTTTGGGTTTAGGGCACAGCAGCTGGGGGCACCATGGAGATTGTGGTGAATGGGACAACTGGTTTGCTGCATCCTGTTGGAAAAGAAGGGGTGAAACCTCTTGCAAATAACATCGTGAAATTGGCAAGTCATGTTGAGAAGAGGCTGACTATGGGAAGGAAAGGGTACGAGAGAGTGAAGGATAGGTTTCTGGAGCACCATATGGCACATAGAATTGCATTGGTTCTGAAGGAAGTTTTACGGAAGGCCAGACACAATTAAATTAACCAGCTTAGTTACTTGACTGTCAAATTGTAAATTGATTTCACAGGAAAAAGAGAATGATTCGGTGAGAATGAATTGTATACCTCCCATGTTCATTGTGCCGTATGTTGTGGGAAATTGGTCGATGTATCCTGTAAAGGGTTGTGATATATATACGTTCCTCGCTTTGGACGCTTCTTGTCTTGCTGGAGAGTAGCATTGAAACGAATACTTAACTGAAAGTTGAGGTTTTATTTTGATAAAGTAATGATCAGATTAATTGCTCAGTTGAGTTATGAAATTTACCAAGGACTTTATTAACTATTGTAAGGCTGAATGGCAAGTTTATAGAAGTTAAGAATATATCTTTTATCATGAATTTTAAGATATTAGATCTATGAACCTTTTTATTTATATAACCTTAAATTCGATTAATTATTTTCAATGTGAGATTTTTTTACTCATATTGTCTAATCTCTGTATTGTTAGGAAGACTTTTGAGATAAAGGGTCTTGCAAATGGATCCACTCAACATTGTCGTCAGTGCTAACACTTGTCCTAATCACATGCATCCTAGAATATGTTAGGATTGAGCGAATCCAAAATGCCAAAGAGATCTCAATCCAACGGATTGAATGAACAACAACATTATTTACATATATAATCTTTAACTGGTGCATTTCTTTCAATACAAGAACTCTTCCCTACTAAGCACTATTAACATTGCCGACAATTTCACCCCTAGAAGTTATAATATAAATGCTGACGCTCTAGCCTCTTGTGCAAAGATTCAGTAATATGAATCGAGTGCCTCTTGAGTTCTTGGTCCCGATTCTCCTTTCTGATGCTCTGATTCAATAAATTCTCCGTTCACCTCAAAATAAAAAATGAAAAATAAAAAATGAAAAATGAGAATAATTAAAATAGATTTTAACTCAATTCTTTAGTTAAACTCGTATTATTACTTTATTAGACTTACGCTACTGCGACCAAATAACTTTTTACAAATATAGTTGTACGGTCATGTTCCATTTTTCTAGAAAAACTTTTGTGAATTGAATTTTTTTATGAAATTAAATTAAATTTGACGTGTCTTAGAAATTGATTTTTTTTTTTTATGTAGCTAAATATGTCTCAAATATTACCAAAAAAAATATGTCTCAAATTATGTTAAAAACATAAAAAATACTAGTAACGTATTTTTTAACAAATTTTCTATTATTTAGTGGATTTCATATGAAACCCACTAATTAAAAAGTGGACTCATCACTCATGATTTAGTGGATTCACATGAAATCCATCCAATAATACAATGTGTTTAAGAGAATGCATTAAAGAGTGTCTTGCTAATATTTTTTTAAAAGCATATAATCACAATAATATAAAGTAAGAGTTATTTATTTCTAATAAAAAAATGTATGTATTATTTTCATTAGTTATGGTTAAGAATTTAATTTTAATATACTATTAAATTAAAATTTTATACACTATCAGTTATTTATTATTTATATATTATATATTATATAATAAAAATTATATGTTGATTATTAGATGTGAGGAGGAAATAAGGCAACTTTCTCCGTACAACGGAAGAAGAAAGCAGCTCATTTTTTTTTAGTTCAATTTAACTTGGGGAGATGACACTCTTGTCTTGTGGTTCAAGGTGAAATATTTAGGGGTAGTTGGGGGCATTACGGTAAATTGCGGCACATAATAACGGCTTAAGCTTCCAAAGTTTCATCATAGCTGCTAAGTAAGGCTGCTCCATTCTGTTGTTCTAGTTTCTGCATCCTCGCTCGCGTCTCCCCTTCTATTTTCCCATTTTGGAGCGCCACAACACAACGATGACGGACTCAGAAGATGCTGTACGACGTCGTAATGCGGTCGCGGAGTATCGAAAAAAACTCCTCCAGCACAAGGAATTGGAATCCAGAGTCCGATCCGGTTTGTCTCTTCATTTCACCTTCCGCTTAAGTTTCTTGAGCAACATCATCGATTTTCTGTCAATTGCAATAACGTCTAGAATTTGGTCTTCTTTTAATTTTCACTTTTTCTGGAAACCCACGCTTTAGGGTTTGTGTTATTCGGCTTTTCTAACCCTTGATTCGCATGACATCGGACAATCCTGTTACCTTGTTTGATTTCTTGGATTGATTGTGTATTTTGTATTTATTTTTTGAGAAAAATCTCTGTGGTTTCAGAGCCTAACCTAGGAGAAATGCGGTTTTGATGATTTTACATCTACTTCTGGAAATTAGGGTTAGGTGATTAATTGGATCTATTATCATGTCAAAATCACCTTGAAGCCTCACTCGGATTCTTTTGTGGAAATAAGTAAATTCCTAGTTGAGCAAATAAATCTTGATTCAGTTCTTAGTTAGTGAGGACAGAGGCACACCATCTGAGTTAGTCTGCTGGTGTCTAAGCCACAATCTCCTTTTAGCATGCCCTATGCTGCTCACCATTCAAAAGTGGAGATGCCTTAATCAGCTCCTTTAGCTTATGATTTTATGATAGCCATAAGTTTCATTAGATTTCTTCTTTATTTCGGTCCCTTTTTTTCCAATCCAACTATGGAGAATGGACTTGAATCTTTATGGACGAGAATGTTGACTTTGGAATAAAACTGAAATTGCAGTCAGGGAGAATTTGCGTGCTTCAAAGAAAGAGTTCAATAAAACAGAAGATGATTTGAAGTCTCTTCAAAGTGTTGGGCAGATCATCGGCGAAGTTCTCAGGCCTCTTGACAATGAACGCTGTAATGGTTCTTTCCTTTTCATTTCATATTTGAATGATATCTGTTGTTTGACTTCAGTATTCTTATCATCATTATATCTATATTTAGGTTGTCTCTTTTGGACGCTTGGATTACCAGATATTGTATTATAATGTGTTGAGATTGAGATTATTTGCACTAACTTTTTTTCCTCACTTTATTCCTGAGCAACTTCTGTTTCTTATGAATATAAAACATGTGTGACTTGCTGATTTTTTACCTTTTTTTTTTTTTTTATAATTCAATTATCTGAGCTAGCTAGATAATAAATTTTCTTTCTCTGTTTTCTTGATTGATATGAACTTAAGAGTAAGTCAATAGTTATAGAATTTTCTTTTGTTATCTCAGTGATTGTTAAAGCAAGCAGCGGTCCCAGGTATGTGGTTGGCTGCCGCAGTAAAGTGGATAAGGAAAAACTGACTTCCGGGACAAGAGTAGTTCTTGATATGACAACACTCACCATCATGCGCGCTCTTCCACGTGAAGTAAGTTATCACAGTTTTTCCTTTTCATATTTTTATGAGATGAATGTGTTTGTCTCTTGTTGCGCTATCTAATTATATTATTGCAGAAAATATCAGCTATTTATTCATGCGTGCTTGGTCACTATTGTTTATCATGCCAGGTTGATCCTGTAGTTTACAACATGCTGCATGAAGATCCCGGTAATGTCAGTTACTCTGCTGTTGGTGGTTTATCTGATCAGATAAGGGAATTGCGGGAATCAATTGAATTACCTCTAATGAATCCTGAGCTCTTTATTCGAGTTGGAATTAAACCTCCTAAGGTAATCACCTTTCACTGCACTATCTAGTTGCTGACCTCCATTCATATAAATCTGTATTTTTAGCACCATTGTCATCTAAAGATCTACATTTTTTGTGCTAGTGTTTTAAGGAGGCATGCTTTTGAATTTTGCATATGATCAACATTTTCTTAACTCTCATCTTTCAGGGTGTTCTCCTTTATGGGCCTCCTGGTACTGGTAAAACATTGTTAGCTAGGGCAATTGCCAGCAATATAGATGCTAACTTCTTGAAGGTCAGGTTATGTTTCTTTTTTTGATTGTGTGTTTTGAAGTTTCCTTCAATGTAAAATATAGTTTACCTTCCATCATTCTGGCATAGGTTGTTTCAAGTGCCATAATTGATAAGTACATTGGAGAAAGTGCCAGGTTGATACGAGAAATGTTTGGGTATGCACGTGATCACCAGGTGAGGTTCTTGTGTTAAGTTTTCTTCCTTTAGGTGTATGTATCCAGATTGAAAGTAGTTCTAAATCTCCACTTTGTTTGTTTAGCCCTGCATCATTTTTATGGATGAGATCGATGCCATTGGTGGTCGTCGTTTCAGTGAGGGAACAAGTGCAGATCGTGAGATTCAGAGAACGCTAATGGAGCTGCTTAATCAACTCGATGGGTTTGATCAACTTGGAAAGGTTTATTTTACTTCAAAATCCCATTTAACTGATTTAAATACAGCCAATTAACACTTGACTTTTCAAAACACTTGACCCCTTGTAGCAAATTTCAACGATAAGGAACTTTATTCTATTTGATTTTTTTGTTGAGGTAGTTGGTGAAATGCAAGTATCTTACACTTTTAGATGGTATATTATTTTTCCTTATTGTTGAGGTTTGTAATTTTGCCAATGTCTTGAACTTTCAAAGATGCAATTGCAAAGTTACTTGCTTCGTATTACAAGGATAATGAACTCTATTCTACTTTTTGTGTGGGGAGGGGGTAGTGAGCACAGTGGTGGTAAACCTGTATGTTAAATACAATTCATATATCTTATATTTGCGGATGGTGACTTTGACATATTTTCACATTTTGAATTTTTTCTAATGACGTAAACTTCCGAAGACGCAATTGCAAAGTGTGTCATGAATGGTAATGTTTACAATAAATTGTGCACTGGCTATCAGTAATAATGAAATTGCAAAGTTGAAAATCAACTTTGTATATGCATTTTAAGGGGTGGAATGTTTTAGTCTAGACTTCTTTCATTTATGTTATATAATTCGAAGGAAATAACTACAAATGCATCTTGCCTTTCTCCTTAACGTATTGTGGATATGATGATTGATTTTCTCTGCAAATGACTGTTCAAGAAAACTCTAATGGTGGATTGATAATGACATTGCTGTCTTCATTTCTGTTTAGGTAAAAATGATAATGGCAACAAACCGACCTGATGTACTTGACCCTGCTCTCTTGCGTCCTGGGAGATTGGATAGAAAAATAGAAATTCCATTGCCAAATGAACAATCAAGGATGGAAATTCTTAAGATTCATGCTGCTGGAATCGCTAAGCATGGCGAAATAGACTATGAAGCTGTTGTGAAGCTTGCAGAGGTGAGCCCAGTGGCTTGGGTTAGCTTTTTACCAACAATTGATGTATGTCTGATGGATTGTTTGTTTCAAATTGCACAGGGATTCAATGGAGCTGATCTTCGAAATGTCTGCACGGAAGCTGGAATGTCAGCAATTCGTGCAGAGCGTGATTATGTGATCCACGAAGATTTTATGAAGGTGAGCTCTTTACTAATAAAGTAATTTTTCCTGTGTAAAGATCATTACAAAGTTTCTACCTCCTTGTCATTTATAGGATAATAATTTTGATTTCTTAATTTTGGTTCCAGGCTGTTAGAAAACTGAATGAGGCAAAGAAACTTGAATCCAGTGCTCATTACAATGCTGATTTTGGTAAAGACTAGAATCTATTGCAGATTTCTTTCAACAGCCATGGATATTCTAGGCAGTGCATCTTTTGAGCCAAAAATACCTCATGCAATTTGGTCAACTCGTAGGGCTAAGCATGATGATCCCTTTGGGCTATGTCTTGTATTATCTTAATTTTGAAGTTGGATGCGAACTTATCTACGGAAGAGGAATGTTCAATTGAATTGTTTGCCCAAACTCAATTGTATTATCGCTTTTCTGTTTTTCATTTTTCGTTTTTGAATTGTAGACGTATGGCTCGTATTTATACTAAGAGTTTTGGCATGTGCATTTCAATTTGCCTTTTATTTTAAAAAAATTAAAATTTTAAAATAATATACAGGTTTAAATATGTTTTTGATCCATTAAAATATCATTATTTTTGTTTGATTTTTTTCTTTTTAAAGTTTTTAGATTTAATCCTTCGAAAACAAATTTCTTTTTCAAAATATGGCTTTTTGTTAGTGTGTCGTTTGATTCGGCCATCAATTGCCAACAAGGTGGCTTAGATGGACTCCTACGTGTCATTCTAAGTTCCAAGTTGCCAAAAAACAAAACAAAAAAAACCCTCTTCTTTTCTTCCCACTTCCCAAACTAGACATGATCTTTTGCTCTACCAATTCATTCATTCCTCTGCTTCAAAGGCTGCAACTCTCTCATCATCTAAACAGAAACAATGATCAATGAAATTGCAATACTAACGATATCTACATTTGGCGTTACCTAACATTGCAAAATTATTATAATTGCCTCTTTAAGTATGCACTTACATTTTTATTCACCCCTCGCTTACGCACACTCTCACCCAACATAGTAGCAGCAAGTCAGCAACCATTGCACCCCAAACCCAAAACTGATCCCTTTTTCTCCCCGACTTACTAAATGGTCCTCTACCAACCCTTCACCCGAATCCCCAACTGAGGTATTGCAAGTATATTAACAGTGAATTGTATTTCTTGACTGAAAAGAGAATACAAGAGTAGTTTATATAGGTGACAAACTAACTGCTACTTGGTTAACAGAATAACCAACTTTCTAACTAACTTAACCAAAAGGCATAATAAGTCATAATTACAATTAAGCTAAGTATCATCTAACATGAGGAGGAACCAAAAGGTCATTAAATCTAACACTGATGACCCATTTGACGATCATACGGAAACTTGGCACTTCAAAAAGGAACAGAGGCAGAACATTGTTGAGAGAATCATTTTTCGGTCGCGTAACTTCAGGTTGGGTTTCAATGAGGAGAAAAAATAGGAAGGAGAAGAAGTTCGAGGCGATGCATTGTCGGTGAGCAGAGAGGAGAGGCTTTGTGGTGAAGTGAGATAGTTTTACAATGGGAGAGACGGGGGGCGCCAAGGGAGGAAAGAAGGGGTTGAAGAAGAGGAGGGTAAAGTCGTCGACTTCTGCGGTTTTCCGTAATGTTTGGTACGTGGGAAATAAAAATTCCAGGAGCGGTACAAGAGATAAAAACAACCATTCTCAACCATAAAAGATGGTTCAAGAGTGGGAAAGAAATATGTTGGAGGGACTGAAATGTTTTGAGATGTTAAATTAATCAATTACCCTCGATTTATTCTTCTTACCTTCATAGTAAGTATTATCAGAACCGCGCTTCTCATTCTGTTGACCACCCCCTCCACGCCATGCCCATGTCTACGCCTTCTTTTATTTTGGAAGTTCCTTTTATATGGATATTTTTGGAAAATTTAATTACATACCTGAGAATATTTCACATGAAAGTTCAGATGATAATGAAATTTGTTGAGAATGCAGCAAATTACTCCCAGGAAAATGAAGTGACAACTAAATATATTTTGCTAACTTTTTTACATGTTTCATTCTTATGAATCGTAGTTTACTTCAAAATAAAATATTCCATGAACCAAATATTACCTTAACTAATAAATAATTACTTGATTGTCAGTTTATTTATTTAAAGACAACAAAGTACAATAAGTCAAAAAAAATAACTACATGTTAATTATAACTTTATGCTTTTTAAATTTGGGGCATATATCAAGATGGTATTTAGATCGGGTCTGGACTTGTGAGTCTGGTTGACGTGTGAGTCGACAGAAAAAGTGGGAGGAAAATAAAGGGTAAAATGAATGTGTCATATTACTCCGTTAATAAACATCATGTTGTCAATGTACAGAGAGCGAAAACCTATAAATTATCATAACCTCGGTGGTGCATTGGGCGTTGCTATAGAGTAGACTCACACAGCAACAACTTCCCATGTATGATTTTTAAAGTTTAAACCATATTTGCCAATTCTAGAAATCTGTAGCAAGTAGCCAGCAGCTGCAGCAACCGGAATCTGTCATTAAAACACAAGTTGATGCTTGTTTTCCTTCTTTTTTTAATAAATAAAAGTGAAGCATTTATATACAGGTGTATTTGTTTCATTTGCCTCCTTGAGTTCGTCGGTGAGTAGGCTCTGAGTTTGACAAAGGACGTTACATTCATACAATGAACCACGTCAAGATGGTTGGAATTTCTGCTGACAAGTCAAACTAAATTGAAAATAAATCTATAAGTTATAAGTAAAGCTAGACTACATAGAAAATATTAAATTCTCTATAATTAGAGAGCTGCTGCCTCTAACAGCAATGGCTAAGGGAACTCAATCTTTACGATATCTTGTCCAAAAGCCCTTCTTCCTGGCAGAATCGTTCTCCGACAGGGATCGACTCCACTTGGATCCCAGTGAAAAATGCCGCCTCAAGAAAGGATTTCCAAATGAACTCCTTGAACTAGAGCTAGGCTCCATCTTTGAGACTTTCCCATTCCATTTAATATCTTTTTGGCGATCAAAAACATCTAACCCACCGTCAAGGTAGCTATCAACCACACGGTTTCTGGATATCTTGCGGTTCTTGGCCTTTATCGCACCTTTTTTGGACAACTTAGACAAGTGCTTCTCTCCAAACATACAAATTGGACAAGCTGGATCATAACTATCGGGCTCTGGTGTCATAGTCTCCAAGCATTCTGCATGATATACATGACCACAGACCAGTACAGCAACAACTGAGAGGTCACTGCTGCCAATAAATTTCTGGTTGCTCCATGAAGATCTCTCAGACAAGAGCTTGGAGCAAGCCCCACAAGAATGTAAATCCGTAGAGGGTGAATATGAGAACCTGCTACTGCTTCCACTAATCTTGTGGCGACCTGAACCTAAATACTCGCTATCAAAAGACCACCGTTCCTTTTGAGATGAGGCCACCAGCTCAGAAAAGGTGTGCATAGACCAGCCATCAGATGACCCACATTGGGATACAGTTGCCATGTCATTGCTGCAAGTGGAGAGTACAAATGATGGCCTTCCCTCAGCAATTGAGTTGTCAGGTGATTTGAGACCCAGGATTCGACTATCAGAAATTTGTCTCGACAGTGGGTGTCCTGGAGATCGATGAGCCCATCTTGATGGCGCTGAATTAGGAAAATTGTGATAATTATGATTGCACAACAGAACAGTTGTAGGTGTTGAGAAAACTGAAGGTATTGAAAATGAACGATTTGGTATTGAAGATTCTGCAATTTCTGGATATTCTTCTTGGTACTTCACCTAAAGAGAAGTATAGATTAAGAGTGAGGTCGGTGCTACAGTAAAAGGCTTATAATTCAGATTATGAGCGATTATTCTGTATCAAATCTAGTAGTTCAAAACTCACCATTGTAGAATAATTGCTTGACATGGACAGATCTGCAACAAGCACATAGAGGAAGAATAAAGAAAAATCAATGCCCTAACAAAAAAACCAAAAACCAAGTTACCACATTACATAAAAGAGAGCAAAATGAAATGTATGTCAGGAAACAACATATGCAACTATTCAATACAATAAACCAAATTAGAAAACCTTATGCTAGATAGAAAACAGCAGAAGAAAAGGCAAAGAACAAGGGAGTACATGACATAAAGAATACTGGTCTGAAAGATAAAAATCCCTTGCATAAAAGATAAAATTTTAGAAAAATCTAGACATGACAGATAAGATTGTAAAAGCAGGTTTTTCATTTTTCAAAAGAAAACTAATCTAGAAAGGGCAATGCTTGTTTAAGGAGCTTTTAAGCCCTCTGCTGGACTGCTGGTCAGCGGCCCACCATTAAAAATGAATAAGGAGAGGCCTATTGACGATCACGCCTCTCTTAGACTAATCCTTACATCACCCCCTTGTTGTGACCAGTCTAAAAGGCCAGATAATCTCTGAACACTACTGTGTATCCATATTATTTTTTAGTAAGAATAGTTAAAGGTGCTGCAGGACAAAAGCCCAAAGTTAGACTCAACTGGAAAGCTCAACGCAAAATTTTCCACACAAGGTAAGATCCCTTTTTTGGAAGGACAAAAGTGAAGGTTGAGGAAGTGAGCTCAGTAATTTAAAAAATACTTATCAAAAGAATAAATCCAGCAATAGAATCTACTTTCAAATAGAGTACTTTAAAAACATTACTGTCATATGCTAATGCTCCAGTACATTCCATAAAATAGTTATCAATCTCGGATAGCGGCGCGTAGCGGCCAACCCCCGAATCTACTATAGCCGGACAGCAGGAGCGGGATGGCCACTATTGCAATGTATATGCACACAAGCTAAACAATTAAATATACACACATGTAAATGCTAAAACATAAAAAAAATACCCAAAATTGCAAACATAAACTCATGATTAATAATCATAAGTTATAATCTTCATGTCAATAACAATAAAAGTAAAAAAACTATCAAATATGAAGGAGGTAGAGGTGAAAATTATTTAACTTAGGTCCTTAAAACTGACAATACCCCCAAATATGACCATTAGATGCCCTCTGAGGAGGGGTAAAAATGGGTTCTTAACACACTTTGTTGGAGCGGCTGCTATTGCCGCTATTAGAAAACGCTACACTATTCGAGCACCGTAGCAGCCAAGGGCTGCTCCGCTACGACGCTATAGCGCGCTATTAACTACATATATAAAAGAACAATAGAGTTAACATTTACCTGAAGATGGAGTCATCTGATTTGCTACCAATCGCTCATGAACAGGGGACTTCCGAGAAATAGGTGTTACAGAACTCTCCAGGGTGCTTCCCCCATCAGATAAATTGCCTCTTTCAGAACTTAAGGACCTTTTTAACTCCCAGCTGGCATTTCTGCTGACTCTGTGAGACGTGTGAAAGGAAGGATCCTCAATTTCATGGGCAACACGGCCCCAAGTATCCCATTGGAAGCTCCATGATGGCGAACATGCAAGATTTCTATGTAAACTTTCACCTCCAGTTCTTTTGGGAAGAGTATGATCTTTTGCAGCAACACAACAAGCTGACCCCATGATGAAGAAAACACATCCAAATAGTATAAGAAGAAAATTACAGTAGGAAATTCAAAAGCCACCTCAATTTTCCATCGACAAGGTATATTCTACTTGTTCCTGAAGAATAAACAAAGCTTTAAATAAAGAAGGCACATTCTAATCATCTCATTTCTATTACACATGTGACACTCCCATTAGTTAGAAAGTAAATAACAGAAATGCACTCTCCCTCCGGAGCCAACACTGAGAAATATTCGCTTATGTCTTGTCCAAAATCCATAAAACTCTCAAAAATTAAAATAAAATAAAAGTTTTAATAATAAAACCATCCAATCATAGTTTTTATTAATAAAATAAAAAAGGTTGCAATGTTCTCTCCCATGACCCGAATCCCGCGTCGGTGTATTTTTATTTTTGGCAATGCAAAAAATGTGGCAGTATTTTTGGCATTGGATTAAAATAAGAAAAACTAGGGTTTTGAAGTATTCCGAAGACCAGTTCCTAGAAAGAAATGAATGATTAACAGATAAATACTAAAAATAGAGATGAATGAATGAATGTTACTACCTGTTCAGGGGCGAATCGTGTTCCTAAGTTGTCATTTTCGCCTTCGTCTTCGTCTTGTCCGCGGTCATGCGCGGTGTACGGTGCTTTATGCGACGCCGTATCTGCCACCTTTATCACGGAGTTAAAGTCAGAGACTATGTATGTATGGGAGGGAATGCTCACTATCACTTTCCTTCTTTTTCTTCCCTCTTTTATTTCCACGCGCGTTATTCTCTGCCCCCTTTTACGTTTCTTGAATTGATTTATTTGAAAAATTAAATTTTATATTTCAAATTATGTTATGTTATGTTATGAAATTTTATATTTATGTGAAAATTCATTTTTATTTTATAAATAAATGATAGCTGCTTGAGTTTAATTATTCTTATTTATTTTATTTCAAACAGAGGTGTAATCTATCCTATTATACAAAGGAAACACTTTATGATTTCCCACTCCCATAAATAAAAATATATATAATTTAACTAATTAATAAACACCACTGTTTTGGATGAAATTAATTTTGATATAATTATGTTTGAAGTAAAATGATTTATGTTTGAATGTTTTTATTTTGGAAGTAAATTTCATATAAAACTTAGTGTAATTTTTCAATCCAAAAGCAGAAATTACTCCAAAATGCTTATGATAAAATTGATTTTAGATGCAAAATTGTTTATCCAAACGTGTAACCAAATATCCTTTTTTTTTTAATTATAATTACATTTGACACGTGCCAAAATATTTTTAGTGTCTTTGATAAGTGGAACCAAACAAATAATAAGTGTTATCCTATATATTATGTTCAAATAATAACATTGATAAGAAAGAAGACAAAAAAAAACATCACATGAAGGGTTTGAGAAACAAATATCTTTAAGGAGTACTATTTTTACATTAAGAAAACACACCACACCATATATTAAAAACACATATAAGCAGAAAAATTACACAATGTCCGCAGAAGCCGTAATGAGTTGATTAAGACAGAGCATGTTCCTGGGATTCATGAAATTCTCTGCACTTGTTAGATAGCAATCTCTTTCATAGGTCCCATCGGTTGTGTTGACGAGGTTGCTGATAACATTTAGTGATTCAAGCCTTTGGTTAAGCTCAACCAACTGGGCCCGTAAGATGGAATTCTCTGACTCAACATTCAGATAGTGTTGTGTGGTGACGTTAATGTTTGTGAGGATTTCACTGTTGTCCTTTGTGAGCTGAGACTCCTGCCTCATCAGATCATCTAAGTGATTCTGCTTTCGCATCCTTGACCTTCTTGCCGATTCTCGATTGGATTGCTTTCTCTTATTTTGTCTTTTATCCATAAGAAGCTGCGCATCCTCTTCAGAACCAGCGATCTGAATTTTGGAGGATGTGGAGGAGTTTCCACTTGAAGAGGCCATCAAATATTTACACCAACACACAAGAGATTTGTCTTTTGGGAAATGAAATTATTTAACTTCCAAAACAAAGATAAAAATAGCTTGTTAATAATAATCAAGACTCAGGACGCCAGAAACACTAAAACATGCATGCACCTAATTTAGGTAATTGTTACTACGTTATCATACAAATCATATATAATATATAATATGAAATTTCAAATTAAAGAAAAAACATAGAACCAGTAGAGGAACACAACAGAGAAAGATTGAACTAAGTGGGTCCTGCGCCTGAGGGAGGAATCTATCATAAACCCGGAACGAAGGATTTCACTAAGAACTGGAGGCATGAATGTCAAACATTAACATGCAGAGAAGGAAAGGGCAATAGTAATATCAATATGTAAAGACATTCGGAGGTTTCAAGAGAAGAAATCAATATGCAATAGCTGGATCGGATCGGAGTTTGCAAACACAGAAAAACAAGAAAAGGCTAAGGTTCAAGAGGAGGGTAGTAGAGGAATTCAATAGGTACAACAAGGTGGGTGGAAGGAAACAGAAGAGAAGGGGAAGTGGTATAGGTAAGTGAAGGGCCAATTTATAGAACAGGGTGATGGGGACAGTGAAAGAATATATATATATATATATATATATATATATATATATATATATATATATATGTTGGATACCAGACAACGGAAAAGTAGAAGAAAATAGGAACAGAAAATGGGGGAAAAAGCAAATGGCATCCGAAGGTAGCTGGATCAGGATCTCCTGTCCCATTTTAGTGTATCATATCATATCTCAATCAATAATATTTTATCATGTAAGTTAAAATTTTATTTAATAGTGAAAAATAGAATACATGACAAGATATTATTGATTGGAACATGATGTGCTACATCAAAATCGGATAGGAGATCTTCATCTAGGTAACAGATTTGTCACCAGACTTTTTTTGTGATGGGACTTTTCTATATTCACATCATTCTGCTCAATATGTGTGTGACTAATTTCTTAGGATCCGTTTCGTGGTCAGGATAAGGAATACATGATTATCCTATCCTACTTTAATCTGTAGTTTGGTGAATCAGCAGGATATGATAAGCTTATCCTGTTAACTTATCATATCCTATTACTTAGTTATAATTCTATTCTGAAGGAGGAGCTAGGTTAGAACCAATAGGATAGGATATCCCTTACCCTTAATATTGTTATTATTTAATTATGGTTTCAAACTTATTTAGTCAATCTTCTTATTAATTAAAATATGTGGTTTAATTAGCAATTTTTATAAAAAGTGAAAAAATATCACAAGTTAATTTTTTATTTAATTTTTTATAATATAAAACATGGACTAATGTATAATTAAAAGCCAAAAATATATATTATCAAATATTTTTTAATTTAAATGTATAGAAAAACCACATAATATTAAAATTTATTTTTGAAAAAAAATATAATTTTGGTATAAGAGTAATTTTATCATTTGTGGATATTTTATATTATATTCTATCATTATCTGATGCGCATCAAACATCGGACATGATAACAGCTTATCATGCTCATATCATATCCTATCCTATATATCCTTATACAGCTCTCATATCCTATCCGTCCTTATCCTATCTTGACCATCAAACAAGTCCTTAGTGTATGACACATGTTGAAGCAAAGATTTGCCTTTACTTTTGTTTTTTCATACACAAGGTGTGAACATATGATTAAGGAACTTAAACCCATTCTATTTACACCACATTGATGTGATTTTCCTTTTGGTAAAAGGAAAATAAAAGAAAAAGGCAGCAAAAAAAAAGCTAAGGCAAGATTAGGGGAGTTCCCACCTATTTCACTTTAAGTGGAGGATCCTTATAGTTTTTTTGGTTTTGGTGAAAATGGATTGAAACAAAAATGAAAGGAGAACAAATAGAATAATTTTGTAGTTTAAAAAATAAAGTGACGTGAAATATCAAATTTACCGTTCATTTATCATCCGTCCCCTAATCTAATACGGACATAATTGATTATCATAAAAATGCATCTTTTTTCTTTTCATTTTCTTTCATATTTCTTCATTTTATTCTTTTTCTCACCAATTTATTCCTACCAATATTCTTTTATTTTTATTTTTATTTTCTTTCATAAACCAAATAAAACATCAATGACTCAATACCGTAAAGCCATAAACTCTTAATTTCACCATAAAATCAGCATCACTATTAACTTTACGATATGTCATTAGAGCATCTTCAATTATGCAAGTCATTTGAGTTGTTTAATTTCTTTTCTTTATGGACACTATCATGACATGTCACCATTTTTTACTTTTCACTTTTACAGTGAAAATAATCTCAACAGAAAAACTTAGTAGATTGAAGGGAGAATCAATTTTGCCTAATACTAATCAAACACTTCTATTTTTACTGAAATCACATTTTATAGAGAGCAAACACAATTCCGAATATCTCTATCGTGAAACTAATACACATCGAAGAGTCAATAATTTTTTTTGAAACAATAGGAACAAAACGAACTCATTTAAATTCAATTGTATGGCGATTTTCAATCACATAATAGATCCCTTCGAGTCCAATAATTGTTGTGATCTCTTTATGTTTCATCGTGCCTACAAGCTCTTCGATTAAAACATTTGATAAAAAAAGAAAAATATTATGAAAAGGATATTTGGCGGTCGGTCGACTGAGTGAGACGAAGTCTATTTCCACTTTCCAGTTTCCACAAAAGGGGTCCCAATTACCTAAGTTTAATTTAGTTTGTTTAGTTGAAATTATTTTCCATGGAAAAGCGAGAAAAATCAGTTACAATGTATCTTTTTCAAAAATGATGTGAGATGAACTTTTGATCAACGTAAATTTGAAACGTGATTCTATGATGAAGAATTTAAAATAAACAAAATTTGGGACTAAACCAAATAAAGTTATAGGATAAGCTACGTATTTCATAAAATTCAAGGCTATTTTTTGAAGTGAGGACATCTCCGATGGGCAACATTTAAGTAACCCACTTTAAATTGTTTATCTTTTATTAAGAGGGTTCTATCATGTCACAAAACATTTAAGTAACTCACCCAATTTTGTTCCAATAGGCAATACTTAAGCAACCACTTTGGGTTACTTATCTTTTATTAAGAGAGTCTCATTATGTCACATAATATTTAAGCAACTCATCCATAATTTGAGCAAAAACTGTTTTTTTTATTCATAAACAACTCATTCTTAAAGTTCCTTATATAAGAAACGATACATTATTTTAAGCAGTCCACACCGCTAGCTAGATCAACTGTAATAACGAAAAAATTAAGCATTGATTTCTTATTTATCACATAGATTTAAAAACTCAGCATGCAACTCCCATTAGAGTTCTAAGCTATATATTTCATAAAATCTTATTAATTACCTTAAAAAATATACCAATTAAAAGTTATAGCATTTGAATCAATAAACAAGACGAATAAACTCACTTTTTCTCCTTTGAATCCAAGCATTAATATTTGCCTTTTAATTTTGCTAACTTGCCTTATAAGTCTTTAAGAGAATCAGAGTACTGATTAAGAAATTAAAAAATGAAAGTTTATATAGAAAATTGATGTATTTATTACATTTTTTATAAGCAAAATATATTATTATGGAGTACAAAGAGTACTCCAATCCCTTACATAAAAAAACTTATGAAAGAATCATCCCCTATTACACAACAAGCACCACACTGGATTTGAACACCAATCAGAATAAACTAAATGAGAGCAACTAGCCCCACGATGTATTTATTACATTAAAAGTATTTAACTTAACTATTGAATAAAAAGTTTCTTTTTATTGATTTATTGATCATTTTCTTGGGACACTAGTTAACCGGAACTTTTTAATTACTATGTATACAGTAAAAATTAATAATACAATGACTGAGTCATTTATAGACTGACAGGAGTTACGATCTTTAATTAGCATTCAAATTTTAAGCAATTCACAATTAACATGGATGGATAACAGAGCACTTCCTTTTCGCCTGTCACAGAAGCAAAAAATAAAAGCCTACACGGATGGAGGTATTCCATTCACCTTAAAATTCCATAAAAGTTTGAAACAAGGGTGGCATTGTCTTTAATGACCTAATTAACAAATCAACATGGTTATGATTCAAAGATCAATTCCGGTTGGCTTGCTTTCTTTACCAAGTGCACTTGCCGTTATTTCTTACTGGCATTGCAAAAGAAATGTAGTTTACTGCATCATGCTGATGCAACTAGATAAAGAGGAAAAAAAAAACTGTTTTCTTGTGTATACACTAAAAAAGAAAAAGTGAGAGTAGAACTCACTACACGTGCTAGGAATCCGGCCCATGGAGACTGTTATGGTCACTTCATCTTTCATCTTGTTGTTAAATTCACCTACTCGGTGTCTAGGGATGACAATAGGTAAAGTCTGGATAGGATACTATAGTATTCGTCTTCATATCCGTGTTTGAAAAAAATGCCCGTATCCGAATCCGTATCCACGTGGATAGTAACTTAAGTACCCTTACCCGTATCCTCTGGATACCTAAGTACCCATACACACACTCATTACCCGCAATTTAACTAAGAAAAAAAAATAACAAAAAGAACATCGGTGGCTACTGTTAGTGCTTAGGTCAGTAGGTGATTAAGTCTGAAAGAGAAAAATAATTAAGAAACCATAGGTTACATTAGTTTTATTTTTAAAATTTAATATATAATTATAATTATATGTATTAATATAAATAAATAAATATATAAATATGTATATTTATATATGCGGGGGCGGGGTGGGTACTAGAGTACCCATACCCGCATCCATACCCTCTCTTGTTTTCGAGTAATTACCCAGACCTGTACCCATACCCACAAAGCGGGTATTTACCCTACCCATCATGGGTATTTTTTGCGGGTATCCAGCGGGTAGGGTCCAAATTGCCATCCCTAGTTGTGCCTAGACTCTATTTCATTATCAGTTCCCTTTGTTTTCATTCATCTATAAGGCAAATTAGTCATGTGATGTGATTTATGAAAATAGTGGGGTTAAATGTCTCTAGAAATAGGTGTTATATGATTGGCTTGGAGAGTTAAGAAGTGTAGTGATTAGGAGGTTTAGGGTTCAAATGTCACTCACTAACAAAATATTATTCTCTCTCCCCTCCTCTTTGTTTTTAGTGCTGGAGAGGGAGCATCGTAGGAGACAATCCAAATTCAAAAAACTTTAAGCTGTTAATACATAAAAATTAAACTCGAAGCTTAAACTTTTAGAAAAAGTAACTTATTATATGTTATTAGAGTTTCTATGAAGAAATATTTAAAAGCTTAATACTTTCTTGCAGTTTCTATTCTTTTAAATAAAATTTCATCATAAGTAAAATAAACCCATCCATACTTAACAACTTAAATTTTGTTAAGAGTTATATCTTGAAATATTTTTTTGTGTGGATATATCTTGCCATATATTACATATATGGGACTTGCGAACCAGTACCCTAAGGGCATTGGTTAAGCAATCAAGAAATGAAAAGTTTTCATTAGGAATTTAAGTACATTATTTCTCGATATGTTAAATACATAATTTTTCGATGAAAACTTACCTCTTTAGACTCCTTAATCAATGTTCTAAGGCATCTCTTTAGTATTCTCCTACATATATAGGTGTGATCATTTCAAAAGTTGCTTTCCGATATTTGAAGTGAAAGGAAAACTTTGGGTTGTTTGCTTTATTTCTAGTTTCACGGTTTCCATTTCATGTTTTCATTAAAAATTGAAAAAATACCACATTATTTTCATTCTGTTATCTGTTTTCAAAATTATAACAAAAATAAAGTGATATTTTTATAATTATTAATAAAAACAAAAAAAATTGTAAACCAAGCAAGCCGCTCGCATGATCCTTTGAGTTTTTATAGTAAGGCTCCTTCCCTCAGATTCTTAGTCTATAGTCAAATGCCTCTTCCCTTCGAGTTGAATAAATTAAGTAAAAGAGGGATCAAGTTGAATAAATTAAAATAAATGAGGAACCAAAAGAATAATATAACCAAAACTTAATGATAAAACTTAACAGAAAGGTCCAAGTTGAAGATTTTTAAAATAGAACCAAGTTGAATACATTAAAACAATTGAAATAAAAAAAAAGTAATTTAGTCTAAAAATTAGCTCTTTTATTTTGTGTTGCTTTTTGCTTGGCCAACAGAAGTATTGGAAGTTGGAATTGTCTCTTCGTGCTGAATTGTGCAGATTTCTCTAAGTTATTTGGCCCAATTCCAATAAAAGACTAAGGACCAACAAGAAATTTAGATGTTTTGATCACTGTGTTTAGTGTACTTTCAAATTTGCCAAAATTTCTTTCTGCCGAGGCAATAAGTTTATAGAGAAATTCTTACATGAATCCGGTGCACTTAAGTTGGGTGCATTGTGTCAGTCACAACATTAAATAAGGTAGCTAAGGTTATGAATCAATTAACTATAATAGTTATCTATCTATTAGTGCTATAATAGGACCAACTTCAGTGCATAAAGTTTATGCAGGAATTTCACGAAGTACATATAATAAAGGCTCCCAGGGTATTACTTACATAGCTGCTCAAAGCAGATCATTTTGTGAGCCATCACATACACAGTTGATGCACAAATTATATACAAGAAATAAAAAGTTTGTACTTCAAATGACAATACATTATTGATTATTAGACTTAAATTTACAAAATGGTTTCTGAAAGACACAAGAACATGCTTATGTACAACTCAAACGAGGCAACTACAAATACAGAGTTATGATTTTTCAAGTTATGCATCATCAGCAAAACACAGGTATGCATGATTTTTCAAGTTGACCATCTTTTGCTGTTTTTCAATGCTCTCAACAAATAGGAAAAAGAACATATTTTGAGCTCACTGATGACAAACCCCTACTAGTTATTTGAAGCAAGCTATGTTATTAGAACCTTCTTGGTACCAACAAGGCAACAAACGGAAACATAACCAAAGAACGAAGAAAATAAGATCATGAGCACAACTCTGCATTTTTCATTGCGAATTCAGGATGGTATTGAAGCATTTCGTTCCACATCATCTCCCTTATTGTCTCTTCCCCAAGATCCTCATCAATGTCAAGATCAATGGGAATGATAGCCGGAGGATCAGAATTAGGATCAAAAAGAGGGGCCATGTAGGGGTGTTGAAGCGCTTCGGTGACACTAATCCTCTTTGACGGATCAAAAACAAGCATCTTTGCAAGTAGATCAATTGCTAATGGATGAGCATTAGGGTAAAGTTGGGAAAAGGGGGTTCCGGGAGAATATGGAAGTGATTTGATATACTTCTTTGCCTTTGGATTATCAATAAATTGAAGATCCTCCTCCCTTTGACTACCAAGTATATTGATAATCAGTTTTAGCTGGTTGAGACACTCTGAACCAGGGAAAATAGGCTTGCGTCCAAGAAGCTCAGCAAAGATGCAACCCACAGACCATACATCAATAGATGTCCCATAGTTGTCACAGCAAAGTAGGAGCTCTGGTGCCCTATACCACCGAGTGACAACATACTCAGTCATGAACTGGTTTTTGCTGCAGTTAGTGCGTGCTAACCCAAAATCACATATTTTTAGGTCACAATTTGCATTAATAAGAAGATTTCCAGGTTTCAAATCACGATGAAGGATGTTAGCAGAGTGAAGATACTTCAAGCCCCGAAGCAGCTGCAACCAATAACTCTTGATTGGTAAATGCAATAATCAGCTAAGCAACACAATTACACAAGTGATTATAATTTATAACTTCAGAGAGCTCTACAAATGTGCCACGGCATGATTGATGTATGTTGATAGGCACTCCTTTAAAATGATTAGAGTACACAAGTTTGTAACTTGAAAGGATACAAGATCTTGCCATATTAGTTGGATTTTACAAAAAACATTCTGCATGACTATGACAAACTTGCAAATGAGTTCCACAAGTGTGCTGTTTGCTTAGTGTCAACTCTAGAATACTAAACATGCATACACTAGCAAAATTGACATCTTTGAAGCTAACATAAGAATACTCAGTTACATTAAAAATGGGGCCAACGATTCATACCTGAAGGAGGAAATATTGACAGTGATCATTTGATAATGCTTGAGAAGATTTAATAATATGATGCAAATCCGTGTCCATGAGTTCATAAACCAGATAGACATCCTTGAAACTATTTCTATGAAGGGGCATCATGATGTCTTTCAAAGCAATCACATTTTCATGGTGAAGGTGCCGCAGAAGTTTCAGTTCACGCAAAGTTCTTAGCGCATCAACATGATTTTCAAAGGCATTTTGTATCTTTTTTATTGCAACTTTTTCATTGGTTTCTCTGTTGACAGAAGAGCATACAATTCCATATGCTCCTCGACCAATAGGCTTGATGGGCACATATTTTGTATCAATCTCAAACAGGGTTTGCCACATTGAATAATAATGCTTTCCTTCAGCTCTGATCCCATTTGGGGGCTCAACAGGAGTCGCCATTCCCTGTAAATGAACAACAACAACAACAACAAGTCTGAGATTTTGAATTGAATCACACAATTCAGAAAGAAGAAAGAAGAGTAGCATCACTATTAGCATCCTGCTGAGTCCTGAGGATTATCACATTGTGAATCCCATTTATAATACAGTGGCGGCATGTGGTTTCAACCTTCGACTATAAGCTTAAATGACTGAATTGATTGATAAAATAAGATTAATTAATGAGTACAATCCAATGAGACGGAAAACTTTATAACATAGCTACCATTAGCGGTTCAGACTTCAGACATAGCGTGAAAAACGTCCAAAAAAGTTAAGCACCTACACTACATCAAAATCCAAAATTCTATTTCATTTATCTGGAGACCATGCAGAGATCTGTAGCAAATAGAATGCATATTTACAGGATTAAAAGCAGAGGCACTCGAGGCTCAAGATCAGTTTATGTTAATTAAGCTAAAACAAAAAGAAGCAACTTTATTTCCAAATGTAGAAGGAAAGGATTACCTTAATTTTATGTGGAAAAACAAAACTTTATCCTTCAAAATATGATTTCACAGCACAGGCAACACACATCTTCAATGAAGGAATGAATAGCTGAATTATTTTTACTGAAGCCTGAATTTAACACGTGTCAGTGTTGTCGTGAAACAGAGAGGGGCATCTTTGATCGGGGATGCATAGGTTTTCTCTCTCCGAGATCAAGATTCCTTATTATGTCGTCGCGACCAGAGATGTGGCGGATATTTGGACTTTCTCAATGGAAACGCATCTCTCTCTCTCTCTCTCTCTCTCTCTCTCTCTCTTCTCACTTCACAACAAACTCACACCCGCGTTTGGCTCTAGTACCTACACCTAGCTCTGCTACTACTACTACTACTACCACCAGCACCACCTAGCACGCCTCATCATTTTTCATTTCTTTTCTTTTTTTTCTTTTTCTGTATGTTTCTTCCATTCCATCCTCCCATGAGTGACTTTCTCAATGGGTTTGCATTCCATTTTGTCTTTATTTACACGCTATCTTAATTATTTCATATTTTGATTTATTAACTTATATTTTTAACAAATTAAATATATGTTTCCATTAATTATATTTAGGATTTAATTGGTATATACTGTCAATGTAAAAAAAATTTTACACAGACAACCAATCAGAATTTGCCATATAAGTTAAAGTGTTAGAATCTTATCCTAACTACCTTAAAAGTCACACACACCATGATTTCTGATTGTTTGTCAGTGTAAAAAAGTTTTACACTGACAGTATATAATAATTAAACTCTTATACTTAACTATTTATTCGTTTGATTTTTTTAATATTTAATTGTTTTATTAATAATAAAGAAATTCTTAATCACCTAAAGAGCCAAAAATACAAGAAAAACATTTTATATAATGACAGTGTATAATAATTAAATTTTTTATTTAAACAAAAAAAATTATTTTTATAGAGAATTCAAAGATCATAGTCAAAATAATTTCATCAAAATATATTTAACTAAAAAACCTCCTTTTAATATCTTTATATTTTTTCATGATTTATTGCCAAAATTATATTCAATACTTTTGTATATATAAAAAATGTTAACCTCGTGTGCATGCATGTGTTAAGTTTTTTACATCCTAAATAAACAGGATTTGTTACAATGGTAGTATTGATTTTTTATATGTACATTTATTTTTTTCTACATTATATTTTTTTTTTATACATTGATATTTTTTATGCATTTATTTTTTCCTTAAACAATCTTAATGAACAATGATCAGCCTTCACATCAAGGGATAAAAGCCTTCACATCATGTATTTAATTTTTTTGAAATATATATTTAGGGTATTAATTAAAAACTCAAAGATGAAAAAAATTTATTTGGGAAAAGTCTTTTCTAAAATAAGTTTATATCTGAAATGAAATGAGTAATTAAAGAGACATTTATCATTGATTTAATAAAATAATAAGTTTATTTAGAAAATGTTCAAGCACTACTTTTTAGTAAAAGCTTTCTATTTTTAATTCCTATTTTGCCTCAAAGGGAGTATACCATCTCTCTTCGAAAAACGAGTGTATGTGAGACTGTTTATGATAAGCATAACTTGACCTCAAACTAGGGATAGCAAAATGGGTTGGGACTGATAGATCAATCCGTTTAACCCGTTTATTTTGATGAGTTGGGTTAGGGTTCTCAACCCTTTAATCCGTTTTGATCCGTCCTACTTAATCTATCAAGAAGGCGGGTCAAAGGCGGGACGGGGGCGGGTTGGCGAGCCAACCCCTTTATTCTAAAAATATATATATTTTAATTAATTTTTTTAATAGTTTGAGGTAGGTCGGAGCGGGTTGACCCGCCAACCCAATTTTGCTTTTTATGTTTAATTTTTTATCTTTTATAATTAATTTCAAATTTTATATTATTTTTTAACGGATTAACTCGCCAACCCATCAACCCATTTTCATAGTTTTTTCTTTTGGCGGACCAACCCGCCAACCCACCACTAAACGGGATGGGTTAGGAGGTCTAATCCATTTTCTTAAAGCTGGTCAACCCGCGCCCGTCCGGTTTTAGGCGGGTCAACAACGAGACAAGACGGGACGGAACGGGTTGATCCGTTTTGCCACCCCTACCTGAAACTAAGTTAGTCATAATTTGATCATAATTCACTCAGTCCAATATAAGAAAGAACATAGTTAAATAAAAAATTATAAAATAAGAAATTAAGCAACTCTCCTTATCAATTGTGCAACTTTAGAAAGTTTGATTGTTTCTAAAAGGATCGGTTACTTCTATAAACATTGATACTTACAATTAGATGTCTTATCATCGGTATTCCAATATTATTATTATTATGTAAAAATCTATTCTTATTTCTTAAATAACTTATGTCGAAAATACTCTTACAGCAGTTAGTGAGGTATGGTAGTCAAACGTGAGTTTTTTATTTATTTATTGAATTAAATTAAAAAGAATTTAATTTTGATATATTGTTATTGTATATTTTTTTATACTATCAATAAATCATAAATCATTTTATATATGACTTTTAAGATAGTTTTTTTGAAAAACTTTTAAGATAGTTATTATAAGAATTAAACAATAATTTTAAATTATATAACAATTTATGATTGATTGACAACATATAAAAAATATAATAAGTAAACTCATTAAAAAAAAAAAAACTAAACTAAAAAGAAGTATAGAATGAGTTCCATAAAACGACATGAGTAAGATAACATTGGAAATTTCTGGTCCAGCTGCCTCTTCCCTGTCGTACGTGGCAAAACGACAATACAATGCGTTTGTTGAGCATTGGGGTCAGTTGAGTAGAAGAAAGAAAGGAAAGACGAGGAGGTCCAAACTCCAAAGGGGGTAATCGGAGTTTTTAGAGCAAAGCAAAGAGCGTTGAATTTGAAGTCGAAGTCGAAGTCGAAGTCGAAGACGAAGATGATATCTCAGTTCTTTGTGCTCTCACAGAGAGGCGACAACATCGTCTTCCGCGACTGTCAGTATACATACATCCTCCTTCATTTAATTTAATTTCCAATATTCTCTATCTCTTTTTAATTAATTAATTAATTAATTAATTATAATGTGAAAAATGTGGTGTCTGCACATTCCAATTCAATCCTTTCATTTTTGTTAAATTAATTAATTAATGCAGATCGCGGTGAAGTACAAAAAGGAAGTGCTGAGACATTTTTCCGAAAAGTCAAGTTCTGGAAAGAGGACGCTGAAGCTGAAGGAGATGCTCCACCTGTTTTTGTAGGTATTTTCGTCATTATATGTCTATTTTCAACTTTCCCTTACAACCATTTATCATTTACTCATAAAACTGCTGCAATATTTAAAAATGAATATGTTTCTCTGCTTTTAAACTGATCAATTTATCTTGTCTCCATTTTTAATAGAATGTAGATGGTGTGAACTACTTCCACGTGAAAGTTGCTGGATTGATTTTTGTTGCTACAACTAGGATCAATGTCTCCCCTTCTCTTGTTCTGGAACTTCTACAAAGAATTGCACGTGTCATCAAAGATTACCTCGGTATTCTTAATGAAGATTCATTTCGAAAGAACTTTGTGCTCGTCTATGAATTGCTGGATGAAGTCATTGTAAGTATTTGCTATTCTTCCTTTGTTGATCTTGAACTGACTGTTGAATGGTTTGCTTGCGGAAAATAACCATACTGGCATGTTGGCAAACAAAACATAACAACCTTAACTTTATTAATCTAACATAGGACCATTGAATGCTTTTTACTATGTATACTTTTACTGATGCTCTATCACTCTTTAACACAACTTTTCATATGCTGAGTCCCTTCTCAATAAGTTTCATTTTTCAACTAGCCATGTATGATAGATTGATAAGAATGCACACTTTTGTGAAATTGTCTTGTAATATTTCCTTACATGTCATAGTTGGAGAGGCACAGAAACTTTGTAATTGTTACAACAGTTCTATGTTTTTAATCTAGCCATGTTATATGGATTAATCATTTTTTTTAAATGTGACAATTGAAACTGAATTGATTGCTTGGCTATCATATCTATTGATCACTGATTCACTGTAAAAAAATTGAATTCTGTTTATTTCTTTCCATATCATTTTAAAGCTTGCTCAGTCTGTTATTTCCTGACTGCAACATTTTTTGTTTGATATATCTAGATATACTAAAGTTTATTTGTTCCAGGACTTTGGTTATGTGCAAACAACATCTACTGAGGTTTTGAAGTCGTATGTTTTCAATGAGCCAATTGTGATTGACACTGCACGGCTTCCTCCCCTTGGTCCTGCTTCCATTTTTATGGTAACTATTTGTAGAGTCAGACAGTATGTTACTTGTGGCAGGCATATTGTTGGTTTCCATGCATGGTTTTATTGACTTGTCAAAATCTTATATTTGCAGCAAGGGACCAAACGAATGCCAGCTACAGCTATTACAAAATCTGTTGTTGCTAATGAACCCGGTGGTAGGAAGAGGGATGAGATTTTTGTTGATGTAATTGAGAAAATAAGTGTCACATTCAACTCTAGTGTGAGTATTTAGATCTTCTTTTGATATGATTTTTTCATTCCATCTGCTACAATATCTTTCTTCGCTTTTGTCATACATATACTGCTGCAAAATTTTGAAGCATTTTGATATGACTTTGTTGTTGGAAATAGGGATTTATACTTACTAGTGAGATAGATGGCACCATTCAAATGAAGAGTTATCTTACCGGTAACCCAGAGATTCGACTTGCTCTCAATGAGGACCTGAGTATAGGAACAAGTGGTAGGCCAATCTATGTTGTACTTCGTTGCCTTTGAATGTTGAAATGCTGAAAAAGATATTGTGGTTTCTTTACCATTTATTTTTTTCTGGTTGTTTGTCTGACATATATTATCAACTATCATGTACTATGTAGGATACCTCTTTCTTATAATTGCCTTCCTTTTATATATTTAAACTCTTGTGTCTTGACATATTGAAAATCATCGTATATTGTGTAGTTTTAACTCGTAACAAGGGGATATTTTTAGTTGGCTATAGTTGGTTTAAGTGTTATTTGACTCTCTATGGATGGATAATTTTCTTGAAGAAACATGTGTTGTTGATTAGTTAATTGTTCAAATCCCTATCAGTTTTTGCTTGGTATTTTCATTCTTCCCGGATCTCATTCTATCATCGTTAACAGATTATAGAGGTTCAGGTGCTGTGATTTTAGATGATTGTAACTTCCACGAGTCTGTACACCTTGATAGTTTTGATGTTGACCGAACTTTGTCATTGGTAAGTCATAGTACATCAGCTTACATATTAAGAGTAATACAAAAGCATGCCACACTTTTGAGTCTTTTGACTACTAACTGCAATTGCTTGATACTTGATAGGTACCGCCAGATGGTGAATTTCCTGTCATGAATTATCGCATGACGCAACAATTTAAGCCACCCTTTCGTATTAATGCATTGATTGAAGAAATAGGATCCCTCAAGGTGGTTTGAACCTCCTAATTTTCTAAATCTTCTTGTTGTTTAGCACATTCTGACAGTCTGCTGTATTTTCATAGGCCGAAGTGACCATTAAAGTGCGAGCTGACTTCAACTCAAGCATCAATGCTAACACCGTTCTTGTACAGATGCCACTGCCAACATTTACAGCTCGGTATTTCAATTTTCTTCCTAATCAATATACACATGATTCTATTCAAAATCAATACTCGATAGGAACAATTTAGTTTATAGCTGTAAAACTCAAAATGGGCTAGCAAACAGGCTGGTTGGTCTGTTTGATAAATGATTAAGGATTTAAGTAACTAGAGCCCTTATATTAGGCAGATTAGTTAGACAACCTTTAACCCACCTGCAACAAAAAAATAGAAACAGAAACAGGAAATGAAAAGGAAATTCATCATTTTAAAAAAAATCAAAGTACTAGCAAAATGACATATCTGATAATTTTGTATTCTAATTATGATTGTAATAAATATATGGTGCAACCATTGAGTATGCAGCAGAAATCAGTTCCATTCTTACAACCAGGACTACATCAAGCACAGAAGATGGACTTAGCTAATGTACCATAAAACCAGGAAATCGTGGATGATAGGTTTATTTCTTTCTTGTCACGCTTGGATGCTTGTGATATTTTCTCGCCATCGGTAGAATGGTTGGACACTAAACCAGCTGGATGAGAGATTATGAAAAAGAAAATTTATGCAAACTAAGCATCAAGTATGGCATATGAACACTAAACAACAGCCAATTTCACCATATTGACTTCTAATACCCATGGTTTTTCTAGATCTAGCAAGCCACCCCTTTTCTAGCACCCAGTATTGGCACACCTCAGGATTGAAGATAAAAATTTAATGCCTGATACTGAATGTCTCCAATTACAGAGGTCGAAAGATGCAAAATGCAAATTGATAAAAAAGAGTGCTTTCAAGCAGTGGCGCTGATGTCACTAAGGTAGCCAATCATTGGTGAGTGGCTGTGTGTGAAACGGAAAAAGGAGATAAGGGAACTATGAGACCAATTTGTTCTTTCTGTTGATAATGGGGTGTTGGGGGTCTGATTTACTAAACATGCTACCTTTTTTTTTTTTTTTTTTATTTGCTTTTTTATAATAGACAGACCAGGCCAAGAAGCCCATTCATTACTATGGTTAGATTAGCATCTTGATTACTTGCTCTTACACCCACATGGGAAATTTATTTTCAATTTTTCAGTGTTAATTTTGAGTTGGAACCTGGAGCCGTTGGAAACACAACTGATTTTAAGGAAGCAAATAAAAGACTGGAATGGGGCCTAAAAAAGGTTATATTGATCTTTGTTTTCCTGATAATAATCAAATATATTTTACAATACCGATTTATCTGATGTCCACTAAGGATCTTTCAATTAGGTATTTGAGGCTAGTATCAGTTGTACTAATAGATGCAAATAATGGCTGGTCCTTCCTCTAATAGGTTGTTGGTGGATCTGAACATACTTTACGAGCAAAGCTGACATTTACACAGGAGTTACATGGTACAATGCTGGCAGTTTTGTTTTGGTTGATTGTCAAAAGATATTCTTCTTTGTAATGAACTAACGTGTTTGTATTGGACACAGGAAATATCATGAAGGAAGCAGGGCCCCTTAGCATGACCTTCACTATACCTATGTACAATGCTTCTAGGCTTCAGGTAAAATGCTGATGAGATTTTGGAAGCTAGATTTTCTTTTACATTTATTAATGAGTTTTGCTATATCCTGTTAAAACATCCTCCTTATAATCTTCCAACTACTTATTAAAGAAAAATAAAAAAAAAGTAAATGCACCTAATACTTTGGAAACATAAAAAGTATTAAATACTTCCTTCATTTAGTAATTTGGAGGGTTGATTAGGAGGATTAAAAACTATTATTAAATATTTCTAGATAGCCTGTATTGGACTTTATAGCTGTTGTCCCAGATCGTTTTTTTTTATGACAGAGCCATAATTGCACTGTTAATCTAGAAATTAACTTATATCTGTCTTTGTTGGTTTTCAGTTTTCTTGAAGCTCCATTTATGCATGCTTAAACTGAAACTGATTTATCCGGACGGACAATACTCTAAAGTTAATTTGTCTCTAAAGTGAATTTGCCTCTAAAGTGAGCATATAAAGGGTATATTCATCCCTGATCTGATAAAATGTATAGAGATATCAACTCACTAAACAATCTAAAGAGTAGATATGACCTTGGTCACTTTAGAGACAAATTCACTTTAGAAGAGTCTTTTTCCTATCCCTTATGATTTGAGGATTAGATTCAAGTTTCCTCTTTATTATTGCAAACCTTTTTATTTCTGGATTATTTTTGCCCTGCCGTCTTAAATAGTTATAAGTTGCCATTTGTTGGGTGCAGGTGAAGTACTTGCAAATAGCAAAGAAGTCAAAAGCACAAAACCCATATCGATGGGTTAGATATGTAACCCAAGCAAACTCATACGCGGCACGATTGTAATTTCAATATCTGCGAGTCCGAATTCTAAAGTTCCTTGTTTTCCAACTCATTGATGTTTTGTATACTGAATCATTCTAGGACAATTACATGGAGTGGTTTTAATAAGTTAAAATCGATCTTTTAAATTGTAATTTTTAATTAAATTTGGGATTTGGCAGCATCTAAGGTGAAAAGATTGCCCTCTGACATTGAAGATGATTATCACGAGGTAATGAATGGCTAAGTGGAGCCATGACTAGAGTTCTTAAAAGTTGTCATTTTTTAATGAAAATGAATATGTATGAGACAAATTATGAGTAAGGCTGTGGTGGTAAAAGCTGTTCTGGGAAAGTTGTTTTCCTTTTCTTTCGGGGCATGCACGCAGCGATTGTTCATGTGCCCCTCTGTTTGGATTAATTTATAATAGGAATAACGTCTAATCATGGAAATCAGGTGAAACTAATCGAAGCTATATGCCAACATGTATGATTTGATTTACATGCGGATATACTTCAGAAAAATCAATCAAAAGCTTATTTGTGAAAGCTGGATTTAATCTTCGGCAGCATATGTCATTATCAGCATGTTCGGTTTAGTTGATGTTCTAAGCGCATGATCCTGGATAGTTGCCGGTGATGCATGTCCAGGGATGGGCATGGATCGGGTTGGATGGGTTTTGGTACATTTAACGATCCAATTCAATCAAATAAATATGGGTTAGGTTGGGTTGGATCGGTTTCTTCAAAAAATTTCATGTAACTCAAACCAACTCAATCCATCATATGGGTTGGTTTGGGTCGGGTGATCGGGTTTGGTAGTAAATTATTTTGTTGTTATCAAAAGCAAATAATGAAAAAAAATAGGAAAGAAAAATACTACCAATGCATTAATTTAAACTTCCAAATACAAAATGAAGCATACAACTTCAATTTGGAGCACAATATCCATCAAAATTAAACAAACAACTGAAATAAAAAAAATAATAATGTCTTCAAACAATTTCTAAACAATTTCACTGATTATGTCTTCAAGTTATTTCTACATGTCTTCAAACTATTTCTGCTCATGTAACCAAAAAATGGTCACTCCAATTTAGGCGGTTGAGTATTAAAGAAGAGTCATCAAATTTAAGATAAAAGTGTCACTCCACATTCCAGCAGCTGGGCTTATAATATTCCTCTCAATATGTGGGTTGGGTTGGGTTGAGTGGGTTTACAATCTTTAAACCCAGCATCCAATTCATAAGATATGGGTCTACTTATTTAGAAACCAATCCAACCCAATGATCCGAACCAACCCAATATTTGTGGATTGGGTTTGATTGGGTACATCGGGTTCACGGGTTGACCCGTACCCATACCCATACCCACCCCTATGTCCATCTGACTAGTGGACTAAGTTCAAATATCCTAGCTGTGATTTCCTTCCCAGAATAAGGTATCTGTTTTGAACATTATTTTTTGTTTTTTTTTGCATTCTTTTGGGATTAGAGAAGTGATGGGCCACTGACCCAGGGATACCAGGATAAAAGGGGGAAAGTGAGAAGGGCTAGGAGAGAATTATGAGTGCAAGGAGCAAAGGAGTGGAGATGTCAGTGGAGGAAAGAGAGAAAATAACATAATGGGCAACTGACATGAGTGGGGGGAGAGGATTTGGGAATTATGGGGGCATAGGATTTAAGGGGAGAGCAAGAGTGAGATATTGGGAAAAACCCAAGTCCCACATTGACTGGAGTTAGAGCCTCATAAAAGATTATAAAGCTTGGGCAATCCTCACCTCTTGAGCTAGCTTTTGGGTTGAGTTAGGCCCAAATCTAATATGGTATCAAAGCCTATCCTAGATCCATTAAAGGGTCGCCCACCATATTATCCCCGCACCAAGCCCAATAGTGTTGGACGTGAGGGGGTGTATTGGGAAAAATCCAAGTCCCATATTGACTAGAGATAGAGCCTCATAAGAGCTTATAAAATTTGGGCAATCCTCACCTCTTGAGCTAGCTTTTGGGGTTGAGTTAGGCCCAAATCTAATGTAAGAGAGGGGCACCACTGAATTTGGAGTAGGTTGTGGGTGGCCTTCGGCCTGGGTAGGACTGCTAAATGCAGCTCCATATTGTTCTTTTCTTTATTGGGTTGGTTTGCTGTTTTTATGCATTTTCCGGAGGATTTTCCTCTTTTGTAAGGAGCTTAGCTCCACTTTTCTAGTTGAAAACTATCAATATTTTCAGTTCCAATCGAAAAGATTAATTTTTAGGGGAGGAGAGGGGGTGTTGTAAAGGAATATAAGAGAAATCAGGACACTACACTTGAAGTTGGTCCTCGCTGGACAAACTGCTAAACAAAGAATAGATCTTGGCCCTTTTCCTTCAGGGATTGTAGCTCTCTGGTGGGCTCATCGTAGCCACTGCTATGAATCTCGTTGTCTGATGCCTTTACCATTTTTTTTTATTAGATGATGCCTTTACCATTTACCACAGAAAATTTCACAAATTTGTATTTTGTAATATTGAACGTAAGTGTAAGGGACTAAGGGTTGTAGAGGGAAATCAGCAGGTCCATACTCTGATCTTAATTTTAAAATACACCCCGAGAATTTAAAAGCATCCTCCGGGACTCCATTATATATCAACTCACCAACACCAAGTGCAAACAATTCCTTTGTGACCAAGATAAAACTTGAATAAATAAACTGGTAGCCATAGCTTATTTGTGTGGAAGTGAATTGGTTCAGTGTTTCCCGTCTGCAACTATGTTCGCATATGTTTGTTTTAAATTATTCAAAACGTAAATTTCCATTTGAAATCCGTTTGCAGGAAGTTGAAGTTTTGAGCTTCTTAAAAAAGTGCATCGGGACAGATAAATTTTCCGTTTGCGTTTAAAAGAATTTAAAACAAACATGCTGGAAGCAGTGCGGTTGTCAAGGAGACAGGTATGCACATCATGTGATTGATCTCTCTACATGTAGATGGTGTCTTCCCATAAGTTCTTAATGCACTTTTTTATATATGGGACAGAACGGCTGAATTTTTTTGAAGTTATTTTAATAATTCATATACAAGCTCCATCATTTCCAGAACTAACATAGTTTTATTAGTGAATTAAGGTATATATGAATCTTTGGTCGAATATAATTTGACTTTAATTGGTATGTATCGTTAGTATAAATTTTTTTACACTGTTAGCTAATCACAAATCATGATATGATGACATTTAAGGTAGTTGGAATAAGAATCAAACATTTTCATAATGTGATAATTTATGATTGATTGACATTGTAAAAAAACTGTACACTGACAGTGCATATCAATTAAATCCATATTATTTTATGGGAAGTGTTAATCAGTGTCCGACGGAATTCAAATTGCAAGATTTCATGGGAAAATGATGTTAATGTATTGAGAAATGAAATTTATAGTTTTTCAATAAAGCATTACATTTTTGGATACCAATTAGCAAGACCCTTATTTTATATATTCAAAAGATAAATTTTCTTTTTTTATATATATTTCCAAAGAAAATTTGTTCAAAACAAGTGTCTCCTTCCGGAGAAGGAATCTCATTTCACCCTAAGGGTTTGTTTGGGAGTTGGGAGAGGAAGAGAGGGGAGAGAAAGGCATTTTGAGAGTTTTTTTAAAAAAAGAAGGATGTAAAGAAATTTTAAAAGCCCTCCAAAACCCCTTCAAAACTCTATCCTAGTTCATTTGTTTTATTTCCCCAAATTTAGGGGATTTTGATTCTTTTGTTGGAAAATAATCCCATGTAAGGTAAGGTATTATCCACCCTTCCTCATCCCTTTCCCCCTCCCTTGCACCTTAAACCCCTCCCCTCCTTCGTCTCGAAACTCCCAAACAGACCATAAAGGCACGTTTGATGCATATTAAGGACAATATAGGCATGATAATATAATATAAGTAGGTGATTATAATACCATTTTTCATTTTATCTATTTTTTTATAGTCTATATATAACACAAATATAAATAGAATAATGTAAAATGTACTATAATACTCTTTAGAGTAAAAAAAAAACAACAATCAATATATCCCAAAAGACGTGCCAACTTATTACCACAAAAATATATGCCAACTTATTACCCAAAAAAACAAGATGCGGCAACTACAGCGATAGCGATGATGACAATGATGGTTGTAGCATTGGCAGTGATGAGAGAAAAGGAGGCAAGAGGTAAGAGATAGATTTTGGTAACAAAAAAAGTGAGTTTTGTGCCCTTCTTTAAATAGCTTTTGGAGTGTGTTTGGGTATATAAGTTATTTAAGCGCTTATGTAATAAGCTTTTTTTTTAAATAAGTTAAAAATAATTTATTTTCATAAGCTTCTCTGATAAGCTTATGGAAATAAGCTTAAAATAGTTTATGGAAAGATCATAAATTATTTATATAAGCTTAATTCCATAAGTTATTCTCATAAGCTCTCCATAAACTCTTTCAAACATACCTTTAGCATATTATCCTTTAACTACTTTAAAAATCAAACAAGATACAATTTTTGCTGTTTTGTGTTGTTCTTCATTTTTCCAATGAATCAAATGCACCCTAAGTCCTTCACCATTTTTCAAAAGAGTCGTATTATTTATATAACAGGCTTCAAATTTTAAACCGTTATTTTTATATCTATACACGTATTTATATTTTTTTCTCTCCTCCTGGTTTTTTCATTACCTAGAAAGCTTGGCAAAAGTAAAATAGGATGTCTGCCTAGTATGTCTATTGGCACATATCCACAAAATATAACCAACTCCAATATATTAAATAATAGAATAAAAATCCAAATAAGTCCTCAAAAATTTCGTGAATCCATTTTTAGTCTCTGAAAAAAATAAACTAATCATTTAGTCCCTCAAAATTATAAATGCGGGACACATTAGTCCCTAGGTTTAGTTTCAACGTCCATTTACTTGCCTACGTGTCATATTAACCATCCTATTTGACCCGTTAGTGATCTTACGTGGCCAATGACAAATTTCACCATGAACAATAAATGAAAAGTGAAAAAAATTGCATAATTTTCAGGTATCTTGGATTTTAAAATCGTGTATGTGTTCTACTTTTTATTCTTTTTCCACAAAGAAAAATTGTCATATGTCATGCACGACCACTAACGAATTAGGTATGATAGTTAATAGGAGACGTAAGCAAGTAAATGGACGTCATAACTAAACCTAGGGACTAATGTGTCCCGTGTTTGTTAATTTAAGGGACTAAATGATTCGTTTATTTTTTTTAGGGATTAAAAATGGGTCCCCAAAAATATTCAGGGGTCAATTTGGGTCTTCACTTTAAATAATAATACTCATTTTTTAATGTAAGTCATCCTTTTGTGGCATATTGATCCAGTTGTAAGCTTGGAGTATATTATTCCAAGAAGAACCACGTTAAATTCTCGTGTGATTCCTTATCCCAATTTTATTTTCATTCTTATCATGATCCTTGGACGTGATTTCTGGTTTGTTCTCAGCATCCTCCATAACTTTACTCCTTATTAAGACACACAACATCACCTATATCAAGCAATTTTAAATTTATTTTATTTTTATATAATTTCAAATTTATTAATTAAAAGTTATTAACCAAATATGCATAAGACTTACTTATTTTTATTTAATATTTTTTCCTTTTTAGGATGTATTTCAAAATCTAATAATTTATAGTTATTATTATCAAACCTATTGATCATTTACTTAATTTCAATTAATTAATTTTCTTTTCAGGACGAAAATTTTTAAAGGAAATATTCATTCCTATATATTAAATTAGAATATATTTCTTTTCATTTATAAAAAAACAAATGTCCGTCTTAGTTTCTCTTTTTTAATATTTTAATTTCAATTTTATAATTAATTATGCATATCTTTTTTTTAGATTTAAATATTTTATCTTTTTATATATTTTCTATTTTTACTTGATTTAATTAGGTATATATGTCATTTACAATATTAGATATTTTTTAAAAAAATTTATTTTCTCTTATTTCTTCTATATTTTTAAAAAATTTAAAATAGGTTCAATCCAAAAGAATGACTTGTTACCTCACGTCTACAAATTAAGGGTCTTCACCGTTTTATCATTCATTCAATCATCTCCTCTTTCCCTTCCTTTCTTTATTTCTTTCTTTGAGTCTCTTTATCTGCTGGCATCCATCGTGATCATTATTATTAATATTATCATAAAAAACTGCATGAATTGATCCAATTAATATATAATATAGCTAGACCCGCAAAGTATCGACCGGGGAAAAAATGTTAAAATCTGTGGAACTCCCTGATTGTATATGTACAGCTGGTGAGCCAATCATGATTCCCCCAAGTGCTCCAACGCCAAAGCATTAATTCTCTCTATCTCTCTAATATTGACGACCAAAACGTACCTGCTAAGGTTCTCCATTAAGTATTTGTACCTCTTCAAGAAATCCGTGAGCTTGGATATCTTCAAGTCTTCCCTGTCCAGAGCTCTAGCTAGTGGATTACTATACTACCCCTTGACTGGGAGGTTGAGGACCAGTTCTGTCCATGATCACAACAAGCTCGAGGTACGTGGATTGCAACGGACAAGGTGCTGTGTTTGCTGAGGCTTTAGTCGCTACCACTGCTAGCTGAAGAATTACTTGAATCTTCCAAGATGCCAAACAAGTCCTGCAGAAGATTCTTGTATCAGGTGGAAGCTTAGAGTTTCTTGGATGCTCCTCCTCTTATAGTCTTATATAGTCCAGGTCAGAAAGATACTTAGATTCCTTTCACACACTTCTATACTCTTGTTTCTATAAATTGAGACTTCTTCCTCCCTATCTTATATATATGTCATTCATTTTTCTTCCTTTCCTAAGCTTCTTCTTAGTTGACACTGAGAAATAATAATAAAAAAAAAATATTAGCAATAAACTCTCTAACACTCTCTTTCCAACACACTCTCTTATTGGTTGAAATTCAAGTGGACCCACATGAATTAGTGGAACCCATATGAATTTCAATCAATAGAAGGATATGTGTTGAAAATAAAGTATTAGAGAGTGTGTTCCTAACATTCTAAAAAAAAATATACAAGTTGAAATATAATGTTGAAAACTTAATATTCAAATAATACGATTTTGACCATCATTTTGTTTACCATTTTTTTTAATACAGCCTCGCTCTGTTTATGCGCATCCCACAAAAATGTTAGATATTAGGTGATATATATGACTAATTGTATAAAGATTTTTCCTTTCAAAAAACTTATTTGATCCCTACAAATGAAAAAAAAAAAAAAAAAACAAGTGTTTAGAGACTTTAGGACCTGTTTGGTTTATTTCAAATTTACCTTTTTATTTCCTGATTTCAAATATAATTATAACACAAATAATTATAAAACTGTTATATTGTTTTCATTTTGTTTCTTATTTTCAAAGATTTATATAGGAAATGGTAAAAACAAATAAAAAGTTATTTTCAATGTTTTCTATACAAATTTTTTAAAAATAAGAAACAGAACAAAAACAATGTAATTATTTATGTTATAATTATTTATAAAAACAAAAAATAAAAACAGGAAACTAGAAACAAATTAAACACACCCTTATGTTTTCCTATTACTTTCTTTGTTTTCTTAATTGTCTCGTGAAGCCATCTAAATTAAAGTTGATCATCGTAACATATAAAAGAGGAAAAGACAAATATTTGTACAACCAAAATTAACATTTAGAGTCAACATCCATACTTATATTCAATATGCCTACCCTACACCAAAATACAAAATAAGTCAAATTGATATATGATATCTAAGTGTATGTTTGGATTACCGTTGGAATATTGCAAACGTATGTTTGATGCAAAGTTTCTATAAACGTACGTTTATAACGGTAAACCAAAGATAGCCTTAATGTCTTATTTCAACCCTTGAAAAAAAAAATGTGTAATCAAAACGACCATAAGTGTTATTATTTGAACATTAAATTTTGCGCATTATATTTAATCTCTCACTTATTTTTTCATCTTTTTTATAAACATGCATTTGAAAAAAAACATAGAAAAAAACAAGGGAATGGATCCCCTCATGTTATTTTTTCATGTTGAATCTTAACATCTCATTTAATATGTTACAGGGGAGAGAGGATGTATTTGAAATGGAGGATAGGGGCACGGACGGATCCAGAAATTTTAGTTAGTGGGGACAAAAAATAATTTATAAATATTTTTATTAAAAAATAATATTATAAATATATATAAGCGATAAAAAAATTGACATTAATATGACGTGATTCAATTTCAATATGAAACATATATCAATATGTAAGAAATGAAAAGTAATTCATATAGCAAAAGATGATTAATTACAAAAGTAATTTTCGCTCTCACTAAAAATTAGATAATAATTTGACATGTGAGGACAATCTTAATTTTTTAGTGGGGACAAAATCAAAATTATTAAATTTTATAATTAAAATTACTTTTGGCTACCGGGGGCAATAGTCCCCATTATGTTGGCTGTGGATTCGTCTCAGTTTTTACACGCTTGGGCACAACTTACCACCAAACTCCAATCTAATTTGACCATCTTGCCCTTCCACTGGCGACACGTGCTGAAGCTTAGAGAACCCCCACAGGTAAAGTTCACTCATCCGGCATACACCACAACAAACCCACCTCCTGAAGTGGAACTCCTCAAGTTCATACGGTCACCGCCTTTGGTGCCCACATCCTTCACCTTCACCCCCTCCCATGTCCTCCACCTTTGAAGCCATGGCGGCGCACACGTGGCGCTCTTGGGTTCGATCACTGGACCTATCCTTACCTCCCACCCTCGTTGTGAAGCTCCTTTTCTCAGTTAACATTCGCACAAAAGCTAACCTACCGGAAGGGTATTATGGAAATGGGTTCCTACTAGGGTTCGCCGAAAGCAGTGTAAAGGACTTGGTTGTGGCTAACCTAGACCATGGTGTGAAGCTAGTGCAGCAAGCCAAGGCAAGGCTGAATGATGATGAGTACATATTAGGAATAAATGCATTAAGCATTAAGTTAGAGTCAGTTATCTCATTTATTGTTTGTTGCACTAAGTTAGTTATTCTGTTAGTGTATTAGTTATTCTGTTAGTTATTCTGTTAGTGTATTAGTTATTCTGTTAGTGTACAGCTACACTATAAATTCTTCTTCATGTACCTTTCATAATTCAATGAAATTCATTTTTCTACAATTCCAAGTCTCAATATGGTATCAGTGTTCAAGATGAAAAGCAGAGGGAAATTGGTTCTTCTAACAGCAATGGTGAATCCACTCATGCTTTTGCCGTTAAGAGTACTGCTACTGGCCCGCGAGGAGCCACCAAGAAAGACAGACCCTTGTGTGCTCATTGTGGTTTGTTAGGTCACACAAAGGAGAAATGCTATAAGCTGCATGGATATCCTCCCAATTACAAAAAAGGCCAACAACCTCAGTCAGCCATGGTAAACCAGATTTCTTGTGATTCAGAAGCTTCTTCTTTTCAACTGACTGCTGCTCAATATGGCCAATTGGTGAATCTTCTGCAATCCCACACTCCTCCTGCTTCACCATTGGGAGACTTCCATGAGGGTATGGTTCTCTCTGTTAATCCTTTTCAGTCATCCTTTCCTGTTGATTCTTGGATTATAGATTCAGGTGCAAGTGCACACATTGCATGTTCCTTGTCCCTATTTGCTTCTTATCAAAATGTTCATAACAAGTTTGTGACTTTGCCAAATAGAAGTGTCATTTCTGTTACTGCTATTGGCACTGTCAAATTGAATCATGCTCTCACCTTGCACAATGTTCTGTACATTCCACAATTCCATTTCAATTTGCTCTCTGTGAGTGCCTTATTGTCTAACAATTGTCTCTCAATTACTTTTCTTGACAAACAATTTGTCATTCAGGAAATACACCATTGCAAGAAGATTGGCAAGGGCGATCTTCTTGAAGGCCTCTATGTGTTGTCTTTCAAGAAGCCTGCTCTCACATCTGTTGCACTGAATTGTATTTCACATTCTGTTAGAACTAGCAATTTTGTACCTACTCTACCTGTAGCAATTGCTAATAATTGTAATTCTTTACATCACATTACTTGTAATACTGCTACAATGTGGCATACAAGATTTGGCCATATATCTGATAAAGTACTCAAACAGTTGAGCAATACAATTCCTTTCTCTATACCTACTGATTTTAATACTGTTTCATGTCAAATCTGTCCTCTTGCAAAATTTAGAAGACTGTCTTTCCCTGCTCAAAATCATATATCTGATTCTATTTTTTCTTTAATTCATTGTGATACATGGGGCCCCTATGGACATCCCACTCATGATGGTAGAAGGTACTTCTTGACATTGGTGGATGATTGCTCGAGATTCACTTGGCTATATCTGCTCAAGCATAAATCCGAAGCTGCTTCTACAATCATGAAGTTCTTTGCCATGGTCAAAACTCAGTTTGGCCTTTCCATCAAATGCATAAGATCTGACAATGCAAAGGAATTGGCCCTCACAGACTTCCTACAGTCACAAGGCACTCTTCACCAGTTCTCTTGTGTTGAAAGGCCTGAGCAAAATTCAGTTGTTGAGAGAAAACACCAACACTTGCTCAATGTAGCAAGAGCATTGTATTTTCAATCCAAGGTGCCTATTTCCTTCTGGGGAGAGTGCACTGCCACTGCTGCTTATCTGATAAATCGGCTGCCTTCACCAGTATTGAACCAAAGCTCTCCATATAAGATCCTTCATGGTTCTGAACCAAGTTATCAGCACTTGAGATCATTTGGTTGCTTAGCTTTTGCTGCCACATTACCATCTGCCAGAAACAAATTCACTCCTCGAGCCACTCCTGCTGTCTTTGTTGGTTACCCTCACGGCTATAAAGGGTACAAACTTTATGATTTGATTACCAAGAAATTCTACATCTCGAGAGATGTTACTTTTCATGAGTCAGTCTTCCCTTTCCAATCCAATTCACATCCTCAACCTGACTCCTTCCCTGGCTTGGTCATACCACAACCACTCCCTGATGTGTCCATCAGTCCACCCCTCCAACCATACCATGACCCACATGAACCACCTCCAAATGCACACCCAATCCCTCATCCTGAACCTGAGCAGCCACTCATACCTGCTCCAACCAGAAGATCGCAAAGATCAGTAAGGCCTCCTGCATATCTTGCTGAGTATGCTTATAGCAGCAGAATGGAGCCATAGCCAATTTCTGCTCCTATGGACAACTTAGTTCTGCATACAGTACTTTCATAAACCAAATATCCACAATCTATGAACCTCAATTTTTTCACCAAGCTGTTAAATCCCTTGAATGGAGACAGGCCATGACTGAGGAAATCAAAGCTTTGGAAGCTAATCACACTTGGTCCATTGTCACTCTACCACCTGACAAACACTGCATAGGTTGTAGGTGGATCTATAAAGTGAAATACAACTCAGATGGTTCTTTAGATAGGTATAAAGCTCGGTTGGTAGCTAAGGGGTACACACAGCAAGCTGGAATTGACTTTTCTGATACTTTTTCCCCGGTGGCCAAACTCACCTCTGTGAGAGTTTTACTAGCAGTGGCAGCAGCTAAACAATGGCATTTGTTGCAGCTTGATGTCAACAATGCATTTCTGAATGGGGATTTATTCGAAGAGGTCTATATGGATCTCCCTTTAGGCTACAAAACTGGTACACATGGGCAAGTATGCAAGCTGAATAAGTCCCTCTATGGGCTTAGACAAGCATCCAGACAGTGGTTCTGCAAGTTTTCATCCACCTTACTGCAGCATGGTTTCCTTCAATCAAAGAATGACTATTCCCTATTCACTATCGGTTCTGGTTCCTCCTTGGTAGTCCTTCTTGTTTATGTGGATGACATCATCCTTGCTGGCCCCAAGAAAGACCATGTCACTGCCGTACAGACATTACTGCAGAAACTTTTCAAGCTGAAAATCCTTGGTGATCTCAAGTATTTTCTTGGCTTGGAAATTGCCAGATCCTCCAAAGGGATTTCCATGTCTCAAAGAAAATACACTTTATCCTTGCTCGAGGATACTGGATTCTTAGGATGCAAACCTGTTTCTTTGCCAATGGATCCCAACCTCAAGCTCACCAATACTGATGGAGACTTGCTTGATGAACCTTCACAGTATCGACGGCTTATTGGTCGTCTGATGTACTTAACTATATCAAGACCGGATATTAGTTTCTCTATGCATAAACTCAGTCAGTACATGCAAGCTCCTAGAACTCCTCATCTTCATGCAGTTCACCATCTCCTTCAATATCTTAAATCAGCCCCTGGACAAGGCCTGTTTTTCCCTAGTTCCAACCACCTCAACCTCACTGCTTATGCAGATGCAGATTGGGGAAGTTGCTTGGACACACGGAGGTCCACCACTGGCTTCACTGTTTTCCTTGGCGACTCCTTGTTGTCTTGGAAGTCAAAGAAGCAGCCAACTGTGTCCAAATCCTCAGCTGAGGCTGAATATAGGGCCCTTTCCTCTGTTGCAAGTGAACTGGTCTGGCTTACTCGGTTGCTGTCACACTTTGAAATTCAAATCTCTTCCACAATGGTATTTTGTGACAATCAATCAGCCATTCACTTGGCCTCAAATCCAGCACACCATGAAAGATCTAAACACATTGATATAGACTATCATTTCATCCGAGAATTAGTCCAATCCAAATTAATCAAGTTGATTCATGTGCCAAGTCAACATCAAATTGCCGACCTGTTCACCAAGGCTCTTCCATATCCGCAATTCTCCTCACTCATTCACAAGCTGGGAATACACAACATATATTCTCCACCTTGAGGGGGGGTATTAGGAATAAATGCATTAAGCATTAAGTTAGAGTCAGTTATCTCATTTATTGTTTGTTGCACTAAGTTAGTTATTCTGTTAGTGTATTAGTTATTCTGTTAGTGTACAGCTACACTATAAATTCTTCTTCATGTACCTTTCATAATTCAATGAAATTCATTTTTCTACAATTCCAAGTCTCAATAGTACATAAGGTCAACGGTTGACTTGTTGGAGGACAATACGGTAAAAATAGATATGTCTACTAGCTTGGTTATATCACAGTGGTCAAAACTGAGGTTGGAAGAGGTGGATTTTGGAGAGGGGAAGCCATTGCATATGGGTCCTTTAACTAGTGATATTTTCTGCTTGTTTTTACCGGATATTAATTAATGGTAATAATATTGCTAATGCGGTGAGAGCGCTTGTCTCTGCCCGAGAGTATGGTGGAAAGTTTTCAGTATTACATAAAGAAAATGGAGATGTTAAAAAGGGGTATCAAGCCCAAGAAAATGGATAAGATGATTTTTTTGGTAAGAACTGTATGTGTAACACTGTTTGAAATATATATATATATATATATATATATATATATATATATATATATATATAGTGAAGCCTTTAAAATGTGGTACACCCATGCACCACTTAAGTTAGTTGTTATATAATAATAATTAAATAGATCAACCGTTCAGATTTTACTTTTCTAAAAAAATGGAATGGCAACAGGACAATATAGGTAGAAAAAAAGGATTGAGAATGACAATTTTGCCATTCCTCCACCAATCTCTTTCGCGCTGTTGATCGTATATGTTATCTTTCGTCTTCATACATCATATTTTAAACACAATTGATTGATTAAAGGACAAGTTGTAAAGTGTAACGAACAAATTATGGTTTAATCAATCAGTTATGTCATTTAAATATTAAATTTTGGATATCATATATTTTTATTTTTATCTCTCATTTATTTTTTATCTTTTTTATATATATGTATTTCAAAAATACATTAAAAAAAAATAAGGAGACACCTGTTCCTATTTTGATGTTCCCGCAGCATTTCTCTAAATCAATTCTTCTGAATGCTGCTAATGTAGGGGGAAATGCGTAATCTTGTAATAATATATAGAATTAGCATAAGAGTGGACATATTTATATATGAAGCCACTGCATTTGGTTGAGAAATACATGGAATACGATTATAAAACAGACACAAGGCATATCTGTTGGATTGAGTATCCGAATCAAAATCATCCACTCTGAGTGTGTTTGGAAATGGTGGAAAAAATAGATTATGTTGATAATCCATTATAGTTAGAATTTGTTTTTGTTTGGGTATGTTTGTTAAAAAGCATTTTTAAAATTATCTATTTCCCTTGGGTGGTGTAAAAAAAAATCACTTTTATATAGTAAATTACGAAAAAGAATATGAAGTTATTTATATAATTTAATAATATTTGTTTTAAAGTTAGTTTTGTATAGGTAAATAGGAAAGAGAGTTTTAAGAATGAAAAACAACATTATCAACAAAATCTCAACTATAAAAACCAAAAGGGTAAGGACTCACCTCTGCAATCTCCACCGTCCCACTTATCAAAAAGCATGGCTAGTTTATAACTGTCAACATCAAATATAGTTAAGTAAATTCAGAATGGTTGATGAAATAGTTTCAGATCATCAGAGTGCAAACAATTTAACTAAGCCACATCACAACAGATGCAAAACAGTTCAAATTGGAACTATATTAAACAAATGCTCTTTCTTTTTCAAATAATTATATTTCAATAATTAGTAGAGGATGGATATCAAGAAACGGAACCATATTAATTTTCGGACAATTAGATTATTGGAGTGTTGTCGTGTCATATAAAGCAACTCAGCAATCAAGAGATAGGGACATAGGGTGCTCGAAGAAGAGCTGTCATGAGATAAGAAAGCATATCTGTGTACTGCTGAAACACACAAGAAAGATTACACAATAACCAAAGGAACTGGAAAATGCTAACTGATATTTCAATGGAAAAATGGAGCTCAGCTCCTAAAACAGAGAATGTTCCTCTATTAAACCCAAAACAACAAACAACAACCAATAAGCTAGAACAAGTATGCAGCTGTATCAAATAATCCAATGTGTCTTTCTCTTCAATATAATCCCATTCATGACTAAGGGTAAAATATAGTGCAGCTGTATCAAATAACTCATTCATCCAATGTGTCTTTCTCTGTACAATTTAATCATAACTCATCGGGCAAGAATCAGAGCAAGAGTATTAAGGGGAGAAGGCAAGAAGCAGATACCTAAATGAAGCAAAGAAGAATAGCAACAAAAATCTGAAACATACATAGGCAAGAATCAGATAAGGATTAAGGAGAAGTCTTGTGTTACTTAACAAATTTAAACGTACAGCGGCAAAAATTCAAGATTTGATTTGAGAAAAAATAATCAGAAGGGAACAGAGAAGAGATGGGTTGGGTTGGGTTGGTGGTGGTCGCCGGTTGACCAAATACCAGCATGGTGGTTGGGCAAGGCACGGTGGTTGGACAAGGCGCAGTTGCTCTGAACGGCGTGAGTTGGGTCTGAGTCGAAGAAGACCAAGAAGAGCGGCGACTGTGGTTGGGCAAGGCGCAGTGGTGGTTTGGATTTTATTTTCCTATCCAATCCACAAACGGACTTGAGAGCAACCTAAACCCATAAAATGACAGAAGATTTACATGCATTAATTTAAAATTTGAAAATATGTATTTAATTAGTATATATTATATTTAAAAATATGTATTTAAAATATACATTAATGTAAAGATTTTTTTATACTAATTATGTATCAAAATTAAACTCTTTAATTCTAAACTTCAAAACAACACAATTTGAAGCCTTGTGGGCCCTCTTAATTCAAAGAATTTTTTTTCTTGTTTCTTAACTTGAATGTTGGAATTTACTTTTAGCATGTGTCATTCCCCATGTAAACTGTAAAGATTTTCTTTAGACACACTTTATTTCCTAAGAAAATACTACTATATAACTCAATCCCCCCTCTTAAGTTTTTTTAAACAAATTCATCTCAATGTCTCATCCATATTTCTTTGGCGTATTACATCCAAATGGGTAGAGAGGAAGTTCCATTGACGACTCTCATTTTATTCTAGCTAGAAATGTATTATACACCTTTTTGACTTGTCAGAAACGCATCACAAAGATTTCGCTAATAAATCGGAAACTAAAGGGTTTGTGACACTAACACTGATAGAAGAGATCTGTTCCAAATAGGAAATCGAAATGCACGAGTGACAAAAAAACAAATGGTCTCGCCGTCGTTCTCACTTCTCACAAAATCAAAAGCTATATGGTATCACTTAGCGCCTGATATATAGGTTATATAAAAAGACTGATATATTATACATATGTTATATAAAAAAACACCCTTCTTTGAACCATAACAAAAACATTCACCTAACGACACATACATTCCTTTTCACACCCTTCCTTTTTACAACAAACACCCTTATATCAGTATTACATAACAAATCATCAACCACCTGTGCCTAAGAGTTACAACATTTATACAATAGAACATATTGCACGCTTGGAAGAGTTGCCTGCAAGTTTGTGGCTACTTTTATTCTTTATATTATAGAAGACCCAATAGAACCAAAGTCCCTTGGTTCAATGACAAGGAGCCTTGATTCCTCTTAAGCAATGTATCGGATTCGAATCTTGTGAATAAAAAAAATAAGTATTAGAAAAGCTTTACTACCTTAAATGGTTCTTCCTAACTCGGATTAGTCGGAATATAATGTGATTTTTGGATATTGAGGATCTCAAACCAAAAAAGACGCAATAAAAAATTGGTGGATGGTGCATGTTGAGACCCATATATAATATGTAATATCTAATATGGTAAAAATGTTAGAGTTAGACATGAAGTTTTTTATATTATTATATACTATCAAATATTTAACTTTTAAAATAGTTAACCTAATAGCAGCAAAAAAAATAGCTAACCTAAAAGTTAAAAATATTAAAACGTGACAATATATATGATTGAATGTAAAAAAAAAATTATATTAATTCAACATATTTAAATTAAATCTAAAATATTATTCAATCCTCAGTGGGCTTGGAAAGCAAAGAGGAGCATCCCCCAAGTGTACAGGGTTCATGGCCCTAAGTTTGAGAAAGCATATGTTCTTCTGTTCCAACGCCTTGTCTCATTCTCATCCACTCACTTTGTAGTCCAGCTGCTTTTAGGCCTCCTTTTGAGGGTTTTGCCAGATTAATCATCACTTAAATCGTTTAAAAAACAAATGCAAAGTCCATTATGACTCATTTTTTATAGGGTAACCAACCAATGCATATTTCTTGTTAAGAAACTATAAGGCTATTTCCATCCCAGCATCCCATATTTTTACTTTTTGGAATTTTTAAATGGATTACATATTTATATATCATTCATTTTTATATTTTATAATTTAAGCACCTAATCTCTCCAACCCAGCAACTAGGGGTGTGAATAGGTCATGCCTCTAGTCAGTAGCCTATGGCTTAGTCTATTTAACAAAAAAGTCACGTCAATGCTTTTTAAAAAGCCTATATAGCTAAAGAGGTAAGGCTAAAGCTTTAAAAAAAGCCTATTAGACTTATCAGGCAGACCTATTTAACACACACACACACACACACACACACACACACACACACACACACACACACACATATATATATATATATATATATATATATATATATATAATTTACCATATAATACTATAATATATAATTTATAATATTTATAACATTTGAAAGTAAAGGTCTATTGGCCCATTTAAATGTTGAGGTCTACTTGCATATTTAGTTGTGAAGGTTTAACTGTCTATTCATCAGTATAGGCATACTAACCTCTTTATCATTAGAGGCTTACAAGCCTATTTACAAGTGAAGGCCTACGATCTATTTATAGGTGGAGGAATATTTAAAGGTCTTGTTGAAAAATAGGCTTCCAAGTTAGGCCAGACTTTGAAGTAGGCCAAGACAGACCTTAAAAATTGGCCTATATCAAGCCAATAGGTCAGGCTCATGCCTTGAGATTGGAACACAGGTCAGGCTCAAACCTGTCAGGGTCTAGCTCGACCTAGTCTATTCCCACCCCTACCAACAACTTCAAAAAAGTTTCTAAATGGACCCCACCTGTGGCCCCACATCCTTACATTTCATCAATAATTTATACTTTTTATCACCATTGTGTACTTTTTTATTCCAAAATATTTGAAGCTGGCCCACTATCTCAAATAAGCAACGATGCTTATACAAGCATCCCATCTTGATAAGCACCTCATCTCTAATGCTCTCCAACGGTGGGTGCTTATAAGCATCGATTCTTAATAGGCAAGAACCCAAATTTTTGAGCTCGTTGGAGATTGCCCGTCATGACTCAAGAAGACTCAAGATGACCAATAAATTTAACTTGGGACTTGAAGGTTGATGATGTATACATCTCTATATATAAAGCAACTTATTTTATCCCTGCTTTTACTTAAAGAGACGGCTAAGATTGATCTACGTACTTACTTTATCCTGTTGTTTGGACCACCGATACGGCTGACCAACACCAAGTGTTTGCAAATCTAAATTAAGTTTTGAAACTTAATGAATTTCTCTAATTGACTAAACCATATCAAAGATCTTTGGTACAATCCTTTTAAGAGGAAGCGAGATCGAAGCATGAGGAATTATAGCTAAAAGAGATTCAAGGCGTGCAAAATATTACAAGTAAGAATTATGGATTGTTTGGTACTGCGGTGGGCTGTGCAAAACAGCATCCAACTGGACGCACCGTAAAAGCTTCCTTTTGGGGCTTTGGTCAGAAAATAACATCAGTCTTAAAGACTTGGTCTTTGAGGATTTGGTCAGCAAATAACATCAGTCTTCAAAACCAAAAGTCAGTAACAAACAAGTACATCTGCTCTTTTCTAAGATAGATCACTTAGATAGCAATGAAATCCATACATTTTTATCATCTCACTACTTTTAATGTAAAAGAACTTGGTGAGGTAAAATCTTTTGTAAAAACAAATAAAGCAATATTGCTGCAATAAAAATGACAAACTAAATAACCAAAAAAAAAAGTGACAAACTAGATGAGACTAGACCGCTAACAAAGTAATCATACAATATATTAAGAACCTTTTCCTTTTAATCTGATCAATCTTCAACTGTAACCAGTGTTATGCTTCAACTTACAAGCCTATGGTTAGCCAACACCTGCTCCACCAAAATACCAACTTGGCTTTTTGTTGATAATTCTCACCGCCATGTTATTATATGTGTGCAATGTATTGTGTTTTCTTTTATAACATGATTTAACATCGGCAGTGTAAATCATTGTTTTTTTTTTACACAATGTGTAAATCATTGCTATTACTTAAATTCATTGCTATCACTTAATTAATATAACCTTTGAATAAATAAATAATCATCAACCTATTAATTTTTTTTAATATATTTAATTTAAAAATATTTTAAAATCAGTCTTTCTTTAAAAAAAAAAAAAACGACAGAGGTTACTAATTTTGTAAATATGATAGCAAATTTTAACAAGGGAATTGCTACGGTACCCCCTTAAAACTAAGGGTTTTGGTACCCTATAAGTGGATACCATTGTTCAAAGGTATTGATTGTTCCAAATATTTTTTCATCTTGTCTTTTATATCGAGAAATACATGTTAATCTTCTTTTGGCTTTAGTAAGAATTTCTTGGTCTATTTCTTGAAGATCTATGTTTTCTTCGTGTAAAATAATTCCTTCAAAATGTTTTATCTTTTTTCTTAAATAATTCATTGCTTCTAAAATATCATATTGTAGAACAACATCATATTTTTTTATAAGGGTAATTATCTTTCCTGCCATATGTAATCCTAATTCTTCTATATTAATTGATTTTCTAGTCGGATTAATCTATTTTCTCTCCAAAGAATACCTCTTTCAACTAATTTTCGAACTTGTTCATCTAAATAATCTTCTTCTTTATTTTTCAACAAAGTAGATAAATATGCGTATTCATCTCTAAGTTGTAATTTTATTATTTGTATCATTTCTTTTATTTGAATTTGGTTCATGCCGCAAAATTTTCTAATTCGTTTTTTTATCCTTTTAAACATTTGTATTTTATAATCTATTATGCCTTTTATTACACATTCATCTATAAAATCTCCAATTTCTTGTTGTTTCCAGTATTTAATGTCTTTTTTAATTTCTTGTAACCATTCTTTTAACATGGTAATAGTCTTCATGCAATTATTCTTTCAAGTCTCTTCTTTATCCATTTCTCTAATTTTATGTGATGTGCTAACATGCTTTCTTTAAGCCAGTGGTCTTGTAGGGTTGTTGATTTATCTTCTTGCCAATAGATTATCTTTTTTCGATTGGTTTGTAGCCATTCTTTTAAGGTGAGATAAGTTTTCATGCTATTAATTTTTTCAATCGTTGTTTAAAAATCTGAATACGTATTTCAACTCGTCTTATTTGATCTTTAAGATAAGGATTAGGATTTTCTTCGTCTAATTCTTTTAAAGTTTTACAATAATTCTTTAGATTAGTTATAGTTATTCGTATGTAGCTAGCAGTTCTCATTAACTAGCTCTGATACCAGTTCTGGCCCAGAGAGAGAGAGCAGAGAGCTTGACTTATTCTTTTTTGATAATCTCAAAAAGTTCATATTTTATTTTTTATATACAGAGTTAAATCATTCACTTGATTTACTAATTTATTAATATTTTCAGTAGTACTAGTACTTCGTTCTGGTTCTAATAGTTGAATTGGTCTAGGAATGTAAGGTATTCTTAATGATTCTGATTTCTTTAAAAGGTTCCTAACTCAGTTATTTCATTTCTTCTTGGATAATAAATTTTTCCAATATCTTCAAATAATTGGGGAACATCGATTCTATCGTTATTTCTAAAAGTAATACTATGATGAGAATTGGTTAATGCATAATTTACACAGTAAGTGACTGAAAATATTTTGTCTCCTTGCCGCATCAAATTTTTTCTAAAAAATTTATGTTCTAAAGTTAAAGACTGATCTAATCTTTGAGTACTTAATGTTATTCCTATATTAGGATGAATTTCAAATTTTAATTTTACATAAGCTAAGTTTCCTTCTATGACTCCTAATATTTTGTCACGAACATCGGTTATGCGTTCATCTTTTAAGATTAGTTCTACTGGGGAATCTATTCCTTCTTGAAAAGTTGCTTTTAATAGGATTTGTACTGCACCTAGGTGAATATATCCTATTTTCCTTCTATGTGCTTCTATTTTTAAATTTTGTCTTAATTCTGAAATCTTTTTTCGGTTTAATAGTTGAATATTTGTACTTCCTTGAGCTTCAGTTATGTCTATGGGAGTTTTCGTAATTATTTTTTCATAATAAATGATATTTTCCTTTTGAATAAATCTTTTCATTATTCCTCCTAATCTTTCTTTTCCTTTCATATTTGCAGTTTTAGAAAGATCTAATTCTTCTTTTTGTATTTTTTGAAATAGTCTAGGGTTAATAAGAATACTTCCTTGATAATTTCCATCTTCTTCAGTAATTTGAAGGTGTTCTATATCATCATTAGTTTCTCTAATCTCAGTTTCAGAGTTCATATTAATAGTGTATGAAAGCTAGTAGAGTTGCGTCATACCTGATTGGGGTTTATCGAGCTATGTGCCTTTTGGCCCACTGCTGCTTCCCATTCTGAGTTCATGGTAGATCTACTTCGTCTTTGTGCTTCTGGAGGGATTCGAGCATGATTTGGTGTATAAATGATTGAGTGTTATAAAATAAATGAAGGTAAATGATGATAAGTAAAAGGGATAAGTAGAAGAGTAATTTATTGATGGAAGTGTTTGTTTACAGGGTGGTATTCGCAGATGCCTAGTATCCTCCTATGAGGAGACTAACAGCGTTCCTCAACTTGAGGAAGCTTGTGTGAGAGTTTTTCTCTAACTGATTCACTCTGACTTGCCTCAGCATAAGAGGGCTTATTTATAGGCTAAAAGCTTGTTGTCTATTTACATTATTGGCCCTATAGCACGTAAGTGCTTACATCAGAAAGCTTAATAATTTACATGCTGTCGTCACTGCTTACATCATTCTTCAATTATTGCTTCGTCTTCGGAATCTTTTCCTTGTGGCTGACAGCTAGTAGTGGCTTCTGTCGTGTCTTGCTTTTGCTTTATACATCTTTCACATGCATGATTCCCATTTTCTTTAATTAACAAGCATAATTTGTGGAGAATAGCTGGACAATAATTCATCGTGGGTCTTTCTAGTGCATAGAATGGCATCTCGAAAGTTGTCAATAAGTTTAAGTCTTTTTCCTTGATGGGCCTTCAACTTGTCTTGCTTAATAACAAAGCATTTGGTCCCTTGTACAAGGTTTTGATACATGATTCATTTCCAATGGTTTGGCATTATGAGTAAATGCTGGCTAATTGATGGGCTATAAAATTATTAATTTGATCTTCATCATAATCTACTTCGGTAGGTTCATCCATTAAAGGGAAATTATTATTACTGATACCAATAAAGATTAAGTGCTTAGCTGGCTGTTTAGTGGTGAAGTCTGGATAGGCTGAGTAAAATTTTAGGAAACTAGCTCGTTCTCCAGCAATATTTTTCCGAAACAGCTGAACTGCTTCCTTGAAGTAGTAGGGAAATAGGTTAATTTCTTCAAGATTGGGACTTAAGTAAAGACATTCAATTAAACCAAATTGGAATAAATTGAACGTCAGGATTGATGGTGCTCCTAGTGTAAGTACTGCTTTGGTGGCGAATAATTTGCGGTCCAACATATACATACAATTGCTTTTTTCTTTTTCTGTCCAATGAATTAATCGTTTGAGATGTTCATAAAAGTTTTCTTTAGAAAATTGGACTTGAAGTTCATGTTCTTTTCTGGTAATTATTGGGAAATTGTCTAGGGAAGAAGGAACTCTTCCTAGAACTTTTAGTGTTTTTCTTGGTTCTGGTTTCAGAGTGGTGGTTTCTGCAAAAGTTCTTGGTCCAAGATAGATTTCTTTACCTTTGGCAATCTGAAAGTCTTTTAATGCCTTTTCTGCTTCTTCCTTCGTTGCATAGGATTTGTGAATAACTCCTGGAACTTTCTGACAATGGGGAGCTGCTTTGTGCCACTCGTCATAAATTCCGGGAAATGGTCCATTGAAAATAGCGCACCATTTTTTATTTCCTTCTTTTTGGGATTGTATTTTAATTTCTGCTGGGATTGCCTGTTCGAGGAAACCTTCAGCTTCTAATTGTAAATCCAATACTTTGATGTCTGCTTCGAGCAAATCTAATTCTCTTAATTTTTGATCTCGGAGTGCTTTCTTGAGCTCTCTTTGTCTTTTTAACATTTCTGTTGTTCCTCGCTCCATTCTCTGGATAGTATATCTGCAAGAACATTCTTTTCTCCCTTAATATGAGATATTGAATAATTATATTCTGATAATTTCATTTGTCATCGGATCAACCTCCCTTGTTTATAAGTGCCTTTATGATTAAAATTCTTAAAACCTGCCACATAAGTGGAGTCGGTTCTAACAATAAATTCTTTATCAAGCACATAAATACAATGTTTTTTCCAACATCCTAATAAGTGCTAGAGTTTCTTTTTCATGAGTAGGATAATTAATTTCACTGTCTGTAAATGTTCCAGACATGTATCGACAAATTAATTCTTTCTTTTGTCCAGGGGGTTTTGCTTTCATAACACCTCCCCAACATTCATGTGATGCATCTGTTTCGATAATAATTAGATCATCATCTGCGGGATGATATAATTCCGGAAGTTGTTGACATAAGTTCTTTAGTTCAGTAATAATTGCTTCATCCTCCTTTGTCCAAGACCAAAGAGCATCTTTCTTCAGTTTCTGTTGTAGTATTTTTCGTTTTGCTGCAAGATCTTTCATAAAACCTTCATTTGAAATGTAGGTTAGTAAGCCAAGAAACCTTTGTAATTCTTTTTTATCCTTTAAGGTTACAGGAAAATTGCTAAGTTTTTCTAATACGTGTTTCTGCATTACTAATTTCCCTTTCTCTATTTCGAGGCCTAAATAATTGATTTTATTCTGAGCTAAGACTATTTTCTTTTTACTTAATACTACTCCATGCTCGAGAAGTTTATTAAGTACCAGTGTTACTTTATGATAATGATCTTTTAAATCTTTTTTGGTAAAAACTAGTATATTGTCGATGTAAATAAGGCAAAAATCCTTGTATTCTTTGAGTATTGAGTCCATGTATCTTTGAAAAATTTCTGGGGACTGCTTCATTTCCATAGGGAGTACATTCCATTCATATTGTCCTTGGGGACAACTAAAAGCTGTTAATGCTTTGGATTCCTCACTTAATTTTAATTGATAAAAGTCTGATTTGCAATCAAAAGAACTGAACCAAATCATATTTCTAATTTGTTCAATAATTAAATCTTTTCTGGGAAGAAAATATGCGTCTCCTTCCATTGCATCATTTATCTGTTTATAATTTATCACCATTCGCCTTTTACCACGCTTAAGTTTACTATGATTTTCTACATAAAAGGCTGGGGTTGAATGCTTGCTTTTGGATGGCCTGATTAATCCTTTTGCGAGCATTTGCGTAATATCTTCGGCAAATTCATCTCTATCATGTTTAGTGTAGATCATAGGTTTACATTTTACTTCTTGAGTAGGATTCTTTAATTTTAATATAATTAGTTCGGTATTTTTATTATTTATGTTTGAATATAGGGGATGATCACTACATAATTTTTCTAATAAATGTTCAATTTGAGCTGGAATTTTTCTATTTGGTTCTAAATTGATTAGAGCATAGCGAATTTTTTGACAAAGAATAGTAAATAACTCACCACGTTGCAGCTTGCTAAACTCTGATTGCTTTGTAGAATAAGTACATTGGGAGGAATGAAGGATTGGTATAGAAAGTATTTCACGAGTTTGTATATTACGTATATATGGGGTGCGTAGTGTAATGTATTCAAAGTATTGACAGAAGGGTGAATAAAGTCGTAAGAAGTTATTGCCTAGGATGACATCTATTCCTGTTTCTTGTTGATAGATTGTTGGGACAATAAATCGTTTTTGTTGTATTTCTAAGGTTATGCGATTAACTACCCAAAACAAAGAGTGGATAGATTCATCAGCTATTTGTATTTTTAATGGCTTTTCTAGATATTCTCATTTGTCAAATAATGCTTTGGTTGCCAGACAAATACTTGCTCCAGTATCTATGTAGGCTTCAGTTTCTTTGTTATTCTTTTCTATCTTGATTTTAATATAAGTACTATTCGGATTCTGTTTCTTCTGAAGATAGGTCATCATGTTCAGAATATTAGTAAACACTATTGTCAGTAGTTAGTTCGTCTTCTAATGGTTCGAGATTATATATTTTATAAACTTGCTTTATTATTTTAGCTTTGTCTTTAAAATCTTTTTCTTTTTTCTGAGGACATTCGTTTGCATAATGGCCTTCTTCATTACATATCCAGCATACACATTTCTTTTTTCCTTTTGGACAATACTTTTTAGGTGTATGTTTTTTCTTAAAATATTTTTTCTTTGTATCTTTATAGGCTTTTCTCTTTGGGTAAGTTTTCCTCAATTTTGGTTTTCTTCATTGTTTATAATATTTTCGTCTTCTTTTTATGGGATTACATCTGTAGTTTCTAGGTAATTCTATTTCTGGTAACTCACAACAAATTACATTTCTTCCTCTATTTAATTGTCTTATGGTTTCTCTATTTAAACATTGATCTCTTAATTCTTTCAAGAGTACTTGAATAATTTCTCCTAGGGTTTTAGCCGTAGTTAATGAATTGGCTAACCAGATAGTTTTGATTTTTTGATTAAGTGGAAAAAGTAATTTATCCATAAAAATTTCTTTATATGTCTCTTTTGTTTCTGTATCCAATTGGTAATAGTATTTTTGATATTCACAAATAAAACTTCCTATATCACACATATCACATATTTGCATTTTATTTAAGTGTACCTTAGCAGTTTCGTGTAAATATCGTTTTACTTCGGCACTTTGTTCAATACTAGCAAATCCTATGAATTCTTCATAAATTAATTCCATTATAAACCTAGCAAAGTCTTGGTTTGTTACTGTTCGTTGTATATACTGTTGCCATTTTTCTTCTTTTATTCCATTTAGAAATTTTTGTACATTTCCTGAAGTTTTATAAAAGATAAAATTCTTAATTGAATTTCTATCTAGACTATTAAATTTGTCATCTGTTGCCATAAGCAGAGTAAGTTCATTGATTCATTGTAAAAGTATCTCTTCCTTATTTTTTGCACAATCAAGGTTTAGAATATTTCCTGATTTAATAGATTCATATCTTGGTTTAAATTCATCTGGAATTTTAGACCATTTATTATTTCTTTTTAAATATCCCATATTATGCATTGTTTTTTCTTCTATATTATCCCATATTTCAAATGTTTCTTTTCTTTTTCTATTTCTTTCAGGTACCATACTACTACTTGTTTCTCCATGATGCATTCGTATTTTGTTAAAGTCTGTTTCATCTGAAGAGGAGCTATAGTTTAATACTACTTCTTCTGTTTCATTTGCATTAACTGGTTCTGCTACTTGTATTTGATTATGTTCTTCTTCAATTATTTTTAATTGCTCAAGAAGTTGCTGAATTTCTTCTAAATCAGTTGATCTTTTTTTGTTTCAATATAATCAGTTTTTATCTTTTCCATGTTGTCCTTGGTGTTAAAGATTCTAAATAATGTAAAGGTTCAGTCTTTCTTTGATTTAGTAATTCTTCTAAATCCCTTTTTGCAATAGGTCTATTATTAATTTCTTCGTCTAACAGGATTTCTAATTGTATAAGAATTTTCTTAAGTCTTAGATCATCTTCATTTTCTACGTCCTTTCCTTTATCTATAGTTCTTAGAGTTTTATATATGTCTCTATATTTGATCTGTTCGTGATGTGTATCATTTTTATAAATATATTCTGTCATTTTTGAAGTTATTTCCACAACTTGAATTATATTCTCATTTATTTGTTCTAATATTTTTTCTAATTTTTTGTATTTTTTATCAATTTCTTCTCATAAACTCATGATTTTTATTATTTCTTTATGTTGAGGGTAACGGTATCCTCAAATTTGCTTGGGTACCCGAGAATTGCCCTTTTAACGATAGTCATTAATTTCTATCAATTTAACTTTAGTTTTTCAATTTTTTAGATTTATTTCTTCAAATATAAACCCGTGTATGGCACGGGGGTGGAAGACAAGTATATATTCACATACAAAAGGATTCAATGATGGCTGAGCAATGGGTCAAACAAAACATTGATACTATGAAAGTGGCAATTATTGTATGTCCTAAAATGATTGAAATTGCTTTAAGGGAGAGATCCTTTATATATGATCTCTCATCCGGAAAAAAGGAGAAAGGCTACATTAAAAGAGGAAAAGGCAAACTTGCTGGATGAATGCCATAGAAACCATGACTAAAGCCACAGATCCTTAAAGAGATGAGAAATGTTTTTCGGATAATAAAATGAGATAATATGTTGTCTCTTTATTTTTTGATATATTTCTGAATTATATATATATAAAAAAGATAAAAAATAAGTGAAAAATAATGATAGATATATATGGTATTACATACGATGTCCAAAATTTAATGTCAAATAATACAACTATAAAGAGGCTCTATATATAATCTCTCTTTCAAGCTAGACCTTAGAGCATCTTTAGTAGGAGTTTCATAGGGGTTTCTTAAGAATAAAATATTATTACAATATGTCACATATGATTTTGAGTTCCTTAAATTTAAAATGGGTTCCTTATCTAAGGAATAAGGAACCTAAAAAGAGAGTTTCATAGCATTTAAATATTATTTTTTTTGCATTTGATAGTGTAAAAGTGAGAGAGATAATATGAGATGTTAAAGGGAGAAAATAATTAAGGAACTTGATAATAGAAACCCTCATTGGAGTGAAAATTGAGTGGGTATCATAAATTTGAGTTAACATATATAAACCCACTTAAAAACTTAAAATGAATTCCTTAAAATTTTACCATGGAAGATCTCTTACAAAAAGGAAAGAATGAGACAAGGAACTGAAAATTGCAAAAGAACATTTTATATTTACTTTGGTGCGCAGTAGATTTCGTGAGACAGCTAAGTGACTTTACATGCTTTATGCTTTGTAAATTGGATGGGACAAATGATACAAATGATCTGTTTTACAAACTCAATAAATTAGCTTATAATTTATTTGAATAATTTATAAATTTGTTTGATTGAAAAAAAGATATTTGATAAATAAATTTATTTAATTAGTTTATAATTTTTTTTAATAAGCTATTTTATTTAGCTTATAGCTTATGAATTTTTCTCTCATTTTTATCTTCCTTCGTTTAATGAAATTCTCAATTTATTATGTTTGTTATAAATATGTCATTTTATATAATTTTATATTTATAAGCTAGTTCAACATCTAATTTTATCAAATACTTCGAATGCAATCAATTAATTTTTCAATTAACAACTAAAGATTAACTTATTAATCTTAAGCTAGCGAAGGAAGGCTGGGAATCTTATAATCTCGTCATAACCAAACAAAGAAAATAATTTAAAGCCCTTTAGTATACGTACACATAAAGTAAATGACTCAGATATGTTATAGGCAAGTTGGATGAATTATTATATAATAAAAAATATTTCAATTATATGATAAGCGAAAGAATTTTAGTGGACAGTTGACTCTAGTCTCTTGGGGGTGACTGGCTAGGACTAGAGAAAAAAATGTTGCATAAAATGATGGTGAATGTGGACCATTTTGTTGGTAAAACTTAAAAGTATGTCAAGGTAAGTAAATAATAAACTACGGAGAATAATTTAAGAATTATTCAAAATTCTAATGTAATTTTTTTTATAGAAAAATGTTAATATTGGTTGGATTTGTTAGAAATGTTAATGAGTAGGAGTTGAACCTTTTATTTTCTTATCACTCTACTCCTTAACTCTCTCATTCCAACTATCAAACTAACCTTAAATTATGGGTATTTTGATCGATTTGTGAGTGACGGGTTAATATATTTTTTTGGTAACCATGTTGCCGATACAAAGTATCTGCTGTTGTAAACAATGATTAATCTTCGTTAGGGGACCTGAACGACTTTTAAGGATTGTCTCCTCCTAATCAGGTTTTCTTCATTCGCAGGAACTAGGAATTAAACCCCTGATCACATGCTTTGTGTTGGTGTGACTAGTGTATATATATATATATATATATATATATATATATATATATATATATATATATATATATATATATATATAAATCGATCAAAATACCCATAATTTAAATTTCAATTACACTCATACCTCTCTTACGAGATTAATTTAACAAATCTTTAGCTATAAAAGTAAGGTAGTCTAGGGTTAACCAGAGGTAATTTTTTATATTGTCTTAGAGGCAATTTGGTAAATTCAATAATAATAATTATTAATTTTTAAAAAAATATTAAAGTAGGTAAATAAAACCAATATAAAAGTAAGTTATCTTTATATATAAAAGTAAGGTAGTCTAAGTTAACTGAGGGTAATTTTGTAAATTGTCTTAGGGGCAATTATTAATCTTCTGTTAAAAATCTTAAAGTAGGTAAATAAAATCAATATAAAAGTAATTAAGCTATCTTTATATATAAAAGTACGGTAGTCTAGAGTTAACTAGGAGTAATTTTTTAGATTGTCTTAGGAGCAATTTGGTAAATTCAGTAATAATTATTATTAATCACTTTTAATAATCTTAAAGTATGTAAATAAAACGAATATAAAAGTAAGATATCTTTATATATAAATGTAAGATAGTCTAGAGTTAATTTTAGAGATTGTCGTAGGGGAATTTTGATAAATTCAATAACAAATATTATTAATCTTTTTTAAAAAATACTAAAGTAGGTAAATAAAATCAATATAAAAATAAAGTATCTTTATATAAAAAAGTAAGGTAATCTAAGGTTAACTAGGAGTAATTTTATAGATTGTTTTAAGGACAATTTGATAAATTCAATAATAATTATTATTAATATATTTTAAAAATCTTAAAGTAGGTAAATAAAATCAATATAAAAGTAAGGTATCTTTATATATAAAAGTAAGATAATCTAGGTTAAGTAAGGGTAATTTTGTAGATTGTCATAAGGTCGATTATTAATCTTTTTTTTAAAAATTTCATGTTGGTAAATAAAACCAATATAAAAGTTATGTATCTTCTTTATATATAAAGGCAAAATAGGTTGATTGATCCTATATGTTTATTTAATATTTCACACCGGTCCCATAAGTTTTTTTTTTCAAATTGGTCCTACACGTTTCATTCCGTTTCCACATTAGTCATTTCCCTCAATTTTGATCTAACGCCGTTAGTTTTGAGCTTACGTGACATGATATTAGTGTGACACGTGTCTCTTTATTTGACGGCGTTAGGTCGAAATTGACGGAAAGGACTAACGTGAAAACGGAATGAAACGTGTAGGACCAATTTGAAAAAAAAATTATGGGACCGATGTGAAAAATTAAATAAACGTATAGGACCAATCAACTTATTTTGTCATATATAAAAACAAGATAGTCCAGGGTTAACAAGGAATAATTTTGGAGATTGTCTTACAGAAAATTTGATAAATTCAATAATAATTATTATGAATCTTTTTTAAAAATCTTAAAGCATAGAAATAAATAAAATCAATATAAAATTAAGATATCTTTATATATAAAAATAAGGTAGTATATGGTTAACTAGGGGTAATTTGTAGATTGTCTTTGGGGCAATTATTAATCATTTTAAAAAAATATTAAAATATACAAATAAAACCAATATAAAAATAAGGTATATTTTTTTAGGAATTTATGCAGGTAATTTGCAATTAAATTTATTGATATTTTAAGTTAATTTTTGTAAATGCTTCTTTATGTCACATGAATGGTTAATTTTTTTAACACTTTATATTATAACAAAATATTAAATTGTCATTAGTTTTTTATTTTGTTATTATTTTAAATTTACAAAAAAAATTGGCTTTCCAAATAATATGTAACTTTAATCTTCAAACATCATTTATTCATGTTATTAGATTTGGGTCTAACTCAACCCTAAAAGCTAACTCAAGAGGTGAGGATTGTCCAAGCTTTATAAACTCTTATGAGGCTCTATTTCTAGTCAATGTGGGACTTGAGTTTTTTCCAATACACCCCCTCACGCTCAGCACTATTGGCTTGATGCATGGATAATATGGTGGGCAGGCCTTTGATGGAACTAGGATAGGCTTTGATACCATATTAGATTGGCCTAACTCAACCCCAAAAGCTAGTTCAAGAGGTGAGGATTGTCCAAGCTTTATAAGCTTTTATGAGGCTCTTTCTCTTGTCAATGTGAGACTTAGGTTTTTTCCAATACATGCATGTATCGCACGAGTCCACCATATATCTAGTATGCTTATATGTTATATGTACTTGTCTAATTTTTCTAATAGCAGCATCTTCACAAAATCAGTATTCGGATTTTTATTATCGTACCATAATTCTTTATTTTCTTGGTGGACAGAAAGATATTCTTCAGTCGATACTCGAAAATTAATCCCTTTCAAGGCGTAGAGATTGCCGAAGTGGGTTTTACATCTCCCAACAAAACCTTTTTCTAGACACATGGCGACACATGGTAGGAGTCAATGCAGCCCTTCTCCATCGATCATGTATATATCTGCAAACTATCAATTGCAAAAACTTATTTTAATCATTCAATACGGTCGGCCTAACATCTATTGAGGCCTAAAGCAGACTCTGTGACAATACTTTTTTAAAACTAATAACAAATTAACCCAACAATTTTCTTATACAAAAATAATTATTTTGTATACAATGAGGAGTTGAACCCTGGACCTTACAGCTAATGCTAAGCTTTAATACCAAATGAGTTAACTTATGTTTGTTGATATACCAAACATATCAAAAAGATATTAATATAAAAAGATACAAAGTGAGCCTTTTTTTTATAAAGAAAAAATTATTTTTTTGAGAGGCCTAAAGCAAGGGCTGACACTATAAGAAATTTTTCATATACATACGAACACTTTTAGTGACAGTTATTAAAAAAATTGTAAATATAAGTATTAGTGTTGGTTAACCGTAGGTAAAGGTAGGTGGAACATAGATAAAACTTATTGACACTCAATCGTAATCGTAGGTACAGCCTATAATGACAATCAATTGTCATTGATATTCGTCACTCATAATAGACGGATGGACTGATATATAGTGACAGATTTTAACTGTCACTGAAAGACAAATTTCTTTTAGTGACCTCATTTGCTTTGGCCTTGAATCTGTTTGCTCAAAATTATCACATTCTTTTTAGTAGGAATATATATATTTGTGGAGCTATTCGTGGGGAAAATTTGATGACTTAGTGGGTGTTTGTTTGAAGTTATATATGTATATTCCCAGGAGTAGAAGGTTGGGAATAATATATTTCTGCGTTTGTTACAAGTTTTAAAATGATATTCGTGGATATAAAACATTCCAAGCTAAGTTATATTCTCACCTTTAGATGGGTTTTCATTTCCATGGAACAGGTTGGGAATAAAACATTCTCACTCCCTTCCTACCAAAATATCAAAATTATCCCTACTGCTAACTTTCTCTAACCATCACGTAGGTGGACACGTTCTTGTCTTGCTAGTCATTGATAGTTAATGGATTTTTTTTTAAAGTCTTCAATTTGTGCAAAAAGTTTTGGCTATCAAATTACTGCTTAAGCTGCAACATTTTTTATTATTTAACAGGCATAACAATTTGAAATATTCTTGGAACAATATCACAAAAAATAACTTAAAAAGTAATTATTTATTAAAAATTATGATTTATAAAATATTATAATATTAAAAAAATCATTAACAAACATATATAAAAAAATATTTATTTATATTATAAATATGATAATCACCTTAATTTTTACATTTTATTTTCATTTTTTATCAATTGCATTCAAAAATGAATATTTAAAGATGTTATATATAACCTGGGTATTTTGATAATTACAACCTCTATTCCCCGTAAGATTCCGAAGAGTTTTAATTGCTAACCAAACATACTTTACAAAATATCCAGCAATGTCATTCCTTGTAATAGCATTCTTGGGTATGAGATTTCCGAGAATATAATTCTAAACCTTGAAACAAACGCCTTCTTAAGGGCTACACCAGTTCTTCTAATATGTACTGTATATAGTAGTATAATTGAAAGGTTAAAGTAATAATTTGGTCCCTTTACGTGACACAGATTTTTCATTTAGTCCCTAAAAGTAAAAATTGAGAAATGGGTCCCTACATATATAAACGTTAGCAAATTCGGTCCCTATATGTGCAAACATTAGCAAAATTCGTCCCTGCCGTCAACAAATTGCTCATTATACGTGATACAATTTTTTGATTTGGTCCATAAACCTGAAGAAAAAAAATTAAATCAATCATTATATGTGCAATCAATAATAATTTTCTCCCTGCCATCTATCAAGAAGCTCGGACCCAACTAAAGATTATTTTTCGTATTAAATATTTTCTATATATTATATAAATCTATTTCTTCTATTGAAAGTAAAAATTGTATAATTTGGTCTGTAAATGGTTTTATATTATGAAATTATCCAAGTTGACTCTTAATAGAAGAAATAGATTGATACAATATATAAAAAATAATCAATACGAAAAGAATCTTTAGTTGACAGACGATAGGGACAAAATTATTATCAATTGAACATACATGGACCAGTTTAATTTTTTTTTTTCCAGGTTTAAGGACCAAATCAAAAATTTATGTCACGTATAAGGACTAATTTGCTGACGACAGAGACTAATTTGTTAACGTTTGCATATGTAGGGACCAAATTTATTAATGTTTACACATGTAGGGACTAATTTCCAAATTTTTTACTTACAGAGACTAAATGAAGAATCTATGTTACATATAGGGATCAAATTATTACTTTAATCTAATTGAAATGAAAATTATGTGCCCGTACTCCACCTCGAGCCACTAATTAATCAACAATTAATAATAAAGCTTCTGGCACATACGCATTGATCGTTTCGGAGAAACTTTGAGAAAGGGAAGCCGAAAGGAATTTGGCACTAGTTCCCTCCAGCCTCTGCAGAGAGGGGAACTAACACTTCCCTAGTGATGTGGAATTAACTTAAGCACTGACCACCAATTACTGTCCATTAGTCCAGAGAGCAATTTTTAGGTAGACATAGTCTATAACATGCACTCAAATTTATATATTATTTAATATGTAGAAGATTAATGAATCATTGTAAATCTGTACCATTATTTAAAAATATTTTTATATATGTCAATAATAATATGAGTACATGAGAGATGGTGCAATAGATGATGCTTACTGAAGAATTTTTGCCGCCCAAAAGACCTCCATCAATAGGTTTAACTTTATAAGACATCTTAATTGAAAACTTTAAATTATTAAGTCAATGAGTTTTTCCAACATTTGCTTAGCCTATTCTTTATCAATATTAACCTCTTTCACTTACACTTGTATTTCAAACAAACACACTAACAGCCTATTATTTTATTCTTAGAAAAGCACGTTAATTAGTAGAGTAAATACTCAATTTGGTCCCTGAAATTATAGGGTCGTATCAACTTAGTCCTTCACATTATCAATATTTCAAAATGATCCCTGAAATTACAGAAAGTTAATCAGATTCGTCCCTTCGTTGATATTTGCATGGACCATAATGACATTAAGTTGGTAATGTCAGGGATGTATTTGAAACTAAGTGAATAATGTCAGGGATGCATTTGCTACATTTTGAAATTTCAAGGATCATTTTGAAATATTGATAATGTTGGGGACTAAGTTGATACGACCTTACAATTCCAGGGATCAAATTGAGTATTTACTCTAATTAGTATTAGCCTCTTAGTCAATCCATACACATTTTTTTTATAAACAAAAATATATAGATAAAGAGTATATAAGATGTTTTAACCCATACATAAAAGGAACAAAAAAAAAAAAAAAAGGTCCTATTTAAGTAGCATACTGATTAGAACAAAACCAGTATAGTTATTAAATGAGTCTATCCCCAACCCCACCAAAAAGAAAATACACCAGATCGCAGAAACTCACAAAAGCCTATATAACCTTTTACTTAAGGCTCCAAACAATTTCTACCAATTTACCTGTTAGCCAAATCGATGCACATAGTTATTTGACATATCAATAATCATCGTAGGTCAGGCGTGTCATTAACGATCCCTGTTTGCTTCGTTTCATGAAATCATCGAATTGTTCATCCATTTACGGAAAACTGTCATGCATTTTAATTAACTACACAAACCCCATAACCTCGCCTGACGCGAGTTTAGGGAATTGAAGTAGGGAGGGAAGTTTTCCAGCAGCTTTATGCGCAGTTACATATAAAAATTGCAAAGTTCATGCTATTATATCATGTTTTACTCTTTTGACCCAATCGCTGAAAAGTAGTGGTAGAATATTAAAGGCTTAATTGCACTTTTGGTCCCCCAGGTATCACGATTGTGCAATTTTGGTCCCCCGGATTTTAATTGTGTCAATTGGGTCCCCCACGTATCATGATTGTGCAATTTTTGTCCCCCAATTATCACGATTGTGCAATTTTTAACGTCAGTAGTCGACATAGGACACGTGAGGCTGATTTGACACTTAGTGAAGTCAACTTGACAGTTTACAGGACATTCTTATAAGACATCATTGACATCTCACACAATTTAATGATCAAATGTACATCATTAAGTGTCACATAAGAATGACACGTAAGCTGCCAAACTAATCTCATTAAGTGCAAAATCAGTTGCATATGTGCTTCGTAGGCTATTGATGTTAAAAGTTGCACAATCGTGATACTTGGAGAACCAAAATTGCACAATCGTGATACTTGAGGGATCAAAATTGCACAATTATGTTATGTGAGGGACCCAATTGGCGCAATTGAAACATGGGGGACCAAAATTGCACAATCGTGATACTTAGAGGACCCAATTGGCGCAATTAAACCCCGGGGGACCAAAATTGCATAATCGTGATACCTGAGGGACCAAAAGTGCAATTAAGTCAATATTAAAATAGCTTATTACACAATGAACTCACTATGTATTACTGTTTCTTGAGGTGATAAATCTCCTGATGACTTGGGAAAAGACTCCAATTAATTTTCAAACTTGGAGTACGCATATATAGAAACAACAATTATACAGCGAGATATAATTAAGTGAAAGGTGACAAGGGAAGCACAGGGTCAGGGAGAAAGGATATGAATTAAAGAAGAAAATCTTAATTGAAAGAAGGTGAGGGGAAATGGTTGTTCTTTCTCTATAATATAAATTATAATATTGTTGAAAATCCAGCCAAAGCATTAAATGCAAGGTTGAAAATTTTCAACTTCCAACCATCCAACCACTTTGCAGCTTTTGGTGAATTTAATTGAAGCAAATTGCACTTGGTGCAATCCCTCCATAAATAGAGGCACCAAGCATCAGAAGAGGAGAAGCAAAAAAAAAGAAGTCTCACAACTAGAGAAAGAGCGTGAGAGAAAAATAGAAAGAACCTTAGAGAGAGTTTCTAAGAGAGAAAAATAGTGAGTCAATTTGTGAGTGCTATCCACAAATTCAAGATACAACATTATTGTATTTTTGTATTCCCATTATTTTATAGTGGAGGTTTAAGTGGCATACGGGTCCCGTGGTTTTTCTTTGCTCACACTGAGGAGGTTTTCCACGCTAAAATTTCTGGTGTTATTACTAAAGTTATTTTACGCTTCCGTATAGTGCCTATTTTTGAGTTCACGAAGGAGGGAAATTATGATGACATTTCCCAACAGTGGTATCAGAGCTCTCAGATACTAAGTGCCAGAGATTCATAAGAAAATTCTTAGTATGCTCTGTGGTTGCAGCATTGTCTGATCTTCCACATCAGAAAAGAATTATTCTTGTTGCTGGAAATAAAGTGTAGTGGTGTGAAAGTGCATTCTAGGAAAGTTCTGGCTAGGAAAGACTTGGTATTAAGTGTGTCCATTAGTGACCCACCACTCTTTCCTGGGAACTCACTTGGTGCACTATTTGCATACTGCATTCATTGTTCCAGTATACGGCACTATTCACGTATACGATATTGGCCTGTGTAACTCAAGATGGACGGAGCTATCACTCATGATGGAGATATGTTCAAGCTAACTGCAGATAACTACTCCTATTGGAAGCCGATGATGGAAGATCACTTATACTGCAAAGATTTGCATGAGCCAATCACCCAGAAAGATAAACCGGAAGGGAAGACCGACAAAGAATGGGAGCTCCAGAATCGGAAGGCGGTAGCTATGATCCGCAAATACATTGATCGCAGTTTGTTTGAGCATGTGTCAACTTATACTAATGCGTATGAGTTGTGGACGAAACTTGAATCCTTGATTCAAAAGAAGACCCCCAGAAATAAAGCTCACCTTGTCAGACGATTGGTGAAGTTGGAGTATTCGGACGGTCAGAACATGATCGAACATTTGAATACCTTCAAAGGTATTATGAATCAACTAACGAAGACCGAGATGAAGATAGATGATGAGTTGCAAACTCTTCTACTCCTCAGTTCTCTGCCTGAGAGTTGGGACACACTAGTTGTCACTCTCAGCAATTCTGCTCCAGACGGAAAGCTTAGCATGGATTCGGTTACGGATTGTTTGCTAAATGAAGAGTCAAGACGGAGGGAAAGAGGCTTGAACAACCAGTTTGAAGCCAACGTTGTTGAAAACAGAGGAAGGAGTAAGAATCGTGAAAAAGGAGGTCGTGGAAAATCACAAGGTAGATCCAAATCTCGCACTAGACTAAACTGTTATTACTGTGGCAAACCGGGCCACCGAAAGTCTGAGTGCAGATTCTTGAAGAGAGACCAACATGCTGGAACGGTCCACCCAGACCAGATTAACCCAAAGAAGAAGGAAGATGGAACAACTACTGCAGTAGCCTCGAATGATGAGCATATATTTCTTGTCGGAGAAGAAAATTATCTAAACATTGCATCTGATGATTGCATTTGGATAATTGACTCAGGAGCATCCTTTCATGTCACACCTCATGAAGAATTTTTCTCATCATACCAAAAAGGAGATTTTGGTACGGTGAAGATGGGCAACCATGTCACGAGTAAAATCATTGGTATTGGTGAAGTAACTCTGATGACTGAGAATGGAAACAAGCTTGTGCTGAAGGAGGTCAGACATGTACCAGAGATGCGTCTAAACCTTATCTCAGCAGGCAAGCTAGACGAAGCTGGGATGATAAACCAATTTGGTGCCGGCAGATGGAAACTCAACAGAGGAAGCATGATTGTTGCTCGTGGAAAGAAGGAAGGCTCCTTGTACATTATGCAAGGAAAGATATGCAAGGGAGAAATGAATGTTGCTCAAGACGCAACCAAAGAACTGTGGCATAGACGATTGAGCCACATGAGCGAGAAGGGTTTGGAGATTCTTGCAAAAGATCATCTCCCAAACATAAAAGGACAGCCACTTGAATCCTGTGAAGACTGCCTAACAGGCAAACAACACAGAGTATCTTTCAAAAGATCAGATGATGCAAGAAGAAGAAAGCAGATTCTGGATCTTGTTCATTCAGATGTTTGCTCAACGTCTGAAAGGTCCCTTGGTGGTGCCCAATACTTTGTTACCTTCATTGATGATCACTCCAGGAAAGTGTGGGTGTATCCATTGAAGACAAAAGATCAGATTCTTCAAGCTTTCAAGGAATTCCATGCTTCTGTAGAACGAGCATCTGGAAGAAAACTGAAATGCTTGAGAACTGATAATGGTGGAGAGTACATAGGTCCGTTTGAGACATACTGCAAAACTCATGGGATAAGACATGAGAAAGTACCTCCCAAGACACCTCAGATGAATGGACTAGAAGAAAGAATGAATAGAACGATTGCAGAGAAAGTCAGAAGCATGCTTTCTCAAGCAAAACTTCCCAAATCATTTTGGGGCGAAGCGATGAAAACTGCAGTGGATCTGATAAATCTGTCTCCTTCAAGACCTTTAAATGGAGAGATTCCAGATGAAGTATGGTTTGGAAAGAAAGCCTCTTATGGTCACTTGAGAGTCTTTGGGTGCAGGGCATTTGTACACATTCCTAAAGATGAAAGAGCAAAGCTTGACGCTAAGACAAAGGAATGCATATACCTTGGTTCACCAAGAGATGAACTTGGCTTCAGATTATGGGATCCTACAAACAAAAAGATTGTTCGAAGCAGAGATGTGGTATTCTTTGAAGACGAGACGGTCCAGGACATTCAGCAATCTAAGAAGCCAAAGACCATTATGATACACAATTCAGGGGGAGAGATTCTTCAAAGAAATGATCTACCTGATCAGACAATACAACCCAATCAGACGGAGCAACTCGATCAGACGGAACAACCTGACCAGACGGAACAAAGTCAAACAATGCAGGGAGAACAAATGGAGACTGATCAGACAGAAGAAGAATCTCAAGTAAGACGATCGACGAGAGTCAGACAACCTTCAAGGAGGTATTATTCCGATGAGTATGTCAATCTCACTGATGAATGGGAACCTCAAAGCTTCATGGAAGCCATTGAGACGAATGAGAAGGAGAAATGGATGCAAGCCATGGACGAAGAAGTACAGTCCCTGAAAGAAAATCAGACGTATGACCTGGTGAGATTACCAGATGGTCGAAAGGCACTGAAAAATAAATGGGTGTTCAAGCTCAAGACTGAAGAGAACAACCCAAACCCCAGGTACAAAGCAAGAATTGTTGTGAAGGGGTGCAACCAGAAGAAAGGCATAGATTTCGAAGAAATCTTCTCACCAGTGGTGAAGATGACATCCATTAGAACAATCCTTGGTCTAGCTGCAAAACTAGACTTGGAGATAGAGCAACTTGATGTTAAAACAACATTCCTACATGGAGACCTAGAGGAAGAAATCTATATGGAGCAACCAGAAGGTTTTGTAGAACCAGGCAAAGAACATCTAGTGTGTCGTCTGAAGAAAAGCCTTTATGGTCTGAAGCAAGCTCCAAGACAATGGTACAAGAAGTTTGATCTCTTCATGGCCCAACATAACTTCAAAAAGACATCCGCAGACCACTGTGTGTTTGTGAAGAATTATGAGAATGGAGAATCCATCATACTTCTATTGTATGTTGATGATATGCTGATTGTTGGGAAAGATAAGACAAAAATAGCTGCTCTCAAGAAGGCATTGAGTAAATCTTTTGTAATGAAAGATCTGGGTGCAGTGAAGAAGATTCTTGGAATGAAGATTACTAGAGATCGTTCTAGAAGAATGATGTGGATGTCACAAGAAGACTATATCAAGAAAGTTCTTGAAAGGTTCAACATGCATAATGCCAAACTGGTACATGTTCCATTACCTGGTCATCTGAAACTAAGTAAGACGCAATGTCCAGAGAATGAAGAAGAAAAAGAAGAAATGAACAAGGTGCCCTACTCTTCTGCAGTGGGTAGTCTTATGTATGCAATGGTTTGTACAAGACCAGACATTGCTTATGCGGTAGGAGTTGTAAGCAGATTCCTATCAAATCCAGGAAAGGAGCATTGGAACGCTGTGAAATGGATACTAAGGTATCTAAGAGGAACTGCCAAAAGGTGCTTGTGCTTTGGCAATGGAAATCTAAAGCTTCTTGGATATGCAGATGCAGATATGGCAGGAGATGTAGATTCAAGAAAGTCTACGTCTGGATATTTGATTACTTTTGCAGGGGGAGCTATCTCATGGCAATCACGACTACAAAAGTGCATTGCTTTGAGTACCACAGAAGCTGAATATATCGCAATCACTGAAGGTTGCAAGGAAATCTTGTGGATGAAGAAGTTCCTACAAGAGTTAGGCCAGAATCAAGAGAGCTATGTTCTCTATTGCGACAGTCAGAGCGCAATTCATCTCAGCAAGAACTCGACCTTTCATTCAAGGTCGAAACACATCGACGTAAGGTATCACTGGATCCGTGATGTGTTGGAAAGTAAACTGCTGCAGATTGAGAAAATAAATACCAAAGACAATGGGGCAGATATGATGACAAAAGTTCTACCAAAAGAGAAGTTAGAAGTCTGTAAAGAAGTTGCAGGCTTAGTATCAACCCCAAACTAATCCAAGGATGTTTCCCTTTGGCTGGAGGGGGAGAATTGTTGAAAATCCAGCCAAAGCATTAAATGCAAGGTTGAAAATTTTCAACCTCCAACCATCCAACCACTTTGCAGCCTTTGGTGAATTTAATTGAAGCAAATTGCACTTGGTGCAATCCCTCTATAAATAGAGGCACCAAGCATCAGAAGAGGAGAAGCAAAAAAAAAAAGAAGTCTCACAACTAGAGAAAGAGTGTGAGAGAAAAATAGAGAGAACCTTAGAGAGAGTTTCTAAGAGAGAAAAATAGTGAGTCAATTTGTGAGTGCTATCCACAAATTGAAGATACAACATTATTGTATTTTTGTATTCCCATTATTTTATAGTGGAGGTTTAAGTGGCCTACGGGTCCCGTGGTTTTTCTTTGCTCACACTGAGGAGGTTTTCCATGCTAAAATTTCTGGTGTTATTACTAAAGTTATTTTACGCTTCCGCATAGTGCCTATTTTTGAGTTCACAAAGGAGGGAAATTATGATGGCATTTCCCAACAAATATTATGTATCAAATTAATAAAAGAAGACATTGGCAAGTAGATGGGTAGTCATAACACAAGCCACAAGGATAAAGGCCGGAAAGTGCTAAAGGCGGAGCTAATCTAGCTTGCCCATACATACTTTGATCTCGGATTCCTAGCTCCATCATCTTTTCGTCGGATGTGAACTATTGCGGCGCTGACCAAATATTTATAATTGGTTAAAGTAATATTTTGGTCCCTATAAGTGATACTGATTCTTCATTTAGTCCCTATACGTAAAAAGTTATTAAAAAGGTCCTCATACGTACAATCGTTACCCATTTGGTCCCTCTCGTTATGATGTTGTCTTTAATGATCTGTTAACTACTACGTATAGAGACTAAATGAAGAATTTGTGCCAGGGACCAGATTATTACTTTAACCTAAATTATTGAGTCCCTATACGTGGCACAAATTCTTCATTTAGTCCCTATACATGACACAAATTCTTCATTTAGTCCCTATACGTAGTAGTTAACGGATCATTAGAATTGACAACATAACGGGAGGGACCAAATGGGTAACGATTGCACGTATGAGGCCCTTTTTAATAACTTTTTACGTATAGGGACTAAATGAAGAATCGGTGTCACCTATAGGGACCAAAATATTACTTTAACCTTTATAATTATATAAATATTATTCCATCCGGTCCTTATTATAAGTAAAAAAGTCCCAAAATTTTTGGTCTAATATATAAGCAAATTTCAACTACTTTCATCCCATTTAATGACATTGTTCCTAAAATGCCCTTCATTTAATACCAATTTTGTTTTTCAATATCTCAATGTGGATACATTTAATAAAAATTGAAGTTTTCTATGAAGGTTACATTAGGTAATATCCTTAATTTTTTTGACCACATTAAATGAGATTAACCAACTTCCTTAATATGTGTGTTTCATTTAAGTTTTGCTTATAATAGAGACCGAAGTAGTACCTATTTAATTTAATTTAATTTATATGACTCCCTTTGCTAGCTGGATGAGACAGCTTAATCATACGTACTTGATTTTAACATCTATATTTTGGATAGAAATTTGGTGTCCCAAAAAATAGTGTCTCAGTATCGATCCCTCATCAATCAAATATTAAGAATGAACATAAATATTAATGAGTTGTGATTTTGTTTTCTTAATTGTCAAATTATTATTGATGGGGAACAGAGAATATGACAGAAAATTGGGACATAAGATCTTGTTCCAATATTTTTGGTTCTCTCGCTCTAGTTTTGTAGAATGAGATGTAAGTATGATATATTAATCACTAACGGGCTGCAACATTAAACACAATTTAAATAAATATTTTTTAACACTCTGTTTGTTATAATAGAAACAACGAGGAGAGAATTAGAAGAGTAATTCCCCCTCTTTTGGTTAGCAAAGAAATAGGGAGGAGAAAATAAATTGCGCGGAACCCATCTCTTTTTGTAAGGAGAGAAGCACTTTTGCTCTCCCATTTCATCTATACCCCTGCGCCAGTATTCTGTTCTCACATTTCACATGGAATGGTAGCAGCCAGAGAAATTAAGGAGAAGACATACGTCTATACAGAGATTAAGGAGATTAAAGATATAGAAAGATAATTAATCCCTCATCTCATAGTCTAAATTGTTATTTATAGAGGTAAGTTAGGTATGTCTTACCATATTCTTTCATGTTAATTATTGTAAGATATCACTCCTTTAGGGAGTCATATGTTGCCTGACTCTCTTGGTGAGAGATAGGTGGATATACAGTAGATGCTTGAAAGAAAAATACCAGAAATTATGAGATTTCACCTGTTATGTGTGATCGAGTACTGAGCTGTTATAAATTCCAGGTCTCGAATTGCTCCTGGTATGATAAACTAATGGGTTGATGACCCACAACAATTCTGTATATATAATGGTTTTTGGGATTTAGATTCTCTCCTTTTAACTCTTATGTTACACAGAAGAAAGACAAAAAAACAAATTTGTTTTTGTATGTGAGGTCCATTAAAACTTGATTTTGTGTCTTTGTCTCTCATAACATAAGAGTAAAAATAAAAGAATAAAAGGAGAAGATCCAAATCCTAACTTTAGAGCTTGAGGTCACTGTATAATAATTTATGTGAATCATTTTATCAATAGTACTAGTTTTAAGTAACTAAGGTAATTTTGTTTATAATTGATTAATCATTTTGTGTTGGGACCTGGAGTGGATTCTCATGTGGAATAAAATTCCGTTATCTAGAAAATAGTGTCTCGGTGTTTCCTATCACTTAAAGGTTGAGGATGTACATAAAAATTAATGTGTTATGATTTTATTTATGAAGTAACAATTTGTTATTGGTAGAAAACAGAGAATGTGATAGAAAAATATGATAGAAAATCTTCATCCTCTCATGTCTTAGGAAAATTATTTATTCCGTATTAGTATTATTACTATTTTTTAAAAATAATGTAATTCTAAATTAAAAAAATAAATTTAATATAATGCTGTTTACAAAATTTGTAGCATTTATGCTTAATTTATCATTTTGTGTTGCCAATAAAGAATGGCTCGGTTTGTTGAAAATATTTCATCCTCTATTACGTATACGTATAAGTATAAGTAATTTAAAAAAATATCACACTAATCAAATGCAAAATTCAGCTTGTTCGATCTAATAACATGTTTGGGGTAATTCTTGGTGTGAGCTCATTTTTAATAGCTGTTTCTATGATGTATTTTCTGGTTTCTGCTGTGTAACAAGTGTAAGGGGTGCCTGATATAGATTACATTTTTCGGGTGTTTCGATGATTCCCCATCCTGATTTTTTTTTTGTATTGAACTGAATTTGTGCTATATTGTCTAACTTCTAGTAAATGACATTGTGTGTCCTCTGTAACCCTTCCTAAAATATTTTATTCAATAAACTTTCACTTATATATATATATATATATATATATATATATATAGAGAGAGACCATTACCACAATAATAGTACAATATAATATTTGTAGGCTAGTATTCTCAATCAACTTTCCTCCAACTCCTCGTATTTATCTCTACATCTTTATCAAAGTCTGATCTTTCAATTTATACACCCCTTCTCAACTCTACCAAATCTCCTATACAATTACTATAATCCACAAATTTTGCTTGACAAGTAACATCTTGTCACTCTTTATCACTTTCCTAAGGTGCCAAAAAACCTTCCATAAAAACAAATCCCTCTTACATCTTACATATTTCTTACATTATTTCATATTTCTTACATTTATAAGATATGAATGATCTATCAATTAATTAAAAATCTTCAAATTAGTTAGGAATTTGAATCAATCATAACACAACTAGTAGAATCTATCATCATGTTAGGCCATCTTTATCGGTATAAAAATGAGATGTTTATCTAGTTAAGCACCGATACTTAAGTGAAAAACATCCTTGGAGTCATTTCTCATTAAGCACCCCACTTTTGAGGGGTGCTTTCATAAATACCCGATGCTTGTATAAAGTTGAGACAAAATAATCATTGGAAAGATGAGGTATAAGAATGTGAGATTATTGATGGGATCCATTTAAGAACTTTTTGAAAGTTGCTGGCATGAGTTAGAGTGATGATATGCTTAATTTGTAAAAAAATAAAAATGAGTTATATATAAAGGTGTGATCCATTTAAAAATTAAAAAAATAATAAAAAAAAGGAGATGCTGAAATAAATTTGCTCTTGCGGTATGTCCTTCCTTTGAAATGGGACTACCTCTACGCTAAAACAGAAGACAGTTGTGGCAAAATTGGCACCTCAAAGTATAAAACTTTTGCCGAAGAATAAGATTTCATAGTTAGTTTATTATTTTTAAAACAACAAACAAAAAGCATATTTACCATTAGATTTTGATATGCAAGATCGCGGTATAATTAGGAATCGCAATGAGTATCAGGTCTGTTGAGTGTCTATACAATTTATCCGTTATGGATAGAATAATTATCCGTTAATTGAGTATGAATTCGGATACAAATATTTTAGTACTCATTCCGCCCCATACTCGTAATATATATATATATATATATATATATATATATATATATATATATATATATAATATGAATATCTGATATAATATATTATATTTTGATATTAATTTAAAAAATTATAAAAAACTAAGAAAAGTAAGAAAACCTAACTTATTTCCCTCTCACTCTCCTAATCTCATTGTGACCAACATCGCTGATTCAGTATCACTGCACCGATCCTTAATTAAATTTGTGTTTGTTACTTTTAATTAGTTAGAGTACTAATCATTTACTTTCTTATTATGTTCTAGCTTTCTATCGGCATCATTGGACCAAAATAATATTAACATTTGAAAGATAAGCATTTGCAGTCTTTTGGGGACTCTGATTCAGATGATGAGTTAATGTATCATTACTTACTTTACGATGTGTTATTAAAGGGTATCTTTACAATTACACTTAATTAGTGTAATATATCTTTTTTAGCAGATTTTGGAGAGTGTCAGTAGCTCAGGAGCGTCAAGTTTATGAATTATTGTTCTTAGAAGTTTATTGTAATATTTATTTGATGTTTTGGAGATTGATTATTAAATGTTATGTATTAAAACCTTTGGATTTCATATTCACAAATTGATTATTAGATCCACATATTTCATTTTTTAGGGTTTAGGACTATAAGATACTGAATGATATTTAAGGATTGACTTCTTTCATTCAATTTTTTTTTAAACATAAGAGTCAAATATTGAATCCCTAACTACTTGCATAAACAATCTAAATTCATTATCATCCCAATGGACACATGTTGATAGTTTCGTATGAAAGCTTGAATCACGTAACAACACATCATGCTAAAACTTTATATTTGAAAAAGATATTGACCGTTTGAGGCAAAGCTTGTCCTACCTTGATTTCATGCTGAGATAAAATATTAACTACAAATTATTATATGAACCCAACACTATATGGAGATGAGATGACCATCATGTCCCGCATGCTGTCAGCAACTGGCAACCAGGGGTAAGGTCGTGGGGAGCACCCAATCCAATTATAAGGATTCTGAGTCCGACTACGAATTGCGCACCCTAAAAGGAAAAGGAAAAGCTAAGGCGGGTTAATATTTAGAGCATGTTTGATAAAATTAGTTGTTAATAGATAAATTAGTTGATAGCGGATAATTTATAATGGATAGAAGATGAGGTAGCTGATAGCGGATAGCGGATGAGATAACTTATTTTATGTAGAAGTGTTTGGTAAAACTAGTGGTTGAACTAGCTAAAAAATATAAAATGACATAAAAAGATATCTTCATTAATGATTTTAAATAAAAGAGAGAGAAGAGGATAAAGGTAGAATTAAATGAAGATAATAAGAATAAAAATGGAAAGAAAAATGAAACTCTATAAGTTATAAGCTCAAACGCTACTTCAAGTAGAGTCTGGAAAAAATGTTATAAGCTCGTGAAAAAACGTTATAAGCTCGTGACAGATGCGCTTACCAAATGAGGCTACTTTCTCATCCGCTATAAGCTATCCGCTATAAACTCATTGAAGTGACTTGCCAAACAGGCTCGTAATAAGGTTTGCCAATGTTTTAACCTTATCCCCCCTCCCCTCGTTTTTGGAATTACCTTGTAGTTTACAGTCCAAGTTCGATTGACAAAATTGTAGTCATACAGGTCAAAAAAAGGTCAAGGTTAACACAATTAACGATTAGTTTATTTTTTCTAACGGCTTTTTTTGTGATAAAAGTTTTTTTATACTGTTTTTTATATCAATTTTTTTTTTTTTTGTATATATCAATTTTATTACTGAAATAATTATAATCTTTGATCATTTCATTTAATAAAATTCAAATAAAATATATTATCTTAAAATAAATTTAACTTAAGATATCTTAATATAAAATTGATTTTATCATAATTAATTTTAAATAAAATTAATTTACATATATATAATCAATTATTATAATAATTTTTCACCGTTGATACAAAGACACTTATCGTCTTTGGATTAGTTTATTTTACATTTTTTTATCAGGAGTTTGTTTTATATTTAAAGCAACTTATAATGGAAAGTTCTCTAAAATAAATTTTGAAAAAAATGATTATTTTCCGGAATCAATGCGTTGCTCAACATGATGGATCTCTCCTAATTATTTTGTTACTTGTTCCATCTATATTATATATATCTCGTTGAAATTTAAATTAAAAGAATTAAGAAAGTAGTTAAATATGTAGAATTAGTTTTAAGATTTAATTGAATCACCTTTTATTAAAGTATTCAAAATATTATTATTATTGTGATTTAATTTATATATTTATTTATTAATATTAAGGATAAAATGTAAAAATAATTAATTACTCATATATAGTTTTTCCAACTTTTTTTAAGTGGCATTGTTTTTTTTTTGTGTACATGGGTATTCTCCAACCGATAATCGAAAATTAATCCCTTTCGAGACGTAAAGATCACCGAATTGTGTTTTGCCTCTCCCAGAAAAATATTTTTCATACACATGACAGAAATCGTTAATCTGACGACATGCTTAAAAAACTTAGCTATTTATGTATGTACCAACTGTGTTGGATCTTGTTGGTAAGCGAGATTGGCTTTAATAACCTATATGATGGTAGAAAACATAAAAATATTTTGTCGACCACTATGTATTTAACATAAATGCGATAACTACTTTCACTTTAAATTTAAGGGTCTTGCACACGAGTGCCATAAATACGGGCACTGGTTAAAGAATCCATAAACATCAAGTTTTTATTGGAAAGCTAAGTATACAAGGGATGGAGATCTTCTGTCCCAATTTCCTGTCTCATTCTCTATCCCCCACCAATAATAATTTGACATTTAAGAAAATAAAATCATAACTCATTAATATTTATACTCATTCCCAATATTTGATTGGTGGTGGATACTGAGACATCATTTTTTGGGACAACAGATTTTTATCCGTATACAAGTACTTCTTATACTATTAAATATACCATTTCCCCATTAAAATTTTCTTCTTTTGACACTACAAAAAAGAGATGTTTAGCGATCATCAAACTCGGTTGCTGAACCATTTAGCGGCCGATTTAATGACCATCAAACGTGAGAGTAGATTGCCTAGTCACTACATTGGTCGCTAAAGCGATCAAATTTTCATATTTAGCGACCGAATTCTCATATTTAACGCCAGATTAAGTGTGGTTGCTAAATTCGATCGCTAAAATACCTTTTTTATAGTGTGATTCCTTAATGAGTACTCTAAGAGCACTCGTTAGCATTCTCCTAAATTTAAGAATTGAAGCAGATTTTGATGGTTGCGAGGGTTTCAATCATTTTTGTGTATTGAATTAAGCTCCTCTAAAGAGAATAAAAATGTAAAGTGAGAAAGTAAGAGTCTATCTACCTTTGTTTAGCTAAAGTGGGTTGAGATCTCATTAATGCACTTGAACTAATCAAGAGTCGATGCACCCTCTCTTTCTCATTTTACATTTTTGCTCGCTTTAAATAACTTTATCTTTGTGTATTATATCATAATAGATAGGAATGTTATAATTCTAATTAAACTGTAACATGCTGGTTGCTCAGAACAATGGATAACAAAATTATCATGTGTAACCCTATACAAAGGAGACCCTTGTTCCCATTTCTCTTTTGTATCTAATAATTAGTATGCATTATTAAAACTACTTTTAAAATGATAATATTAATTATAAATTATTATATCATTAAAAATATTTACCCTTAACAGTGAGAGGGAGGGCGCGAGCGTGGCAACCATCATTTCAAATGGCAGAACTTTGTTGAAAGCATTGGGATCGAAGGGAAGGGATTTGTAATCATGGCGTAGGGAGACTGTAATCGTCTTCCTGTAATTGCAGAGAGAATATAATGCACATAGTTTGAAGAATGAGCACAAAAAATTAAAGTGGGTACTGAAGAGATAAAGAAGGACAGCATTACTTGTTTATTTATTTATTTATTTATATACTCAAAGCTGCAAGAGAGAAAAAGGGAAAACAAAAAAAAGTGAAGAAAGTGAAGTTGGCCTGAAAGGAAATTAAATAATTAAAAGTCAGAGAGAGAGAGAGAGAGAGAGGTATGGGTAATGGAGATAAAATACTCATGATATCTTCCTTCCTTTTCAAGGATACTTTAGTGAGATGAAAACTTGAAAGAGTAAAGAGGAAAACTGAGAAAAAGTGGGGGAAAAGCAGCGAGGTATGTTGGTATCACCTGGAACTGTGTTCCTTTGAATACAGTGGCAGATTCCTTTCGCCAAAGCTTGCTAGCTAGCTACTTAATTTTAATCACTAAGTACTCATCTTGGGATTTTCAATCAAGGCCTTCCTTTTCCCTTTAAGACCATATAATAAATTTATCATTATGGAATCTACGAATCTACATCAGCTCCAAGACCAGCCTCCTGCTGTCGAGGCTTCTTCTTTATCCAGTACCCCATCCTGCTTATATGGAGGACTTGGTGGAAGTAGCCATTCTTGGACCCCAAATATCACTTCGTAAGTCTCTTCAGCAAAAACTAATTAATATATTGATGCCTCTTCTTTCGCTTTACTCAATTATATATCCAGTTTTTGTTCGATCCGCAGGTTATTAATTTATAAGGCTTAATTACATGCGTATGATCGTAGTTGTTGATTTTGTACTTTACTATTGTAAATGTTTGTTTTTATTTTGCTAGAATCTCATGTTATCAATGTCCCACTGTGGGACTCCCACAGCTGTCATTCTGTGTCACGAACAATTAATGAAATGGCCATTTATCGTTGTTATTTCTATACCATCTCTTCTGTGTTTTCGTCATGTATATTTGTACCACAGACTAGGGCTTTGTTTCCTTCACCATAAGTACGAAAGCTAGGTAGCTGTAGCATATAGATATTCAAGTTAAAGTGATGATGATACTATATAGTATCCTTTTCTCTAACCTTGTTACATGTACAGGAATGCCGGTTACTTCAACCCAAACCTCCAAGAAGGTAATCCCAGATCAAGAGCTTTAACGCACAAGAATGATATTAGGATCCCTCCACGTCCTCTAAACGGTTCTTCTATGATCCAAGATTTAGGTTATCATCACTGGACAAGTGATGCAGAAAGCTGCATAACCACCAACCAGTCCAGTCATCACTTAGACCTACAGTTTTCCAGCAAGATTAAAGAAGAGAACTCGGTTACTTTCCCAAAATTCAGTGAAATGCTAAACAGTCCTTCCAATATGGAAGGATATCATCATGGACTTCCTCCAACTTCCACAACAACCACCCAGATGAAGAATAATGATCATGAGCACAAAGATATGAATGCTCTCAATGAGAAGCTGTTGCTCAAGACGCTTTTTTCAGGAGACTTGTACTCCACTAGTTCTCAAAATTATCCTAACTTTGGTGGTACGGCGGTACCAAGTAGAGGAAACTTTAGCCAGATTTACCCCAGTATAAATATCTCAAACTTGAACCACTCATCCACTTCCACTACACCAATTTCAAGCTCCTTGGATATGATGACCACACAGCCCTTAGATCTATTAACCAGCTCGCCAACATCATTTAGTGCGGGTTCTAGGCATCGTTCACAAGATCATGGTCATGGTGCTGACAGCCTTTCTTTTCGTCTTGATCATATGCAGCACCCCACTGACAGGTCCACGTGTAATAACTCTAGGAATGTAAGTATTCTTCTTTCTTTTTTTTTACTTCATTTCTTTGGAAAATTAAAATCGCACTAACATTGAACTCTTGACTCATCGTTAACTATAATAAAAAGGTATAGTTCAGTCATAATTAATCTCAATTATTTATGTTACTCATTGTGATATATATATATATATATATATATCAGGAACAGCTTCCAATTCAAAATTTTTGGTCTTGTTATGCCAAATATATGTGCATGTAAATTCGCAAGTGATATATTACCCGCAAAAAAAAAAAAAAAAAAAAAAAACAGCGCTAGTGATAACTACTTTTCTGAAACGACGTAATTATTTTATCTGCAAGATTATATATAAGATAGGAAGAAAGATGATCTAACGAATATACTTTTTAATGAAGTTGACCAGCTAGAGGATAAGTTAGTGAAAAGAAACGGATACCCTTTACCGTAAAATTTTTATTAACTTGTGCCAACAAGAAATAAATGAAGATATGTTGTGTCACTTTCGTGTCATATACTCAGCTCTCTAATACTATCTTATCACATCAATTGAAAATTTCATGTAATATTAGAAATCAAATTGATATGACAAAATAATTTTGGAGAGACAATGGGCGTGACATGATAGTAAGACAACAAATCTTTTTCTTTTATGAACCATCGTAATTAGGATCTTTAACTCTCCAGTAGCATTCTGGGGTAACCCCATAAGCTTTAGTCCTTTGGACCGGTCAAGAGATTAATCCTCAGTCGACTGTTTAGAACTGGGAGTTAACCCTTTGTTTTCGCAACCTCTCAACTAGAATGTGTCTACCACTAAGATTCGAACTTACGTTCTTCTCCTTCTGGAGTCGAGATGCTTACCACTTGACCAAACCCTTGATCGGTTAAGACAACAAATCTTTATTAATATAGTCTTCTCTTTTTTTTTATACATTAGAGATATTGTTCTCAGCTTTAAACATGGTACACATGCCTTTAATCAGAATTTATCTACTTTTTTCTTTTTTTTGGATTCTTTCTTTTTTTCTTGTTGAAAAAAGACCCACTTCAATTATTATTGGACTAATCTTTACTCTTTTCATTTTTCTTGCCTATGCAGCCATCACACTTCACCAATGGCGCGGCAGAAACAAAGAGACCCTGCAGTTTGATGGAGTCAAAGGCTTCTCAATCTCAAACGGCATCGAAGAAATCCCGATTGGAATCACGCCCATCATGTTCACCCATTAAGGTGCCTTATTTATTAGTACCTTTTATATTTATATATAAAGGGAGAAAGCAAACCAAAGTAATTTAAGGGATTAATTTAGAATCCAGAATTCTAAATATTATTCCTGACCGTTTATGAACTGGTACCCTATATGTAACCAAAAAAAAAAAATAGCTACCCTACAACATTCTTGGTACTTTATGTTCAAAGTTTGCTTTGTTATTTATGTACACGACGTACTCCAAATAACAATATACATGGGTTCCGTATGCACTTTTAAATTTAAATTTTGCATATCGTACATGGAAGTAGCGCAGGTTGCATTGATTTCAGTTCAGATGATATGCTTTTGCATTAAGTTTTTGTTCGTAATTATTTCTTCAGGTTAGGAAAGAGAAATTAGGAGATAGGATTGCTGCTCTTCAGCAGTTGGTGGCTCCTTTTGGCAAGGTACAGTACTTTCACAAACATGATGAATACGTACTTCTTCAAGTTGTTATAATTACTAGGGTGCAGTACTTTCAAGTATTATGTTTTACCAATGGTCCATTGAGAAGGTGTTGACAGAATAAATACATAGTCGTTAATTAGCTTATATTAATGCAAAAAGAAAAATATTGATGTTACACTGCATAAATCCATAAGTAAATCTAATGGTGGTGAGATTTTGTATGTGTATAGTGTTGTTTATATAACATTACTCGTTGATGCATCAGTGCCACTGAAAAATATTATACCAATATGGCAAACACAGAGAACCGATGCAATCGGACTAGTAATGTCATCCTGTTTACAAATTAGTTAGGGCGTCCATAATTAGTGTCAGTGAAAATTAATATCGAACTATAAGATGCATATGATTGTGGAATTTGGATGCTGCAGACAGACACTGCTTCCGTTCTTATGGAGGCTATTGGATACATTAAATTCCTTCAGGGCCAAGTCGAGGTACTTATATTTCCCACTCTATGATACTCTGTTGTTTCCCTTTTGACTTATGAATCAACAACTTTCTTCCTTGATATATTCTAATTAGTTATATCAAGTTAGCGTATATAAACAGCTAGGTAGGGTTTCAATTGACTGACAATGCTAGCATCTTTATTATTTTGTTGGGTCATCTCAATTTTCTTTTATTTGTTTTTCAGTTTTATGTATAATTGACAAAAAATTTCTCTAACTTAAGCATATATATTTTTCTAATTATGAGTAATTAAGTGTGTATTTATCCTCAAATTATTTAGTAAATTAAGATTATATATGATGCACTTTATTAAATTAACGCCGAATATCTCCTGAACTATTTACTTTAAAACAAGCTCATCCAATATAAACCAAATTCAAACGATGGTATGCAAATAAGACAATGTTGCTTTAATATTATTGACAGTTTGTTAGGCTGATGTTTGGATATGTTGGAATTTTGGAGAAAAAAAAGGAAGGGATGACATTTTTTTAAGACAATGTTGGATGTTAGGTTATGTTTGGATGTTGGAATTTTGGAGAAAAAAGGAAGGGATGACTTATTCTTTATAATTTATATTCTGATATATATATTTGAGAATTTTTTAAAAAATGAAAGAATAAAATGAAAAATAATTATATAACCTTTTGAACACCGTTATTTATTTTTATAAACATTTTATATTTTCCTTAATTTAGAAATGTCCCTCCAAAACCCTTCGTCCAAATAGCTAAAAGTAAACATAGCAAAACTATTTTGAACATCTCAAATGATCACATATGAAGTAGAATATGATGTGAGCATGAGTGTGTATATCTGGTATTCTGATCTAAAATAAATAAACCATATACAAATGTAATTAAGTATGAATGTCACCTCAGTTTTAATTGTACCAATAATTAAGTCAGTAATGCAATTTAGATGATGATCATTAATTATATTTGCCTGGTGACATAGTTCTTACAAAGTCTCATCACACAGACACTGAGCGTTCCATACATGAAGTCATCGCAGAACCAGAACAACAGAGTCATGCAAGGGGTAAGGTTATATTCTTTTGCTATCATAAAGTACAATAATATATGCACGTGCACACGCGTATTAGCATGCTTTAATCGAAGAATGTGAGAGCAAAACATATACTCTAAAACCATACTGCATAGTGCATATTAATTCAGCACACAGTTGTCATTGAAATTGCATGCGTCATATTCATAATGTCAGGGTTCAGCCATAAGCGACGCAAATGGGGAACCAAAGCAAGATCTTAGAAGCCGAGGTCTCTGTCTCGTGCCATTGTCGTGCATGTCGTACATAGCAGGTGATGGTAGCAGTGAGGTGTGGCAACAACCAAACTTTGGTGGAGCAACTTAGCAGTACCTTATTTGAATTAAAATCAAATAATCATTCAAATGATCAATGTTGAGCATGATCTCGGGGTAACAAAAGAAAAAGAAATGCAAAATTCTGGGGTGGTAGAAATTCTATATAAGCCCATGTTTGTTGGGAGTTAAAAACAAATCCCATTTTATCCGTTTTTAATGGAGCAAACTTAGTCTTCCTCAGGAACATGGATGGCCAAGTTTGATCCATTAAAACACCATGTACCATTAATTTAATTACATGTACTTTTTGCTAGCCATTGTTTATGTTGGCTAATATAATTTTGCAGCCACATTTATCAACTTCGATTTAAAGTTTTTCTTGTTCAGTCATATGTGTGGGTTTTAGACGAGATTCACGCGAAATGAGAACATACCTATGAGTGATGTGCTTATAGGCAATATGATCATATACTCTATTTTTTTAATACACCGAATGGAAATGTTCAGCGCTTTTTAGTTGGTTGGGGTAGTGTAGTGTTACCGCAGTAGCGCACTGAAAATATTTTAGTTAGCTAGGGTGGGGTGGAAGGCAACTGTTTGGCCCAGTGTATGGGGTTACCCTACCCAAAATAGAGATCACGCGTATATATCACCCTCTCATCTGTCGGGATGGTGCAAATGCACAAACTTCGGGGAATTTTTTTAAGGTGTCAATGGCCTTAGTTGCATTTCCCCTGATCATCAGCGGGAAGGGGTGTAATAATAAGATGAAGGGGTTGGGGTGTTTATATAAGACGAAGGGTTTATCTACCCGTACCATATTAAATATGAAATGTAAAATAGTGAAATAATATAATTCTTTTTTTCATAAATCGCTGAGACTAATTCGGTTAGCAGTGAACAGCTAAATAATTATATGTCATACTTGGAGTAACTTGAGTTAAAAAATTTGAGCAAAATAAAACTCATTTAGTGGTGATATGTTGTTAATATAAAAAAAAAAAAAATTACATTATACATCAACCAATCATGTATTATTATATCATTAAAAATGTTAGCCTATTAAAATAACGAAAATGGATTTGCTGCAGCCAAAATTTCCTACACGTTCATTGCATTCAGTAGATAGGAACCGTTGGATGAAGAATGAACGACTCACATTCTGATATTACTTTTTAAATTCGATTTATCGAACTTAATTAAAATATGAATCGTCCAATATTCATCAAACAATACCGAGATACTGAATACAATGAATGTAGGAAACTTTGACCGCAAACAATACGAATCCTAAAATAACTACTTTAAAAATCATACATATATAAAAAAAACTTTAAATAAAGTATTTTCAATATATAAATTGTTAAAAGTAACTTTATAAATATTTATCATAAAAAGTTAACAAAAACAAATATTTTTTATATATAATGTTTTCTATTTAGTAAGTTTATTAAAATACTAGGAGCAATTCATGAAATGTTTTTTATTAAAGGGTATTGTTATGATACCTTTGAAAAATAGAGAGTTTAAGTATTTATGTTCAATCAGAATGCGTCATTACACTTAAATGGTCATGTTAATATAATATTGGACTAAATTCTCACAATCTGATTGGATCATATAAACACCTAAAGGGTACAATAGATTTTTGCATTAATATTAAATAACAAACAAAAGCCTTATAATTCCCTGAACACATTACGTTATCTGCTATTTGGAAGGAGGTTTTTTTCACGTAATAACACCTCCAGAGTCATAGCGGGTCGAACTCGACTCGAAGTATCTCATCGTTCGTCTAAGAGAAACCCATTTTACCAAGGGATTCAGCCCAAATCCAAAATGCTGAAGAGACAAGAGAGTAAATGTAAGTTTAGGTTATCTGCTTTATATTATGACATTAAGGCACATCACTTTTTTTATTTCAAGAGATATATTTCTTTTATTAGAAAAAAAATTTAGTGTTTGAAATTAATGAAGTTACTTTCTGGTACAATGGCATAGTTACTTTTTGGTATTTTTTAGGGGTTGGGTGGATGAAAGTTTCATTTAACAGAGAGATAGATATAAATGATTTTTAATGATTTAATTTTTTTTAAAACGATAAAAAAAGCTTGAGACACAAATCTCTCATTTGTGTCTATCTCTTCCCTAAATGAAGTCTCTATTTCTTTTTAGAAATGGAGAGGATCTCAACTTATTTATTATAGAATGCAGATTCCTTGCAGTACCCCATCTCTATTTCTCTTTACTTGCATTTTCTTTTGCCATTTTTTTGACAAAACAAATCTAGGGTTGAGAGTATAAGAGAAACAAATCTAACAATAGTAAATTGCACAACTATGACAAGTACGTGAATTTGCTATTATAGGGAATCTGAATCCTATTTTTTAAGAGATATATTTATTAATTAATGAAGTAATAGATTATTAAATATTAGTGTTTGAAATTTTCATTAAGTATATTGTAAAAAGAAATTCATTAAATATATTAAAAGTAAGGATTAAGAGTGTGTTTGGGAAAACCGAAAAAAATAGATTATGTTGATAATCGATTATAATTAGAATCTGTTTTTTGGTTATGTTTGCTGAAAAACGATTTTAAGATAATCTATTTCGTTTGGGTGGTGCAAAAAAATCACTTTTACATAGTAAATTACGAAAAAAATGTATGAAGTTATTTGTATAATTTAATAATATTTGTTTGAAAGTTATTTTCGTAGGGGTAAATAAGGAAGAAAGTTTTGAGAATGAAAAATAATCAAATCACAACAATCTTAAGCTAAAACAAATTAGACGGCATAAAATAATATTTTTTTTCCAAAAAAACTTTTTCATAAATTTAAGTAAAATGCCAAAAAAGAAAAATTATTTTAAAAACAACCTTTTTTCATCCAAAACAGCTGAAATCCAAATAATTCAGTTTTCTCAAACATGCTCTTAATTGGTATGCACTATTAGTATAAAGATTTTTTACACGGTCAACCGATTAGAAATTAGCACATTGTTAAAAATGTTTTACTTTTATTCTAAATAATTTAAAAGTCAGTCATATCATGATTTATGATTGATTAACAGTTTAAACAACTTTATAGCAAGAATGCAGAATAATTAAAATCTAAAAGTAAATCCTGTTACCAAAAAAAAAAATCTAAAAGTAAATCCATGCCTGGTGCTCTCTCCGGTATCCATAATAATTTTGGGATAACAATTATCCTGCCCAACCAGAATACGTCACCTCAATTAAATGGTTCATATTAATGGGTCAAGTCAAATGATTATCACCATTTAATTGAACCATCTAGATAGAATAAATTACATTTGAGATACCAGAAAATTCACTCATATACATTTATAAGCATACTTTTATATATATTTATAAAATCCTTTAGTAGTGCGAATTCTTATGCTCAATTTGTCTTCTCATATGGGATCTTTTGTTATTCTTACATGATTTGATACTTATTAGATTTGGACCTAACTTAATCTGAAAAGTTAGCTCAAGAGATGATGATTGTTCAAGTTTTTTAAGCTCTTATAAGATTCTATCTCTAATCAATGTGAGACTTGAATTTTTCCTAATAGTATTTATTGTCAATTGTTGTATTAGTTAATGTTGCACTTAATCAAATGATTGAAACTCGGAAGCTCTTTTAACAATTATCTTTTAAAGCTTAAATTATTAGTTAATTTAATTGAATACATATTGTACCTAAAAATATATATATTTTATTACATCATTTCCATTAAGTATTAATTAGGTCAACTGAATAAATAATTAACTACTTTATAATTATTATAGAAATATAAGTAATTAATTATATTTGATAAAAAAAATTAATCAATAACATACATTCCTTTATCCAATCAAGATAGGTGCCCCATTATCAAAAAATAAAAAATAAAAAATATAGGTGCCCCCATATTTCAAACCTCCTACATTGATATTTTTTTTTTTTTAAGGAAAACCTCCTACATTGATAAATAAATATCCAAAACCAAAAGTACATAATATATATAACCTTATCCATATCATGAGGCATGGTTTCGTTGGGTGCCGGCAAAGTGTTACCACCAAGGACGCCACGTCATATTAGTCAGGCTAACCGAGGCTTTGTAAAATTGAAAGACGTAAATGCCCTCTCTAGTCGTACTAAATAGCTTAGTGATTATCGTACTAATTAAGTAAATTTAGCAATAGGAATTCGTTTGCATTTCATCCAAATTAAGATATTCAGGGTGGACCTTGTTTGATCAAGAAATTACTCCCTCAGTGATACTTTATAAATAAAATTCTACTCTCGTATGATGAAACAAAATATAAATAAAATTCATGTATTTAATAATTATATATTTAAAATATTCTTATTCCATTTATTAAGAATAATATCACCACTTCCTACTCATATAGCTATTTTCAACGAACATCCTCATTTATTAAAAACAGTTTCACCATTTATAAAATATCCATTACCAACATGTGAATGTCTCTCAAAAAAAAAAAAAAAAAAAGAGCTACGTGAACGTGACCATCCCCTAATAAATTAAAAAGTCAGATTTTTTTATCTCACATTAATGCTAAGAATATCAAAAATTGAAACTTTAAGATAAAACTGTTAATGTTTTTTTTTTTCTTGAGGGGATAATTTAGGAATTTTAATTGAATTTTTAAGTGAGATTATAAAAATTAAATATGAATGAATAATTATCTTAATAAATATAAAAATAATTTATTTTACATATAAATTATAATGGAGGGAGTAATTAATTACGATAACTTGTGGATTTTTTAATGTTGTCGTCTGTTATAGAATGGAAAACATAAATATCGTGTGAAAGCAAATAGCGCATTCATAAAGGGAGAAGAAGTTAATAATGATACCATACCATGTGTTTTTGTTTTTTGTTTTTGACTGAAACCTTGTGTTTTTTTTTGTTCGTCGCTCTGATTTTCCAATTATTGACGGTTAAGTTATACTCTTATAATACGTCAAAAAAAAAAGTTATACTCTTATAATAAGTCCCCGCCAATTTTAGAAAAATTCATGTAATATATATATATATATATACGGTGAAATAGATAGTAAAGTAAATATCCATAATGTTAGTGTAAATATTTTTGAGTTAAAAATATATGTATTGATAGTGTAAATTTTTTTTACATATTTATTCAATTAGATTTCATCATCATACCACTTTATTATATTATTTTTTAGAATATCTCAACACACATTTATATGGGAAAATTTTATTGAACGACTGTGTAAAAAAGTTTTATATTATCAGTACATATTTCTTTAACTCAATATTTTTTACACTATTAATTAATTATACATTATCATATTATTAAAAAAGTTATAATATCTTAAAAGTCAGGTGAATGTTTCTATCAAAAAAAAAAAAAAGTCACATGAATGATGATATATGATTAGTTGATAATATTTAAAATTTTACCTGATTAATGTATTAAAATTAAATTCATAATAAATTTAATTTAATGCACCATGAAAATAAAAGTCGTTCACATTGTGATAGTTTTTTACACTAAACATCTAATTATACATTTTGATGTCATTTAAAATATTTACTTTTATAATAATAATTTAAAAATTACACAAATGATAATATATAATTGTTTGATGTTGTAAAATTTTTTGACTTTAAAGTTATATCAAAATTAAAATTTATATAAATAACATTTAAACTAATTATTTATTGATATATCATCAAGAATATTCGATTATTAAAATAACTACATTTAAAGCATACGTAATTTGATAATATATGATTGGTTGATAATATAAAAATTTTAGACATGTATAATATAAATTAAACTTATAATTCGTATTGTGATCCGGTTAGCTTAATTAATATATATTAATTATTAAAAAAGTTGTATTTTGTTTTATAAAACTAGATTAGTAAGTTACAAGTGTGACATTGGGGGTGTAATTGCACTTTTGTGAACGCGTTGGGTTAAATAAGGTGAATTAAATTTTAAAAAAATATTATATTTAAATGTTAGAGCATCTTCAATGATAAAATTTTATGAAACCCATTTTAAGTTTTTAAGTGTGTCCATATATGTCAACTCAAATTTATGACACCCACTCAATTTTCTCTTCAATAGCGGTTTCTATTGTCAAGTTCCTTAACTTTTTTCTCCATTCAACATCCCACATTCTCTCTCACCTTTATACAATCAAATGTAAAAACATAATATTTAAATGTTATGAAACTTTCATTTTAGATTCTTTAGATAAGGATTCTATTTTAAATTTAAGGAATATAAAATTATATATAATATATTATAATAATATTTTATTCTTAAAAACGATGTATATAGAATTCTGCCTAAAGATGCTGGTGACGTCGCTCCCAAACCCAATAATACAATACCATTACGAAAAATGCAAGGGGTATAAGAGTGATTTTACTATATCATCTGATGCTGATGGATGCGATGGGCTATGCTTTAGTTTGATTTTAATCCTCATATATCCTGTGTATTTTATGGATTTTTTAACCTTTAATATTAATTTAATTATTATTATTTATTAATTAAAGGTTTTAATTTTTTGTATAAATTATAGTTTAACGTGATATATAGATAACATTAGTTAAACATAAAATAAGCAAGGTATTGTTAATTATATTAATTAAACAAAAAATAAGTAAAGTTTTGATAATTATATTAAAAAATTAGCAAATTTAGAAAGAGTTTAATTATTATGTATTATCAGTATAAAGTATTTTATATTGACAATCAATTAAAAATTTTGTTGTGTGTGATTTTTAAGGTAGTTAGAATAAAAATCAAATATTTTATCTTATGTATCCATTTCTGGTTAATTGTCTATGTAAAAAATCTTTACACTGAAAATATATAATAATTAAATCCATTTAGAAATACATTAAAAAATATATATATTTTTGACGTACGGCGGAAGAAAGAGAATATGGAAAATAATGTATAATATATTTATTTAATTTAATTTAAAGATGTTTGTGAAAGTGCCAAACAAAGAAGAATGAATCTCTTATCTTCTTGCCCATCTTTCATTGCTCTTCAATTTACGTAAGATCCCATCTTACTCTGCCCACCCTTTACTCCTCACTCATTCACTCCTACTCTCTTTATTTCTACATCATCATATCCTCCTCTGCCACTGCCAGTAATAATAAATAATAATAATAATAATAATAAATTGTCCCTATTGAATTCCGTAGTCGCTGCTGAAATCAGAAGCAAATCGGTGATCGGTGACTGAATCATCGTCTGATTGTGGAAGGTTTAGACTTGAGAGCTCCATCTCTTCAAGGTGCGATTTTGATTTCCAATCAATCCATCTTTTGTTACCCACTATTCACATACTAATTTGATTTGAGAGAGGTCACTTTGCTTTTGCCTCTTTTGTTATAAAAAAGTTTCTAAATTTTTGTTGTAGGTTTTGAGAATAGATAGAATATATATATATAGACAGAATAGAATGGGTTCTCTGAAAGGACCGATTGTTTGCCCGAAAGTAGCAGGGTTCTGCAGTCTCCCTATGATCGGACCAATGAACGCTAGCTCTATTAGAACTGAATTTTGGGGACTCAAACCTACCAAATCTAAGGCCACTGCCCTTTCTTCTTGCCACATAAACATGCGAAAGTGCAAGACCGTGCACTGCAGTTTCAACTCATCCTCAAATGGCAACGGAAGTATGGCGGAGAATTTTAATGAAAAAGATGAAGATTATGTTAACTCTAGTGTTGTTGAAGCTGGTATGTTAACATACTTTAGATACTACAATAAATGTTAATATAATATATAACTCTGGTGTTGAAGCCTTGGCACTTATGAGTTAGTTTGTTTGTATAGTTGAGGTGAAGAGTGGAGCAGATGGTTTCATGATCAAAATGAGGGATGGTAGACAGCTACGATGCATTCATAACAACCCTCATGGAGGAATCCTTCCAGATTATGCACCTCATCCTGCTATTGTGTTGAAGATGGAGGATGGGACTGGTCTACTTCTCCCCATAATTGTTTGTATGTCTCTTATATCCTATATATGTGTATACTAATAATAATAATAATATTCTATCATATAAGCTTACTTCTTGGGTCTTGTATTTGATTTTCATAATTATATATCTCTCCCATTGTAAATTTGGGGTACATCACTACATCTTTATTTGCAGTGGAGATGCCAAGCGTCTTACTAATGGCAGCAGTACGCAATGTTCAAATGGTATGTCTTTTTTGTCAATCAAATTCCATTTATTAAATGTGCTCTGATACTTCTTTTTCTTGTTCTTCTTAGATTTATTAATAGTCAACCATATGCTTTTGTGTAACATATCCATCCTCATGGATACTAACTATTTGGTTGCTGCATCAGGCTAGACCTACTTTATATCAAGTGGTGAAGGACATGGTTGACAAAATGGGTTACGAAGTATGATTTTGTTTATCTTTATGCTCTTAATCTTGATTGTATTGTGATCTTTTCTGCTAGCTCTCATGATGATATTAATAATCAAATGATATAATTTATTGCCTATGCAGGTCAGACTTGTCAGAGTTACAAAGAGAGTTCAGGAGGCATATTTTGCTCAATTATATCTTTCCAAGGCATTCACTAACTTTGCACTCTTCCTCCTACTCACCCCCAATGAAAAAAAAAGAATAAAGACACAACAACATTTACCTCAGAGTGCTCTATGACAGTGTGACTTATATTTGATGTAGGTTGGAAATGAGGCAGAATGCATGAGTCTTGACCTTCGACCTTCAGATGCTATCAACATTGCAGTGAGATGCAAGGTAATCTTGAAATTCTATTATATGAATACATCATCACCTGCAGCATACTACATTCTCCTATTGCTAAGCTTGGTGGTTATTGATTCGTGCCTTGGTTGATGTTAGAAAAATCAGCTGCTTCTAAGGGGGGGAGGGGGAATATTTGACAATTTTTTGTTGTTGAAAAAAGCATATTAGTTCAGCTAAGTTTCATATGCCTTGGATTCACTGTTGGAATGATTTGGCAAATGTTGGCGATTGTTGAACTTGGAAGTTTTAGATCAAATTCCAAATCTTAGTTATACAAATTATATGAAACTTGTTTGTCATAGATATAACTGTTCCACCAATGTTGTAGGTGCCGATACAAGTCAACAAGCACTTGGCATACAGTGATGGAATGAGAGTAATTGAATCAGGCAAACTGTCAACACAGTCGCCTGGTTCAGATGGCCCATTATTTACCGAACTGGATCGGTAGGTTTCTGAAGTAGATACATTATATGGCAATATGACTTGACTGTACTATGCATACTTTCTGTTCTCAGCATTATTTCTTTAAATAAAAAGTCTTGAATCTGTCTCATTAGTAGCATCTTTTTCCATTGTGAAAAGGGGAGTATTAACTAAAAGTGACGTAGTTGCAGGCCAAGTGGTAAGCCTTGTGCTGAAACCAAGGAGTTCAACCTTTTGCACAACATGTTGAAAGCTGTTGTTGAAGAGCGCTATCAAGATGCTGGTAATTATTTTCTGTCTTATTATTTATTTAATTAGTTTTTTTATTTTGGGATCCTTTTCCCCTTTGTATTATGCATGATTTATGACAAAGGTTCTTTGAATGTTATTTATGATGATAGTGCCTGCCAATCACTATTGATTTTGTCCCAAGTCTGCAGCACTAGTTTGATCATATCACCCTTACCAGTTGGAGCAGTCAACTTGTAATTTTTCCACTGTCACCATCTTAATAAAATTTATTGTGTTCAGCATTTGAAATAAAAAAGAATTGGCAATTTAATATGCATATGTTCTGGCATTAATAGTTATGTCATATATGAAACCTGTAATAATAAGGTCACTTAACTTATTATAATCAGTCATCCGCACATGTTGTTGCTAGGTATTTATAGTTTCATTTTTCTTTCTTATTTTCCTGTCTTTGTGAAGTTTAACTTGTTCTGGGAATCCACTTCAGTTGTGTAGTTAAGTCATTTTTCCTTTCCGTACATGCATGGAATTGGGATGTAAGTTTTGCAAGATTACATTTCTCATGGACTACATGATACATTTTACTTCCTCTAATGTTAGTACTTTTACATCTCATGTTTCTGATGCAACTCCAGCTTTATGGAGGGACAAACTTAATCAACTTAGGGCTGGAAAAAACGTGAACAGGTATGAAGCTTATTTCATATGACAAATTGACAATGTCACGCTCAAACTCATGAGATATCTCTAGCTGAGTCCTTTTACTCAAACTTAGAACTTTCTTCTGGCCTCTTTTTCGTTCGGACAGCTTTGTATCTAGTTGACAAATTTTGTTTTGTTGCAGATCCTGGACACTTTAAATTGTATATATAATCCAACATTAAAGGTCAATGGGAATTGGTAGAGCAGATAGTTGGCATATCTCTTCCTACTTCCGCCTATATACACGCTTAATATGTTTGTGAATATTTGTATATATATCTAAACATTATTGCTAATGCATCATAAGAACTATACTCTGCTTTTTCGCTACTTATTTTAATCCTCATGAACTGTTAATATGTATTGCGGTTCATCCATGGGGCGTGGCATGTTGCTGATGGTTGTGTTGTATTTCACTGTTTCGAAAAATCATTTAGGATAATTGAATAAAATGCTATTTAAATAAATCATTGTTTCCTTTTTTTGTTTTTATTCCTGCGTCTGCTGCGTTGGGGTGACTTACAGGTAGTGATTTTTTTGTGCATAATAAGATGAGTGACCGGAGAACTATTTTGAGGGATTATTTGGTCGTTAATTATGATTAATATGCTAAAAAGTTTCCCACCATGTTGGACTGCTTCACTGCTACACATATGCTGAGAACTAATGTTCTAAGTGGTTGGGTTTAACTGTGTCGACACCCTGTGTAAAACTGAGGATCACATCATTTGTGAGAGGTGACTTTTCGAAGTCTTGTTTTTAGCTCACATGTAAAAAAAAATTTGGACTTGGACCACATCCTTTGTGTCAACAGGTGGTAATGGCAGGGAGGCAAGTGCATAGAGGAGGGGCTGCCAACATCTATACACCATAAAGACATAAAAAAAAAAAAAAAAAACACTTTTATAACGTAAAATTTATATGGCAGTGCCGTACTATGAGAAATTGTTGGGTGTTTTTCGAATGTGTAATAATTTAGTTACAGTATGAAAAAAATGTAATTATATTGAGAAATAATGAATTCACAATTAAGATGGTACAGGGCAAGAATTTCTTACCAAACTTCTTCAATGACTGTAGCTAGAGGTTACTTGCATATTGCCTTGTGTTATACAATTTGAACAAAGTTTTTATACTGTAAAATTGATTTTTTTTCAAAAGCAAGTGTTTCTGGTTTTTCGGATGAGAAAGTGGATTAATGACATAAACATTAAAAAAAAAGATAAAGTAACAATCAAATTTCTAAAAATATTATAATCAGAATATTAGTCAAATCAAAATTTTAATGAACGAATTTTTTTTCTTCTATTTTTTGGTTAAAGGAGGGGCAGAGCCAAAAAGAAAACAAAATTACGTCAAACCAACAATTCGGGGTATGACTGACAACCCCACTAAAATCAGCATAGGGAAGCCTAGCTAAATCAACAAATTTTTACTCGATCTAGTTATAGTTAACTCACCTGACGTTTTTAACTTTTATCATTTGTTTATAACTTCCATTTTGTTTTTTCAGACCTGTATTCTAATTTTGTCATGTAAGAAAATACAAAGAGAGATTTATGAGTAGCATAATTCATGCATTTTATAAGTCGAACCAGAGAATCGGAGATCACAAGACACTACAAATTCCGGATTGTCGTATTTTGCGCCAAGAAAAACTTCATAGTAACGGACTGATGAAATCAAATTGGACTTTTTTTAAAAAACTCACTATCAAAGAACATTCACATTATTTTGCTTGATAGCAAGATTAATAACGGTACAAATGGCACAGTGTTTACAGTGAGTTAATTACATGATGGAACGGTAACTAACCACCTTCAGCAATCACATCTCTGACACAATTTTGAAGTATGAGGAATAGCATCTTTTCTCACAATCAGTGCCTCCACTCAATTTCTGTTGATTTTTCTGAATTTTCTCGCCTGGTTCATCCTCGCTGGATCAGCTTCACCAATCACTGTGACCGTGTTTTTGGCCAGGTTGAGGACAATGTAAGTGATTCCATTGCTAGTTGCTATTAATTTCATCACCTTTTGCTTGCACCTTGAACAGAGCAGTTTTACTGACGGCAGAGTCTTTCTACAACAAACAAGTGCATCAGTCATGTTAGTACTTGCCAACCAAAGACAGAGAAACGGATTCTATACCAAAATGACAACTTCAAATAGTATACATCATGTCAGTGAAAAATAGAATGACTATCATGTAGAACTATGGAATTAGTGTGAATCTATAATATGAAACCTTAGACATGATTTGGGAGTCCATAATAATCCAGAACAAGCAGCCACAGAAACAAAATCAAGATTTGTTCATGCAAATTATTATCTCTCAGATCTCATCTATTTCCCGAGTGTGTATGGGCACCCTATTCCCCATGTACAGCCATCTAAGTTCCGTTGAAAACTGCATGTGGCAACGCTAGTAGGCAACTAGACAACTAGTAATAGATGCAAGTCAGATAACTTATGTCCAACACCTATGCCCTCCCACTCCCAAGGGAACAAAATGCAAAAACTAAATATTTACAAAAACAAGACACAGAACACCCGTACTCCATATTAAACAATCATTCAGTTCAACCTAGATTCTTGTGATCTTGTTCATACATATACTATCTGAATATAAATTGAGTTCATAGAAGAGTGAAGAAAATACAGCCAGTACATAATTAATCAGATCAATGCTATATGCACCCAACACTAATTACCAAAAAGTTTACCAAAAATAATACGTAGCATTCACTCAGCTAAAAACAAACTACACACGTTTAAGAGTGAGATGAAATGGCAGAGGTAGCAAGCAGTGTTATCGATGGCGGATGGCGGTTCATGGCGGAAAGCCAAAAATCCGCCATACAAATGGCGGATGGCGATGCGGCCATATGACGGATGCTATGGCGGACAACATAAAAATATTATAAATATATACATAACAAAAAAATGCAGAAAAAAATATAAAATCCAAAACACTAACAACATATGTCAAGAACCATAAACTAATTTAATAAAAAATATCGTATAAGTTACCTATCATAGGCAACTAATAAGGTTAATTACCATTAAGTTCAAGATTTCAAAATGCAAATAACAGTAAATGTATGAAAAATGTTATATATTATTTTGAATTATTGATTATGTATCTTATGATTGATTATGGACATTAATTTCATATATATATATATATATATATATATATATATATATATATATACACATTAATTCTATTGGAATTTAAACATAGGCCCATATGAGCAGCAGCCCACTCTTATTTTGTCCAATTTCATATGAAAGAGATATGTTATAGCCCACTCCCTTAAGCTTATTTTGTCCAATTTCATACTAGGGTTAACTTTCTATCGTCTTCAGCTCACAGCCACCAGCACCTTTCCTCTTCACACAGTCAGCACCGCCAACATTTCTTCTTCTCTCTTCTCCATCTTAGATTGCTGGTCAAACAACTTGTTGGACAGAGATGGCTGCCGGACAGAGTTGGTCGCCGGACAGAGATAATCGCCGGTTGCTGGTCGCTGGACAAAATTATGGACAGAAACCGGTTTGAGAGATGAGAGAAGAAAGGGGTCGATGGGCAAGAGAAGAGAGGGATCGAGGGATGAAAGAGAGAAGCCTTTAGGGTTTGTAACCCCAAATGGGCCACGAATCGGGTCGGGTCGCACAACCCAGGCCTGCGAAAATACCCCCAAAAAATAGGATCTCAGCCGCCTTTCCGCCATTTCCGCCTTGCCGCCGTGGACCGCCACCGCTATTCGGCCGCCATGAACCGCCATACGAAACCCGCCACGCCACGCCTTCTCTGTGGCGGTTTGTCCATTTTCCGCCACCGCTTTCCGCCATGGCGCCACCATAACCGATTTTTGATAACACTGGTAGCAAGCCAACTCATTCTGAAAACAAGTATGCTAAAACTATTTGTTGATTGTAATAATAATAAGTAGGTTTCACACGGACGGTGTGGACAGTAGATGTATTCATGTATTCATTGTATTTAATCTTCCTAAGATTTAGCATATATAGTTAATGTTATAGGTTCCACTCTCTTGGTGAAGTGTGTATATATATATATATATATATATATTGTAGTCTCATAATGTCATGAACAAGTGAGAAATATTCAGATTAAATTTAAGTTATTTATGAGCTCTAGCATTTTCCTTAATCAATATCATATCAACAAGGTTTGCAGTGCTAACTGCTCTATTTTGAATATTACTTCACTTCTAGTGAGAAATAGATGGTTATGTCCATGGCTTATGATATTGATATTCCATAGGCGACTGCTCTACAAGGTTGTAATCTGTAAAGAGAGAATGAAGGCTTGAAATAAAAAATTATCCTGGTCAATAGTATATGAAAGCCTCAGATCATCATATCAGATTTGATTGGAATGTGCCACCAGAATGGTGGAAGCATGACCCACTTCTGCAAATCCAACTTACTTAAGTCCCTTTGTCCTACTCGAACTCGATATAATAAACAAATCCTAGTGTGTCTCTGGGAGAGAGGGAGAGAGAGGAAAAACCTCATAACAGCTCATGAGCTCATTGTATGGTGCAGACAGATCATCAGTCAAGCCACGGCCACCGAAGTAGGCTGACAAAAGGAAAAACCTGATCTGAGCAGAAGTCATGGTCTAAAATAGGCTTTGTTTTTCCAAGGCCTGTACAATTTACTGCATAAAACTGGGAATTAGCAGATAATTATGACCATGAAGTTTGCAAAGCTAAATCATATATTCTCAGTCTTGTCAGTTAATCAAATCACAACAAGTTCAGAACAACTGGTAAATGGTAATGCCAAGTTGCAGTAGGTCACACAGATATTGACATTAGAAATAATAATGGACCAAGGATTTATTGTAATTAATAACATACAAAAGCTTCCACAAACCTATGCAACGCCAATATACAGAACACTAACCCCAAATATATGAAAATTAATTTTGCATGAAACACCAGATGTTTTGGGAGGCAACAATAGCAGGAATTGAAAGATGATACGGAAACAATAATTACATAGAACAGGGGAACTCGAACACCCTTATGATTAATAAAAATACAAAGTAGAACTCCAGGGGAGCGGATAAATGGAGCCAAATACAAGTTTCTAACTTCAACTTGCATAAAATAACATTTTGAGGGAAAGAATAGCATCCCACTACTCATACTTACCAATGCAATCTTCCTCTATCAAATGTCAATATGCAGCATCAGATGCTAGCAAGTTTGTGACTTCATTTCTTCCTTGATCCATTTTGATCATTTCTCTGTAGCAGCTCACTATCTTCTTATCTAATTCAAAATATTCCTCTATTTTACTCAAACGCTTCAAATCCAGGTCGATAAAATACACCTAATACAAATCAAATTGCAACTAAACTCAGATATACAATGCAACAAGCATTACAGCTGTAATTCTGTTTTTTATATAAAGATAAAAATGATAGAATCATTCAGAATGACAATAACGTATTTTCATATTCATGGAAAAAGGAGACAATAATTCAGAACCGTTTCATATAAATTAGCATCTCCATGAAAGGAATTTTCAAATGTTACTACTTGCTTCCTTTTAAAAAATAAATATCATTGCAATGACTATACAATATTAAGAACTATGTTCTTAAAAATGCAATAGACAAAAAGGACTAGGCCATAAATCATTAGGCATGAAAAACTGGTTCAGAAGTTCAGACACCTAAAAGGAGGAGAGGGGCGTGTCTCTCCATGCATTAAGGCACCATTTTTTCTTGAAAATAGAAGTCACAAATTTGTTTTCAATTGAATATTTTTTAGGTTGCTTCCGGTGCTTTTGAAGTTTTGACAAGCACCTTAGGGATTCTCTTAAATCCTGACTCTATCCTTTCTTCAAAATGTATCTCCAAAATTTAATGACATCTTTTTTTCTTTTTTTTTTGTAATTTTAGATACATTTTACAATAAATTTTATTTTATTTTACTTGTGCAATCCACAGCAGATTTTATACAATTTTCATCAAACAAAATTCTGAACGACCTTTCACACTTACAGAGCAGAAACTTTTGAAAATCAACAGCATTATCAAGCAGGGACTAATCTACCAACAGAAGCTGAACTAAACGATTCATGTGAAGAACTGTCTACCTTTGCAAACAAATTTAAATAATAAAAATGTACATGGTTGCCTACCTTGAAATCGAAGTTTTGCTTAGTTGACTCAAGATATACATTATTGCATACGGATCCAGAATCCCCATCTTCCTGTGGTCTAAAACATATAATCAAACTGCAGTCTTTTGCAGTTGCTGCTATTAAGTAGTCCCTTACAATTCTCAAGCTTTCATCCAATGAAGCAGAATGCAAAGAGGCATAACTTTCTGCTTGCTCTTCACTCAATTCTCTACATACCTTGCATTGTTGGCTAGTAATGTCATAATATGCATGGATGGCTCCTTCTATGTCAACATTATCAAGCTTTTGAACCTCCAGGAGCCGATCAAGGACTCCTGATTTTGTCACAGCCTCAGCAACAAGTGTTAGTAAGTTCTCTGTACATAGACCATCACCAGCTTGGATGACAGACTTAAGTGCATCTTCAAATGCTTTTGCAATACAAAAATTTGTATCTTCTGCACAACCTCCTAGTCCTCCAAATATGAGAGAGCCATTCAAAAATACACGAAAATTGTTTTGAGGGGTAGTAAAGAGATCCTTGATAGCTTTATGAATTCTTTCCTTGGATCCAGAGAACAGATCAAGCGGATTGTATTCACTTCGCAGTGATATCTGCAAAGATAAAGGAAAATTCTACATCTCAAATTTGAAGGTTAAAAAGAATAGTGTCTATTGAAGAGAAATTGTAATAACGTCCATCCATAGAACAAAGGATTAAATGCTGAGACTACATGATATGACAACAGGAAGTAGTATACACTATGCAGCAACTGGAGCACCATAGAATGCCAAATTTTGTGGGTGGGGTACCTCTCCTTGATGCAATTTCAGGGCTTGGTGCATTTCAAAGCGAGTTATCCTCCTTTTGAGAGCAGTTCCTTCGGATATGAATCTTGAATGAGGAAGAAACCCACATTTGGGCTACTTTTTCAAAACAACATTTAAAATGTTACAACCAAGCGAAAGAGAGAGGAAGAGGGAGCAGGTGAGATAATCAATTTAAAGTTTTTAACTAAAGTATTGTCTAATGGTAGAAAAAAGAAACCTGCTGCTAAAGAATAGTAATATATGACATTATGGAGAGCATACCTTAATCTCAACGGATATACAGGAGCTGGATTCTAGATTACCTGAAATGAAACAGGAAAGCTTGCAACAGAAAATTCCAAATGCTTTGCAAATATGTTATTAAATCACCTGTTTACTAGATTAATATTACAAGGGAAAAGATCCAAAATGAAAGGCTGCAGCGGTGTGAATTAGGGTTTTCTTTTTGGAGTTAGATGAAGCATCTTAATAGAAGACTTGAATGATTAATAGCATGATGCGTTCCACCCCAACGTAATTTTGCCTCCCTACATTACTTTCTTCGACTAAAAGTTTGTATATCTTGCAACGATCTATAGTATAGTGCATGTTTGGATTCCGATGGACCTATAACAGTCAAGAATAAGTTATCAAGACAACATGAAAAGATTATTAATTAATAGAAATAATAAATAAACCACCAGAAGGTGGATATTAATGTGGAGCTAAATGGAAGAGTAGCTGCAGCATTTATGTGGTAGTTAGCGGAAAAAGAGAGGTCATGGGGTATTTACTCTTTAGTATGTTAATGGGCTGCAGCAATTATGTGGCAGATAGTGGAGGGAGTAAATAGGAAAGTGGGTGTGAAAGAAGGGGGAAAGGTTGGGAGCAAATATATAAGGGAAGAAAAGGTATAGGAGAAGGCATCCAGTCATTGTCATTGAATGAAGAATTGGAGCCTTTGGGCAAAGAGGAAGTAGACTCTCGAAGAAGTCCTGCAGTGTCTACCTATCTTCTTATTTATATATCTGTTATCTATTTTTTTTAATTTGGTCTTTGAAAGAACCTCTGCTGTAAGAAGTTAATCTCCATATTTTCTTAGAGAAATCCAAGTTTCTATCAGATTCCTACCCAAGGGAGGTAAAATAATCCAATCATGAACCACAGCCAGTAGGTAATTGCAAGGTTAAATACTAACTTCTCCGCCTTCTACAGATGGACAATTTCTTAACAAGGAACTAAACAGTGTGACATGCAAGGAACATAAGGACCATAATAACTGGATATTTGAGAATTTTACGTGCACAAAGGGGGAAAAAAAAAAACATGTTTGAATTGAAGAAGAAACTTGTTTTTAATGGCAAATATGTAAAGTTGGGTGAAAACTAAAACCTGGATGTCAAGCAGATTAGAACATGCTAATACGAAGAATATTAATTTATATGTGAAAGAACAAAAAGACAAGTGAATACCATGAGTGAAGAGTGAATGATCAGACATGAGAAGCACAGAATCACAATGTGTGTCGACCTGGGCAGTATCAACTCTCCAAGCAGGACGTTGACAAATAACATCCTTTTCAACCGATTCAAGAAATTCCCTGGACACCTGGACATGCATCTAAAAAAGCATCAAAGTATAAGTCAGATCCATTTACTAGAAAGTGGTTTTGAATCCTGAAACATGATGATGATGATGATGATAAAATAGATAGATACCCCAGCATCAACATAATTGGAACCAAGCAATGGCTTCATAACATGGTGAACAAACAGTTGGGCTGCAATCTCATTATCTGAAGAAGATATAAGCTCCTCCTCCTCCTCATCCACATCATTCCAGAGGAGACGTTCATGGGCAGTGAGAGCGGAGGGGCTCCTCATACTCATACCCACTGCGTCATTCCTTGGAGCCTTACGTATGCGCATTACTTTCCCGATGAAAGGAGAAGATGATGATTTGCCACTGTAAGCCAGAACAATGTTAGCAGCTCCTTCGCCTCTGTAAACCCACTCACCTGCGTCCTTTTCCCTTAATATCACCTCCATCCAATCCAACAATGATTTCAGCTTTCACCTTCAAACAAATCCACAAGAAAAAGAAAAAACACAATCAAACATGCTCATCCCTTAACCATTTCATCAAACAGTAACTAACAACACACTCCAAATCAATTAAATAATCATCAAACGAAAACATTAAATACCTAGTAGTACCAATGCTACTTTTCTATTTCTATTCAGCTGTTGGCAGTTCCAGTAACCTATTAATTACTTCATTGTTTTTCTGGCTTTTGTTTACGGCTCAGATCCTTCGTCGTTTGTGATTCTTAAACGAACAAAGAAATGTAAAACGGTCCCGTTTCCGTACGTTCATGTAACATTAAAACCAATTAAAGAGCTTATAAAATAATAATTTAATTTTCTTTTTGTACATAGACAAACAAGGGCAAAGCCCAAAAGAAAGAGCAACAAACTAGCTAGGAACTAAACGGGGTACAAGGAAAGGAAGGATCCCAGCAGCATCAGCGTCCAACACTTTTGTGGTTCTAAGTCTAACACCCACCCAGTGTTACTGAGAGGCATAAAATTAACTGGTGATGTGACATAGGCATCTTCCCATAGAAAATACCTCAAGTAACCCGGGGCTTTTCGGTAATGGGGACCGTTCAGCGGCCCAAAATCGATTGGGTGGTGGAATGGACTTTAAGAATAAATCGTTGGGCCTTCTACCATAGGGGTCGTGGTTGAGCCCATGCCGGAAACCCATTTTGGGAGTCATTACTTTTGGAATTAATTAAATAACTGTTTGAGTGTTGGCGATCGAATTTGTTCCCATATAATTAAATACTACTACTTGCTGAAGAAATCATTCAGCCTCTCCCACCAACAACCAAATTGAACCGTTGATAACATCTCAACTAAAGCCATGAAATTAATAGAGCCTAGCAAATTATAATTCAACGACGCACTGAAGTTTTGTATATAAATAAATAAGTTGATCTGATGCCCACCAAAAATATTCTAATCAAGTTGGTGATGGTTCTAGTTGCCTAAGCCCGTCAACAATGGCATCACTCGGGAACATGACTATCCGAAGTTCAATTGGATCGTTAACATTGTATGACTACCAGTGATTGGGACCAGGAAAGCTGATTAATACCAAGCATTATTAGACTAGTTATCAAATATCTTTCGTTAATCTTGAGAAAGGCTTACGCATTGTCCCACGTCAAGTTCAAAGTGGAAGCCTCGTTGTTTCAAAATTTGCTTGAGTGCCTGTCGGCCATATCATAACTTTCTGAACCATACACTTTCCTCCCTCGTGAATATTGAGCTTGTCAATCTATAATCTAATGTAAACAAGAAAAAAATTATGTTAGTAAACTTAGTTTGTATATATGTAGCACTAGCAGTATTGTTTATTCCACAGGATATTGATCACCCACCAAAGAAGGAAAGGAACCAAAATGCTTTCCCAATTGGTAAAGGAGCATCCTTATTATATTTCTTACTATGTCGTCGGTCTCCTCTTGCTGTTGTTATCATGTCAAAAAGCGTGGGTGCTTTGGTGCAAAAAGAACAAGTCAGCTGTTGCCATTCCTCCAGGGAATCGGGGATTACCGTTTATAGGAGAGACATTGCAGTTCATGGCTGCCATCAATAGCAGCAAAGGAGTCTATGAATTTGTCCGAGTTCGCCGCCTCCGGTAACACATATATCCCCCATTATACTCTCTCCCTTTGTCTCTGTCTCTTGACAAAACAAAAACATAAATAAGTGAAGAAAGTTGTAGTCAAATACACACTAACACTTACTATGAGGTTGTAATTAGTTCTGTGCTTAGATCGATCATCATGCGGCCTAGCCATAATATATATGTAGAAAGTTTAATAAGAAACATTAATTTTGAGGCAACGAAGAATTAGATCTCTTATCTCATTTTGGCGTTACACACTTTGTCCCTTAATACTATTTTGTCACATTAGTTAAAAATTTCATGAAATGTTAGAAAATAAACTGATGTGCCCGGATAATCTTGGGAGACAGGTGCATGATGCCAAAGTGGCACACCAAATCTTCCTTAGGATATGAGTATACTTAGGTTTTCTGAACTAGATAGTAATGTTTGTCAAAAAATATATATAGAGGACGAGCTTTATTATGCCCGTTTGTTTTTCTTCCCTACCTATTGACATGAATTTATATATGGGTTTCTGAAGATTCTTATGTACTTGCTTTGTAGATTTTATTTTTCTTTTATGTAATTTAAGTCCATAAACACCTGTTTCAAAACTTGATTATATATAATTTATATTTACATGGATACGTGTGTGTTAGATATGGAAATTGCTTCAAGACCAAGTTGTTTGGGGAAACACACGTTTTTATTTCGGACACGGAGTCAGCAAAAGCGATTCTAAACAATGAGGGAGGGAAATTCTCAAAGAGGTACATCAAGTCAATAGCGGAGCTCGTTGGACCCGATAGCTTGCTCTGTGCTACTCAGCAGCATCACAAACTCATTCGCTGGCGCCTCTTCAGTTTATTCTCAACCGCTTCGTTGTCTTCCTTCGTCAAATTGTTCGATGCAATGGTTCTTGAAGCTATGAGTAGCTGGCCATGTGGATCCATTCTGGTCATACAAGATGAAGCACTCAAGGTGCAGTATTCATTGTAATTTTAAATTCTTTTATAACCATATGTTTTTCTTATTTGTTTATTCAACAAACATTTGTATTGAAATAACTAAGAAAAGATTGAAAACTTATTTTGTAGTAGTAGTAGTAGTAGTAGTAGTAGTAAAGACACATCAGCTAGGGAGGTGAATTTGTGATTGTATTGATACTATTTGTAATGCAGCTGGCTTGTAAGGCGATGTGCAAGATGCTGATAAGCATTGAGAGTGGCTATGAATTAGTGATGATGCAAAAGGAGGTTGCTCGTGTATGTGAAGCAATGCTTGCATTCCCCTTGAGGCTACCTTGGACCAGATTTTACAAAGGCCTTGAGGTAAAATTAATAACAAAGAGCTGTGTTGTTTGAACATTGACGTCAATAAAAAACATTTTACTACTTAGAAAAAAAATCATGTACGGGCCATTACTTGATGAGTCATGAGCCTTAGCAATTGGGTTGCGGGGAGTTTTATGCAACTGTTGCACAAGAGTTGTACCATTGGAAAGGCAAAAAAGTATGTTGAGGGTTGTACAAGTATGCAAGGGTTGCATAGTCAAGCAACTAATGCATAGGGATGGCAATGGGTATATTATTCAGTGAGTACCCGCAAAAATTAACCATAATGGGTAGGGTAATTACCCGCATAATGGGTACGAGGGCGGGGACGGATAATTACCCGCAAGATTTAATGGGTATGGGTGTGGATACGGGTACCTTAGTACCCACCCCGCCCTATACTCGCATATCTATATATTAATATTTTTTAATTATTATATATATATATATATTAATATATTAAACTTGTTACCTCTTTGGTGATCCTGGAACTAATTCCCTAGTGTGAAAGATGTTTTTCATTCAAATTTATCATATGTAAAATAAATACTATTGCCTTATTATTATACCAGTAAACTTGTTTCTTGTGTAATTGGACTAATTGCCTAGACAATATTGGATTGGCTGATGGCCGAAAACTATGATAATTCATAGGTTTGTTGTGCTGTGAAATTATGTAGGTTTCAATTACTAAAATTTGTTGCGCAAATATATATTGATTGAATTGAAATGAAAGTTAACTTATTACTTTCCTATTATTCCTGAGTTTCTAGCACCGTTCAATTATTCATCACTTGAGTTCCTATCCTTCCTGAGTTCCTATTCTTCCTAGTCCTATAGATCATAACGTAAAACATTAATAATGTTCTTTTTTGTTGTATACTATTATGATATTTTATACTTTAATAATGTTTTTATTGATTTATTGATTTTTTAGTTAATTCAAGTGTGGGTAATGGATACGGGTATGGATACTTAGGTATCCAGCAGGTAAGGATACGGGTACTTCAGTTGCTACCCACGCTGGTATGGATCCGGATACGGATATTTTTTTAAACGCGGGTATGGAAACGGATATTATAATACCCTACATATTGCCATCCCTACTAATGCATAGTCAAGCAACTTAATGAACTTTTTAAAAGTTGAATAAAGTCAAAAGAAATGAGATGATATAGTAAGACATATAAGAGTTACATGATTAAAGATGCTCTTAGGTTGTCCAGTTAGAAAAAATGCACGCAATGCTAGTTTTCCACTGGTGTCAGAAGCCATTATCCAGAGGAATTCCTTGGGCTAGGCCTATAACGTGAAAACAAAACAATGCTAGTTTTCCACTGGTGTCAGAAGCCATTATCCAGATGAATCCTTGGGCTAGGCCTATAACTTGAAAACAAAACAAACTAATTGATCCTATTCCAAGTTTTCAACATATATTTTGGGGTCTATAAAGTAACTGGGGGGATGAAATAGTAGCATTTGGTTTCCAACCAATACACAAAGCACTCATCACGAATTTACTTCTTTCTAATGATATTAATTATGACATCTACGTATAGCCAGATTGATCAAGTCCATGCATGAACCTTAAAATATAATACTTTAAAAAAGGGGAAAAGGCTTATGGATGATCTAGGTATTGTGATAAAATAAGTCTTTTCCTTTTGGAATTAGAAAGCTCTATTTTTTCCTAAATAAGTAGTTAATTTTTTTCCTGTTACACTCAGTGAAATGGTAATTTAAGCTTTCAAGTGATAATGCATTAATGCAGGCTCGAAAAAGAATTATGGACATACTGGAGGAAGAGATCAGTGAAAGAAGAAGTGGAATAAGAACTCGCCATGTAGATTTTCTTCAACAACTTTTCGAAGATGATAATAAATTAAACGAGGATGAAGTCCCAAGGCTAACAGATGAAGAGATCAGAGATAATATCTTAACTATGATGATTGCAGGTAACGAGTAGTTCTTATCAAACCTCGAATATAATGTGCACCAGCTTCGCTATATATCAAGTTTGAAATTGCAGGACAGGATACGATAGCAAATGCAATGACATGGATGGTCAAATTTGTGGATGAGAATCAAGAGGTTTATAATGAGCTCATGGTCAGTGAATTTTTCTACTAGTAACTTGTTTTGCCTTCACATTGTTCTTTGGGAAAAAAAATGCAAGAAACCTCAACTACGAGTGATGTGCAGAAAATTCTTCGAAACGTACCAACACAGCTCCTTAAACTCACCAAACCACCAAACCATGAATATTGACTCTTTATGATAAGTTTTATACACGTGTAAAGGGGGTCAATATATACTAATGTGTATTGTTTGGTTAGTTTAAAGGGATATATATGTTGGTGGGTTTAAAGTACATTTTTATGCATATAACCTATGGTAGGAGGGTTTTTTGCATATTACCCTTAATTCGTTCAGCACTTTTTTCTTGGTATTGAAACTACTGTAGTTTGTTGATTAAATAGAAGGAGCAACTTCAGATTGAGAAAAAAAGTACAAGAAGTGTGTATCTTACCCTAGAGGCTCTTAATGTGATGCCATATGCTTCTAAGGTGTGTATTATATGTTGTACTTCTATGCAATGTGTTGGCTGCTTCATCAGATTAATATAATAGTAAGGACAGAGGAATCATGTGCATACTGCGAGGTTGTTTCTTATTTGTCTTGGAGGAGTTGTTTCTCTTATAAATTGTAGGATCTGATAACAAATTCATTGCTCAAGAGCAGGTCGTAAAAGAAGCATTAAGGATGGCATCTGTAGTACAGTGGTTGCCCAGAGTAGCAATTGAGGACTGTGAGATTGAAGGTTCCTGTATATATATATATATATATATATATATATATATATTTCCAACGTATGCATATACCATGTATAAATTGAATGGAAAAACTTCATACACATAATTACTTAATGGTTAATTATATAGGTTTTAAAATCAAGAAAGGGTGGAACATTAATATCGATGCTAGATCAATACACCTTGATCCTACTGTGCACAATGATCCGGATGTGTTCAATCCTTCGAGATTTTCTGTAAGTTTACCCTAAGAGCCTTTTATTGCTTTCTTTTCTTTCATTTCCCCCTTGTTTAACCCGAACGTGATCCACCATGCAATATTATAATTGGAAAAAGAAAACTAAAATTAAATTGTGGGATTTTAATATTCACAAATCACAAATAAACTGCTCCAGTAAATCCAAACAGGATGAGTCAAAACCATATAGCTTCCTAGCTTTTGGGATGGGAGCAAGAACTTGCCTTGGGAAGAACATGGCTAAAGCCATGATGTTGGTGTTTCTCCATCGTCTCATCACCACTTACAAGTGTGTACTTTCTTTCATTCATCACATTAATTTAATTTTGGTCAAGAAGCTGATTTTGTGTCTGTGATTCTACTAGAACCTAAGGAAGCCAGTTAGTCAAATACGAAAGTAATGAGATGGTTGTAATGCATGTATTCAGGTGGAAGGTGATTGATTCAGACTCAAGTATTCAGAAATGGGCGCTTTTTACAAAACTTAAAAGTGGGTGTCCGGTACGTTTGACATCTATGAAGAAGGACACAAACAAAACTATGTGATATATAGGATAAGGATTTACAATTGCAAGCAATTCGGATGAGGACGTGAAGGCTTTACCTGTAGATACAGGGGTTGACCATTATAGGTTTCGAGGAACAAGTGTCTAGCTAATTCACATGTCCTGTAACATTGCAATTACTTGCTATGTACTGTAAACAATATTTACATTTATAAAAGCATATTTTTATGAATTAAAATAGCATGAACTCAAAGTATTAAGAGTTTTACAATGATATTTATTAAAAAAATTGACATTTTTGCTTTTATTTTAATTAGTAAGAAAAATAGATAGTATTAAATACAAATTAGTCAAAAAAAAATATTAATGAATGTTAATATAAGAACAATTGTTCTGCCCTGAGCTTCGGAGTTCGACGTCCGAGTTGAGATCGGTTAGTGGCTCCTATGACGGAGAAGGGGTGTCTGACGCCCAAGTCAGTTGATACTCAGTATTATGAGTGTGAGTAAGAGGTGATCCCCCATCGATAAGATGTCTATTTTTATGAGTATTAATTAGTGACGCCTTGCTTTTTTATGATTTTTCTATTTTTATGGTTGTTATCACTTATGAGTTATGGCAAATAGTTTTTAATTTGTACTTGTGATTTATGTATTGAGGAATTTTGCTATTTTTTTTTTTTTTACTAAATATAACTTATTTCACTTCCCATAATACAAGTTAGAATACGAGTAAAGACATGGTGACTAGCAAAAAATCGTAGCTGCCTTAGCTAACTTACGAGCGACTACATTTGTTTGTCTACAGGAAAATGTATATGAGATGTTAAATTAGTATTTAAATACAAAATAAAAGTGATTATTTTTATGAGATGTTAAATGCCAGTAACACATACTGCCACCGTTGGGGGAGAAGGGCTAAATATTCTAATTGGTCCAATATCTTTTTATTTGGATTCAATTTGGTTCTCCATGCGACTATAACACATACTGCCACGTGGAGAACGTGTCAACTCAGTTGTTCAAATAATCACTTAACTGTCACATACGTTAAAATTAACGACGTTACTAACAGAGGTGGGAGAAAACGTAACTTGGATCAAAATGAATCTATAAAATAATATAAAGGACCAAAAATTTAATTTAGTCTTAATTTTTTTAATGTGTTTCAGGAATTAAAGATTTTGAATTTTTTTTTTTTTGTTATATGAAAGGGCTAAAATTTTCATTTTTGCATTCAAAAATATATATATATTTTTTACTTTTACCGCATCTTTCATATAGAGACTATACAAATAATTGGATGTTAAAAAACAGACAGAAATTATTCAGAAATAACAACAATGTAAATAGATAAATACGATTTACAGCCAAATAGAAAAATACAAATTGAAACATCTCATATACACTTTTATACTATCACCCAATCATAAATTATTTTATGTGTGATTTTTAATATAATTATGAGAAAAATCAAATATTTTTAATGACATGATAATTTATAATTGATTGTTAGTATAAAAACATTTATAATAACACTGTAAGTACCGGTTAAATCCATAATTTTGTATGAGGATAAGAAACTTTCATTATTATGGTAGGAAATCAAATTTAAGTTGTCTTATTACGAAGCCCTTATACTCATATTCAATATACTATATGATTATCAAAAAAAAAAAAGTTGTCTTATTACGAGAGAGTGGATTCTGAAGGTTATTTGCAATAGAGTGATTCAACGTTTCATACATATAAACTATAATAAAGTATAGGCATATTGTATTGTATTACATTACAAATAAAACCAAAATTACAAATACTTTCTTAGAGAGAATATCACTTTTCAAATCCTTGTTTAATTTACTACTATGACATTAGAAAAGGAAACCTTTTCATAGAAACTAGTGCATAATATCCGCTTATCGTTGGCCTTTGCTTGTTTCCACCGACATCGATCAATCAGCTGCAAAATCTTTCCTATTTATTTTGATAACGATAGGAGCTGAATTTTACAGTTAAGAGTAAAAGGAAAAGTTATTAAGGTTTGATTCTGAATATTAATTGTGTTAATCCAAAATCCATATCTAATCACATGAATGTTGTATGTACATCAATCAATCAGCAAAAAGTCCGCTTACCACCATTGTATGTTATAGTATTTGGCGCCAATTGCAGAGCATGAAATCAAAATGCTAATAGAAATGAAAACAAGATATATTCCATTATTGAACTAAATCCCTGAGAAATAGTACTACTTACTGTACAATACTGAATGGAAAAGTAGATTTGATTATCCTTCTCTAGACCCTTCCCAATCCCAGGCACTCTGATTCTCTCTGCTCCTTCCACTGCATTCTTTTATGCTTAGCGATGAAATCCTCAACCGCACGATTGAACTCCTCTTTACTCAGTTGTTCCACGTAGCACAATCTCCCCTGAAGTTGCCTTTGCCTGCTAAAACCTGTTGTGTTGTACCTCTTGAACTCTTGCCCTGGAACCACCGCCACTCGCCGCTCAATATTCTCTGACCGAATCTTTCGATAACGTTTTTTCTCCGAAACCTTCTCTCCAGTTGTTGTAGTCGTGCTCTTCCTACTCACGGTCGTGCAACATGTCGTGGTCGTTGTCGTCTCAGTAACCGCCGTGACAGTTTCATCCAAAACTTGTGAACACTCTCCAACTTCCGAACATGTGAATGCTTTATGATCTGAATAATCTGAGAATTTCTCCGTTGTGTCGGTTATCTTGAAGCAAGAGTCGTCGCTATAGTTGAGAAATTCGTTGTAGAAGTCGCCGGATCCGCCAACCTTTTGTGATGTGTTGTTGGAGAGTGCATAGAGAGAGAGTAAAATGACATTTAGGAGCAGAAACGTATAGAAAGAGTTGCTGAAGAGAACCATAAATTTAGCATAGGAAAACCAGAATGCTTGGACTATAAGAGGGAACCAAGAGGAGCGCCAAAAAAACCAGAGGGTAGCACAGATGTTGAACAAGACCAACATGTTTTCAAGCTGCTTTCGCTTCCATTGGAAGCTTCTCATGGCATTGCCTCTATCCTTCTCATTCTGTACGTAAGCCATTGAATGCTGAAGGATAATTGTTGAAGTGCAACCAAAAGAATAAGGATTCATTTATTTATTTATATAGACATTGGCAGAAGATTATTGTCGTCCCCGTGCGAAACATTAGCTAAGTTATTATACGTTATATTAAAATATTAATAATAATATTATTATTTCAAATGACAAAATTATAGGTTATATATAATTATGGATAGGAAATCTGAGAGGATGACATTCGGGAAAGAAAAATGAAAAAAATGGTTCTAAATTAATTTTATTTGTTCTTGAGGAGGTCTTTCCTGGAAAATGAAAAGATATTATTCCTAAATAATTTCATTATTCTGATTGGCGGGGTGGAGAATAATATATATAGCATTTTTCAATTTTGAATCTCTTTTAAGTTGCAAATATACGAAGTCCATCATTTCCATGTATTCTTTAATGAGTGATGTTAATATCTCTCCTTACTCCTTGGTTGATCAGCGTGACCAACATTAAAAGTCAGGAATGTTATAAATTCATCTTTGGTCACCGCAGTTTTTTTTTTTTTTTTTTTTTTTGTGTACAGCAAGGGTGTCCCCGACAATTGAAGACTAATCATTTTTGAGACATAAATATAAAAATCAAACCCCAGATCACATATTTACATAGTTTTTGGTTGGAGGAAATAGAGAGGAGTGGAGGGATTTTTTAAACTTTGCATGTTTGGCTCAATTTTTTGGAGGGGAGGGGAATCCCTCCTCACTCAATTTTGGCTCCCCTCCAATATTGGGGAGATTTTGAGGGGAGAGGAGAAGTTTTAAAACATTTATAATGCATTGACTAAAATATCCTAACTTAAATATTTTGAAATCTAAAATTATAAGGGTATAAAATTAAAATAGTTTTAAAATCACTCCCTTCCCCTTATGAACCACCAAACATGAATAGTGTTACTTCCCCTCCCCTCCATTAAAATCTCTCCCCTCCTTTGAACCAAACGTAGCATTAAGAAACTCAACTGTCTATTAACTATGTTGGGTTTACTCTATCTTTAAACGGTTCTATAATTTAAAATTTTTAATTAAATCTTATACTTTTTTTCTGGTAACCATGTGTTAGAGATACGGGGAGTATCCACCACTGTTAGCAGTGACTAATGTCCATGGGGCAACATGTTGGATATATAAGGTGGGTTCTTCCCTTCCAACCATATTTTCTCCATACACAAGAGTCAGGATTCAAATCCCTATCCTTTAAAAGAATTATAAATAAATCTTTATATTTAAACAATTTCTTAACTAAATTCTCATTAAGTATATATATTTTTTAATAAAACCCCTAAAGCTTCCACCGGTCGAGATTTGGTTAGTTTTTTTTTAACCTAATTAAAATCTTTTAAACTATGGGAACTTATTTAGGAAATCAATAGAATTCATTGAAAGGACTAAAATAGTAATTTCACCTTAGAAATTCTATGCTACAGTGAAAGACACTTATCTCCTACAAATATGAGTTTAGTGCTGTTCAACAATTGTCCTGTGCCACTATCCTGTTCCGTTCCGAATCTAATTGTGATGGATTTGGGCTTTAGAAATTAAATTAAATGTGTTTTTAGGTCAAGTATGGTTTATGTATACTTTGTGCTATCTTATTCCAGTCCGTTGTTCTACATGCTTTAAGTTTATACTTGTTTTACAATTAGCCGTAAGTCATAAGTCTTTTTAACTTTTTTGTGACTGAAAGACTTTTTACCTTAAGTTAATCATTTTTATATAATAAGATAATATATTTATATTGATATTATTTATTTTAAAATATATATTATAAAAAATAATATCTTAATTTTAGTTACATTTTTGACATTATCTAATCACGATCAAGTTGAGATCAAACAAATAATCTTATCAAAATATTGGGCCAAATTCATACCAAATTAAACTCATTTCATGACCGTCCATAAATACCTCTATATGGGATAGTGTACATTATTGAACTCCACAAAATTTAGATATTTAGAGATATAATTAAAAGGGAAACAAATCTTCTGCCTTTGTTTAATTCCTCTCACTGTTAGAATGTTGCAGGAAAAAAAAATATTTTTAATGGGCAATCTTTCACTTGATATTTTTATTTTAATTATAAGAGATTAATTATTTAATTGAGAGTGAAGAAACGAAGAAAAATATTTAGATTAGTAATAAAGTCAATAAGCCTTCACATAACAATTTAAGCATTTTATTAAATGCACTGGGGCTACCTACACTTCAACTATCAGCTAATTACATAAAAATACGATAAGGACGTGTGTAATCATATCAAACACTGTCTGACAATGCAATAAGGACGTGTGTAAATTTGTTGAAAGGCAGGCAACTATTTTTACCCTTTTTTTTTACTGTTGATTCTCTCAGTAAAATACGAATAAGGTTTTTTACTAAAAAAATTTATTTTATTAAAATAAATATATTTTTTTCTGGTTTCATCTAGAATATTTAAAAATTTGATAAAATCATATTTTACATAATAAAATTATGGTGGGTCTAGATTTATTGTAGATGAAAGGTTGGGATTAATTCATCATTGACCTTCGTAATGCGTTCTATTTATTTTTCATTCTTTTTTTCCTTTCAACTTCCGTGGTATAAGACTTCTTATTAACTTTTCCTTAGAAAAAAAAAAATGTAAAAGTGGAAATAGGTTTTCCAAGCTTATGCCTATTTTGTAAAGTGTTAGTTATCAGAGCCTAATTTGTTACCCAAGACAACTTCTTCCAAAGCTCTTTATGAAAACATGAAAGTCTGACATATTCTAAAAGCATGTATAAATATATATTACAGGAAGACTTTCATATGGATTACGAAATATATACTTTTTAAATTATTGATTGGGTGAAACCTGTAACAAAATTATTTTATTAATCCTATATAAAATAAGTATATTATACTAGTATATCATTATGTAAATAGTATAAATTTATAATTATACAAATAAATAGACTTTTTTTTGTTTTGTTTTTTAGGGTAGTGTATCTCCTATATGCAACTGTATATGGAAACTAATCTCACGAGGTACTAGACGACATTACGTCTGACCTCTCCTAATCAGGTTTTCTCCATACACAAAAATAAAAGATCGAATCTCTGACCACTTGCTTAAGAGACCTAAATTCATTACCACTGCCACACATTTGTAGTTTGTCTAAATAAGATTTTTTGTAAAAAAAATTCAATCATTAGCCTGCATAGTTATAAATAGACATTTCAAATGTCTGAGTATGACTTATTTATTAAAAATAGGTGAGGCCTATGAGGGACGGATCTATTCATTGGCCTGAAAGGACATGAGCCCCCTACCAGCTTCATTCTTCTTTTCCTTACAAGTAGTAATTAATAATATTGTGTGTATGCTAGATAGGTTTAACAATAATAAAAAAATTAGTAAAGGCATTCTAGTAAAAAAAAATATATATTGTCAATCAATCACACTAGAACTTTTAAAATATTTAAGATCAGAGTCAATTATTTTTATTGATGTGATAATTTTTGATTGATTGATAGTATAAAAAGTATTTACACTGATAATGATGCATACCAATTATAAAATTTGATACATATATTTATTAAATGAATTTTAATTTTTATAATTAATCTCTCCCATCATTAAAGTCTTGCTCCCTCCCCGGGCCTATATAGGTCCAAAAAGGACTAAGTTGTTGACTCTCGAGTCCATCGGCCACATATATACCTTGTTTCCATAACCTAGTTAACAATACATAAAAGAGATTGGTCTTTAAATAGCTAATGTTTGAAAAATGATTGAGAATAATTTAAAGTTTGTAGTGATAATTTGTTAAAGTTTCAAAGTTAAAGGATGGTAGGATGCATTTTTCTCGTATTTTATATCATTACACGTGAATTACTTTTATGAAAATTATCCGACTCCACCACAAATAAACTGATTGAGCTGAAATAGAAAATGATTTAATTTATATATATTATCAATATGAAAATTTTATACACTGTCAATCAATAATAAATTGTTATGTCATTAAAAATGTTTGACTCTTATATCATAACTACATTAAAAGTTATTCATACCATGATTTATGATTGGTTGATAATATAAAAATTATGAGGTATCTTCATAGCTTTGTCGTTAGCATGGGATAAGAGTTTGTCATGTTTGGGTGGAATGTGACTCTTTTTTGACGGTTCAATTTGCTCTTGGAGATTATGTGTCATATATTTCACCCTTGCACATCCTTGATTTGAGCTATTCGTGAGTTAATGCAGTGTCTTTGGAACGTGAAGCTCTCTCATGGTTTTAGGGAAGACAATAGGGCGACAGATAGGGGTGGGAATAGGTCAGGTCAGGCCCTGACATAAATAGGTCTGACCTATATTCCAATCTCAAGACTTGAGCCTGACCTATTAGCTTGATATAGATCAAATTTTAAGGTCTGGTCTGGCCTACTTAGGAATCTAGTCTGACCTAAAAGCCTATTTAAAAGCCTATTTTAGATTAAGGCTTTTGAATAAGGCAATAAGCCTATCTCTAAATAAATAATTAAGGATAACTTGCTAGTTCAAAAAGCCTTTAAATAGGCCAAATAAAAATAAAAATAATATTATAAAAAATAAAAAAATATTATCTTATTATAAGTATAAGTACGAAGTAAAAATAAACTAGTAGATAAGGCCTTTTACAAAGATACATCATGTGAAGCACCTCATGAGCCTTCTTAAATACTCATCCAGGTAAGTATGTTGATCACATGTTTGTTTTATATTTATAGAATGTTAGCCTGCTTCACCTCTATACTTTGAGTGATGTAGGACTAACTCTCATATGGTGCAACATATTAAGCTGTTCCACCTTCTTAAATCCATATTCTGACGAACATCCTAGCCTATTTTCATCCCTAATTGCAATATTTTATATCTAATTATGCATAAATCACATGAAAGTATAGAAGTGCATGGTACAAGCTTTTTATCTTAAAAACTAAAAAGTTACTTCTAAGTTGACGAAATCCACCTAATTCACTAACAGTAGTACAAACGTTTTGTTTGTATTAAGATGTCTTCATGGACTTCCATGATATCTTAAAGTTTGTATGTCTTGTATAACCCATATACAAACGTACTAATGAAAATTATTTCTATTATCATGTCTTTGACTTCCATAATCATATATTTAAATGCATCAACATCATATATTCAAACCATATAACTTACCCTCTTGAAAACTTAAAAAAAAAAAATGTTTATCTACAACAATGCTTCATTGGGAGTTAGTCCCACATCTCTCAAAGTTTACATGTGAAGTAGACCAACATTCTATAAATAAAGACCGAATTGTATCTTTTCTAAAATAATTTTAGTTTGGTTAATTTAGTTTCGTTAAAAAGCCTATTATTATTTTGTTAAAAAATTAATATTATAAACTATATATTTTATATTTCTGTTAAAAAATAATATAATATAATATTATATATATTATTATATATATAATATTGTATATAATAATATTTATTTATAAATGGGTCGACTTATCAGGCTTTAAAAAAAATTTTATAAGCTTAAGCCTAACCTATTTAATTAAAAGGCTTTTTGAAAAGCCTATGACTGATTTTTTATTAAACAGGCTAGGCCTTAAATAGATCAGGCTATAGGTTCCTGACGAGTGGCCTAACCTATTCTCACCCCTATAATTAGGACCCTGGTTAAGAAATTCAAGAAAAACAAGTTTTCATTAAAAATCTAAACATATCACTTCTTCACATATTAAATACATCAATTCTCAATGAAAACTTTCTTTTCTTATTTCCTTCATAAGTACTCATACGGCACTCGTTAAAATTCTTCAATTACTAAGTAGTGATTTGAGTTGAAATAATAAATGATGAAGATACAATTAAAAATTAAATAATATTTTTAAATATTCTCAAAAAATATATAATTTAAGATATAATAAATTGGGTCTTGTTAACCAATGCCCTAAGGACACTAGATAAGGAAGTTATAAAAAGTAAGTTTTCACTGAAAATCTAAGTGTCTAACATTTTAAAATATTAAATACATCACTTCCCATTAAAGAATTTCTTCTTTTAATTCCTTAAACAATGCCGTTAGGTCACTGATTAACATTCTCCTAATAAATTTTAGGGTCTTACTAACAAGTACCCTAAGGACATTGTTTAAGGAATCCAAGATTAGAAAAAGTTTATTGAAAAATGTAACTTTTAAATATTAAATATACCACTTTCAATATAAAGTTTCTATCTTTCAATCCTTAATGAGGTGTACCTAAATTTTAAACCAGTACCGCTATTAGGTAGGGATAGAGTTTCAGGAAAGTTATACAAAGTGTTAACAAACAATGTTTTTTGAAAAGCAAAAATACAAAAAACCACAATGTAATTATTTGTACTTGATTTCGTCTCGTACTGTTTAATATTTCCGATTTTAAAAATAGATATAAAAATGTGAGAGTATTTAATTATTGAAGTCATATAAAGGAGAACCCAAAAGGCTAATGTGTAAGCTCTAATTCATCAGGAATGTGAAACTATCCAATTGAAGCACTAGGTTTGCATGAATTCCCCGAAAGAAGCGGGGAAAGAGAAGAAAAAGAGAAGGATCATGGATGGAGGACATCTCATCACGTCCACAACTAACCACTCACGGAATGACGAAACACATTGATGCATGAAACCCATGAAACATTCATTTATGAGATTAATTTGGGACGAGAGAAAAGGGTCGCATTCCCACTGGCCATGTCGCCACTTGCCACCAAAGCTGGGAATATAAATCTGGGCTCCTGGATAATCCATTTAGTTCGTAACTCATGTGAGTTTGGATTAGATAAAATTCATGTTTATTTAAATGTGGATTTTTTAAGTCCAATCAGTTTAATCCATGGACTAAACAGATTTGATTTACAGACTCACGAACCAGTCTGTAAATTTGCACAATATAAAAAAATCATGAATTAGGAGGACTTACGTGCCAAAAGTTATGGATTATGTTTGATGTAATTATTTATGTTGGAGCATTGTTAAATTATATTTGATCAACATTCAATATGATACAGAAATGTTAGTACGTGACATATGGACTTCTTTTTGGTAGTTTCTTTTTAACCTAAAAAACGAATTTGATTTGCTGTTGGAAAAATTTGCCCATTTCATATGTACACACTGAGAGAAACTAAAAGAGCGTCACAACAAATTTTAGATTGTCAAGTAGGAGTGCTTTTTTTTTTTTTTAATCATGATATAAGTACGAAGTATTCATCATCATTAGCAGTGGCTAATCTTTATCGGGAAATCTGTTGGACACATAAGGTGGGTTCTCTCCTTCCAACCAGGTTTTTTCCATATACAAGAGTTAGGATTCAAATCTCTGACCACTTACTTAAGATGTCCAAGTCTCTTACCATTTGGATCAACCATATGTTGGTAAGCACGAGTGTTTGGATCACCGTCTACTATTTTTTTTTTCTTTAACGATATTAATTGATGCTATATATCTAAGTTTCCTCATAAAAAATAGGCTAAATAATACTTTTGATCCCTTATCTTTATTTTATTTTTCGTTTTTGTCCCTTATTTATTATTATTTTTTATTTGATCCCTTATTTTGCAAAGTCATACTAATGTGATCCCACTTTTATTTGTTGCTTCAAAATGGTTCCCTATTTTGTAAAAATTAAACCTATGTGATCCCTTTTTTTATTTCGATATAATCCCTCTTTTATTTTTTTGTTTCAAAATGGTCCCTTATTTTACAAAAATTATATCAATGTGGTCCTTTCCATATCACAATTTAAAAGGGAAAGATCATATTAAAACCAAAAATAAAAATAAGCGACCAAATCAAAAATAATAATAAAAGAAGAACCAAAACGAAAATTAAAAAAAAAAAATAAAGAAACAAAAATGATATTTAACCTAAAATGTATCAGTTGAAGCATCGAACCTGCGACCGATGTACCAAAAAACGTAAACTTGCGGGCAAGGGGAACGTGTTTATTAGGTGAAGTTTATATTTTTTATTTTGTTAATCAAAGAGGGCCTGAGGCCCAAAGGAAAGCAACAAAACAAATTAAACTCTATGTAGTACATTTCGGGCCAAAGCACAACCCGCGTAGTCATAAAAAATCAACGAGGAGAGGTCCCTGCACGACCCTTTCATGATCTGAATTTCGTAAGTCTGGTTGTAAAGGTTTTGGTGTGCTAATTAATTTGCAGATCTGTTTCCTTCTCGCGGTGTGTGTAAGAACTATACATTCCACTCCATCTTCTGTAACCGCTTAATTCTCATAACAGGTTTGCACAAATTCATGACATTCTTCATCCCACACGGTAGGTTATTCAGCAGATGATCATATATGGCCTTGGAGTCAGATTTAACTATGAGGGAAGGAGCTGGACTTTAAGGATGGGAGAGACCAACTATAAAAATTAAAATTCATCTAACAAATATAAGCATCAAATTTTATAATTGATATGCATCACTATCAATGTAAATATTTTTTATACTGTCAATCAATAAAAAATTATCACATCAATAAAAATAATTGACTATTATCATAAATACTTTAAAAGTCCTAATGTAATTGGTTGACAATGTAATTTTTTTTTTACTAGAATGCCTTTACTAATTATTTTTTATTATTGTTAAACATGTCAAGCACACATACAATATTATAAATTACTACTTGTAAGAAAAATAAGAAAAAAGCTGGTAGGGGCCCAAGCACTCTCCAGCCAATGAATAGATTTGTCCATGACTATGAGGAATCTATACCCAGCTTCCCATGCTATGCCCGTCCCATGATATATTACCCAAACTTCAGCTTGGAAGGAATCACAGATGCCTAGCTTCCTCGTGAAACCTTTAATCCAAGCTTCTGTGGCATCACGTAAAACCCAAGTTTCTGGGGTGATGTTAAAGGATAATATATTTTAAGAGGGTAATTGAAATACTTTGAATTGAAATATGTTGTTTTGATGTTTTATTATAAAGTATTTAAAATTCTTGAAATTTAATGGGGCATTTGTTTTAGTTAAAAATGAGGGAATTTCAAATTCTACCTAAATAGGTGGGAATTCTAAATTCCTCTCATCTCAACCACCATTCATCACAGCCAACTGTCGCCGCCGGCCGTCAGACTTCGGACCGCCGCCGCCAGACGGTGACTGGACCATCGTCGGACGGCCACCGGCTAATCACCATCGCCGCCTCAAAATTTTAAAATTTTTGAAAAAATGAAATTTTATAATTGAATGAAATTAAAATCATTTATCCAAACAAAGAATTTTAAATACAAGGAATTTGAACTACTCTATCCAAACAAAGTATTTTTAAAATCAAGGTAATTCAAATGAAGCATTTCAATTGCCTTGTATTTTAAATATCCTGGAATTTTGAAATACCTCATCCAAACACAACCTTAACATTCTATTTGTAAGAATTAAGAACAACTCCAATGCAAGTTGTTTAATACGTTCTTAAACTTAATGACAAGTTCTTAGTGGGTTGCAGCATTGGAGCAATCTGATGTGGATGACACATATAAGGACAATTGCTTCTATAAACAATCGATTCTTATATAATGACGACCAATAAAAAAAGAGAGACAACTACAATATTCAATAACTCAATTACAAATGAATTAATATTTTAAATTGAAACAAAAATACATGTAAATAAAGATGTGGAATAACTTGTGCAACCCATTTAGTGAACTTTTAAGAGTTACACCATTGGAGTGATGAGTTGCTTAAAGTAGTTTAAAGTAAAAAAAATGTTGAGGTAATATTATAGGACCCATAAAAAAGTTAAGTTAAATAACTTCAATGGGTTGCAAGATTGAAGATGCTTTAATATTGCTGCATGCAATGGGAAAGTACATTGGGTGCCAGAGAATATAATTGAATTAAAAGGTAATTATTCATCTCTGAGGATTTTTTGTGTAGCCTACCCACCAATTATACGATCAACTATATGAAAAATTAAGACAAAACTAGTGCTTTGGTCCCTTAAATTAAGTTAATTTTTTAAATTGGTTCCTTAAGTTTTTTTATGTCAAAAAGGTCCTTTCAATTTTTTTGTGACGAACAGGTTCCTTAAGTTGTCATGACAATGTATGATTTTGTTATTAAATCAATAAATTATAATGTCACTAAAAATTTAAGAGACCTATTTATCACAAAAAAAACTTAAGGGACCTATTTGACAAAAAAAAAATGTAAGAGACTAATTTGAAAAATTAAATTAATTTAAAGAATTAAAGCACTAGTTTTGCCAAAAATTAAAGCAAACATTTCTAAAGGCTTTTTCTAGCTTAATCGGGCTTAGTTGGCATCATATTGATATTGCCTCATAACCGGAAAAAAAAAATTTAATTATATTTTTTATTCCTTATTTTTTTTATTGTGCCACCGTGGTCCCCCATTTTTTTTATTGATTTATTGATTGGACTGATTCCTCTATTTCTCATTTTTTTTCAATAGCACAAATGTGCAACATCAGTCATTCTGTTAAGTTGTTATCCAAAAACTAATATAACTTGTTTAGTGGACAAATGTTTAGCCACGTGGCATGCATTTGGCATGCTCGATAGGCAACTTAATTTAAGTATTAAAATAGTAGAAATAATTAAAAAATATTATAATAATAATTTCATGGAGGCCGTGGTCGGCCATAGGTCTATTGAAGGCGCGGCTTGTCGGTCGGGGCAAATGTTGGTCAGAGGTGGACGGTGGTGGTCGACCAAGGTGGCCAGCAGTGGTCGACGATTTATATTATTTAATTATTTTTATTATTTTAAAACTATAATTTGCCAATTGATCATGCCATGTAGATATCACGTGGCTAAACGTTTGCTATGTAGGCAGGCACTTTCTATTAGTTTTTAGTTCACAAGACGGGGACATTCATATTGCACAATTGAAAAAATGCAAGGATTCAAGAATCTAATAAAAAATGGAGGGACAAACTTCACATAAGTAAAAGAGATCGAGAGACGAAAAGTGCTTTTAAATAATTGAAATGAGTGGCTTAGCTCATTGTAACTTACTTTGGGATCAACCTATTTCCCTATGGTGGGTAAAAAAGTTGAAAACCAAAATAGAGTCAACAAGCTAAAGTTTGAAGGAATAATTTAACTTTATCTGTTATTAGGGGTTGGAATAGGTCAGACCAGACCCTGACATAAAACAGATATGACCTGTGTTCTAATCTTAAGGTCTGAGTTTTGTCTATTAACCTAATTTAGGGCAATTTTTAAGGTCTGACTTAACCTACTTCAAAGTCTGGCCTAACGAGGATGCCTATTTAAATGCCTACTTTTCAATAAGGTCGGTATATAGGCCTCCACCTACAAAAAGGTCATAGGCCTTCACTTACAAATAGGCTTGTATGTCTCTAATGATAAAGAGGTCGGTAGGTCTATAATACATAGATAAATAGGCCACTTAATATAATATAATATTATAATATATTAAATTATATTTTATATATATATTAAACATGACGGTCTGACAGGCCTAATATGCCTTTTTTAAAGCCTTAGACCGACTTTTTTAGTTATATGAGTTTTTTAAAAAGTCTTAACCTGATATTTTTATTAAACATGCCAAGTCAAATCTTAAATATGTAGATCATAGATCCCTGATAAGCGGTCTGACATATTCTGACCTATTCTCACCCTCACTTGTTAGGGTTATAACTCTCTATTCTTCTTTTTGAATAATAGATATTGTGAAAGGGCAATGTGGGAAACCAACTAGCAGGGTCGATTGCCGAATTAACCAGACCGCTTTTCTTACACAATTTCAAGCCGGGCTGAAAATTATATATAACGATATATGTATATTATCTAATAGGGTTAAATATGTTTTTAGTCCATGTAAAATGAAAGAACTTTGATTTTAATTCCTGTAAAAAAAAAATTTGTTTATCCCTCTAAAATTTAAAATCACTAATTTTGGTCCCACTGTCATGTGATATCTATTAACTACTTATGTGTTTAACAGAAGGTTATATGGTTATCTCAAGTGGCATCCAACGACCTCTATGGTGTAATGTTATCATATGATTCCCCTAAAAATTTTCTTGAACCCTAAAATGAATTATATTTATCTATCCTAAAATGAATGCTAGGACTAAAAACAGTGATATTAAATTTTATAGGATGAAAACCAAAGAAAAATAATTTACAGGGATCAAAACCAAAATTTACTTATTTTCTAGGGATTAAAATTAGTAATTTCATATTTTAAGGTGATGAAAACTAAAGAAAAATGTTACAAGGATCAAAATCAAAACCCATTTATTTTCTAAGGATTATATATATATATACACTTATAGATTAAAAATATATTTAATCCTATCTAATATATACTAGTATGTGTATAATATAACCGTTATTATAGGTATAGTATAACAACAACAAAAAAACGACGTTGCCTTGCAAATTGACTTTGATAATTGAAATGCCCAAGATTGGACATTTGTTACAGCTGCACACCATCGACAGCAAGGTCAAGAGTGTACAACGTGGTTTCGGCTTCTTTTAAAATGGGCCACAAAAGAGTTATTGGGCTGTCTCAAATACTCAAACAAATAGTTGAAATTGTGGACATGTTGGTCCATTGAGTTGAAATCTATGGGAAATGAACTAACCTCATACCACAAGGCCAGCGGGTCCGTTTATTTATTTATTTATTTTTTTTTTAGAATATCTCATACGTAATTGTGGAGATTAATTCCATGAGTTACTGAACAATATCGTAGGACTGATATCTTCTAATCAAATTCTCTTTGTACATAATAGTCGGAGATCGAATCTCTAACCACTTGCTTAAAGGATCCAAATCTGTTATCACTCGAAGTCTCGGACCCCTCTGATTTTTGGCCAAACTTAAATTTTGATACATGTTTAGATAATTAATCTTGGGAAAAACTTTTATTAATTTTATTATTCAAATCTTTGACAAACCTTAAACCATGGTAGGCTGAATAAATGAAAGGAATGAAGATGAGACAAACAAAAACTAAGCAGAAAGTTGGCAACAGAGACTCTCAAACTGCACATGTTATGTTGCTTTCTTTTTTATGGTGAGTTTTGTTATATCTGCTTATGATATTTTTAAATAATTATTTCATTATTTAATAAAAAATTAAATAAAAAACTAGATATATTTAAAATTTTAAAAATAAAAGTGTTTAATATTTTATTTATAAACTAATTAAGCTAATTATTACGAATATTGATTAAGAGGTTAAAAATTGTAACAAAAAAAAAAGGTTAAAAATTATTTTATCATTTCATGGTTTGAAAAGTAGCAACCATAATCACAAAAGATTAGATTAGCTGCATACTTAATTTGTTGGTAAATAATATTGTAAAAAACTGTATAATTGTCATGTTTTAATGATTAAATAAAAATTAATTCCGTAAATAGTTCAAATAGATTGAACAAATAAAATTGCTTCATCTTCTCTCAGGAAAAGTAGCAACCGTTCCTTAATGCTATTTGTCCTGGATTCACTGTAGTAACAAATTCATGTATTTGTCGTAGTTATGTAATCTATGACTATTAGATTTACTTGTCCCACACTTTCAGTTCTTGATTTGTTTTGTCCAAAAAAATAACAAAAAATATAAGTGAAGAGAGATAAAGATATGTTACTGTAGGGAATCCTAATCCGACTGTCGGTACCTATGCCCGGTGCGTCATCATCGCATTCAGAAACGGAGGAAGGTGCCTCATACTCATATTCATATCAACATGGGTTGATCCCAGTGATAGTGAGCTCGATCCCTTAAGCAATTGATAATGAATTCAATCTCTAACTTTTATATATAAAGAAAATTTGGTTGGAAGATGTCAGCTAGAGTTGTCAAAATGGACCCGGCTCGATGGGCTGACCTGTTTGGCCCAATAAAATAGGTGTGTTGGGCTATTAAAATACCAATCCGGATGAATTTTGGCCCGGCCCGGCCCGACCCGAAAATACATTGACACTAGGGGTGGACAGATTTCGCTAACCCGCCCGAAACCCGAATTATCCGAGATTAAGGACGCTATTGCGGTTGGATTGGGGCGGGTATCGGGTATGCAGGTGAGCAAAAAGAGTTAAGAGTGGGTTGTTTTGGGCGGGTTCGGTTGGGCAAAAATAAATCCATCGGTGCCCGAACCGACCGACCCGGTATAGCCCTGGTATTTTTTCACACACTTCGATAGCCATTCCACTTCCCAACACAATGCATGTTCATCAAATATTAATTGATAATAACCTTTTTAATAGTCAATACCCATCCCGCTTCCCAAATTCCATTTTCCCACAACGCATTAATGATGCTACCACAATCCACTGCCTAGTTTCCCACAACGCATTTCAATAGTCAATACCTATCCCACTTCCCAAATTCCATTTTCCCATCCCATAAATAAAACCTGTCTTCTTCTCTTCTTTCCTGGAACCTTTCTTCTTCACACCTTTCATCTTTTCTTCTTTTGCTGAAACGTTTTTCTTCTTCTCACCTTCTCTAAAACCCTTCTTCTTCTCATCATCTCATATTTCATTTCATAATCATCGGAACCATTGCACGAATCCTCCACTCAATTACCACTACACAGTGGAACCACCATCGCTCAGAACCACCGCGTTCCAAGTCGCCAGCCACCAAAAAATGCCCCTGGGTCGAAGCTTTCGCTTCACACGAACCAGCACCACGATGAGCCACCACCATCGCGAAGCTTGCAAAACCACCGCGTCCAGCCCCACCGTGCGGCAGATCTGCAAACGATGAAGACCAAGTTGTTGTTGTCTTCATCTGCATGTTCGGTGTTTCTTTTCTTTTAAAATTTTGCATCTTGTCTTCATCTACCCAGGTTGCTTTACCTTTTTTGTTCTTCAGTAAACAAATTTGTAATAAAGATTGATGCTTTTTGTTTCAGACTTTCAAGTTCGAAGCTTTCTGTTTAAGGATTTGTTTCTGGGTTTTTTGGTCCAAAACCGAGGCAACCAGCCCGCACACCCACCGACCAGTCCAAACCGCCACCCGTCCAAACCGATGGCACAACCGGACGAAAACGGGTGATGTATTCTTCTTCTCAGTTTTCTTTGGATTTGAGTTCTGTGGCCCGAAACCGACCATAACCGACCGATGTCCACCCCTAATTGACACACAAGGGCTGGCCCGTTGGCCCGACCAATCTGTAATACTAATTTAAAATATAAAATATATTTACATTTAAATTTTTATCATTGTAAAGCTCCAAGACTAATAAAGATAAATATAAATAGGTTACTATAGTTGGTTTGTTTGTTCGCGTGCTATACGTCCAGCTCCTCCTATTGAGGCTAAATTATTGGTGAATAACAATAACAATAATATACAAATAAAGCCTAGATTGCTTTATTAAATAAATCAAAGTTCATTTAACATCAAATTTTATTTGACTCTATTTTTTTTTTTTAAACGAGTAATATTGAAAAGTGAAAACAAAAGAATAGAAACCTAACCCTACCCATTTCCCACACCCTTCAACTCTCAGCCCTTGCCTCAGCCGCACTCTCTTCAATAAAAATCATTTAAATGCCATCAATTTTGGATGAGGGTGAAGAAGAAGAATGTGAATGAAGAATTGAAGATGATAAACTCCAAGATCAAGTGTTTAAGAAGTGGATTTTGCTTCTTTGCATGGGTTTTACTTTGTTTTGAAGTTGTTTGCTGTTGATTATACATTTCATTAAACTGTGAAACCGTGTTGGTTTTAAATTTAATGTTTTTTCATGGATTTTATCATAGATTTCCTAATGCAATATTATTTCAATGTTGATTGTTGATTGGTTAAAACAAGGAAAATAGTTGTAAAAAAAACATTGGCCCATGGGCTGGCTCGTTTGGCCTCCGGCCCGATGAGGGCTAGCCTGGGCTAGGAAATTAGTGACCTGTTCCCTGTTTGGCCTGGCCCGATCCAGCTCGAAATATGCCTTGGTCCGCATGGGCTAACCCGAATTGATAGCTCTAATGTCAGCCCTTAAATATCGTCCAGTATCTTGTGAGATTAGTCTCCACAGTTACACGCAAAGGATACGTTGAAAAAAAAAATACTCATATTCATAATTTTAATCTCCATCGGTCCCAATATATATGTCACATTTACAAAAAAAAAAATTGTCCCAAAATATATGTCATTCTTTTTTTCAATGTAATATTAAATGCTTTCTACCAATTATACCCTTAAATACTTCATTTTATATTTATAACAATAATTAATATACAAATAATTAATAAGATTAATTTGATAAAATTTCACTCTTTTTTTTATTTATTATTTTTTAAAATCGTATAATTTAATCAAATATAATATATATAGGGCAGCGTAGCACGCACACACTCACGTTTATTCGTGGCCGCACATAATGCACTCCTTTAATTTTTATATTTAATAATCAAAATAGCCTGCATTCCTTTCCAGGCTTTCCTGCTTAAAACACGAATTGAAAATTGTGTGAAATGTACATTGTTATTAAACACAAGTAAATAGTCATTCATCGGTTCGAGGCTTTGAGGTTATGCTTATAGGTTTTTTTTAAACAATTTATAACGTTCTGAACTTATAATTTATAATTTATCATTAATTTTCATAATTTTATCCTTATTATTTTAATAAAATTGTCCCTTTATCCTCTAGCAAATGAATAAAAAATAATTAAAACTTTAATATTTTAGTTTTGGAGATGATAAATAACTTTAAAAAATCAAAGTATTAAAAAATTCGAATTAGTTTAAAAAATAATATAAATATATATAAAAAGTATATAAACATGTACTTTTATATAATTTTATATTTAGTAGTTAATTCAACCGTTAATTTTATCAAATACTTCAAATCTAATAAAATAATTTATTCGCTATCATCTATCATCTAACTTATCCGTTATTAGGTATTTTTTGTAAAACATAGCCTAAATTGAAACATTTTTTAAGATTAATTTAATTTATTATTTAATTTTAATTTTAAAAATTAGGTATTTTTTCGAAAAATAAATAAAACTATTTTTAATTTAATTTTGTTTATATATTTTTAAATTTAAATATTTTATTATTTAAAATTGTTACTAAATTTATAACAAAAGCCATGCATTAGCGATGGAAGAAAAAGTTTTGCTTATAGCACTAGTTGAAGAATATAAGATAACTTTTCATTAAAAAAACAAATTGTGATGTATTTAATAAATTAAAATAAAAAATTGTCCTTTTAATATAACTTTTTTATTTTTATTCATCGACAGGTGTTCTTAAAAGTCTTTATTAGCAAAACCCATAAACTTAGGTTGTGTTTGTCAAAAAATAATTGATAAGCTAGTTTATGATTGATAAGTTAGCTTATAAATAATAAGATAATTTTTAGCTGAAAGCTTATAGCTTTTAACTGATAGCTAAAAAGTTAACTGATTGAATTTGAAGTGTTTGATAATTGCTGAACTAACTTATAAATGTAAAAGGACATAAAAAGGTATATTTATGACAAATATGATAAATCGAGAATTTCATTAAATGAGTGAGAGTAAAAATGAGAGAAAAGTTAAAAAGCTATAAGTTATAAGCCATAAGCTAAATAAATTAGTTTATGAAGAAAAACTATAAGCTCATGAGATAAGTTTGTTTACCAAATAGCTCTATTTTAGTCAAACTAGCTTATAAGCTAATCAAATAAGGAATAAATACTCAATTTGGTCCCTGAAATTATAGGGTCGTATCAACTTAGTCCTCCACATTATCAATATTTCAAAATGATCCCTGGAATTGCAGAAAGTTAATCAGATTCGTCCCTCCGTTGATATTTGCATGGACCATAATGACATTAAGTTGGTAATGTCAGGGATGCATTTGAAACTAAGTGAATAATGTCAGGGATGCATTTGCTACATTTTGAAATTTCAAGGATCATTTTGGAATATTGATAATGTAGGGGATTAAGTTGATATGACCTTACAATTTCAGGGACCAAATTGAGTATTTACTCATCAAATAAGCTATAAATTAACTTATTGGACATGCCAAAGCCTAAATGTAATATGTAACTAACACATGCTTCTAGAATAAATATTAAAAATAAAAAATACATATACTTAATTTCTTAAAATTTTATAATATATATGTTTTAAAAAATGATTTAAATAAATAATGACGAGGGTTTTTTTTTTGTTTACAATAATAAATAGTGTATTAATCCGTAAAGAAACGTGATAGAAAATCAGTTAATAATAAGTGAAATGTTTTTTTTTTTTTTTGTTGATAAGAAAAGACATTCATTTATTCAAATTGATAGAGTATATCGATGACAATATAAATCCAAAATTGCTAAAAACCGAAAAGAATGAAATTGCGAACAAACTCATAGCCCCCAGATTAAAAACATACTACAGCAAAGTCAAATTGCTTGCAAAAGTGACACCATTAAAGTCACTAAAATACCCATGCTTCCGGATGTGTAGTATTGAGACTCAAACCTTAATCAAATCTGTGATGGATCGAAGTAGATCTATCAATCTGGAACAAACGAACACCGCATCAAGACGGGAATCAAATAGCACCGCATCAAGACGGGAAACCAAACAAAAGCACACCAAGACTATGAAAAACAAGGAAAAACACAAAAAAATTCAGATCTATGTGAAAAACCCACACAAAAGAACCAGATTTACGTGGAAAACCCACTTATAGAAAAAAAGAAAAGAAAAAACGAAGTAAATGGGTGATTTTCTGCCCAAATGGTCCAAACCATCCCTGCTTCCGTCTGTGAGTGTGTGAGGGAGACGAGAGGATAATTTCTTAGGTCAGAGACGTGTAAACAAATGTTAAGTGAAATGTTTTTTGAACATAAAAAAATTTGACAACAAAAATCGTCAATATTTTACATGGTTAATATATTTAAAAAACGTGATTAATGAAGTATTGAGTTTGATTAGTGGATATATAAGGTGTTGCAACTTATTAAGCATCCACTGAATTTCATTAACCACGATTTTGAACGTTATTAATCACGATTTTCTGGTGTTCAAATATGCATGTAAAATTCAAAATTTTTGAATACTTGAAAATCGTGATTAATAACGTTCAAGATTATGATTAATGAAATTCATCAGATAATTAATGAATTCCAACCTTATATATTCATTAAACAAATTCAACATTTCATTAATTATAATTTTAAATATTAATTATGTAAAATATTATCCTTTTTTTTATTAACTTTTGATATTATAAATGATGGTGTTTAATGATTTGACAGACGACTTGTATTCTATGTGTTCGCGAGTCAGTGATACTCGCTCATTGAAATTTGTAGCCACTTCTGACTGACTCAGTGAGAGAGAGAGAGAGAGAGAGAGAGAGAGTTGGCACTGCTCTGCCACGTTTCTCGTGACTCCCACAGTCATTCAACTTCTCTCCGGTCCACCATCATCCCTTTTCTTCAACCTACTCCCCCCCCAAATTTGAAACTGGGTGCTCTGAAAATTTTGATCTTTTCTCGGCCCCCTTTTGTTTCCTCGACTTTGGGATTTTATGAAAGTGGCTTAGCTCTTCACTTTTACAAAATATATATTCACATTCACTACTCCCTGTTCTGTTCTATTGAGTCATGGAATCGACTTGTCCAGTTAGTAAAGGAGTTGGAATAAACAGAGTAACTGGTTTTTGGGGTGAGACTACAAGGGGAAGTTTAAATAGAAGATTCTTATTCAGTACTACTCAATCATGCAATACTTCACTAATAGTGCGTAGCAATGTTAGAAACTTCAAGCCTAGAAATGTGGCACATGCTGTTCTCACATCAGACATCAACGAAGAGTACATGGTAAATTGCTACATATATAAATGCAAGAGATCAGTATGGTGTGTTTGTTTTTCTGCCAAACAAATGTTTTCCATTATTAGTGATGATTAATAAATATTTAATTGCAGGCATTCCATGAGGAGGAGGAGGAGGAGGCACATACTTATGAGACTCTCAAAGCAGAACCAAAGAGTGTAGCTTCCATTATATTGGGCGGAGGCGCCGGAACTCGCCTCTTTCCTCTTACTAGCAGAAGAGCCAAACCAGCGGTATATATCTATCTATTAAAGTCAGGGATTTTCTGATAATTGCCAAGTTTCTAAATTTGAACGAAATTGGCAGGTTCCAATAGGAGGGTGTTACAGACTCATAGATATCCCCATGAGCAATTGCATCAATTGTGGCATCAAAAAAATATTCATTTTAACGCAGTTCAACTCTTTCTCCCTCAATCGCCACCTCTCTCGCTCCTACAATTTTGGAAATGGCCTCAACTTTGGAGATGGTTTTGTGGAGGTCATTTATTATTACTTCATTATTAGTAATATTTTAAAATAATAACTAAGATTTTCATTATCTTCTAGGAGGAAATGCTTTTTCTAGACAAGGTTATTTATTATCAAGCATGAAAGCATGGTGATTACAATAGTGAAGCATAATTTACATACGAACAGGTCTTGGCTGCTACTCAAACACCTGGAGATGCCGGGAAAAAATGGTTCCAAGGGACAGCTGATGCTGTGAGGCAATTTATATGGGTTTTTGAGGTTAAACTTTTTCATCTTATTCTTGCATATATATATATATATATATATATATGTGCTCAAAATACTGGTTTGGTATGTGATATGTGGATTTTATCATATCAAGTTTATATGGAGCAGAGTGAATGATTGTCTGTATTACCATGCAGGATGCCAAGAACAAAAATGTTGAGCATATATTGATACTTTCTGGTGATCATCTTTACCGGATGGACTATATGGATTTCATACAGGTACAAATGATATGATTTATCATCTAAGATTACATCTAGCACCATTTATAATTTTCTAAAATTAATACTGATTTTGATGGGGACTGTCATTGCAGAAACATATTGACACAGATGCTGATATCACAGTTTCATGTGTACCCATGGATGGCAGGTATATCTACATGAAAAGTCTGCTTGATTTGGTTTGATTTCTTACAATGATGGCGTGCAATCTTTCACTTGAAATGATATCTTTATTTTGTTATATATTGAACTGTATTTGGAATTGGTCACTGTTAACTGTCTTGCAGCCGTGCATCAGACTATGGGCTGATGAAAATTGATAGAACAGGACGGATTATACAGTTTGCAGAAAAACCTAAGGGATCAGATCTTAAGGCAATGGTATATTAATAGTATCTCAAGTGTCAACTTTCTTACATCCCTTTTTACCTGAATAATTGGGAGTCTATTTAATGTAGTTGTTGCCCAGCTAATGCATCCTCAATAATTGCAGCATGTTGACACCACTCTCCTAGGGTTATCTGCAGAAGAAGCAAAGAAACATCCTTACATTGCATCCATGGGTGTGTATGTGTTTAAAACTGAGACACTGCTGAAACTATTAAGATGGGACTGTTCTTTGTGCAATGACTTTGGATCTGAAATTATCCCATCTGCTGTGAGCGAGCACAATGTGCAGGTGAGAGGGAATATTCTTTTTGCTGTTCTTTATTAAAATCTTTGAATGTTAATGAAAATAAATTTCTTTAGGTTTAGCAGTAACTTAATGTTTCTGCTTCTATTTGCATTTGCAGGCATATTTGTTCAACGACTACTGGGAAGATATAGGAACTATAAAGTCCTTCTTTGATGCAAATCTTGCCCTAACAGAGCAGGTTTGTTTAAATATCGTGTCATTTCTTCTAATTTTGGTTCATATTTCTAAAGGTCAGTCTCAGTACTATTTTGGTATTCAGCCAATTTGGAAAATTTTGCATTGTAAGAAGTTCAATTAGCAGTCAGTTGTTGGGTTATTGTAAAGTCCAAATATCAAAGACATAGTTCAATATTAAAACAGATGGATATCTTCACAGATGAGGGAAAGTATTATCTATTGCTGCAGAATCTGGGAATCTTTCACAGTTAGAAGACTTGGTTGTACAGTACCAGGCTTTTGGTTATAATAATGGACTTGATAATGGAATTGTTAAAAGTAATTTTACCACGGACCATATTTTCTTTCATAAGGAACAATGTAGTAAATTTAATGATCACACATGTTATTACTCGCAGCCTCCAAAATTTGAATTCTATGATCCTAAGACACCTTTCTTCACTTCCCCCAGATTCCTACCACCCACTAAGGTAGAAAAATGCAAGGTATGACACCAAGCTTTGACCAGGTTACTTTATTGAATTTTTGCTGAATATTAGTGCTTGATTGGTTTCTATTGTTGATGTTATTGTATGAATTCATGATTGGTTTTCTTAGATTGTGGATGCAATTATTTCTCACGGTTGCTTCTTGAGGGAGTGTAGCGTTCAACATTCTATTGTTGGGGTGCGCTCACGTTTAGAGTCTGGTGTGGTGTTTCAGGTAAACTTACTGCATTTTGTACGTTTCTGTAGTTATTCCTTCTTTCAGGTTGGAAGGGAGGGGGGGGGGGGGATTACGCAATGACCTTAGGAACTTTGAGTTCCACATGACTCGCGGCTGTAATCTATACCACCTAAAATTGGCGGGGAAGTAGGAAACTGCATTTTTTACATATTTATCCATGAACCTCAGTAATTTTTATCAGGATTTTTGAGTACAACAAAATGTCACCTTTGTCAGTTATCTATCTTTGTCTTTCTATATCTTTTGCCAAACTGTAGAAATTGAATCTTCAATGTTTCTTTCCAAAAAATAATAGGAAGATCACCTCTAGATGCTCTCCCTGACAGGCATGCCGTGGGCATGATATTGTAGCAGCAGCTTAGTTTGAGGCCTTTACATCTTCTATTTTGGAGCAACCATGATAATATTTTTATGCCTTTATGGGCTTTTGCTATCCAGGATACCATGATGATGGGTGCTGACTACTATCAAACTGAGTCTGAAATTGCATCTCTGCTAGCAGAAGGAAAGATTCCAATTGGTGTTGGGGAGAATACCAAAATCAGGTGCGTTTATTTCTCTTATAACTAAATATTTTGATTCTTATAGAATAAGTAACACTCCAAGCTATAGCTCACAAACTTACATGTCGTAACATCAAATTAAATGACGCCCACCGTCTCATATTTATGCTAATTTCATACTCCCAACATTTTCGAAGGAATTGTATCATCGACAAGAATGCCAAGATAGGAAAAAATGTGGTTATTGCAAATGCTGATGTAAGTGCGGCTACAAAATCTTGCTTTGAAAACTGCTACAAAAGATTTTTGACTATTGTTATTTTATTATCTACGCTTTGCTGATTTAATAATCCTGACTTCTCAGGGTGTTCAAGAAGCAGACAACCCGAAGGAGGGATTCTACATTAGGTCGGGCATCACAGTTATATTGAAGAATGCAACCATTAAAGATGGGACAGTTATATGAAGCACTTCAAATTAACCAACGGACCTCCTTAGACTTAATCTCAAATATAATTAACTCGTCTACATATACGTAGATGAGATGCTCGTTTGTATGTTAGAAGTTACTTTCCATATACTGCTGCCATATGCTGATGTGAATTATATATCTCTAAGACTAGCATTTATAGAGTCACTTCATTTGTAACACTGTAACGGAAATAGACCATTCTGCCTTCTAGGATGATTAGAGTTCATCTGTAGTAGAGGGACGCTACATTCTGAAGATCGATCCATACACAAATGAGGTTACGAAGTTGCTACTAGCTCGTGTTATAAATTTATTATTATATCTAATGCCACGTAAGGCATATCTCAGTTTCCGCCATCAGTGCCCGCATGCCATTGTGAGTTTCTAATTTCTCTTACTTTATTGCACTTCTCAATGTTTCTCAGTCTGGCGTACATCTTACGAATTCGGTTTAGCTTTTGAGAGTGTTGAGCGATCAAAGTAGCAGTTGAGGGGCTCTCACCTAAGACCACCTCGTAACCATCTCGAAAAGAATCCATTCCTTCAGCTAGAAGTTGCCAAAATAAGCCACCGACTGCAGCCCCACCACCACTTGCTGATGAATATATTGCAGAGTAGACTGTATTGAAAAACCGGTCCCTTGGTGGTGCTGAGTTAGAACCAAAGTTTTTTGTTGAAATCCCAAACTCTGCAAATAGAAGTGGCTTGTGAAGGGTGTTCTGTGCATCTTGGATGTGCTCATTGAGCCACCGATCTAAGAAAGAGATTTGGTCTTCATAACTTGAACTTGATAGCCTGCTCATGGAAAATAAACCAACCCATTCAGAATTATCATGAAAAATAAAAAATTTGCAATGTTACTAATTTATGTTGCACTAATACAAATACAAATAGCATTATCATAAGATATAATAAGGACATAGCAAGCATGAATGTGGGATTGTTTAAAAGAAATTTTTATGTACATGGTGCAGTGTATTTAGGCAACCTAGTTGCTAATACTATCATCACTGTGGGATCAAAAACTTTTCTAGGTTATGTGCATTTTAAAGAGTAAATTACGAAATTACTGATAAAGCAACAATTTATATTCTGATGTAACAAAATATGGATTTGATTGAATCAACTTTAATTCTCTAGTCAAAATTAATAATTATTTATTTTAATCTCAGAAGCACCATACATTTTTAACTTTTTAGACGATATAAATCCCATCATTCTGATTTATAAAGAATAAGAGTAAGAATAGAAATAAAAAATCATACCATTGATCCGGGTACGAGTGAATTGTTGCAAAATCAATGCCAGGGATTTGGTTGTTTGCAATGAAATCTGTTCCTACTTGGAAGCTGGGGTTAGACTCTTGCTTTGATTGCCCATAGAAACCCTCTAGACCAGCTTCCAGCAAGTGTTTTCCATCTATGGATTTCAAATAAGATGCCATCTCAGTAATCCAAGCCTGACAAAAAGGAAAATGAACTCAAATTAATTTCTTCCCTAAAAATAAACTAATGGAAAAATTATTCTGACTTTCTTTAAGGTTTGAGCTAATTACATCTGATACTTCTCCTGTTTCAAAAATTACACTCATCCCTTAGTGTAATTTCAATATCACCCTTAAAGGGAGAATAAATATAATGATAACATAAATATTAATAGAGGTTTGTATAATTTTTAAAATGATAGAGGTATCAAGTATAATCAAACTAAGTATTGGAAGAGATCAAAGTAATTTTATTTAAATTTTTTAAAATTAAAGTCTCATCATCTGTGACAAAATTCTACTCTGTTTTTTTTTATAGAAATGTGCTATATCTTCCTACAAAATCTTCTTACTACCTAATAAAGAAAATATTAAATAAAAAAGTAATGCATTCAATATCTCCAAAATATAAAAACATTTGATGTTTTATTTCTTTTCTTTAAGTAGAGAATTAAATACGATGATTTAGAATTATTCTTTTTCATAAGTATAATGCTTACTCAATATTTTTCTTTTTATTATTAATTTTAGGGGGGAAAAAGTCAATTCGTACATTTTTAATAACCGAGAGTATTGTTGAATCGTTTATTGTCAGCTTTATCTTTTATCCATCTTCAGTTCCAGATTTTCTTTGATTTCGTTGGTTCCTTGTGTTTTTTGTACACATTCGTAAAAAAAAAAAAAAATTGAACTAAATAGCATGACTCTTATTTTTATGAGTCGCCAAGTCTTTGACCTAATTTTTTATATGTCAAAATGCAGTTACCATAACACAAAAATATAACATTTAAATAAATATTTATTTGCCTTAACCAGTAAAATCATCTCAAATGTAGTTATTTGTGCAAAAAATATAATCTTTTGTCGCAATTTTTTTGGGCTTTTGCACAGGAATAATGCTTAAAATCGCATCGTACAGCAACATAATTGAGCAGCCGAAATAATGGTTTACCTGAACTGCCTTTCCTAATTGATCTGAAGGGCACCTGATCTCATTCATAAGCTCCCATGCCATTATAGTTGGATCGTCTTTGTAAGCCACTCCAGTAAGGCTGTTACGCCTTGTAAGTACACTCTATAATAACACACACACAAAATTCAATGTTTGATTTTTATTATTATTGTTTTTTAAGAGCTGGGAAAGTGGTTGTCTGGTTATAGAATTAAGCAAATTAGTATTACAAGTGTAACAAGTCTCACCGACAGTTTACACTTACAGATCTACACATGTCATTCATGGTAGAGATTAGGTTGGAACAGTTATTTTAAGTAATAAAGGTATTAAGTGAGACATTTATTTTTGGTAAGATATTAAGTAGGAACATTAAGTCAAAGCAACTATGGCAACACAAACTGGTTAGGTTCATCTAACATTTGATCAGCTTGGGAAAGATTTGAAGCAGAATCTTTGGGACAGCAATAGCCAACGTAGTTCATCAAGAGGAATTTGTCTTACACTAATTTTCTGCCATCTAATTTTTATAATGATTTAGGGTCTATTTGGATTGACTTATAAATAACTTATTTGGGTTTATCTACCGGCATAAACGTTTATTATAATATTTGAGAGAGCTTATGAAAACAGCTTATGACATATTCATAAGCTGATTTCAGTTTATTTTGATAAGCTCTCTAGGATACTTTATGAAAACAGGTTATAATTTATATAAAAACAGTTTGACTATATTTTCTTTTTTATTATAGAAATAATATACATAAGCGTTTATATGATAAACGTTTATCCTATAAGCACTTAACTAAGCCGTTTACCCAAACATGTAGTTATTTATTCGCTTTTAATAACACTTTCAAGAGAATATAAGAAACTTCATATTTCATAACCTTTCCGTTTTTTTATAACATAAAAAACTGTTATCAAATCTCTAACTTTCTATCTAGATCTTTCACCCATCCCAATATTGAGCATACGTTTCTCTCCTTCCTTCTCCAAAACGAATAATATTAATGAAAATAATGAAAACAAAATAAAGAGAAAATAAATATTTACCTTGATGTGGTTTTTGTAGTATCCCTTCACTACAGGATTTGTGAAGAAATCGTCTTCAGAATTTATGGACTGGCCCTGACTCCTTGCCCAGTCCACATATTGTTTCTTTCCTCCTAAGTTGTCATAGTTATTCACCAAGCTTAACACCAGCTTCATCCCATATCTTCTTGCTTCGGCTATTACGAAGTCCAACCCCTTTCATCATCAATACAAGAAAAATAGAGTAAACTAATGGGAACTATAACACCTGTTGGCTACTACTACGAGTACAAGTGTACAACTATGGCGGCGAGTGCACAGGCTCTCACTTGGTAGGGTTTGAAAAAGGATAAATAAGCAATCTTATCCTAAAAAACAGTTAAGAGAGACTCTTTTCAGGATTGAAACCTGTTAGTTACATATCACAAGTCAACAACCTTAACATTACATCAAAACTTAACGAGTACAAGTGTATACTATTCATAAAGGTTCGCTGGCTCTAAAAATTAATTCATAAATTTAATATTGAAAAAAAAAACACGAGATCAAGATTGAAGAGTAATTAACCTGGAACATTTCATCATTGTAGGATCCAGGAGAGTATTGTAGGGGTTTATATCCTCCATCGCTGAAAGCCCAAGTCCTGGCTATGTTAAGGCCATGATTTGAAGCCTCTTGAAACGTTGATGTGACCTTGTTTCTCTGAGATGGATCAGAGGCCACATACATTAGCCAATAGGCATTAAAACCATTTGCATAGTAGGGGCTCCCGTTCAGCATAAGCTGCACTCCTCTTACTTTCACAAACTCTTCATCTGCTTCTACGTGGAGTAGGATCCCCTGCTCAAATGTCACAGAGACAACTAAGAAAACCACAAAGAACCAATGCTTCATCCTTCTGCTTTGTGTATTCGCACTTTCTGCTCCCTTCCTTTTCCCCTGCCTCTTAATGCAGTACTGTAGGATCGATGTTGGCTTTCTATTTGCGCTGAAGCAAATAAAGATTCTATCCTTGTTTATGGGGTAAGTGTATCTGTATTTGAAAGGAAACGTTTTAATTCTTTTTTTTTTTTTTTTTTTTTTAGAAACGAGGTTACTATAATCATATTACCAAAATTAATAAGAATAATACTCACCAGTGTATAATTGTGATCGAACTGCCCAAAAAGTATACTCAAGTGGCGTTAAACAAGAGAAGACTGAAGAGGAGAAATGTCTAATTACATTACAACTTACAAGTGCAGAACCACAACCTCACGAGTCACTGTCACTCTGAGTACGTACATGCGGGGCCGCGATTTCAGCTCAGATGAACCGTGAAAAAAATGTAATGTTGTTAAAATTATTTGCCATAAAAAATAAAAAGAATTGAAGTAACATGTACTCTCACGTGTGAGGCCCTCTTAAAATTTTAATTTGTAGACCCTGCTCATGGCGTTTATATTTATATCTTTTTTATGACTTTATAATGTGAAAAATACATATAGAAAAATGTATAGTAATAAATATTAATTTATTAAAATATTAACATATACTAGTATTTATTTATATTAATAATGCATATAAATTAAACTCAACTAAAAATATAATGTTTTATCTGATATTGATACCTTAATTGGTACAAACATGTTCGAAAAGTAATTAGAGGGCTCCTCAGCCAAGCTACAGATGTGTTTTACCAAAAAAAAAACAGGAAAAATTATGGTGCCTGTGTTTATAGATGGAAAATAGTCTCGCTTGATAGGGTTAGTTCATTTAATTTGCTAATTTTGATAGGTTAGATTATAATTTTTAAACTTAATTATACTTTTGTCCTTCTGCTTTTCTCACTGTGTGATTTTTAAGAGATTTTCAAAAGTTGCACCTTATTAAAAAGTTGCACCTTATTAAAAAGTTGCATGTACTAAGGTTATGAACAACTTGATCTTAAAATAGTGGCAGACATGAATTGGCCGATTATCACGGAGGAATGAAAATCAATGGGTCCCTTTCATGATTTTAATTTATCGATGCATTCCACCGTCTACAAAGTCATGCTAGGTACAATTAATTCAATAAAGTGTAAGGAGGACGTTCATGAGTGTCAGAAGGGCACCTATATAGAAATAAACAAAATGAAATTTTCATTATATATAATATTTGATGAGAGGTAATATTTAGTTTTTTTAAGAAAATTTATTTTTTATGAATTCCTTAAATAATATCGTTATGACACTAGTTAGTATGACCCAAAGTATAATGCACAAAAGAAATAATACTGATGCGTTATGTCAATTATCAATTGAATAGTTAACTAATTTTTTTTAAAAAAAGTCTAAAGAGTTTATCCACACTTAATTGGGTAAAATAGTGAGATTTCAACTTACTTTAACAAATAAAAAAGATAATGAAAATTGGTGCCCTTAAAGTATTGGTTAAAAAATTAAGAAAAGAAAATTTTCATTAAAAAATATTGTATTTAATATTTTGAAGAGTGATATACTTGATTTTTCAATGAAATTTTTTTTTTATTGAAATCCTTAACCAATATCTTTAGGACATTCGTTAACACGATCCAATAAAAAATTGGATAGATCTTGCATTTTCATTTTACACTCCTTAATCCATATTTTTTCAGATTTCATCGTGATATCCTCTCCTCCGTCAATTATCACGTCAATAAATAATAACGTGAGAAGTGAGAACATGACTAATTTATAGGGCAGTGCATGTGAATTTCTTTCAACCAATCTGCTACGCACTCGTGTTATGTTCCCCTTCATATGAATCCAGACACTGGGGGGGGGGGGGGGGGGGGGGGGACAGCAGGAAAGTGGGTGGGTCTTGCCGTGGGCCGTGGCAATAGCCGTTATATTAATTATAGAGCTTAATCGATATACATTAATAATATAAAAAATTTTATATTACCAACCAATTATAAATTATGATATAAATAACTTTTAAGATAATTTTAATAAGAATCAATAGTTTAATAATATAAAAATTTATGATTAATTAACCATGTAAAAAATCTTTACATTAAAAATTCATACCAACTACAATACTAAATCCTTAATTCTATTACTCTCTTTTCTAACACTCAATTCATGTTAATTTTATTAGTCATTTTATTAGTCTTTCTTTCTTAATACTCACATTCATAACTATTATATCATAATTTACTTTTCTCCTAACTACATTAAAAGTCACTCATTGATAATTGATTGACAGTATAAAAAACTTTATACTAACAATACATATCAATTAAATTTGTTTCAAAAAATTGTATCCTCTGTTTAATATAGTACCTTTAAAATAATTTAATAGCCCCCTCAATTCCATAAATCTAGGTCCGCCCCAAGATTTGAGGCCCAAATCAACTTGTGTTTGAGGCCCCATACTTTAATGGCTCGTACTTGCCTCAAGCTCAAGTACATTCGAGGCCCAAATCAACTTGTGTTTCCGTGAAAAATATCTAGTCTTTCATGCATTAGTCAAGCCAAATCAACCTGGAACTATGAAGTGATATGAATTGATAGAAATAGATGAATAATAACAAATGAAAAGACAAAATTGAAAAAGAAAAAACAAAAGGTAAAATGAATATTAAAGAAGGAGGGGGCAACAGTTCATATCATTGCCACTATTCATTTGTTTATATGATCAGGCGTGGGCAGACCCTTTATCTGCATCTGCTTGTACATCCATTGCCAATTCTCTAATGTCACCTCACCGCCAAGAGAGCGGATAACAGACCCACCACTGCATGAGCCTACTTTGCAGCATTCTTCTAGCGACAAACCTTTGACCACTCCATACAAAAATCCACTTGCAAAAAGGTCCCCTGCTCCTGTAGCATCCGTTGCCTTTGCTTCCCCTATGGCCGGGACAGATACCATCTGACATGTAAAAAGAAACTTAGTTCATGATAGTGATTAGTGACTAGTTAATCATTTCAGCACCTATGCTGGAATGCTAGTTGACAGGATGACCACGTGCCACAAAATTAAAACTACTTAACTTTCCCCTACTATTGGTGAACCTTTGATGATAGAGATGATGTTGAGGAAGTTTCAATAAAAGATCATATAAAATGCAGAATGCCTCTGGGAGCACACTTATACTTCCCACTCCCTTCTCTTCTAAAAAGTTAGACATATTTGCATTGTTTGATGGGGAAAATGCAAATTTTGAGCTTATAACTCCAATATTATGGGGGGAAAACATTAAGATAAAAAAGAAGGCTCACGAATCTGATCTTCAATCTCTTTATACATGGGGGCAACAACTTCAACAAATATCTACGAGGTGAAATAAACTACACCTGGTAACTACGCCCTGTGTGGCCAATAACAAAAGGTTCACACTAAATCCATCTGCAGACATCCCAAAAAAAATTGGGGAAGAAGCCAAGCAGACAAATATCCCAGAATGACATAATTAACACACCTCCTTCCCATGTTTAGCAATGCATCCATTAGGGCCCAATGTTACCACAGCCCATTGGCAGTATTTGGCCAGAAATTCTACAGCAGCTATCGGATCAGCATTCTGTTCGCCCCTAAAATCCATGGTACAGTAAATTGACATCATGTATTAAAAAAGAAAAAAAAGAGAGAAAACAAAACAAATATTGGACGAAAATTTCATGTGGAAACTGAAAATAAATTTTGTTTCCAACAAAAGATATGTTGTATAACTGGGTTCAATCCAAATGACAATCACCTTAGAAGTTCTGTTGCCTCATCCTCATTGGCAAAGCAGAGGTCTATGTTCCCAGACTCCAGTAACTTCAGAAGTGGTAGTTTAAAGTTCCTGACCATCTTGCCAAAGTAAAGAGAACATATAGGACAAGTGAGATACTCTAATATAATACGATGCAGATTATAATTAAAAATTAAACTTCCATATTTGTATTTATATTGGTAAGCCTCTTGCGTGTTATCATATGTTCATATTTGAGATTTCATAGAAAAGAATATGATTTCTTCAGGCAGCAAATGAAAACAAGAAATCAGGCAGATCCAGTAATTATTTTTGTGGACCAAACGACTAAGGTTTATATTGATTTAGCAGCCTGCAGCCCTTTATCAGAATTTACTTTTATCAAGGTAATCCTTATTGAGTTGCGATGTTAACATGAAACTTTAATCACAAACTCCCCAAACTCAAGTTGGAAAAACTTAGGGAAAAAGATTTTGAATTTTCATTTTATTTAACCTTTTTACACATTTTTTTAAAACAAAAATGAAAAACTTATAGGGAGGTCGATCATGAGCAGGGGAACAGAATACCTCAAAACTGGCCAAATCCAAGGAAACAAGAAGACCTTCCTGTTTGGCTAAAAGAATGGCTGCTTGAATAACTTCCAAATTGAGTATTGCATATCTCAACACCAACCACTGAAATGTAAATATACCAGCAACTAAGTTCACAGAGAGCCTTTAGATGACATATTATTAGTAGTGGTCAGCCTAGTTGAACAGAAGAGCAAGTTTTTAGCATATTGGCAGAGATTTTATTCTTCTTGGGTTACAAGTATGTTGGCAGAGATTGAATATTAGTCAAATGCACCTTAATTTTCATTCTACGATGCATTTTGGTGGAACATACATGTAGAATTAACTCAGTCCCTAGAATCTAATGAATTAAATCCCTGTCATGATAATTAGAAAAATATTATAAGAATGAAGGAAAGTATGAAATATATAGGAGAGGATAATAAACACAAGATTCTAATTCTAATTGATAAAGAAGTCAACCTTGGAGCCCTTAAAGTCCTCTTTCATCAATTCTTCTGCCTGTAGAAAAGAAAAGGAGAGTATATGTCAAACAAACTTACTTTACAAAATTAAAACGATGCCCACACATATCCTAAACTATAAATAGGGCGTGTTGGGTAACTAACTTAATTAAGCGCGTATTCAATAAGCTTTTTCTGAAATAAGCTAAAAAGTAAAAACAACTTATTTGTATAAGCTTATCTAGTAAGCTTATTGATATAAGCTAAAAAAAACTTATAGGAAGATGATAAACTATTTTTATAGACTATTTGCATAAGTTTATTCTCATAAGTCCAAATAAGTTCTCTGTAAACTCTTTCAAACACCTCATACTAGAGAGAGTAGAGTCATGTACCTGAACTTTGACAGCATTTGAGAGACAGGGACGCATGGTACGGTTACCCAAGGCATCAACCAAGCAAACACACTGCGAGACATCTAAGTGGTTAGCATTTTGTTTCAGTTCTATAGAAGTGAATTGTTGTATGTAGAATAAAAAGTGAGAAAACCTGTGCAGTATGTCCTATCTTCTTACGAAGTCTTGAGAGGTCGACCCCACTGAATGTCATGTTATTCACAAATAGCTGGCCTTGCTCATCATCCCCATAAGCCCCAATAATTCCACCGGAAATTCCAAAGCCACTGCTTAACCCTCGAATTGTGTTAGTAACACTGCCACCGGCTATGGTGTTGATGGAAGAATTATCATCGTCAGGGGATGAGACAATGTGGGAATTAACCTCCCTCAGTATATATTCAAGTTCTTCAATTGCAACCTAAACCCAAGGGTGAAGGGAATTCACTCCACCATATTATTATTATTATTAATTGAAGAGAAAAAAAGAAGAAGAAATGATTAAAAAAGTGAAGTAAAGCATACTTAGATGGAAACAAGTAATGGAGAGATACATACAGGTATGGAGCCGCCGCGTTCGCCGGGAATTTGATCGAGGAAGGAGCGATCAACACGGGCTACGGTGTCGACGAGGGCTGATGGTTGGAGACCAACGATGAAGGGAGCCTCGGCTTTTCCTTCCCTTTCGTTTTGGCTTTGGTCGCAAAAGCTTTCGGCTCCCATTACAGTTAGTTACACACTCAGAGGGATACTGAAAGTGAGATCTGTTACTGTTTTTGCGCCCTTTCCTCTCACTACTCCTCTGCCTATCTTTCTCTCTCTATATATCTAGACACCGCCCCGCAGGCCCTCCGACATTTGCGGCATCCAGGTTATCTAAATTTCATTTTGTTAGGCCATCTATCCTCCGGTAACTCACTTTTTTTGACATTTTGAGGTTTTTAAATAGACTCATCATTATATATTATTTATTTTTATTTTTTATAATTCAAGAATCTCATCTTTTCATTCCAGCAATTTCAAAAAGTTCGTAAATGGATCCCACCTATGATCCCACTTTAATTTTTTTATTATTAAAACAATTGATTTTTTTATTCTAAATGATAAACTAATTTTTTATTAAAAAGTGAAAAGATTGCACACAAATCAATATAAGCATCTATGCTTATATAGGAACTCATGCTAAATAAGCACTTCCTCTAAAAAGTGGTCCATGGGTGAGTTCTTAATAAGCACAGAGGCTAAAAAAGCATAACTCCTATTAGGCATCCCCTTGGAGATGCCTTCACGCAAGAGGGTCAAAACCCCAAAGCAATAAAAACTAACGATTTGGCTCCTCTAAAGTTAGTAAAGTTCTAAAGTGAGAAAATAAGGAACTATATACTCTTAAATTATTTAGTGAGTTGAGATTTCTATGTACTTAATCAAATCAATCGTGAATAGCTACTTACTTTCTCACTTTAAAGAAGCCAAATCCAAAAATGAAACAACACCTAACACTTAATTAACTCTCGGGGGTATTGAAACACCCAAATAATCATCAATTAACAGGAAACTTAATTTCACTTAATTTCGTAGAAAGATGTAATATAATCGCTCAAATAATTGGGGAATTTATGTTATTCATTGTATTTTCTTGTTAATTTGAACCAGTTTATCAAAGCTCACAAAAATCCTACGAGTTCTTCGTTGTTTGATCAAGAATGGAGGCAATCAAGATTCTCCGAGAGGTGGTGCAAAAGGAATTTGCACTTGGAAGGAGGAAGAAAGACAAATATTCAATGACGGTAGGTGTGTAAAACCAACCACTGCATTGCTGCACCGCTAGAGAAGATCCGAACCCATAAGCGATGCACACTTGATGAAGTGATGAGTATTAAATAAATTTGGATTAATTTATCAAAAAATTATCGGATAATAGAAGTATTGACAACACTTGAATAGACTTGTAAAAGATTCACTTTTATATACTGTTACAACATTTTTTCATAGACATAATTGAATGTTAATGTAACATTATTCTAAGCTTAACGAGTTTTACATGCATATTATTATTTTAAATAATTTCTATACAGTTGAATTCCCTGCCACGCCCTTACTAGAACATTTTAAACAATAATCATTACCATTCAGCACTATAAATGGTTCATAAAAATCAAGAAAAAACTAGTGAAATCACTTGCATTGGATACATCGAACACTAAAGATAGGCATACACGGTCCTACGGGGCACTAGCCTTTCCCGATGTAGAGAACAGAGTTTGAAATATTATGGAACAATTGCTTCCTGGACCCGGAAAGAGCCCTGATTCTAGCCTAGAAAATGTCTGGTATTATTGGGAAAGAAAATAATCCCTCTTCCATGAATTTGGACAAAACAAGAATATCCCTTGATGCCATTTCAAGATTGGAATTGAAAACAATGCTTTTAAAAACCTCATTTTTTAGAAGCTTTTTCTGCTTTATCAGGTAGGATATTATCAGGAAGAATAAGCTCCGGTGGGATCTCACGAACAACACCTAGCATTGAGTCATACTCCTCGTCTCTACGCGCAAACTTCTTTCGCAGCACCTTCTCAAACTCAATTTCATCGAACGACTTCGAATTTTCAGCTGCATGGACCTGTGCAAGGTTAGTGTAATTTTTGGCTGACTGGGAGATGAAAGCTATCTCTTCATCAGTGAGCTTTCTCAGGAACTTTGCCGGATTGCCTGCCCAAACCTGTAAAATGTGTAAAAGTTTGTGCTTAACTAATAACACAACTTAAATATCTAGTCCATGCAAAAAATAGAATCAAGGAGTGTTTTTCATCCCATGATAAATATTTAATAAACAAAGACTATCATTATGAAACAAAATCATATACACATTAGGATTTAGATACTCGAAAGTGAGGAGTGAACTTGTTAGATTAAAGTGCATTAACGATATTCACTGATGAGAAAATAAACCGTTAAAAATTTATAAAATACAAGCAACTAAAGAGTATATCAGGGATATGTGTGCATCCACTCTCTTGATTTTCTAATCAGTGGTTAACCATCGGCACTTTACTCTATAAAATCCATGCCTCACTTTACAAGGTCTAAATCCCACATATTAAGGTTAACATCTTCAAATACTACAAAATTAGCTTCAATCTTGCAATTGGGCCAACCATGACCTAACCTGAGGCCATTTCAAGGTTTGTATGTAATTGACAATAATAACATGATAATTTTCGTATACATGTTATAAACTCAGAAGCCTTATTGAAAGTTAAATAGAAATATATATTGTAACTTTCTTTTTGATATATATATATATATATATATATATATATATATATATATATATATATATATAGATATAGTTTCAATCTTATGATAAAACCAATAAGTAAGCATATAAACCCATGCATTTCAAGCGGCACTGCTCAACCAAGTGATCAAGCAAAACTTTTATTCACGAGGGATGTAATAATCATGCCATTAGTAAAAAGTAACAGTTAAGACGAGTGGTCTAATATTCTGGATTAGAATCTAGTCCTAAAGGGTGAAGGTTTAGAACAAAGATATACCGTATAACAGAAATTAGGTTTATAGTTGTTATTGTACATGCCATGAAGACAGTGTGGTCGTGGTGACACAAAAAGATAGCCAGACAGCAGCTTTGAGACTAGGTGAAATCGGAGTTTGAAGAAAAGAATAGGGCTTTCTGTTTCATAACCTCTTAGATACCAAAATATCATGAGACTGCTGGATAAGATTAAAAAACACAATAACAGGCATCATGAAATACTGACAAAAACGAACTCTTAAGAGTATTTTTAATTCATATTCTATTATAAAATTTCCATTCCACAATAATTATCATAAAATTATCTAAATAACTATAAAAACCCGTAAAATATTTGATGCAAAATGACAACAACAATAAAGCCTTTTCTCACCAAATGGGATTAACTGCATGGATCAAATGAAGTCATTGTGTCCTATCAAAAACCAAATCTTGCGATAGGCCATTTAGGTCTAAATCTTTTTTTAATGGCTTTCTTGGTCTTCCTCTTCCTCTCATTATGGGGATATCCTACATTTGATCAACTATTTTAATTCGGCTTCTATTGGTCTTCTTCTCACATGTCCAAACCATCTTACATGTGATTTACCATCTTAGATGTGATTCTACCATCTTTTCCTCAATATGGTTAGTGGTATAGTATGTTAACTCAACAACGCTTGTTATTCCCAAAAATAGTCAGATCAACATATGATTCTAATTCTCATTAATTTGATATGTAGCCAAACAGCACACGCCCACAGACATACCTCACCACTTGGAATCCTGGTGTTCTGTCTCACAAGTGCTCCAGCAGCAACCATGGCATTTTTCTCAACAACAACACCATCAAGTAGTGTTGCGCCCATACCAACAAAAGCCTCATCCTCAACAGTACAACCATGTATAACAGCACTATGACCTGGTCAGTGAAAAAAATTAACATAAATTCCCAGTAAGGGTAGAACGTTGCAGCATTCTCGACGACGGCAAAAATATTACTCACCTATAGTAACATTATCCCCAATAATAGTGGGCAACACCTTCCCACTTAAATTTGACTTCGCAACATGCACCAGGGAGTTATCCTGTATGTTAGTTCCACTTCCAACACTGATATTGTTAACATCACCTATTCATAAAGTGAAGTTGAAACATGATTTCCATGTATATCAATATCAACAATACAGAGACTGCGCAAAAATTTCACATTCAATTTAAACAAGACTATCAGAGAAATGCAACTTCAAAACCGCTTTATTGGACAAATTTCTTGTCTTTATTTTTACAAGTGTAACCCAAATAGAAAAAATATAAATCATTCCATAAATAGATGTCATTAGCTGCAGAAGCATCAAATCATTCAAATTGTCACATCTAATTTTTTTTTTTTTTAATAAGCTTGTCACATCTAATTGATCAAGTGAGATGCCTTACCTCTCAAGACAGATCCATACCAAATTGATGATCCTCTTCCAACTTGAACATCTCCGATGACGGAGGCACTCGGTGCAACAAATGCATCTTTATCAACAACAGGAGCCTTATCAAATATGTTCATCAGAGTTCGATGCCTAGACACTAATCAGAAAAAGGAAAAAAATTACTTGATATATATTTCATGGCAGAATGGCAAAGGCAAACCAGTAAATATACAGCACATAAATCTTTTTTTGAAGTGAAATTATAAAGTATTCATAACATTTAAAAAATGAGAGCAAGGAAATGAATAATAAATACTAAGAAATCTTAGCAAGATAATCCACAAACAAATTACATTGCTAGTTATGTACCATTTCAGATTTGAATGCTTCAACCAAGACCAGTTTCTCAAAATAAAACCCAAAACAATCTCTACCAAGAAGGAATTATTTACTTGCTGCTGCCTCATGGAATCTAAGCAGTGCGGATTAGTTACCGTACAATTTAGTGTGGAAAAGAATAATAGAACCGTCCAATCATGAATATTCATCACGGATCGTAATGCGGTTATTGTACAAAAGTAACAAAACAGGTTATCACAATGATTTGCTCCAGGACCTTGTACGACAGTGTTAAACCATATTTTGTCTCCAAAGTCTCAACATGTTATATAAGTTGTAATTATTATAAAATACAGAGGAATAGCATAATAGCAATCAGTATCTCTAATTCTATTGAGAAATAGAAAGTAGAAGTGCTAACCACATTTGAAGCTATGATATTCTGTTTCCTGTATATTATATGCTAATAAATTCTCGTTCTTACAAAGTCTGGGCAGCGAGGCCATCGAAAATGAAATTGGACTCAAGCAACGATCCATAAAATCAAGCAAGCAAGCAAGCAATCAATCAAGAGGGAAAAGAGAAATGAGAAAAATTGGATCTAAAAGGGAAAGGGAAAAGGGAAGACTAACGCTGCTCTTGGAAGTAGTAGTTGCCTTGGAGGCGGGAACCAAGGCGATCAACGGCTTGGCCGGTCTCTCGAATCCAAAACCCAACCGTGTATATCACTCTCCCCAGTGTTCCCATTTCCGATTTCTAGTTTCTCCTCGATTCCAGCTTCGGTGGAAATGGAGAGGGACTTGTGGACACTTGAGCCAGAAACAAACAATGAATGAAAGCATCCTAGTGGTAGGGTAGTATATCCCGCTTCACGGGGAGGGCAAAACGGGGTTTCCAATTAAAATGGGCCCAACTGGGCTGGGCTGGCCTGTTAGCTTGTTGTTCGAGCTCAAACCGCTAAAACGGTGCGTAATAATGTTAATAATATTTTCCCCTGGAGCTCAAAATAATTGTTTGTTTAAGCCAAGTGGTACCCTTTGTTAAACATTACGAGTTACTAATAAATCCTACATTTCTAGGGACTCTCTATGTGTTTACTGTTGGATTAGGCAGAGCTAGTCCATGCATATTGGATACTGTTGTCGACCATGTACTTACCATCATACATTCTTATTATCCATGTGTTTTTTTTTTTAAATAAATTCTTGGATTGTTGAACTTTGATTATGTAGTACAACCACTCTTTTACCTAATCATATAGCTGTAGGGAATTCCAAATGTGTGTAAGATTAAGATGTGGCTGAAGCAATCTTACATTGAAAAAATTTAACAAGTTAAAGGCTATATATGTGAAGAGGATTCATAAAATCATTGTCCTAAGATTTTGAGTCAAAACGTGGTGTCAAACTCACTTATATGATTATTCACTCGGGCAACAACACCCTAGGCATAAACACAGTTTGAAATTCTTTTCTTCATTGCTATCGGAAGCTTTAGCCCATTCTTAAATACTTTTGCTTCTTTATGTTACACCTTTCCCCCAAAATCCAGGTATATAGGCAGGGACAAATTTCCTAATAAAAAGCTTCCTACCCTCGATTTTAAGGTTTCTTTGGCTAGCTTGTTCTATATAAGCAATTCAAACTATACCTATCTCAGAGCCTTAATTAGTAATCACTAATGAGAATCAGGCTTGGCTTAAATTAAGGTTGTGATATGGACTATGGAGTGCCTTGTGGCAGAAGATGCCACCCTGCGAACAAAGAATATGAAGTTCAAAGCTGTGAAAATTTCGGTTGAGGGGGGTGGCCGGGTGGGAGATTGACAAGTCAGTAGTGTTACTTTATTTTATTTTTTTTATAATCATGATATAAGTACGACGTATTCACCATTTGCAATGACTAATCTCCATCTGGAAACTTGTTGGGCACATAAAGATGTATTCTCTCCTTCCAACTAGCTTTTCTCCATACACAAGAGTTGGGATTCGAATCCCTGACCACTTGCTTCAGGTGTCCGAGTCCCTTACTATTCGGATCAACTACATGTTAATAATCAGTAGTGTTACTTTAATATTTTTTTATAATTTCTAATTGGTCTAAACCATTTTTTTTAACTGAAAGATAGGATTATTCTAAGTTCTACGATTGGGTTCAAATCCCTTAAAATTCCAGGTATGCCATCTAAGCTGAGGCTTAAAGCAAGATGAGACATCACAGTGAATTACGAGAGGAGCTATCATATGTACAATTTTTGTTAGTTATCAAAATGAAGATGAGATCATAAAATTAGTGGATTATGTATGAGCTAAGTGAAGTGAGTTGAGGCCTAAAGCAACGGCTTGTCTGCCTTTATCTTTGGGCCAGCCCTGAATTGTCATCACAAAGGCTTTATGTGTTGCCTTCCTGATGTTAATGTGCTTGATGTCCCTGTTTTCTGGCCCATACTTCTCTGCTCTTGGGTTGTCCTGTTCAATCTCATGATGAAGCGCCAAATTATGCACACGATCAAGTACAAATACATTACATTCAACATCTGAAAGAAAGTGAGAGCTTGGAAAATTCTTGCCAGCGATGGCCTTGATTTGTTTGATTTAAAATACATCAATTACTCAATTTTTGGCTGTTATTTTTGTTCTCAAGTTTCAATCTACCAAATTAAGTGATATCTGTTTCTTTTATTCTTGATAGAGGCCTTGATTCTGGACGAGAAAGTAGTTGTGTTGTAGGTTGTGTGTCTCTAGTAATGTATGTTCCAACCAAGTCTGTCGTTTTCATTCCACATATAACTAAGCTAGGCCAGGCTTGGTTGGAACATACAGCTGGTTTCTTACTTGACTTTGTAATTCTTACAATTATTGATTTACTTTTCAAATCTTAGACTTTTCTGGCCCAGTTCCAGTCTCTTGCTTTGTTTAAGACTTTATGGAACGTTCTAACGGTCTTACTCTTGATTGAGAAGGGAGTTCCAACGGTTCGAGATTCTGGTTGTATATAAATCTCAGTCTGTCATGTATTTTTCTACGTGATTACATGAAATAGAGAGATAGAGATTATTGATGGATTCAGTAAGACTTGTAATTTTTTTTTATTTCTACGTGTGGAATAGCTATGTAATGTAAGTTGGTGAGATCAGAATTAATTCATTACATAGAAAAATACATGACATAGTAATGGATTCCACACGAGATTTTATTAATGGATTCAGTAAGACTGGCAATACTTTCTTGATTTGACATTTCTACGTTTGCAAGGAGACTGTTGAAGTCTATGAACAAAGATCGTCAAGCTGCTGCCTCAAAGTCCAGCTTGACAAACACCTAGCAGAATTCAGTTAAGTTAGTTATTTTCTGTTATGACAGTTAAGTTTCTGTTATTTGTTAGCTAATGATTAGCTGTAGCTTAGCTGTAAAATCATAGCCTTAGTCCCTTGTGTATAAATAGAAGTGTTAGCATTGTAATTATCGATTAGAAAATTGTGAATGAGAATTCTCTCTTACACAGCAAAGATGCTATCTTTTCTCTCTTCCTTCTTCCTTAGATCTTTCAACATGGTATCAAAGCTCCTCTAGGAGGAGCTCTGCTACGCGCCCTGATTTCTTCATTTCCTCAGCTCACCCCATCGAGCTTGTTCTTCTTCCTCTTTCTTCTTCTCTTATATAGAATTCACAATTTTTTTCTGATTGAAGATTCCTCGATCTTGGAACAATGACAAACCAGATCATGGATCCTTCAAATCCATACTTTTCCAACCAGAATGAGAATACTGGTATTTCTTTGGTATCTGCTCTTCTTCAAGAAAATGGGAGCAATTACTACAAATGGGCTAGATCAATGATGATTGCCCTCAAATCCAAGAACAAACTGAAGTTTACAGATGGCTCGATCATGAAACCCGATGCAACTGATCTCATGTTTCTTCCTTGGGATCGATGCAATTCAAATTGCCTTTCTTGGTTGCACAACTCGGTTGAACCTTCAGTTTTGGAAAGCATCTTATGGATTGATACAACATATGAGGCCTGGAATGACTTAAAAAAGAGGTATTATCAAGGTGATATCTTTAGAATTTCTGATTTATAAGAAGAAAATTTCATGTGTAAGCAAGGGGATAGGTCAATTACTTCATATTTTACTCAACTGAAAGGGTTATGGCAGGAATTGCATAACTATAGACCTATTCCATTATGCACATGTGTCGTTCAATGTAACTGTAACCTTGTTCCTACAATCAAGGACTATCTAGCAACAGATCATGTCATTCGCTTTTTAAAGAACTTGAATGATCAATATTCAGCTGTGAAATCTCAGATCATGCTCATGAAGCCTTTGCCTGATATTGATGAAGTTTTTAATATGCTGATTCAGCAAGAAAGACAGTTCAGTGTAACTATTCTTGATGATCATAAAGTGCTGGCAAATATCACTGATTCTAGAGGCCAAAGAGGAAGGTATCGAGGTAGAGGTGGAAGATCCTTCTCTGGTGGAAGAGGTAATGGGGGAAGAGGCACCAAAATGTGCACTTTCTGCCATAGATCAGGTCATACAATTGACACTTGTTATAAGAAGCACGGATACCCTCCTAACTACTTGGAGTAAACAATTACATTGTGGAGGAGGAAATGGCTTCTAATGATGATGAAAGAAGCATTTCCTCACACCACTCTCATCATTCTCAAAGGGACAGAGTTGAAGGTTCTAGTTTGACTCTAACCAATGATCAACATAAGGCATTGATGTCTCTATTACAACATTCTACAGGGTCACAATTGCATGCTGCAAACCAGATAACCACTTCTTCAAACCATCCTTCTATTCATAGGACATCAGGTACAGTATGTGCCTTAGCCAATTTTTAGAAACCAAAATCTTCGATTCTTGACACAGGAGCCACAGATCATGTGTGCTATTCCTTGTCAAGTTTCCAAACTTTCAGAAAAATTAAACCAATTCTAGTTAGCTTACCTGATGGAGGTCATGTCACAGCAACAATTTCTGGAACTGTGATGTTCTCTGCTGATCTCTATCTTTCAGATGTCCTATACATACCTACCTTTAGCTTTAATCTCATTTCAGTTTCTAAACTTACTTCTACACTATTCTGCACACTAACTTTTTGCAATCTTTCATGTCAGATAAGAGATGCCAGCTCTTTGAAGATGATTGGTGCAGCTAGGCTCCAGCATGGGTTATATGCAATGTCCTCTTTAAGTGTGTTGGTTCCAACATTCCCTGCTGTGAACACTGTGACAGCATCAGATTCTCAAGTCTGGCACAATAGGCTTGGTCATCCATCCCATGAGAAGTTAGTACTAATGCAGAAAAACCATTCTTTCATTGATATTGTAAACAAAACACAGCATTGTGAGATTTGTCCCTTAGCTAAATAAAAACATTTGCCATTTTGTAATAGCAATATTCATACATCTAGACCTTTTGAAATAATACATATGGACATTTGGGGTCCAATTTCTATTCCTTCTATGTTTGGCCATAGATATTTCCTTACAATAGTAGATGACTTTAGTAGATACACTTGGCTTATTTTAATGAAGTCCAAAATAGAAGTTAACACACACATTCAAGGTTTTTGTTCTTTAATTGAAACACAGTTTAACACCAAAGTTAAATGCATAAGAACAGATAATGGAAAAGAGTTCCTTCTTCATGATTTTTACAGAACAAAAGGGATTGAGCATCACACATCTTGTGTAGAAACCCCACAACAAAATGGAGTTGTGGAGAGAAAACATCAACACATTTTACAAGTTGCTAGAGCACTTCTTTTCAAAGCCTCATTACCTAAATGTTTTTGGAGTTTTGCAGTGATGCATGCAATATTTTTGAGTAATAGGCAACCCTCTTCTGCACTAGCCACTAAATCACCTTACTATACATTGTATGATGCTCACCCTGACATTTCCATACTAAAAGTTTTTGGCAGCCTATGCTATGCTAGTACTTTACAGGCCAACCGAAAAAAGCTTGATCCAAGAGCTAGAAAATGCATATTCTTGGGTTTCAAACAGGGAACCAAAGGATATGTAGTTTTTGATCTTAAAAATAGGGAAACACTAATATCTAGAAATATAGTTTTTCATGAAAATATATTTCCTTATGGCAATCTTCAGTCACCTGTGTCTGACAACACACATACACCAGTCATGCCCATATACCATCATGACACTTTCCTTAACTTCCAAGCTGCTGCCATTCCTTCTATCATCCAAGATAATTTAACTCAACATTCTCCAACCCTACCTCAATCAACACCTATTGAAACTAGTGAGGCTAATCCCATGCCACAACATATGCCTGAATCCAACACTAGCAGTAACCCACTGAACCAAGTTCAACCACCACTGCGACAGTTAAACAGAACCAGAAGGACACCAACATACTTACAAGACTACCATTGCACCCTTGCTCGATCCTCAGCTGCAACAATAACTTCAAGAGTGAGGTATCCAATTTCTAACTACCTTTCTTATGATAAACTGTCACCTTCTCATAAACACCACATCTTAGCCATTTCTTCTTCAGTTGAGCCTAACACCTATGCAGAAGCAATTGCCCATGACTGTTGGCAGAAAGCAATTGATGCTGAATTGTTGGCATTGGCTAAGAATCAAATTTGGATTCTTACTCCTCTACCTGAAGGGAAACATCCAATTGGATGTAAGTGGGTTTTTAAAGTAAAGCATAAGGCTGATGGATCTGTGGAGAGGCACAAAGCCAGACTTGTGGCAAAAGGCTACAGTCAAACTGAGGGCATTGATTACTTGGAAACCTTCAGCCCTGTAGCAAAGATGACAACAATCCGGGTGTTAATGTCTCTAGCTTCTATTAAAGGATGGCATCTCCATCAGCTAGATGTAAACACAGCATTTCTCCATGGAGATTTGGGAGAGGAAGTGTACATGTGCCCCCCACCTGGACTGAAACTGAAAGATTCTTCACTTGTGTGCAAGTTAGAGAAGTCACTCTATGGCTTGAAACAAGCAAGTCGCCAATGGAATGCAAAATTGACTGAGGTTCTGATTTGTTCAGGTTACAAGCAATCCAAGTCTGATTATTCATTGTTTACTAAGGCTCTGGACTCAGGTCTCACAGGAACTGACATTGATGAGATAAACCATATGAAATCTCTCCTAGACACTAGATTCAGCATTAAAGATCTTGGACACTTAAAGTACTTCTTAGGCCTAGAGATAGCAAGAACACAGAAGGGAATTAATGTGTGTCAAAGAAAGTATGCCCTTGACTTGCTTCAGGATATAGGACTGCTGGCTGCTAAGCCATGCACAACTCCAATGGATTGCAAGATAAAATTGCACAAAGGCTCGGGATCTGCATATCAAGATCCAACAGCTTACAGGCGACTCATTGGAAGATTGCTATACCTCACACACACCAGACCTGACATCTCATTTGCTGTCAGCAATTTGAGTCAGTTTTTGGATTGTCCTACTGTTGAACATCACCAAGCAGCACTAAGAGTACTCAGATACATTAAGGGTTCACCAGGGCAGGGTTTGTTCTTTCCATCCACATCTGCCGTTGAATTAAAAGGGTTCACAGACTCGGATTGGGGAACCTGTCCTGACACCAGAAGGTCCATTTCTGGTTTTTGCTTCTTCTTGGGAGAGTCACTGGTTTCATGGAAGAGCAAGAAACAGACTACAGTCTCAAGATCTTCCTCGGAGGCAGAATATAGAGCCCTTGCTCAAGCTAGTTGTGAGGCACAATAGCTGCTATATTTGCTCAAAGACCTACACATCTGTTTCTCAAAGCCAGCCATCATCTATTGTGACAACAGATCAGCTCTTCATATAGCTGCTAATCCTGTGTTCCATGAGCGTACCAAGCATATCGAAATAGATTGCCATCTAGTTCGAGACAAAATTCAGAATGGCACTCTTCACTTGCTCCCTGTATCCACACTTTCTCAAGTAGCTGATATATTGACAAAACCCTTGGCACCTGGCCCTTTTCAGTTGCTACAGTCCAAGCTAGGAATGTATGACATACATGTTCCAGCTTGCGAAGGGGTGTTGAAGTCTATGAACAAAGATGGTCAAGCTGCTGCCTCAAAGTCCAGCTTGACAAACACCTAGCAGAATTCAGTTAAGTTAGTTATTTTCTGTTATGGCAGTTAAGTTTCTGTTATTTGTTAGCTAATGATTAGCTGTAGCTTAGCTGTAAAATCATAGCCTTAGTCCCTTGTGTATAAATAGAAGTGTTAGCATTGTAATTATCGATTAGAAAATTGTGAATGAGAATTCTCTCTTACACAGCAAAGATGCTATCTTTTCTCTCTTCCTTCTTCCTTAGATCTTTCAACACAGACCAAAATAAAACCAAAGGAAGAAAAGAAGAAGCAATTTTTTATTTATTAGAAATCATGAATACAACATTTGTGTGGGAATCATGCTCGATGTAAATGTAATTGAATATGTTGTATTTTTTTTTTTTTTTTTGATGAATTGAATATAATTATTTTCTTTGCCTTCAATTATAATATTATTTGAACCAATATTTTATGACCTGTTTCAAAGCATGCTCGTTAATTATTCTCCCTAACCAGGCCAGCAAACCAAATGCGATAACGAAATAATAGGGTGTTCATTGTTACACTCCTAGCTTAACTCATGATAACGCCCCAGTATGCTTCGAATGTTGGTAACTTGCTATATAATTAAAGATTGGTTTTCTTTTTTTCTTTTTGTACATGTGGATAATTCTTCAGCACAATAGTGAGAAAAATTGTAATCTCTGTACAATAATTAGTAAGAAATCATATAGCAGAAAACACTGTCCATAATGACAAGGAATGTATGCGCAAGTAGTATTTCAGACTATTTCTTCGTAAATGAATTTTGATGATTATAAATATTGCAGCATAATCTGCTAGCTAGTTGGAAAGTAAACATCAATAAGAGCGGGTGGGGTTATATAAAGTATTATGAGATAGAATACTAGAATCAGTGCCAATTGTTCAATGCCACGACAGATGCTGACTTGGTTTAAACAGCCAGACAGATCAATGGCAATAACAACCATCCAACAACCGCGAAACCAAATCACAGGTTTAGTTAGTTGTTAAAAACTTGACTCTAGTATCTATATTATAGTAATAAATAAAAATCCAATCAAATTGAGTAGCAGTTCCTATTTTTCTATATTATGATTGCAATGGCCAGCTAATCTCTTGGTGCCAAAAACATCGTCGTCCACGCCTCTCCTCTCTCTTTCTGAAACCCAAACAGTTGTGATATAAACCATACTTGGTGGTGCATGAAATTGCTCAAGTTTTTCCCAACAAATGAGTGATAGAACTCTAGTTCCAATATTCTTCTTCTGGGCACTCCTTACAATCGTCACACCGACTCTTATTCTCTTATCAGAGAATTCAAAAGCCGACCTCGATTTAAATGGTAAAGATCTTTAAGGAACTGCTCAATATTATCCTCATTCACAAGAATGGTATAAATAAGTTTGTTTGTTATAATTTGGTTTGATTCTTTGTCAGCTTGTTGCTTAATGCTTATTATCATTAGGACTTGTAATTTTCTTGCTCGATCCCGTTCTCTTGAATTAATGTTCATATAACCGACTTTACATGCAGGAAATACAACTGAGGGAATGAAGGCCAGAAGAATGATCGGTTACACACAGAATGATATCATTAGAACTACACCACCACCGCTAGCCAAGTCAGTGGCAGCTGAAGAGGAACTGGCCTCAGCACCAGCACCAGTGCCAACTCCATCATCGGGAACTAGTACAAGAGCTACTCCGAGGGATTCAAACTCATTTCATAATCATACTCTTATAAGCAATAAAACGGATGATGTGCTTACCCTCTCATCTCCCAAGATACACGTCCAAATCAATCAAACAAGTACTTGATGAGAATGCTCACTGGCTTTGGATCTCTAACTATAACTATATATGATGCCTTCGTGCCCAATAGCTACGTAAGTTGGTGAGATCAGAATTAATTCATTACATAGTAAATATGTTATATATGTTTTATATAAATTGATTGGCCTGGGTGTTAATTAGCAACTATATTTCTTCTATTTTTGGGTTTCCAACCCAATGTAATCCCATCACGAATTCGAACATGTTGTTGAAATTCTGTGTATGCGGTGTTTCTTCTCACGAGCAAATAATAGCATAGAGCCTGATGATCTTCATTTTTGAGAGTGCGCCCAAATTGGTTGCTAAAAAAATTTCAGGATCACTATTAGTCCATAAAAAAATAAATTAATTATTTAGTCCCTCAAATTTATAAATACGGGACATATTAGTCCATAAATTTAATTCTAACGTTCATTTACTTGTCTACATTAATCATCATATTTGCTCCATTAATGTGGTCATGTGTGGCCTATAAATTTTCGCCTAAAAAATTAATGAAAAGTAAAAAAAATTCATAATTTTAAAATATTTGGATCTTAAAATTATATATATTTTTCACTTTTTATTCGTTTTTCATCGAGGAAATTTATCATAGGTCATACAGGATTATTAATGAGTCAAATATGATGATTAATGGAATACGTAGATAAGTAAATGAATGTTGAAACTAAACTGAAGGACTAAAATACTCGTGTAAATTTGAGGGACTAGATATTTAACTTAAATTTTCAAAGAAAGTGAAGAACCAATTTGGACATCCCTCTAATTTTCATATAGGTTTGCACGAAGAGTCTCATCAAAGTTTGCGCCTAGTATCCTTGCACGGATTAATGACGTCTAATTATTAAAAAAAATTATTTATTATCCAGTCGTTGACTCACGAGAATGTTTGTTAAACTGTTGTTTAATAATTAAGCTTGCGGGCCGATTGATGATGCTTTCACTTACCCTCCTCTATTTGGTTGTTGGGTGAGAAAATACGAGGAGAGAAAGTATGAAGAAAAAATATAAAAGAAAAAAAAATGAGTAAAAAAATGAGAGAATTATTTAATTATTTATTACGAAAGAAATAAGAGAAAAAAAATCAAATTTTTTTTTATTTGATTAAATAAAAGATAAGAAAAAAAAAATATATTTATGAAATAATCAAAATTTTATCAACAAAAATCATTTTGATTTTTTACGTGAGAATCACGTTGCTCACTATCCATTTGCCTCGATTCAAGTGTCCTTTCAGTTTTCTGTCCCAAAAATGGGTGGGTACCAAGGATGGATCCACCTATAAAAATGTTGTTTAATAATTAAGCTTGCGGGCCGATTGATGATGCTTTCACTTACCCTCTATTTGGTTGTTGGGTGAGAAAATATGAGGAGAGAAAGTATGAGAAAAAAATGTAAAAGAAAAAAAAAATGAGTAAAAAAGTGAAAGAATTATTTAATTATTTGTTACGAAAGAAATAAGAGAAAAAAATCAAAATTTTTTTTATTTGATTACATAAAAGATAAGAGAAAAGAAAAAATATATTTATGAAATAATCAAAATTTTCTCAAACAAAAATCATTTTGGTTTTTTACGTGAGAATCACGTTGCTCACCATCCATTTGCCTCGATTCAAGTGTCCCTTCAATTTTCGATCCCAAAAATGGGTGGGTACCAAGGATGGATCCACCTATATGACACCAGAGCTATCCCATCATGTTATTTTATTTATCTATTAAATTTTAATTAATTTTTGTTTTGTCCCCCCTAAAAAACAAGTGGTGTCACCATTACTTTGCAATTTACTTTAAGCAGCATTAAAAAATGTTGCCCCTATTGCACTCATACAACAATTTTAAGATATAAAGACACGTAAATAGTAGATATCTTCAATTTCTTCGGTATAGAATGATATAATTTTTCTAATTAATTTCCAATTTTTGGCTTAAGGATAATAATATCATTATTTTATCGCTTACACATTTATATATATTTTTTATAAAAATATCTATGTATATGATTTTGTCCCCACTAGTCAAAATTTCTGGATCCGTCCCTGGACTGGGCCCCACGTTTTTTCTCTCCCCTTTCTTTGAAATCAAATGGTGAAAATATTCTTGATTAGTGTGTTTTCTATCCACCCTTATTCTTTTCACCGACTTTCTCAAGTTCAAACGCAGTGTTATTGAGTAAGCATCCATGTGATGATTCTTGATAATTTGGGAGGAGACAATATCAGTTTTTTTTGTGTAATGATATTATAGGAAAGTATCTATCACTATTAGCAATAATTATTCTCTTATGTTGAATCTATTGGACTCACCAAGCTTTTTAAAGGAAACAATAACTAATTCACCGTCAATACATTCACCATTTATTTACACAAAAATCATCATTGATCATTTAGTGCTTCTACATAAATTGGATGTCCAAATGTCCAAGTTGAAGGTATAAATAATGGAGTTGAAAACAAAATGTTTGGCTCTAAGTACTCAACACCGTTCCACTCATTTCACGGTTATAAATTTATTTTCACTTCACATTTCACTTCATGCTTATAAATCCATTAATAACTCCATTGTTTAGGGCCATTTTGCTTTAGATCTTGATAGAATTAGAATTGATGTTAAAAGAATTTATTTTAAAAAATCGAGTGTTTGGTAATAATATTTTAAAACTAAATTTAGAAAAATTGATTTTGTTTGGATGATAAAATAAAATCAATTTTGAAGTGTAAATATAAAGAATTTTATAAGTCACATACCTAGATTCGATTCTACTCAACAAAAAAGCTAAAAATTCATACTTCTCTTAAAATAATTTCTACTCACTCCAATATCGATTTTATTGGACACACTTTCACCCTAAACACTCCAGGTATTGTCGTAACTAGAATTTGGAGGTAACAAACTCTCATTTGACAGCTAACCAAACGTTAGGTGTCCCATAACGTTGGTGCAACGTAGGCTTCGACCGATGCTATGTTAGCGTCGCCCATTTTCTGTGTGGCCTTAGCTTTCAGTTCACGTCGGCCCAAACGTTGCAACGAGGCTATAAGCATCGACCACGACATCGTCGCATAGCCGATGTTAAAGTGTCCATTAGCGTCAGCTTTTTCCTTATAATGTGGGCTTTTGGCCTACGCTAGCCGTTGATTTTCTTGTAGTTAATAGGCAGTAGGTACTTTAGCACGATCCTCTCCTGCTCCCTCGAGTCCTTAACTTCATCTAGTTAATAGAGGCAGACAGAGAATAACTACAGCAAAATCAGAAATTATCTAATCCTTTTTATCTTCGACGTGTTCTATGATATATCCACAAGAAAAGGAGTGTCACATGTACTTGTATGAGGCACTACTTAATTAGTTAAAGTTGGTTGAGATTTTAATACATTGTAACTAATCAATGGTGAATACACCTTACTTTCCCACTTTACACACTTTTACTCACTTTAAAGAAGCTTTATCCAAATAATAAAACTCTTTAGGATACCCGAACGTGAGAGAAAACGGGGAGGGAATGATTGGAGTTGAGGGGGAGTGGAGAGAAAAACCTTTTTAATTTTTAAAATGATAATTGCTAAAATATCCCTACCAACAAAATTGTTTTAACAACATAAAAGTTGATTTTATTTTCAGAAATTTGGATGTATGATGCCTTCACAAATTAATCATATTATATTATACTCCCTCTGGTCCTTATTATAAGAGATAAATGATTACTTTTTTTGGTCTAAAATATAAGAGACATGCATGTATTTTGACAAATATTAAATGCTCATTTTCAATTTTACCCTTAGTTATAATAGGGTTTATATTTACGAGACAATATCAACTTTTCATAGTAGATTTGTTCATTAATTACAAGGAATAATTTTTTAAATTTATATGAATATTAAATTTCAAATAGCTTATTTCAATGCATTTCCTTGATCTGTATGTTTTAAGGTTTTGTCTCTTATATATAAGACCGGAGGGAATATATATATATATATATATATATATATATATATATATATATATATATATATATATATATATATAGAAATGCTAACGAATGCCTTAAGGGCATTCGTTAAGAATGCAAAAAAAAAAAATTTTTTCATTCGAAATTAATGTATTTAATATTTGAAGAGGTAATATATTAAGTTTTTTAATGCAATTTTCTTTTTTTAGTTTCCTTAAAAAATACTCCTAAGACACTCGTTAGCATATATATATATATATATATATATATATAAAGAAATTAAAATGGACCAAAGGTAGTGGTTGTGTTCTGAGAATTGGACCCAGATGAACTTTCCTTCAAAGTTAATGCAACATAAAGTGAAAGTGGTGGGGTCTCCCACTATTTCCACACAATGCCGTTTGCATATTTGTATTCCACCAGTTGGATTCCACCAGTGAAACAAAATGATTTCCATCTTTGTATTCCACTAGTGAAACAAAACGAATTCCCCAAACTATTTGATTTATCCTTTAAATTTATTTCTTTTTTTGATCCGATTCTTTAAATTTATTTTGTGTCAAATAAGTCTATGAAGTTAGATTCGAATGATAAACTTAAATTTTTTTTCACTATTCGACGGATCCACAGCCATGTAAGTGGGGGCAAATGCCCCCACAAGGCAAAAAATTTGTAACTTAATATATATGATAACTTCTATTTTGCCCGTATAAAAATTTATATATTGCCCCCAATGTTAAATCATTACTTAATTTTTAGTAAGAATGAAAATTATTTTTGTAATCTCTCATTTTTTGCTTAATGAAGTGCTTCTTATTTCATACTTGGGGACATAGGTTTCACTTTAAAATTGAATCATGTTATATCTTACGTATTTTATATCATTTTTTTATCTTTTATGCATATTTAAAATATTCTTCTTCAGTATAAGTATTTATAGATTATTGTTTATCCCCACTAATCAAAATTTCTGAATCCATCACTACCTATATCCTGACCTACATAGCATTCCAAACCTACCTAACATGGCTGAAATGTAAATAAATATAATAATTTAAAAAATAAAAGAAATAATAAATAAAATTTATTTCTTTTTTTTTTTTAATATTCTCTATATTTCATCTTCCTCCCCACCGACATCCCATCCATTCCCATCCCCAACTTTTCTCCCCTACTCATCGGACACACATTAGGGGGACATGGAAGGGATTACTGAAGGGTTTGCTGTAATTGAAAACTGGACATAGGGTTTTGTTGCAACATGAGGGGTTGGGATTGTTGTTGTTGTTGCATTGATTTATGTTGATAATCTAAGGTAGAAGCTGTTGGGCTTAGCTGTTGTTGTTGTTGGTGGGATTGTGGGATTTGTGGGGAAGACATGTGAATTGAACGGGATTGTTGGGAGATTGAAATTGATAATGGGCTTGGATTTTGATTTTGAATTTCTATGGAGGAGGATTGTTGAACTTGAAGAGGTGAAGGTGATGATGCAGATGCAGTTGGAGTTAGAGTTGTTGTTTCCGCCATTGGATTGTTTTTTTTATACTAGTTTCAAATTAAAAAAAAAAAGCTCTGCTGTGCGGCCGTTGCGAAATTGAGGGTTCCCTAATTATGAAGAAAAAAGGGCCCGAAGTTTGTTTCAATTGAAATTGACGAAGCAATCACTAATGGAGCAGGAGGTTCAATCTGGATTGTACACGTCGACACAAAGTTTCACTCTTATTTGGAAATGCATATAAGGTAACACCGTCTCAGGTCCCGTTTCATTAGTTTTTACTTTTCTGTTTAATAATAAAAAATCATGGGGGGTGGAAGTGTCCGATGAGTAGGGGAGAGAAGGTGGGGATCGAGGTGGAATGTTAGCTGGGAGGGAGAGGCGACGAAGATAAAGTTAAGAGAATATTAAAAAAAAAAAGTTTTTATTTTTTTATTTTAAAAAATATTAGTTTATTATATTTATTAACTTGTCAGCCGTGTTAGGTAGATTCAGAGCGCCACGTAAGTTAATAGATGACAGATTCTGAAGGAATGGTAAAAAAAAAAAAAAAAAACTTCATTTTGTCATCCGAACCTAACTTAAGAAATCTATAATTGACATGAAATAAACTTAAGGAACCAATTAAATAGTTTTGTCAAACCATTTTTAAAGAAGAGGGAAGACATCACCATTTCTAGAACTATTATTCTCATATGAACTTTGCTTACAAGAAAAGGAAACTTTCAAACTTTCATTCCCAAACTTTATTTCCGAACATATTTTATATTTAGAAATAACTTTTTTATCACATGGGAACTTTTATTCTTACGTAAGTCTGATGGTGAATTCTAGCATGAAGTGATTTATTTATAGGTACATCTGTATAGATCATTTTTTACCTACACTAGCCGATTTTTCAGCATTTATCCGATATATTAAATTGTGAGTATTTGCATTTATATTAAAAAGATGATTCAGGACTACATCGAAAACAACAAAGCACTTGTTTGGTTTAACTTTTATTTAACGCCAACGTGAAAAAATCACGTCCCGATCAAAGCTTTCATTTGGAGCTTTCTACCAACGGCATTTTAAACGCCGGTTCGATTGGAAAGAATTTGTATAAAGTTGTTTCCTTCATCCTGTTCTCTTCCCTTTATCCCCTTCAATAACAGAGCAAATATAGCACCACCACTACCAACTCTCCCCTACTGTCGTCTATTTTCAAGGAATCTCCATGGTTACAACTTTAATTCTAATTTAACAACTAACCACTTGTTAAGCAACATTTTTATATCAGCTGACCCATCACCTTTCTCCTAATCAAATACAACTACTACCCTGACATTGAAATCCTTTCCATGATCATTATTAATGAGTAAGCAAACCTCATTTCGAACACTTAATTTGTCTCTATCCTTATTTTAAAACCACCACGCTTATTCACCATTACATGCTCTGGCCAAACCCAATTTGTGGGTGCTGCTATCTCAAACGCTAGCTACATAGTCGGAAAGAAGGGGTTTGGAGAGAAAGAAGATTGTGCCAATGGTGCACCATGGACGAACTTACCAGCACAAATTGCAGGAAAAAGATCTTTTCCATTTTTTATCTGTCCATTTCTAAAGTTTTTTTCAAATAAATATATATTATACACATATATCCGTCCCTCCATGCATTTATTATTCCAAAACTTTATTAATGGACATTTCCATTTCTCATGAGAAATGGAGAGGATCCCTATTCCAAATTGCATTGACAAACTAATCCCTGTTGGGGAAAAGGTCAAATTCACCCATACTGAGAAGAGGGGAGCTGGTGAGAACAGAAAAGGAAAACGTCAACAATAAAGCAAGGACTAAGTAACAATTTCAAAATATAACAAGTTGTTCCTTTAATTGGTTACAATTTTTTTTGTATAAGAGCATCTCAACCATTGATTAATTAAACATTAAATCTAACGGCCGACCACAATTCAAAATTGGTCTACACAGATGTATCCATAAACAAACCACTTCATGTTAGAATTCACCAAGTCTGATATTAAAACGATACCTTAGAGTTTAAAATACTTAGTGCCTGTTTGGAAGCTATCCAATTGTTATCGTTATTGAATTTACATTAATTTAATTATATGTTTTTGACAAATGCTAACCAATATCCTTACATTGATTAAGGAATTAAAGATAGAAACTTTGCATTAAAAGTTGTGTATTCAATACATTATTTATTCAAAAGTTACATTTTCCATTATAATTTTTCTATCTTTAAATTTCTTAAACAATATCCTTAAAACACTTGTTAGATTTTATCCTATGTTTTTTTTCCATAGTTGTGGACCCGAGGACGTTAATAATGACTAATCCCGTAGATAATGATGTCTCTTTCGTAGGCGTCTTTAATTCAAAGCAATGAAATTTTAAGAGAAATAATTGTTGATTTTTAATTTTCTTAATTATAAACGTTTTTCAAGTAAGACATAAACTAATTTAAACGACATAGACAGCAAATAAGAATCAATAAGTAGTAGAGGCGGAGCAGTTCCGGCGTCAAACTCCAAAGCAACAAGCAACAACACAAATTATTTAATTATCCTCACACAAGACAAGAGCATGGATCATGGATGACGTCATTCCTAATTTATGTTTTTTCAATTCTCAAACGAACTGCTCAAGGTATTCTTCCACAGTGGTATATTTGACATCCGGGAACAACTCGGAAGCCTCGACGCCAACAGAAGGCTCAATCTCAAAGTTGGTACCATTCACGAACACCGAATGGTTGATTGCTAATATCACATCGATTGGAAATGGTGCCTCTGCATGCAAGAAAACAGAAGGAATTATATCAGACATGTACCTAGCTAATATCACTTTACTGCATGCCTAACTACCACGCATTTGCATATATACTAATTTGCCTAACTACCTGGAATGTCCTTGAGAAGTTTCTCCTCTGGTACATAAATTTTTTCGAGGGTCTTGCCAATTTTGTTCTCCCACAAGGCAACAAGCTCGTTGAATGAGTAAATGTTCTTAGGGGGCATGAGGTAGAGAATCTTGTTCAATGTCCTTGGGTCTTCCACAGCTCTAATGGTGTAGGTTCCAACGTCCTCTTCCTTGTTGAAAATTGCTAAACGTATTCAAGAGAAAAGTAGTACAAATTACATCAACAAGTTACTTACCGTACTCTTTCAAATTGAAGTTCAAAACTCATGTACATACATAAATTATTACAAAGATCGAACAGCGCAGCAGGCCTAGCTAAGGAAGAAAAGTGGCAGATAATAATATTACCTTTGGGATTTCCATCGCCCAAGATAATGACTTTATCTTTGGGTGGAGGCGGGGCGGTGGCTCCTGGCTGCGCTAATGTGGGGAGGAAGTAGCCAGCAAAGCAGTAGTTAGATACGTATGTGTAGGGTATGCCTTCAGCTTCAGTAGTTCGCCGGATTTGGGCTTTAATAGCAAATGCAGATTTTGCTGGCTCCACAGCATCGACACGATCCACATCGGTCCCAAATTCTGAAGGGAAAAATCTCTGCCAACAACATACTATTCCTACTTCAGAATGCTTACCAACTTGAGTTCAAGTTTTTTTATTTTTATTTTCTTTATCATAAAAATGGTTTCAAAGGGTGAGAAGTTATTGTTAAGAATTTAGGCATCCGAATTATCCCCTCAAAAATTGGTTTATGAGGGGGTGGTCTACCTAGCTATATAAGCAATGGTCAGGCTCGTTAACCACCCGATGTGGGACTCGCAACACGCCCCCTCGAGCCTGGGCTCATCACCACAAGCGAGGACTAGCGATACTATCCACACCACCGGACAGAACGTGGCTTTGATATCATGTTAAGAATTTAGACATCCGAATGGTCCCCTCAAAAACCGGCTTATGAGGGGTGGTCTACCCAGCTATATAAGCAATGGCCAGGCTCGTTAACCACCCGATGTGGGACTCGCAACAGTTATGAATAAAAACTATTTGACCGTGTAAAATGGTTTCACGGTGTAAAAAAACAATATATTACCTTTTAGTCCTTAATTAGAATTATTCCAAAAAAGAGTTTTTACACTGATAATCAATCATATATTATCATATTATTAAAAATATTTGACTTTCATTCTTAAAAGTCACATATGACATGGTGTAAAACTTTATACCAATCATGTATATATCAAAATGAAAATTCCTTGTAACACTGGTTAAAGAATTAAGAAAATAATAGATTTTGTTGAAAAAATTAGGGACCGTGTGTTTTGTTTCTGGTTTCTTCATTTCCTATTTTCATTAATAATAACAAAAATGTCACATTGTTTTGTTTTCATTTTTAAGGTAATTATGAAAAAATTCAAACATTTTTAATGATATAACATATCATTATGTGACAGTATATACCAACATATTATCTATGGTATCCCTTGGATATCATATCCTTGCCTATTTGGCCCAATCAGATGGTAAGAACTTTAACTTCATGTAACATTGATATGACTTAATTAATTGAAATGATACACTCTGATTGGACTTAGGATACCCAAACCCTTTACATTTCAAGAATACCATAACAACGTCTATATATATAATATGTCTGGTTAATATTATAAGCAAAAAAAGTCTCAAAATTTTTGGTCAAATATATAAGCAAAAGATAACTATTTCTCTCCTATTTAATGACATTGTTTCTAAAATATCCGTTTCATTTATTATCAATTTTGTTTTCCAATAACTTATTTTATTTCAAGTCCCAAATCCCTTTATGAAGGATATTTTAGATAATATATCTAATTTTTTAACAATATTAAATGAGATTAACTAACTTTTTTAGTGTGTGTTTCATTAAATTTTTTCATATAATACTAATAGGAAGGAGAGTATATATATATAGACAGAGAGAAAAGATCCATTTTTTTCCACCCGTTTGGGTGATTTGTCTGTCTTTAATTGAACTAGCAGAGAATCATTTAAGGAAAAAAAAAACACTGAAACAAAGGAGATTTTAAAATAAGAGTGAAGTGAACAACCTTAACATTACCAGCTTCCTTAATGGCCGCGATGATCTTCACCTGATCAGCAAGCTGCACGTGACCGACGGTGGATATGACCACATCCACTTGCTTGATTACTTTCACCAAGTTCTCATGATCGTAGAGATCACCCTGCCCCCATTGCCATTATTCCAAATTGTAATTAATATATTTATTTACGAATTGAACTCCTCAAGTTCTCGATCAATCATCTATACATAATACATATATAGAAGTAGAATAATAAGTAAAAGGAGAAATATATAATTATCTTACAGGCACCAAATTAACGCCCAGAGTCTTGAAATTCTCGATGAGCTTAGCTTTGGCGGGATCAGAGATTGTGGATTCCCTGACCAAAGCAAAAGTAGAGTGACCAGCCTTTGCACTTGCTTCCACTATATGTCTACCGATGTAGCCAGTGCCTCCGATGATCAAGATCTTGCTTTTCTCAGCCATGGTTTGGAGTAGGTTTTGATGTTCTCTGAGCCTTGCGCCATATGGCTTTATTTAACTGCGAGGTCGCCCATTTGGAGTTACCATAATGCCCTTATCTCTTGAAGTCACCAAAATTAAAATTTTGTTATATATTTGTTTGTTGAGTGGACCTATGACTTTAATGATGCGTGTTCCCTCTTTTATGGTAATATTGATTTTAAAACAACCGACAAGGAGAAGGTGATTCCGGTTGAAACCTTGGAAGTACTTTGTAACGTGGACAATGACCGTTGGTGGTGGTTGGTGTAGGCCTTATACCTGCAGCTAATTCCCCCGTCTGTATCTACAGCTAATTTTGACTATGTATACAAATATATTATACATAAAAAAAATAATTGATCTAATATATAAAAATATAAATAAATATAACCTAAATATTAATTAATTCTGAATGTTCAAATAAAATAAAAAAGGATAATGTTAATCAATATCCTAACGTCATTAGTTAAGCAATTAAAAGTAGAAAATTTTATTGGGAAGTGATATATTTAATACTTTAAAATGTTAAACACTTAGATTTTCATTAAAAATTTTCTTTTTATGAATTCCTTAATCAGTGGCCTTAAAACATTGGTTAGCAAGATCTAATAAAAACTTGATATTCCCTCCGATCGTTATTATAAGTAAAAAAGTTTCAAATTTTTTGGTCAAATATATAAGCAAATTTCAATTACTTTCATCCTATTTAATGACATTGTTCCTAAAATATCCTTCCTTTTAATATCAATTTTGTTTTTCAATAACTCAATGTGAGATGTATTTAATAAAAATTAAAATTTTCTATGAAGGTTATTTTAAGTAATATTTTTAATTTTTTAATAATATTAAATGAGATTAATCAATTTCAATAATATATATTTTCGATTTAAGTTTTGTTTATTATAATGATCGAGTAGTAGCTGAATATCTCGGAACAACTAATGGTGGGAAGTGGCTCTCAAACGTGATGGTATCTGGACATGTGGCTATCGTTTTAACAACCTTCTAGAACGTTGTAGTTAGGAAAATGATTTGTTGCGTACAACGGACGTGGATAAGGAAATAGATTGAGTGACTTTTATTTGTGGTGACTTTATATATTTTTTGGAGAGAAAAATATGAGTGAGAAAAATGAAATAAGATGAGAGATTGTGTGTCAAATAAGAGAGAAAGAGAGGAAAAAAAAGATATCAAAGATATCAAACATAAAAGTCACACAATCCATACCAAATGTAGCAGGTCTTTTCAGTTTTCAGCGTGAACACCATAATACCAAACATAGGATCAAAAGTCCATAAAACCCAATAAAAACCAGCAAGCTAGGCAACACCAAACATGTGAACAAAATAAACCAAACAAATCGAAAACCAGACCCAGAAACTAATGTTTTAAAAATCGATCCGGTTTGGGACGTCGATCGGATGATTTTTTTATCCTAGTCGGACTAAAGAATTGGAAATATTGTCCAACTATAAAAAAACCGGTTAAACCAACGTAAAATCAGTTTTCGAAAATCGATTGGGTTTATTGTTTCACTTGTTTTTTTAAAATGTACGTTAAGAGTTGAGGGCTCTAGTCTAGACCCAATTCACCTGGGTCGGGGTTCTTATACGTTATAGTTAATATAGTTCAATGTTAAAATTATAACAGTTTATTAAATATGTAATTAAATAATTCAGACATGATATGAAAAGTTGAAACTTCAATTAAAATTTGACTTGTTGAGAGTTCTAAGTGAGAAGAATGCATCACTTAAGTGTTATGAAATTAGTGACATTCCTCACCACCCACCATTTGAGCCAATAAAGTGTCATATCAGCGACATAATTTGCTAGATAGACACAACAGTTACCGATCAAAGAATGCAGAAAAACTAACATGTCTTATAATTGTAATTTTAACAGATTAAAATGAATATTTTCACAAGCGGCACATAAACGTGTATTTAATCAAAAAATGTAAACTGTATATTTTTTAGTCATCTTATTTATACAATAAAATATTTTTGATATATATGAATATTAATGTATATTTTCCCTTAATACATAATATTTTTTATTAATATGCAGCATATATTTATACAAGCAATGTTGGTGTATGCTTAAGAAAACATTGCAACGATTTAATACATACTTTCTCAATTATAAACATTTAGTAAATTTAAAACGTTGAAACAATTATAATATATATGAAAAACTCATTCCATTTAATATCAAATAACAATTCAACACATTCTGTTAAATATTCTATAAGGAAAGTTTTTTTAAATGTTGCAACAATATTGATAACCTTTTCAAAAAATATACACGTGTCGCCACATTACTTTTATATATTTAATTTTCTTTCAAAAATTTAAAATTGGAATTTGAATTTAAAGTTAAATGTTTTAAATTCTCTTTCATTATCATTTAATTTCTTTAACCTTTCCTTTGATTCTATTTATTTTCCTTTACTACATTTAATTCTCTTTGATTATTTTCTTATGACTTCATTGATATAAAAACACGAGTTGGCTGAAATTGCATTAAACAAATTTCATATCAATTCAATGACATTCAAAAGTAATTTGATAGAATATATTCAAAAAACAGAACATGAATAATATTCAATAGTGGGTCAATAGCATTCTCTCATTATTAATTTCATAGAATTAATTCAAAGTAATTTTTTTTTTGTTTCCCTGAGTATCCTCCGCGTGTAACTGCGAAGACTAATCCCTCGAGATACTGTACGATATTGAAGAACGTAATTTGAAAGAATCCATCAAAATTTAATAATCAAAATACTTTATTTGAATAATCAATATTAATAATTTTAATTTCAATATCAGGTGAAAATCACATATTTATCCATTAAAATTTGTTTATTCAAATTAGATATTAGGAACGTGTTCAGAATAACATATTTGGTAATTGATCAAATAATTGATCCAACCAGGAAAAGGCATACCACTAACATATTTTAATTAAAGATTTTCATATCAGTTCTGAATATTTAAAATAATGATATAAAGATTTTCATGCCACTAACATGCTCTCCATATTCGTAATAATTAAAATATGTTAAAATAATAAGTATTAACTATTTAAAGATTTCTATACCACTAATATGCTCTCCATATCCGTAATAATTAAAATATATTAAAATAATAATCAATATTAATATTTTAAAGATTTTCATACCACTAATGATGCATATCTTTCTATATAAATATGCTTGTTTGACAACTATTGTTAACTCTTTGCCTATTGGAGATAATTCTATTTTGAAGGAAGTTGAAGAAGTAATTCCAAGAGAAGTACCTCATGGATTCAAACGACTTGTGTTTGAACCCGGAGGATGAAGATGATTCTCAAAAGCAATAAATTCGAGGTCGAATTTCTTCTAAGGAGGAGGGAATGATATGAGCCAAGAGGGGGCAATTCAAGTTTGCAACAATAAGAGGTCAAACCATTCAAGTCCAAGTGACCTTATGCCTCGTTTTGATTGTAACTTGTTCTCTGATAATCCGATTTCAGTGTTCTTGGTGGCGTTAGAAAGATAAAAGAATTTTCTATAAGTTGTATTTCTATAATGAAGACCTAATTCGATCTTTACCATGAAGAAAATAGGGCTAGAAATTATGCACGAAATTCTGGACGGATTTGACCCATTTTGTTTTAGGCTTGTTTTTAGTTTTTATTTCAATATGTTATTTGGCTATTGTAGGATGGTGGGGTCGAATTTTATGATAAGAAAGGAGGTTAACTTTTGGCTTGCATGCCTTAGTAACTTCTTGGGAGGTTATGGAATGTTTGGCCACTTATTGGAGAGTCATTATATGGTGGTTATGGAGTTAATAGCCACACATTAGTGAGTCTTTATTTGGTGGTTATGGTTCTTTTCTTTTATTTAGTTTTTAGTAGGAATTATTATATGTTAGGGTGGGGTCAAGTCACTTTATGGTGACCTTTTGATGGCATCTTCATGCCTTCCACTACTATATGTATGCACCTAGAAACATGGAATAAGACAACTTGGATGTTGAATTTGGATTGATTCCATTTGTGAGAGTATAGTTCTCATAGTTCTTGGTTGAACCAAGCTTAGTTCTTATCAAGAATCCAAGATTCTTGTGGCGAACATCATTTGGCTTATCAAACCTTCTTGGTTTGTGGCGCCTCATCATTTCTTTCTTCATCATTTTCTTGTTTTCTTCACTTTTATGTTGCTACAATCTTGTTCCTTAAGAAGAGCACGAAATTATCATGCTTTGAATTCAACCATAAGATCGTTAAAAGGCAACCACACCATTTGGTTGTCATCAAGTGGTATCAAAGCTTAGGCTTTGGTTGAATTTGTTTTTGTATCTCCAACATGGAAGTCAAAAAAAAGAAGGATCTTTTCTCCACAAAATGTTATGTGAATGATGAGATATGTAGCTTGACCATTGATAGGAAAAGTTAAATCAACATGGCCAGCACAACCTTGGTGGAGAAGTTGTCACTTCATGTTTTGAAGCATCCGCAACCATATTCACTCAATAGTCTCGAGGATCCAGAATTTAGTGATATGGGTAGCATGATTGTGAACAAACAAGTACTAGTATCATTCAAGGTCGATGGATATGAAGATGAGGTGCTTTGTGATGTGGTGCCTACAAAAACGAGACACTTGTCACTTGGACGTCCATGGAAGATTCAACGGAAAGCAAAGCGTGACTACAGCACCAACAAGTACTCATTTTCATTTAAAAATTGTCAAATCATTCTTGCACCATTAGAGCAAGAAGAACGGTATAAAGATCCTATGTATATGAAAGGAGAGAGTGATGAAAATAGAGAGATAAAAAAAAGTGATGAGAAAGAAGAGGGATTGACTCATGAGGAAAAGAAAATTCCACTTTTGAGAGAGAACAAGAAAAAAATGAATTGAAAGGAAAAGAATAAGAGAGTGTGCAAAGTCAAAATTCCCATTTTGAAGAGAAAATTCAAATTAAAGAGGGAGAGGAGGAAAACAGAGAAAGTGAAAAAAAAGTTGAGGAAAAAGTAGATAGTTTATTTATAAAAGAAAATAAGGCGAAAGGCACATTTTTGACAAGACAACCTATGCATATCTTTCTATATAAATATGCTTGTTTGACAACTATTGCTAAGTCTTTGCCTATTGGAGATAATTCTATTTTGAAGGAAGTTGAAGAAGTAATTCCAAGAGAAGTACCTCATGGATTCAAACGACTTGTGTTTGAACCCGGAGGATGAAGATGATTCTCAAAAGCAATAAATTCGATGTCGAATTTCTTCCAAGGAGGAGGGAATGATATGAGCCAAGAGGGGGCAATTCAAGTTTGCAACAATAAGAGGTCAAACCATTCAAGTCCAAGTGACCTTATGCCTCGTTTTGATTGTAACTTGTTCTCTGATAATCCGATTTCAGTGTTCTTGGTGGCGTTAGAAAGATAAAAGAATTTTCTATAAGTTGTATTTCTATAATGAAGACCTAATTCGATCTTTACCATGAAGAAAATAGGGCTAGAAATTATGCACGAAATTCTGGACGGATTTGACCCATTTTGTTTTAGGCTTGTTTTTAGTTTTTATTTCAATATGTTATTTGGCTATTGTAGGATGGTGGGGTCGAATTTTATGATAAGAAAGGAGGTTAACTTTTGGCTTGCATGCCTTAGTAACTCCTTAGGAGGTTATGGAATGTTTGGCCACTTATTGGAGAGTCATTATATGGTGGTTATGGAGTTAATAGCCACACATTAGTGAGTCTTTATTTGGTGGTTATGGTTCTTTCCTTTTATTTAGTTTTTAGTAGGAATTATTATATGTTAGGGTGGGGTCAAGTCGCTTTATGGTGACCTTTTGATGGCATCTTCATGCCTTCCACTACTATATGTATGCACCTAGAAACATGGAATAAGACAACTTGGATGTTGAATTTGGATTGATTCCATTTGTGAGAGTATAGTTCTCATAGTTCTTGGTTGAACCAAGCTTAGTTCTTATCAAGAATCCAAGATTCTTGTGGCGAACTTCATTTGGCTTATCAAACCTTCTTAGTTTGTGGCGCCTCATCATTTCTTTCTTCACCATTTTCTTGTTTTCTTCACTTTTATGTTGCTACAATCTTGTTCCTTAAGAAGAGCACGAAATTATCATGCTTTGAATTCAACCATAAGATCGTTAAAAGGCAACCACACCATTTGGTTGTCATCAACTAACATGCACTTCCTTCGAAATAATATTTCTGTTTTCAAATATTACCTATAGCTAGGACTCTTCAAATCAATGACAAGCATACATGCTGCTATTTCCAAATTTGTTTTTCATTAATTCAATTTTCAAATATCTACTTCCTAAATTTTTCTACAAAATCGGTTTCCAAATTTGTATTTCATTATTTCGATTTAAAATCATTTCACTCCTGGTTAATTCAAATCAATTATGGAACTCTCCTCTTCCTCATTTCACCGGTGTACATCTCATTTATAAGAACAAGGCCTGCTATTTCGTTTAAATAACAATTTCCTTTTATGGCTATTTCGTTTATATATGCTAAATGTAAGCTCATATCTCCTTAAGCATTCAAAATTTTCAAGTAAATATTGAATTGAATCTCTCTTTAAGTTTTAATTATGAACACAACCTTTTGTGATATATGAATCAAGTTTGAATTCACTCACTCAAGTGTCTCTCTTGCTTTTTCAAATGTTCAAATCAAATGGTTAATGTGAATGTCACAATTGAAGTCTTAACATGATAGTCTATGGGGTCCTTCGAGGATGCAACAAAGTTGTTTGAAGAAATTGTCAACCATGGATGGAAACCATCACAGGGGAGTCGGTTTGGCAATACTGACTTGCCTTCTATAATTCTTTTTATTTTATGTTAGTGAGAAGTCGGCTTTGGGGTGCTGACTTCCCTTTGTTGGTTTTTTTAATTATTTTTTTTGTATTTATAATTAATAATTAATTTTTAAAAATAATTAATTAATTATTTTTGTTAATTAATAACATTATGCATGATGTTAAAAAAAATAAAAAATAATTAACTAATTTTGTTATTTATGATGTTAATTAAAAGATAAGAAGAATTAAATTTATAATTAAAAATATTAATTAATAATTTATTACAAAATTATTACAAAAAATTATTCTCCCAAATGATATTCATTCCCCCACCGTGGAAGTCGTCTGTTATGCACAGTAAGTGTTTGGACATAATGATCATGTCCAGACGTGTTTATACTGAAATTCTCACAAAGGCCATTGAGGACGGATGAGCAAAGTCCAACTCTCACTATGTTTGTGAATTCGAACAGAAACATCGTGAATTCCTGGGGGAGGAGTTGGTTAACTCATGAGAGGGGCGTCCTGCGGGGAATTTTAGGGTGAACTTGAATATAAAGTGGTATGAATGAAAAAAATTGAGTTAAATATGTTTTTATTCCCTAGAAAATGAACGGATTTTGGTTTTGGTCCCTGTAAAAGTTTTTCTTTGGTTTTCATCCCTCTAAAATATGAAATTACTAATTTTGATCCCTATAAAATAAACAAATTTTGGTTTTGGTCACTGTAAATTGTTTTTCTTTGGTTTTAATCTCTCTAAAATTTAATATCACCGTTTTTAGTCTCTAGCATTCATTTTAGGGTAGATAAATATAATTCATTTTAGGGTTCAAATTTTTTTTTAGAAGAATTATATTCTAATATGACACCACAGAGGTCATTGGTAGTCACTTGGGATGACCATATGACATTCTGTTAGACACATAAGTAGTTTTAATGGATGTCACATGATAGTAGAGACAAAAAATAGTGATTTTAGATTTTAGAGGGATAAAAACCAATTTTTTTTTTACAAGGATCAAAATCAAAATCCGCTCATTTTTCGGGGACCAAAAACATATTTAACCCAAAAAAAATTATGGCACTACACATCCCTTGTTCACATGTCATCGCTCTTAGTTCACATACTGCTCAAGACTTCATGACGTATGTGCCAGATGTATGCAAGTTGCAGAATGTATTCAACGTTTACATGGAAGAATTTGGCATCGTGACCCACGAATCATATTGGCCACAATATAAAGGAGAAACGGCGTGTCACAATCCAGAAATGCCAAGAGATCCACGAGGTCATCCAAAATTTACCCGCATTCGTATTGAGATGGACCTCAGGGAAAAGGATCACCCAAAAAGATGTGGACTGTGTCAGAATGAGGGTCATAATAGGAATAACTGTCCTCACCATGCTAGAACATCCACGCAACCCTAGAAATTTTATTTCTGTGCACTTTTTGTAATAATTTTATAATAATTTTTTAATTAATGTTTTTAGTTATAAATATAAATTTTTAATAACATCATAAATAATATTATTAATTAAAAAAATTATTTATTTATTTATTTACAATAAATAAATTAATTAAAAAATAAACAAATTAATTTAAAAAAACAAAGGAGGGAAGTCGGCATTGCCAAAACCGACTTTCCAATAGGGAGGGAAAATGGGGTATTTCGGTTCATAATTTCAAAAAAGGGGCATTTGGGTTCTTAATATATATTTTTTTTTTTGCAGACATGTGTTTTATACTTCTCTCTCACTACAAGAATAATGCTTATTACCGACGGCCACGACTCCGTTAGTAAATTAAGCATTACCGACGGAACATTTCATCGGTGTGGTTGAAAACCTATCGTTCAGAATTTCCCACATTACCGATGGATTTATCCGTCGGGAAAGTTAAAGGACCTTACTGTCCGCTTTATCTGTAGGTAATTTTGGCATGTTTATGCGCCAAACTTTACGCGGGATGCTTACCGATGGATACGTCGTCGGTAAACTCATTTTATGATTACCGACGACATAACCCATCGATAATCCAGTTCACTTTACCGACGGACTTGCCGTCGGTCCGTCGATAACACCAACATTAATGTGCATACACTATTTCAAATTACCGACAGATTGGACCATTGGTAACTTTTAGTTAGAACTTAAGTGCTCTCGCTCTCTCCCTCCCTTATTTCTTTTTTCCCTTTCCTTTCTCTGTAAAACCATTTCCCTCTCATCTTTGTGAACCGCCCAGCTTCTCCCTTCCCTCCACCACCGTCGTGGTCCACAACCGTCGCCACTACTAGCTTCTCCCTTTCATCTTCCTTTCCCTCCACAAGGAAAGGTGACCACGCGGAGGCACCACCACCCCTTCCCTTCTCTGCGACCCCCAACAGAGGCACCACCACCGGAAATGCCTCTCATCTTCCTTCCCTCCACCGTGAACCCTTCCCTGGTGAGACTGCCACCGCAAACGCCTCCTCTTTTTATTTTTGTTAATTTTTTATTTGCAATTTTTTTTGTTATTTTTATTTGCAAGTTTCTCTCTCCACTGCGACTGTCGCCACGCAGAAGAGCGACCACCACCACACAGAGGTCTTCATTCTCAGGCAGAGGCCACCACTGTTTCATTTTCTATCTTTTTATTTTTTGCTTGCTTTTTTTTTTGTTGCATTGTTTGGACTGTTGTGTACCACTGCTTTTTGTTTGGACTGTTGCGTACCTACTGCCATTCTAGGTTTAAATTTTATAAAAATAATGTGATGTTGTTGATTCTGCTAAAGAGGAAAACTTGGGCTCATGACTGACATTAGTGATTATTTTGCAATGTTTAAACTTGATTGTGCATTTTTCTTGTGTGGACACTGGGTTTAGCCATTTTGCTTAAGGCGCCTCATTTGTGCATAGGGAATATTGAGTATGAGTTGAAATGCATATTTGGTAACTTAAATTATATATTTGTTTATCATTATATTTGTTTATTAATTTACTAAATATGTTTTTGTCTTTTGGACAAAAAATAGTGATGTGGACCCCTTAGCATGAGGTTACGATAGAGAAAAACTTTCACTTGAAAGCCTCTCACAGACTCTCAAACTTGCTCAGGAATGCTCGGGACTCCCGTCAGCATCTCGGCTGGATCGGGGAGCATGTCTGGGCTCGTTTGAATAAGCACTCAGGTACAACTGCTTATAAAGCTAAGTCATCAGGCAAAGAAAAACCGAGCGTATGAAAAAGGCGGGAGCTTGCACGCTGGTGGCTCTATCTGCCAGCATGATTACGCATTCAAGATGATACGTAAATTAAAAAAATTACACTTTAAGAGACCACTTGGACCTCCCGGATCCTGTAGCTGGTTTCTCCCCTGGTCTATGATTGCTGTCCTTAAGACCCGACTGGAAGGTTCATTTAAGGGGCACGATACAATCAGCTTTTGTTTTAAATGTAATACTTATATATTTATTTATTAACTATTACTTGGGCTTTTGTTTGCAGTCAACCGAGCTTGGTCGTCCCGTACACATCGACGAGCTCTTTGAGCAGACTCATACAGGAAGGGATATTGACGAGTTCGTCGATGAGAGGTCTAGGCGGATAGTGGTGAGTCATTTTGTTGAATTCTCTTTAGTTTATTTTTTCATCTTAATATTGTTTTAATATATATATATATATATATATTTATGACATAATTTTTCTGTTTATGAATAACAAGAACAGTTTGACTCCATGTTATCTTAGGCTATAGATGATGCATCTTGCACCGCCGGCTCGATATCCACCCCTCCTAACCCCGTCGAGGAGCAGAGACTTTGGACCCAATGTTGGTTGGATGTGGTCGGGGGCAAGAAGGGACAGATTTATGGGGCTGGAGACCTCGCTCATGGTTTCCAACGAGGAGATCCTAGCCTCACGCAGGTGTCAAATTCATCCTCCAGTCGCTCCTAGGATTCAGAGGAGCTGGACACGCTGAGACAACGGCTGATTGCTACCAAGGATACTCCCCGCCAGGCTAGGGAGGAGAAGCATCAGTTGAGGGGTTAAGTCCAGTCAGTGCATCGGATCTTGCAGGCTGTCCTCCAGTTACTCCCACCTGAGACACGTACTGCTTTGCAACAGGCAGCAACAACTCTCATTGGATGACTAGCAGCATCAGGGACAACAGGGAGAGCCATCAGATGTACGCCTCTCCGGGAGACTATACAGACTATTGGGATTATTGTATTAGTTGTAGAATTTTGTTTGATTATACTTTTTGATGACCAAGTTGTTGACTTTATATAATTTATATTTTTAATTTATATATATTTTATTAAATTTTGTTTAATTTAATTTATTATAATTTATAGTTATTTTAGTTAATTATTTTATAATTAATTTTATATTTATTTTAATTAAATTTAATTAAAAAAATTAATCTTACTAACGGCTATATCCAACGGTAAATGCTCAACGACATTATCTGCGGCCGAACTTACCAATTTAATAAGAGATCTCAATATTTTGACCAATTAACCAACCAACAAAACTACTTGTTAAAAATAACAACAATCTGTTGTTCCATCGAAACATATAAATGTTCACGAACACCCCCGATCAGTGCAATGAGATGTGTCTATTTATTTATCTCTCGACTCAAAATGGGAGCAAACTGTCATTCCATTCAATTGAATTGGGATGCCCTGGATTTGACGTGTCTCTTGGGCTAGTAAAATGAAGCTCAGAATTTTTAATTAGTATAGGCTTCAGATGTTATTAACGAATCTTCTCTTGCAAGAGTTGTGGAATAGAGTCGGATTCGATCTCTGTTCGTTCCGTTTGAAGAAAGGAAGGATCCCAACAAAGAATCGACAAGTCCTTGACTTCGGTCGCAGGTTGAAAGTCAATCTATTTAGACTCTGCCACCACTTTTCGACGGATATTTCTAAATATCCGTCGGTAATCCAGACCACGGATATCCTGATCCGTCGGTAAAGTTTAGCGACGAGCATATTACCGACGGATTTTTGATCGTCATCGGTAATCCAACTTTACCGACAGCTTTAGAAGATTACCGACGAATAGTGACCGTCCATAATCAACAATTTTCTTGTAGTGTCTAATTTGAATTCACAAGACAATGCTAAATTTGCTATGACTATCCCGAGCTCTTGGAGAAGACGTAATGAAAAATACTGGGATGATAGAAATACATGTTCGACTGAAAGTGGTTTTCAAAACTAACCTCTATTATGGTGAATGGCTCCAAGCAAAGAAGATTCCCCATCATTTGTCACACCAACCACATGACACAGTTACTCCCTCCTGGATTGCCCCTCCCCCTGGCCACCTAAAATGCAACTTAGATGCAGCGTTTTTCAAGGATCAAAACGCAACTGGTATGGGCTTGTGCATTCGCTATGACCATGGTCAATTTGTTACTGCTCGCACGTCCTGGCTACACTCCTGCGTCCCGGTTCCAGAAGGAGAAGCATCTTCGCTTCTTCATGCTCTCACCTGGATTACTTCACTTGGTTTGCGTAAGTCTACTTTAAAATTGATTCGAAATATGTGGTAGATAGGCTAATTTTTCCTAGGCCAAATATTTCAGGGTTAGGGCCTATTATAGCATATTGTTATCATTTTCTTTCCTCTTTTCCTCATTACAAAGTTGAGTTAGTTTGGCGACAAACTAATAAGATGGCTAATAATTCAGCTAAAGTAGTCCTACCTACCTTACTCTTGTTCCCATGTATTTTATAATGTTCCTAATTGTATTGCTTTCTTTGAATATTAATGAGAAGTTATAAGTACGATTTAGTAAAAAAAAAAAAAATTGGGTTATTGATATAAAAAAAAATCGTGCATGTTCTTTCAAGTCTTAACCACTACACCATCCTGTTCGGATTTTTCCGAAACAACCCAGAAATTACCAGAGTTTTTATGCAGTACCGTGACTGGCAAAATAAAACCATAGGCCAGATCTATTAATCATCAAGATCATCAAATGGATAGAAAGGCGATCCAAGCATACCTACGGTTGGTTCAACACAAACACATAAAGCATATTACATACACCATCACACCAACTATATTCGTGTATACAGATTTTTTTTCCCTAGAAAAAACTATATTCGTGTATATATAGAGGTTGAGATGAGAGAGACTCATATCAAGCGTTAATTTCATCTCCGAGGCTAGATTTTGACGATCCCAAGTTGGCTACGTGAAACTGCGATGCATACTTGTTGGAAGCAGCTTCCATCACCGGAGGTTCATTCAGAAATGCCCAGTTGCTCTTGGTCCACCTGCACTCATCCAAACATACGCAAAACATAAATTTGATATGACCCAAATTAAAAGACTTCATAGACAACAAAATACAATTGGGCTACTTCTGAAATTATAATTCGCAAGTTTACTTACCAGCCATTTTTCTTGATAAGCTGCTCCAAACTTGCATCAACATCCACATCTGAGGACGCTTTTATGCGTGCAAAAGCCAGGGTACTTGACTTATGAAACCTTTTCTTCTCGAACTCCTCCTCCTCCTGCTCTTTGCTGACCTGTTTAGTCGCTGATAAATTGGAAACAGCTCTGAGGTGTTCTTCCTCTGTCTCCTTCTTTGTTCTCCAGAAAGCATCAATTTCATCTTTGGTGAGCGACCGATTCCTTTGAAGTATCGCTGAAACAGTAAAAAGCTTGTCCTCATCAGAAGGTGAAGCAAAACATACAATATAATATATATAATAATATGGAAACAACCTAGTACTATATATATAGTACGGTATTTATTTATTGGTTGCTACCTGATTTAAGATCCAAGGCGGGAGAGTCCCATCCTGCCATAAGAGAACCCATTTTGGCTTTGCTGTATTTTCTTTCTGTATGGAAACAAACTCAGTCACCAAGCAACGCTCACTCCAACTATGACTTTCTAATTAAATCGATAATCAATTTCGTTACCTTTACATAGATTTATGCGACATATATATAAACGCCGGTTTAGTGACGAAGCTTGGGGTATCTTCTCTCATTTGTTCTTATCCATTGGCAATTTTTTATTGTGACAAATGGACATGTGGGTCACATTCGAGGTGCCAAGTAGAAAGTAGTAACGCTGATGAGGCCAATCCTACTTCGATAACGATGAAAATCCCGCTTATAGTCTCCTGGACATGAAATGATTAAAGAATTCAATACTTTGGGCTTCAGGTTTAGGCAGCCCACAGAATTTAGAATACACAAGGCGGCGACATCACCAAGGCAGGTTTTGTTTTGCTTTTTATAATTTTCAACTGTTACCAGATAACTTTTGCCCCTATTTATCTTTTTTTTTGCTACATAGCTTTTGCCTCTATCTATCAATCTATCACATTCACCAATTTTACATTGTAATCCATATAAAAATAACTGATGATAAATATAATATATCAATTGAGAATATTAATTAATTAGTTATTATTACCACATAATGTATCATACACACCTCACCTATTACCAATATTGATAATTAACTAGCATCTTCTATCTTTACACGTATATTGATCATTAATTACTTATTCACAAGTTGCTGATTAGTATAAAAATGGTGTACGTAGTAAATAACATACGTGATTAATAATAGAAAAAAATTAGGAGGGGCGCGCTAGTTAATAATAATAGAAAGGTTAGAGGGCTGAGAAAAGCTTGCTGTCTACTTCTCGAGCCTTCATAACAGTACACCATATGGATGTTGTAAACCAAGAGACAGATCCGAAGGCCCAATCACTTAACAGATTACGTACATTTAACGAATGTAAGGGACATTGTGGGTATATAGCTAAGCTAAAGCTGGAAATCGTTTCACTATTGTTAATTAGGTGTTGGTATTTCTATTTTACATTTTGCATTTCAATTCCTAGATTGGCGGAAGTAGTTAGAAAATCGTTATAGATAGCAGTGGCTATATGTATGTAATAGACGATTTCATGTATGAAAAATCAAGAAAAAACTATTCAGTATTTCTTTTCTCTGGAGATTTTTGGAAAGTTGTGTTTAATTTGTTACAGAACCTCGTCATCCTAATATCTTCCTTTAGTCCTTTGTAATATCTCCACAACGGAATTTGCAACCATGACGACGAGGTTTGTGAGGGTTATCATCAGGGTCAGAGTCGCTTGGTTCCAACAAAAGACCTCTGAGGCATCTTCTTCTAACCACGGGCTGGTAACTCAACTTCTCTGCCTTCCAAATCTTTACTTCAGCCTTGCGAGTTTCCACAGGCTTGATAGGTTGTGGTGGATGTTGGAGAAGAATCACACGAACGCCAGGGTCTCTTTCACTGATTGAACCGTGCAACATGATTGAATTATTCATACTCTGTGTGTTACTGTTGACGAATGCTTTCCCCGCTTCATCTTCCTCCATTGAATTGCTACACGAGTTTTCCTCTTCATCTGTGGTCGCTAACTCTTCTACTGGATTGGTCCTATAAGCGCGGTGTATGGGGATGGAACCTTCTTTCTTACCTGACTGGGAACCTACGTGCATCGTAGCTCCTCTGTTGTCACCAGCCAGAGTAACCACACTAACTGTTTTGTCATTCATGGGCTGTGTTGGGTTCACTGTATCGTTGACACTATTTTGTGGAGGAGGCTTTTCATATGGATCTGATGAACTCACTACTTTGACGTCTTTCCCAGTGGAGCTGGACGTGGCAAACATCATCTTTCTCTCTACAGTTTCACTTTCATGTGCCTCCTTCTGCTTCTTATGATCTGCTCCAAACGCCCTCCTCCTTAATGCATCTTCAGTCTGAACTCCTGAAGTAGATGCTGATGTTCTATGGTGCTTTATTATATCATTGCCTTTTCCTACTTTCATGGGTTCCTGCACCACCACCACATTCTCCTTTGCTTTGGATATCCCAGGAGGCCGAAATGGTGGCCTTTGAATCGGTACATCAGTACTGTCTGATTTGGAAGGAGATTTTGATCTTTGTTTTGGACGACGAGACTGAGATTCGGTGGCAATCCAAGGGATCCTAAAACGAAATTGCTGTTTTTTCTGAGGCATTAACGTGACACAACAACAGGATCAGTTTTCCTTTACCAAGGGTTTGAGTTTAATACCGCGCATTGCACTGCTTGTCTATATATAAAAAAAACTAGAGATTTTATGCCTTGGATTCATTGTGGGACTTTCAACACGTTGATCCCCTTGGAAACTTCTTCTTTGTGCTTCCTTAGAGATTTGATGTTTTAATTAATGAAACGTTTGTCAACTATTCTTATCTTGACGCAGAGAAAACAAACTTCTTTTACCCCTCGTGAAAGAAATTCCCAGCATATACTTGGCCTCATTGAAGCTGATAGATTTCCTGTTTTAGTCATTCATCCACGTGTCGACAATTAATTTTCATTGAACTGAACTTACAACAAAATAATCATTCATAAGTGCACGGTGTTCGATCAGCAAATGGATTCCACGACATCATTCTAAAGGTTTAGCAATTCCATGTGAAAGCAGCCATAAAGTTCCTTTCTTCATATTCTCCCTCAAGAAAAGAATTCAGAGACAAGATACATTCATGAAGTAAACGATGTCAGCAAGCTATCCTTGTCTTAAGGGCAATATGAAATAACAAAAGCAGGGTAGTTCCAAATAACTTTGCCGCTGCAAAGCATAAGGAAGAACGCTGGCAAGTACCAATCAACTCCAACTATTCCTAGCAGCAACACCAGGGTACGTAGAACCCAAAACTTTTTTTTTAAAAAGAAAAATAATAAAACAAAAGATGTCCATGTACTTTTGTTAATTTAATTTCTTACCTCAGATCTCTCTGCAAGGAAGACCATCAAAAGTGTATATGAAATGAAATCACTTTTTGTGTTAGGTCTTCTATGGATTAAATCATTAGTCCTTCCATTGGTTCTCTATAAGTAGAGTTGGCAATATCTAATTTTTTTTTTTTTTTTTGATAATCATGACGTAGGTACGAAGTATCCATCACTGTTAACAGTGACCAATCTCCATCGGGAAACCTATTGGATACATAAGGTGGGTTCTCCTCTCCCAATCAGGTTTTCTCCATATATAAGAGCCAGGATTCGAACCCCTGATCACTTGTTTAAGGTGTCCGAGTCCCTTACTACTCGGACCAACCACATGTTGGTCTATCTACTTTTATTTATAATTGAACAGGACTTGAATAAAAAAAATGAAAGAAATTCGCCAGAGAATATGATATGGGATAAAACTGAAAAATCATTAATGCTTCTATTTCTACTGGTACTATGTGAATTATACATCAGGCAGCAAAAGCATTGATTTTTATTTTGATTGGACAGAACTAGAATAGCAAATGCAAGGAATTAGGAGGATAATACGACCTCGCCAAAACCCTCTAAGGGCCTCAATATTTCAACAGTTCCACGGGAATGGAATCATTAACCCCAACAAGATATCTTCAGGTTTTGGATGTGTCACATCCTCTCCACCCATGCAACAGAAAGGATTGGAGAATGTTACAGTGTCGGAGGTACTAATGACAAAGGAGGAAGAAAAAGTAGGTTCCTGGCTCTGGTGCCGAGTTGATGATGCTGTTATTGAAGCAATGAAGAACGTAAGATAGTTCAATTTGTTCAAAACCTTTCACTCATATTAACTCTCATAAGATTTCTTAACAAACATGGTATAAGGTTTCAGATGGCTGAAAATAATATTGGATCATTGGTGGTACTAAAGCCAGAGGGCCAACATATAGCAGGCATTGTCACAGAAAGAGGTTGGTGTTGCTGCCAGTACCTTTTAACTCTTAAGAAAAATGAATCTGAATCTCTCTATTGACTGCATGCATGAGCCGGTAGACTGCTTGAAGAAAATAGTTGCACAAGGAAGATCCCCCTTATACACAAAAGTTGGTCAAATAATGACTGATGAGGTTATTTATGTATGCTCTCTTTTAAATACTTCAGTTTTCAGTTCCATTATATTCAACCCAATCCACCATTTTCATTATGACTGATGTGGTTACCAACTTACCTGTAATCAGAACAGCCTGATAACAGTGACTTCTGACACAAACATTCTTCAAGCAATGCGACTTATGACAGGTAACTCTCCTGTTGGCATAAATCCTTCTGCTTTTGATCAGTTGCCACAAAGCTTAAGTGATCAAATATCAAAGAAACTCTGACCCTTTTCTTGCAGAGAATCGCATCCGGCATGTTCCAGTTATAGATGGGAAAATTGTTGGCATGATTTCTATTGTAGATGTGGTTCGAGCAGTGATGGAGCAGCAAAGTGGAGAATTGAAGCGACTCAATGACTACATCAAAGGAGAATACTATTAGCAAAAGAATGCAATCACGGATTTGATGATACCAAATTCATGTACCAAAACAGAATATTTCATTATATTTTATAAGTCGAATTTTCTTAAATTTGTTTATATTCCTATTTCCTAGGGACTGCCGGATGAAAAAAGTTTTTTTATTTTTTTAAAGAATCGTTCGGGTAAAAGGAAAGGATGAATTTCATAATCTCCATTTATAGCAAAATAAGGGTCTTTGGTTTCCTCATTTTCTGATTTTATTTTCAAGGAAAATAAAAAAAATAAGCTTAAAAATATGTTTGATTGAGTTTAATGAAAATGTGTTTACTGAAAATATTTATTGAATTGGGCTTAAATCTGGAAACAAAAAAAGCTGTTTTCAGTGTTTTCTTCCCCTATTTTTTAAAATAGGAAATAAAAATACAATACAGAAGGTCAAAATAAAATTTTTTTCAAAATTTGAAAATGAAAACAATTTTTAAAAAATAAAAATAAAAAATGAAAATGCAAACTAAGCATGTCTTAATATTTTCAGGCAGCATTTGCTAAATGGTCAAGACGTTTTTATTATCATATTTTTTTAAATTTTTTTCATCCAAAGTAACTTCATTCTTTATGTAAGTCAAACAAATATTGCAAGTAAAATGATAAAAAAAGATTACAAAGAAATTTTTAGTTAAGATAGAAGAAATAATAGTTAATAAAAGAAAAATCTTAATACAATGGGAGAAAAATATATTTTAGAGTACTCGTCTACCCGATAACTCTACTAAAAAAAGAAATAAAGCTAAAAGTGAAGAAAAAAATAAATAAGTTAAAGTAAAACAATGAATAGAAAAATATATGGAGAGGGACAAAGACTACCATATAACATAATCCAATTAAAAAACTAAAAGTGGTAAAATGAGATAATATACTTTCCATAAAGTAGAATTAACCAATATTTTGATATTTTATTATAAAAATTATGTAATAATACTATTTTTATATATATATATACTAGTTGAATCCCTTATATGTTGCACGGGTGTGTAAAAAGACACTAAATTATTATTTTGAATTGTGTTTATAATATATTTTTTAGTAGATGGAAGTTATCTTATTAATATTTAAAAATGAAAAACCAATCAAGATTGGTCCAAATATTTTTATTAGTTTTAAAAATTGGCCCTGGGGAGAGGACATTCCACCTTGAGTGTTTTTAAATCCCCCGAAGGAGATTAGTCTCGATAAACGACCGAAGATACTTCTTGCAATCATATACGAATCCAAAAAATGAAAATGATTACATAAATTATAATACCATAATAGATTATCATGTGAGAAAAAATAATATTATAATTTATGTGGTACTAAATTTGTTATTAAATAAAAAAAATACAATAATAAATTTATTAATAAGATAAGTAATGAAAAAGTTACCTTTGACACTGATAAAGCCCAACACAGATGATAGATAGCCGGGTTCCTTAAGCATGTTGTCAGGGGTTCGATTCATGCTGTGTATATGGAAAAGACTTTGTTGAGAGAGGCAAAACTCACTTCAATGATCTTTATGCCTTGAAAGGGATTAATTTCAGGGTATGGCCGGAGGATACCCTTGTGTTAAAAATAAAAAACAAAGAAGTTGCCTTTGTTTTTGTTTGAAAAATTAATAAGAAAATGGGATGGAGATTCTTTCATTTGAACCCAATCTTTAAGATAAAAAAAATTAGGTTTCTGAGGAAAGAAATGGAATAAATCCCCTTGATTTTTTTGTCATTCCTTATTTTTATACAACAAAATAAGAGAACTTGTTTCCTTCACCGTAATCTCTTTTTTACCCCGAATTACCTGTCATCCATGTACAATATGAATGCGCTATGAAGTAAAAATTGTTTTAGTTATAAAAATCTTTTGATTTAGGTCAAGCAAAAAGAAAGGAAAAACTAGACAAAACCCGGATACAAATAAAAAGTCAATCTTTGACAGTGGACTCACCCAGAAAATATAGTCCTACCTAGACTGGGTAAACGGGCTTGACTTGCAGACCATCCGTGCGGGCACAAACCCGATATTATGTGAATTGTTTTTTGCGAGCTTCATTATACAGTTGATCCATTTAGCGACGGGTAAATGGGCTTTGGTATGCGGGTTCGTGGACTGACCTACTCACCCACATAATTTTTTTTTTAATTTAGCAACATATCTTTAAAAAATAAAAACTAAAACCCTAACATTTGGTTGGGACTTGGGACCATTTGACACTTGATTAATGACTTAATGTGTTTGATGTATTTGGTGTTTGGTTAATATATGTTTGATCTCTGGTAGTGTATGAATATTTAGAAGGATTTAATTGATATGCACTGTCAGTATAAAGATTTTTTACACTGTCAATCAATCATAATTTGACACATTAGCTAAAATGTTGGACTCTTATCCCAACTACCTTAAAAGTCACTCAATCCATGATTTTTAATTGGTTGATAGTGTAAAAACTTTTACACTGACAATGTATAGCAATTAAACTCTATTTATAATTGGTTGTATAAAGACATCAAGTCTTTGATTTTGTTTTGATGATGTAAAGATAGTATTTGTAGAATTTGTTATCTGCTATTTGAATTTAGTTGATTTTTGGTTAGTTTTTCAGTTTTTTAATTTTTTGTATTATCCAAATTTGTAATTTTTTTATTATTTATGCGGGTCAACCCGCCAACCCGTGGATAAATCCGTTTAATTCGCGGGTCCACCTACTCTATTCCATTTATTTGCGGACCAATGCAAACTAGACTTATACGGATCGGGTTTGTAATGTCTGGTAATTTTAATAATTTTAATTATAAAACTTAAATGATGCCATGCTTGATAAGTTTTAAAGTTCTTTGTGTAAAGGTTACACGATATTTTTTTTTTCCCTCTAATCTTTTTAAAAAAAATATATATGTAATAATCTAAAAATGTTGTTCTATTTTCTTTAGAGAATTAAATAAGGATTTTAAGACATAAAAATTATGGTGCCTAACTATTATACCCACGTATTTTAATAATTGTGATTATGCCAATAAATAATACATTAATTAAGTGGTAATTAATTTATTGTATGATGTCTAGTAATTAATTTATGATATTAAGACATTAATATGATAGTACAGCAAGTTAATTAAAATTTATCTACTGAGATAATGTTAATTTTTGGGTGTCGCCAATAATAGAATAATGGTCTTTTAGTGAAGTCTATTATTGTCCATTGCCTTAGGTATTTTTTTTTTTTTTTTGTTTTAAATGGGAACCCACCCCTTCCTCTCTCATTTCTTGCCAATTGTCATAAAGAGGGCTTAGGGTTTGAAGAGAGATAGTTTTGGAGAAGAGGAGAAGCAAAAAGAAGGGGTTGATGCTTGGAGCTCTTGTTTCTCTTTCTAATCTTGGATTCCTTGGAAACTCAAAGCTAAGAATCTTCCATGAGGTGAGGGATTGTATGACTTTTGGTGTTTGAAATAATTGTTTGTGAGTTTTGATTTGAGAAAAAATGATAAAGGAGTGTTTAATCATGTTAAACTAAATTTATTGTTCATGAATTTTTGCTATTATTGAAGCTTGCCATCAATCCAGGTACTCAATGTTGTGCTATATTCCATGTGTGTACTCGGCATATATATCAATGTGTTGTCTCTGTTTTTATGGTATCAGGACCGATTTGAGGGATATTGCCTCTCCATGAATATTGGGTGTTTGCTTTGAAACATGATTTTGTTAGCAACTAAGATATTTCGTGTTTGATATACAAATAGATATATTGCAAAAAATTTTGGGCGGTGCTTCACTTGTGGAATGAACCCTGGCCTTTCTGATTTACGAAAGTGCAGCTGTATCTGGGTAATTGGTGGCATAATCCAGCCAAAGAAAAAGATTTGGTACTATGGCCTATTTAGATTTATAATGCTGCCAAAGTTGAAAATTTAGAGCCCTGGCCTTCCTTGAATATATAATTACCATTTTTTATGCAGTAAGAGTAGGCGATAGAAATGTCTTACAATATATAGATATAATTTCACTATTTGCAACCACTTTAAAATACTGTGAGTATACTAAATTAAAAATAACAAAACAGAATGTTTTCTTTTTATATATATTTGAAATTTGAGGTGCAAGTCCAGCCAAGAGAAAAAAAAAAAGATGTATATAATGCCTTATCAAAATGGACAATGAGATTTATGTAAGTGTGATTTATTGCTGTGAAGGAAAATTATAACTAGGTAGATTATAAGTTACTCCTATAAGTTGTGTTGGTATGACTATGAAATGATTGTGATGATAAAGGTTTATAAAGTTGTTACCTATTGCCAGATTACTTTCTTATTTTATAATACTTGAAATATTGTTTGATGTATTATTTAATGGATTAGTATCAATGATGGTTTGTATATATTCCTATAATTGAATTATGTTCACGCTATTAATATAAAAATTGAAAGCTTGTTGAAGTATGATATGGGTGATCTTGTGTTATGTTTTGTCTTTAGTTAAGAAGTGCTTAACTTGATTATTAGAGATGTTATTGGATTTTTCTGGATTATTAATTGATGTTGTGGTTGAGCACATTTTGTAATTTAAATGATTATTTCAGATGTTGATAAAGACTTGTGAATATGGAATAGTTGATTTCATGTGTTTTGGATAATATATATTGATTCTCTTTATGTTGGAATTATGGATATTTGGATATTATGATGAGTGTTAGTCTTGCTTATTTTTGATAATGTTGAAGGATGTGAATCCATGTGTATGTTCAATTTGTGAATTATATGGAAAGTACTTAGTGGAATGGATTGACATGGTTTTCGACTTATGAATCTTTGGGTATCCGACCGGAGGGGACGGTATCTCCGGTATATAAGCTAAAACCGTCGAGGTTGGGGACATTAGTGAGCAACCTTGGAGTTAAGGAGGGATGTTGATGGCCGGACGGGGTAGTATCTCCGAGATACAAAATTAAAACTATCGAGGTGGGGAACCTTAGTGAGCAACCCCAATTGGAATCTCAAAGACTCAATATGAAAATGTTTATGCTATATTTCCTCTTACGAGCAGGAACATGAGTTAGAAAATAAGATTTATGTGAAAGTCATTTCACAAGTACTCTATTGAGGGACAAGATGTCCATATGGTAACTTGTTTGCTTCTGGGAATATTTTTGCATGTGAATAAATGGTTGTGACTTGTAGCTTTGAAATGATTATTTATTTGTTGAGCTAGAATTTTGCATGTCCGTGTGACTTTATTTTTCGCACTTGATTATGTATGATTGTATGTGTTTGGGGAAAATTCCCTCACTGAGTCAGCGGACTCACCCCATGTTTAACATTTCAGCTGCAGCTATGTGCAACGCCGCCAAGAAGCCTTGGATGTCATGTGGACAGTTTGAAGGGTGTGAACCCATAGGTTTTAAGTTGTAGCAACTGTAAGAAGGATTTTGTAATTTATGTTATGTTTTGGTTTCACTCTGATTATATTATTCAATTTTATGATGTATTATTGAATGATATTTCTTTATACTTTGCATGAGACGAATTAGTATGCTTATGAGGCTACGAAAGGGAAAGGACCGACTTTCCCTTTCAGCCGGTCATGGCTACGAAATTCGGGTCATGACAGGGTTGGCTCGCATATTCAATCCTAATCCTAATGATGCATTTACCCCATCGCGACAGCATCAGGCTTCGTCTCCTCGAGATGTGTAGCTAGGTCGGCTCAAGCATAAGGCGGCCCAAACCCTTGTTTGAGGCTCACCAGCAAAAAAACTTATTTACTATTAATATTTATAAAACTTTCATCATTAGCTGGCCTAACACAATAGTAATGAACGTGTGCTTTTTCCCTTGAGAATGAGGTTCGATCCCTACTTGAACAAAAGTCACTTTTTTTTGTAAGACCCCTGATTTTTCTAGGCTAAATGTTACTTTTAGTCCTTTATCTTTATTTTAGTTTCCGTTTTGGTCCGTTTTTTATTAATTTTTTCGATTTGGTCCTTTATTTTGCAAAGTTATACCAATGTGGTTTCTCTTTTATTTTTTGTTCCGAAATTGTCCCTTATTTTGCGAAAGTTAAACCTATATGATCCTTTTTTTTGTTCTAACATGGTCCCTCTTTTACTTCTTTTGTTCCGAAATGGTCCCTTATTTTACACAAGTTATACTAATGTGGTCCTCATCATACCACAATGTAAGTGAAAAAGACCACTTTGAAACCTAAAATAAAGATAAGGGACCAAATTGGAAAAATTAATAAAAGAGGGACCAAGACGGAAAATAAAATAAAGATAAGGGACCAAAAGTAGAGTTTAGCCATTTTTCTAGTACTCTCTTCCACTTAAAAAGGCATCATCTCAAAGTTCACATTTGTTTTAAAAAGACCTCCCTCAAAATTCGTATTAAGCCTAAAAATATTTTGGACCGACCCTGTATGTAGCAGGGTTCCTTTATAAATTTATTCGAATTTGATTGGACTTTTAATAATGTAAATTGACAACCTATTTTATATACTACAAACAAGAATTATAATATCTCGAAGGGATAAGTCTCACACAAAAAAGTGTGAGATACCTTCAATACTAAAAATCTTAATTAATTCTCAAAAAATATTATTTGTGTATTAATTATTTTTGAGAATTAGGATTTTTTTTTGAACTCTATTAATCACCAACATATGATGGCTTATCCTCAATTGATAATTTTGTGTGTGGTTAAACTACATTTTTGATCCTTTAATTTTATATAGGTTTCGATTTGGTCTTCTTCTTTTTTTAATTTTCGTCTCGATTTGATACTTTATGTTTTAAAAACGTTCCAAATTGGTTCCCTTTCGTCAACACTATTAAAATGGTGTTAGATCTCCGACGTTAACTCATCGGAATCTGGATATACCCATTGGAAATCATTTCTCTCTTTCTCTCTCTCCTTCCTTCTCTTCCTCCTTCCTTCTTCCCCTCCAAAACCATGGACATGAACAATAAAAGCAACTAAGCACATGGACACATCATAATCCAACGAATCAAAACCTCCTGAAATTAGAATAGCACATAAAACCCACCAAACACCAACTATCAATAATGTCAAAAATCATAAACAATCATCACATAGACACTAAAGTTACAATGAAACAACGAGAGAGAAGAGAGAGAGAGAGAGAGAGAGAGAGAGAGAGTCTCTCATGAATTTGTCCAGATTCCGATGGGGGGAGAGAATTTCCAGTGATCAACAGTGAAAATCTAATATTGTTAACGTAAATTTAACAGAAATGACCAACTTACTGTAACATTGACAAAAGAACAAAAATAAAATAGAGGACGAAACAAAAACTCAAAATAAAGATATGAGACCAAAAATGTAGTTTAGCAAAAAAATAAAAATAAAAAAACAAGCTGTGAAAACTAAAGTGAATTGGAAATTTTTAATTTAAAAATAAAGGAGGCATTATATTTTTAATTTTTTGAAAAACGTTATATGTATATTTAATTTTTAGAATCTGTAAAAGGTTGTTAATAGAATGATATCACCATATATAAATTTTAAAATAATTAAATGATACTCGCATATAATATTCTAAAAAATATTTTTTTTCAATTTGAATGACAAGGATTCTAGAAGAGGAACTATCTAAAGATCAAGATTCGTGATGCTACGAAGTCAAGAACATGTCATCATCCTCAAGAGACTTCCATCAAGTCCCAGAAGGCGATTTGACCTTTTTCAATGCATTTATTGATAACAGGAAAGGGATCCATTTTATTATTAAATATAGATATAAATGTTAATGAGTTATAATTTTATTTTATTAAGTAATAAATTATCATTGACAGGAGATAATAAATAAATAAAAGGTAGAAAAGTTTGGTGGGATCCACAATAAATAAAAAAGTTTAATTGTTATATACTGATAGTGTTAAACTCTTTTATATAGACATCCAATCATAAATTGTCATGTTAGTAAAAAAAAATTGTCTCTTATCTTAACTACTTTAAAAGTCATCCTTACCATGATTAATGATTAATTGACAGTGTAAAATTTTTTTACACTATCAGTGAATAACAATTAAACTAAGAAAGAAAATTCTTCCAAAGTTAGGGCTGGACAACGGTCGAGTTTGGTCGGATTCGGGTCCAGACGGCCCAATCCGAACCAAACTGAAAAGGGAAACATCAGCCCCATTTCCGTCCGTTTGTACCATCGATTTGGGCTGGTGACGGGTTGAACGGGTGATGGGTTGGCGGACGGGTCAACTCGATTTTGTGAAAGAAAAAAGGAAGAACAGAGGCGAAGAAGCTTCCAGAACAGCAGAAAAGAAAAAAATTCGATCTTGATAGATCTGCAACACAAAATCAGATCCAGATCTGCAACCAACCAACCACCAACCAGCAAGAACGAGCGGCGGACCAGATCTGGTGCAGAGGAAGAATCGAGCGACGGTCCAAACCGACGACGGCGCAGTGGCAGATCTGAGAGGAATTCTTCTTTGGCAGTGCCCCGTTTTCTTCTTCATCTTGTTCTTCTCCGAGCCTTGCGTAGAACGCAGAAACGATAGGGACCAGAAATTCTAATGGAGGTTGTGTCGGATAGGCATGACGGCGCTGGGGTCACGCGGCAGCAAGGGGAGGGAGAGGGAGAGTGAAAGACGAGTTACAGAGGGAAGGGAGAGTGTGAGAGATCGAGACTTTGATAGGCAAAGAAATCGAGTGACAGGCAGAGAGACTGATAGAGGAGAGAAAGGAACGGCTAGGATGGTGAATGGTTATGCAATTATGTTTTACTCTCTCTGGGCTCTTTCAGGTTCTACAAAATGGGCCTCTCATTATACTTAATTCGGGCGGAGGCGAAATTTTTTTACGTGATCCGAACCCGTCCGAACATATCCATCTCAAATCGATTTTAATGGCCCAACAACCCGCCACCCGCAAGAACCTGCCCGTATGCCAGATTTTGGTTTCGGGCTTCTTGGGTTCGGGTCGGTAGTGGGTTTTTGTCCACCCCTACCCAAAGTGATGATAGTTTGGTGGGAGAAGTAAAAAGGTTTGATGGGACCATTAAAAAATTGAAATGACGTATCTACCCTTTTGTTTTGGACTATGTAAATATGTTGTTAGGGGTAAATTCGTCTTTACAAGAAAACTTAACTTTTCAATCCAAACAACCAAAAAATCTATCCATTTATAGAACAAGTAAACCTAAGCCGCCTCAATTCAAAAATCTATCGTAAATTCTACTCACATTTCACCGATGACGAATTCAATCGACAACTGGGGTTGCCCTTACCATAATTGGTTAGAAGGTAAAAAATGGAGTCGGGCTTCAAATCATAACTAGGCTGTAGTCTCCTCACTCTATCTTATCTCCTACTTCTTTCCATCCTATTTTTTTCCTCTTAAATTCTTTCATCATCCAAACAGAGCATAAGTTCCAAAAAAAAAAAATTTGCATACCACCATTTAGCCTAAAATTGTGGTTGAATTGTAAGTTACACTTCATCATTGTTTATTTTTTTTATAAACAAAGAAGGCATATTGATAAGAGTATAACGGGAGTCTAAACCCATATATAAGAGATCAAAATAAATAGGCATAAGAAAAAACTAAAGACCTGTACATAAATGCCCCACCCAAATTTATGATAAGACAAAAAACAGCAAATTAACAAACATAACCAGCACATATTAAACCAAGCCTCAAGCAGACATGCAACCTGAACCTGATCTTCAACAGAGAGCCGTGGACACCAGCTTCAACAGCACAACAGTAGCCGTGGACACCAAAAAGTAACATATATACACCTAACAAACATAACCAAATCAACCTAACACCAGCATATACCAGCTTCAACAGTAGCCGGGGACACCAAAAAGCAGTAGACCAAGACTTGATTCTCAACAACAAGCACCAAAAAATTGTAGATCAAGGCTGAGTGAAATCCCCCTTTTGGTTTGGTCATTGTTGAAAAGATGGTGCGACAGAGTGATCGCATACCTTATTTCTTTATTATTTAATTATGCACCACAAAAAATGCCTTAATGTGCACCACAAAAAATGCCTGTTGCACGGGTGTTGGAAATGGATTCTTTACAATAAAAAAACATATTCCATGATATCATAATCATAGATTAATGTATAATGTTGTGAATGCGAGATGTGAGCATAGAAGATTTACGCGATATCTGTGATCATATGTTTCGAATTTAGTCGTGGTTACACAGCTATTGAAGGATATGTTTGTTTAAGATTAAAAAAAATGATTTTTATATAAAATAATTTAATGACTATTTTTTAAATTTTTTAAGTATAACAGAAATTAATCTATATTTGTTTACAATCATAAAAATGACTTAAAATAGTTATTCAGAATATATTTTTATGAGAAATTATTCAAAATAATTTTAATTCTTTTTTCAGATTAATAAATTTTTTTAGATTCTGATTCTTTTCAAAAACTGAAATAAATGGATAAACAATCCATAAAAATGATTATTTTTTAAAAATAAACGATTTAAAAAAAAATCTGTCGCAAATGTTTTTTAGAGTATAAAGACTTTAAAGTTTACATTTTCACTTTAAACAAAAAGTTAGAAGAATTTAATGATGCAAAAAAAGTTTAAAAAATTGATGAAAGTTCAACCAAATAAAGAGTCTGTTTGGTAAAACTAGCGGATAACGGATAAGTTAGTTGATAGTGGATGAGCTTATAACGGATAACGGATAAGATAACTGATAACGGATAGCGGATAAGCTAGCTTATTGATGTGGAAATGTTTAGTAAAACTAGCGGTTAAACTAGCTGATAAATATAAAATGATATAAAAGGACGTGTGTCTATACCTTTTTATATAAATGTTGTTTATATATAAAAAAATGTTATATACACGTTAGTATTAGAAATGTTGAATGTTACTATTATATAAAAAAAAAAGTTGATATACTATTATATATAAAAAAAAATTATATAAATGGCAATCTTACTTGTTTATAATACGTTATATTATCATATAAAATATTATTATATATATGTTATATTATCAAATAAATATTGTGCAAAAATAATAGGTTTTATTTTATTATAATACATTATAATAAAATATTTATAAATTGAAGAAGGTAAAAGTGGAAATTAAAGTATTTAAAATACGTTATATTATCATATAATATTTTATTATAAATTGAAGAAAATTAATGTGAAATTAAAATAAAATAATAAGGATAAAAGAGAGGAAAAAAATCAGACGCTATAAGTTATATACAAGCTCAAACGCTACTTGCATTGAAGTAACGTCTGGAAAAAAACGCTATAAGCTCATAAAAAACGTTAATGACAAATGCGCTTGCCAAACAGGGCTTCTAACCCATTCGCTATAAGCTAGCAAATAAGACTTACCAAACAGGCTCAAAATGTGATATCCCAGAAAAGTTGTTAAAATATATTGTAACATGTCAATTGTTTCGTACTAAACACTAAGTTTGATTGTTCAGTTAGTTAGAAACTATAAGTGTAAAAAATCGAGTTAAGATCCTCTCCATTTCTCAAAAGAAATGGAAGTTACATTTAGGAGAGAGATAGACACAAATGAGAGATTTTGTTTTGAGAAATGGAGAAGATATCCACCCAAAAAACCACATTTGCAAGAAACTGTTAGAATGTAGCACATGCTAGAACTGGATAACAACAATTTATAAATCTGAGTAGTATATTTACTGACACTTATATCAATTTACATCTATAGTTTTAATTATTTTATTATAATTAATCTCACTTAAAATTTTATATATTTATATCTGCCTTCGAGATATGTCATATGTGCATATATGCACGGACGTTTTTGTGCAACAACCTTTTTTTTTTATCTGAATTATTATGGCGTTGGAGGGCCAAGTGCCAACCACTGTTCAAACAACTAGAGTAGCCTCCACCTCTTAGGCACGTACGTAGTGGCTTTCAGTTCAGATCTCCTAGTTTCATCGAACAAGCAATTCTAGCGAGTAGAAAGTAAAGTAACCGAAGTAAAACGCAGAGAATCATGACGCGAATTCAAGCCCAATTTTAGATTGTACTAATTAATGGAAGTTATAACAACTCGGTTCTGGTCGCTTTGAAGCAATGCAATTCAGGAATTAGAAGAGCGCACCGGACATTATTCTTGATTTCATATGTAAGTAAGGTGGTAGAGTTCGATTATTTGTATATATATCTGACATTTTGTGGTACACAAGTTATTTATATGTACTGTATAGGACAGTATATAACTCAATTCACTGAAAAGTACTATGATGTTCTAGAGGTGTAAAAAAAACATTATTAATTAAAAGTTATATTAATGCATGTAGTATATTAATGGTGATGGAGAAAGTATATTACTTCAAGTTGCAAAATAATTAAGTGACCGAATAATTATTCTAGCTAGCTAGCTACCTCACTAGAAGAGACGCAGAATATATCTTAGCCATGCTTTTGTTTTTGTGTTCGGGGTGGAGGTTTATATTGTGAGCGAATATATCTATAGCTGGGAATTGGTATCTAATCCCCCACCGCCACCAGGCTGTAAAAATCTGAAGAAAATCTACTTTGCTGAATGTTGATGATACGATACAAACCATGAAATGGACCTCGTAAAGGTCATAGTGTAAGGGTACTCGATCAATTTATAGATTACACATCCCTGGGACTGGGAGCCATTCTTAAGGGAGGGAGCTGGAATCGCATCTTGTTTAACCCCTAAAAGAATTGGCCAACTTGCACAACCCCCCACTTGACTCTCCCTTATATATATAAGGAGCCAGAACGGCAAATATTTTAAACTAACAAACATCCCTAGCTAGCTAGATTGAGGCGTTGAGGCACTTTCTTTTCTAGCTCATAGTAACTGATCTTTTTTTTCTACTCCTATCACATTAATTAGTTTTTGTTCTTGTTTTCTTTTTGTTATACTTGTGCTTGCGTACTACCCACTATAGCTAGCATGTGGACAAGAGAAGAGAATAGACGTTTTGAGGATGCTCTTGCGGTGCATGGACCGGAAGACCCGAACCGGTGGCAACATGTAGCCAACGCCGTTGGTGGAAAGTCTGTAGAAGAGGTGAGAAGGCACTATGAGGTGCTCAAGGAGGATGTGATTCGAATAGAGCGTGATCAAATCCCACTACCCAGGTACAGAGGAGCTGGCATCAACGCCAGGCAGATTGGTAATGATCAGCAGCAAAGGTAATAATGCAATCATATGTATATATGATTCATTTCAATGCTTGCATATATATTTCTATATATTCCATCTTTCCTTTCTGCCCATCTAGCTAGGACAACAATTACAATATGATGCTTTTCAAATTAACTTCATTACAAGGAGGGACGGATGCACCTTATGGGCCAGAGCAATTGCCCCCACAAAGTAAATGTTTTGTTAGATGTTGCCTTGATATGCTAAGTAATCACATACTTTTTATGAGAGCGAAAATTATTTTTGTAATCTCTCATCTTTTATCTAAGGAATTGTTTTTCATTTTTCACTTGTGAACCTAGGCGACCTTGAAATCGAATCCAATTATATCTTTATTTTATGTATTTTATATTATTGTTTTATCGTTTATTCGTATATTAATACTATTTTCCAAAAAGTAAAACTATTTTTTTGCCTCCACTATATTACAAGTGCTGGCCACTCAAATCAATTAATTTCTCATTGTAACAATCATCTTCATTATTAGTATGTTATGTACCCTGATCCAGAAAAAAAAGCCCGAAAATACAGATAAATCTTTAAAATCTCTATCTATGTAGCTCCAACCTGTTATTATTCTTTACTCTACTCCCCATCTGAAAGATTAATTAATGGAGAAAATTGCTTTTATTGCAAGGGGATGCTTTGAAAATTGAAAGTGATATAGCTTCTTCTTTTGGGAGAGTAATCCATACCCTACATTGCCAAATTTTTTATAATAAATACTTAAATAGCACTATGTCTATATCCAGTGTCCATTCTATTTCTGGATAGCTACAAGTTTCGAACTATAAGGCCAAGCGGTCCATCCAAGAAACCATGAATGGCTTTTTTTAATTTTTTTATAGATCAATAAATAAAATATTCAACTCCAACCAATGAAGCCCACATGAAATTCAATCCCTCAAGTTTTAGATCACATGCACGTGATCTATTAGTTTGGATGATGACCACTGACCACCGTAATCCATATATTAATATCAACCCGTTGATCTGGTGTTGCTGCTCATCATCGAATCATGCATGTATATATGTTTCCTGACACATGCAATTTTTATCCACTTATTCGTACACTCGTCAGGTTTCTTAAAAGACTGATTTTATCCTTTTTGTCCTTCTCTTATTCTGTATCAACCTGTTTTCATTAGCAGGAGAATTGGGAATCTAAATCTCCAGTGAAGCAAAGACCATTAATTAGAGCTGTGGAGTTACTACTTTATACCTCCGTAGCTAGAGAGCATATATATGCAATAGTACAACATAACCGCATCTTATTTGCAAATTATGTTAATTAATGTGCCGTGTACTTCTTTCCTTGTCATACTCGCCCGTTGTAATTTGTAAGAAATGTGATGCAATATATATTATGTTACTTATTTTGTGTAGCTTATTTTGACCATGCACTAAAAATAATAAAGTATTGTTGAACAGAGGAAATTAAATTACAGACCGCCATGCACCACCACCTAGTGGCTATATATGACTAGTAAATCCGCAAATAAAGGCTCTGCAAAAGAAATTTTGCCATACCAGCCTAGACGCTGATCTGTTCACAAACTATAATCCAAATCGATCGTTAGACAATAAAGGAGAAAAATTTCCAAAGATAACAAAATAGTACGTGAGAGGCGGGTACTTAACACCTGTATGAACCCCATTATGTAGAGTTTAATTGCCAAACGCAAAAACGGGTTGTTGCACTATATATAAAACACCGAATTGTGATCAAACAAAGTTGCGCTTCATTGTAACCCCTTTGGTTTACAAATTGTGAAGGCGTGTCTTCAATCCTTGATTCCAGGGAAGGGATAACGAAATGGCGAAGATATCATTAGTTTTGATGTTTGCATTGTTGGTGGCTCTTCCATTCCGTTCAGTTTTGAGTCAGGATGATTCATGGAAGGATCTCATAGGCCAAGGAAGTTTCTCTCAAGACACTATAGACGAGGCCGCGAAGGCTTTAGGTGGAACTGGCAGTGGAGAAGCTACAGAAGATGCCTCAGGCTCACTCTTTGATGATGGTGAAGAAGGATCATCTTTGGCTGACTGGATTGATGAAGACAGGTAACATGTGGCCCCAGTTTTTCTTGTCAACCTTTTTATGATAACTGGAATATCATCACATCTTAACACGTTCCATTTCATGGCCACACATTGGTCAAGTTAAAATTGGAAAAATTCTTAACTAAGTACTATTTATTATATTATAAGTATTAATTAGATTATTTTTTGATAATTTTTTTTTATTCAAGGTGATCAAGTCACCATAAATTTATTGAAAAGAAGAAAAACAAAGAAACACAAAATCATGGGGGGGACATAAACCAAAACCCATGCAAGAAAACAAAAATGAAGTAAATCTAGGATTAAACTTTCTATTCTTTCTTAAGTTATACTTCTAAAATTTAGACATAACCACTGTGAAATTATCATCTCAGCAACATTATCATTATTCTGCTCTGCTGGAAGGAGGATATATTCTCTAGGTCATTCTTGTTCCTATCTCCCAAAAACTTGCAAGTACTTTCATATTATGAATAACATTAGGATGCATAGAGGTTGAACTAATCACGAGAGCCTAAAAAATCTTACCACTAAGGGAGGGTGTGTTTGGAAAAGCTGAAAAAAAAAAGATTATGCTGATAATCGATTTATGAATAATCGATTATTATGATAATCGATTATAATCAGAATCTATTTTTGTTTGGGTCTGTTTGCTGAAAAGCGATTTCAAGATAATCTTTTTTGTTTGGATGGTCTAAAAAAATCGCTTTTTACATAGTAAATTATGAAAAAGGGTATGAAGTTATTTGTATAATTTAAATATATTTATTTGGAAGTTAGTTTTGTAGGGGTAAATAGGGAAGAGAGTTTTGAGAATGAGAAATAATCAAATCATAACAATCTTAAGCTAAAACAAATTAGATGACATAAAACAGCTTTTTTCCTCCAAAAAAAGCTTTTTTTATAAATTTAAGCTAATTGTCAAACATGATAGATTATGTATGAAACAGCTTTTTAGCCAAAAAACAGCTGAAATGAGAAAATTCTATCTTTCCCAAACATGCTCTAACATTCAAACTATTATCACTTCCGGTTTCCATATTGACGTGAACAAAGGGTTATAGTTTATCTTGTGATCTAACCGGTTATCAAATTAGTTGGATGGTAAAAATGTTTATAGAGATAAGTTAACTGATGATTTAAAGTTATATGATAAAGTGTGTATAACAGAAGAATTAATGATTAAAATTGTGTGTAACTTACCTTAACATAAACGGAAAAACTAATTAAATGTGGTTACTGTTGTGACAATCAGTGGTGCAGCAGGCAGCATAGCAAGTGCGCCCACAAGTTCAATAGAATCACCCGTTGGGGCACCGGAAGATTTACCTGAAGATGGAGTGTTTGATGATGAAGATGGTTCACCTGCAGAAGCACCAGAATATTCCCTGGAAGACAATTCGCCAGCAGGGTCACCAGATAGTTCACCCACGGAGGCACCTGAACAAGCACCAACATATGCACCATTGGAAGCACCAGTGAATGCACCCGCACAAACACCTCAAGTGTCATCAACCGATGTACCCACAGTGGCACCTGAATTGGCACCAACAAATGCACCTGCAGAGGCACCTGAAGAAGGGAATGCACCAACAGAATCACCTGAAGGGGAACCAGATGATGATTTTGAGGATTCTGAAGGGGCATCACCGACAAATGCACCTGAAGGGGAACCATCAGATGCATCCGAAGAAGACTAGAATAAAAACATCGCACTCTAATTGAGTTGTATTAACATAGACAGATTATATTCCCTTGAAAGTTGAGTCCATATTTGGAGGGTGACATCCACATTCAGGATATATAAAAACACATGACACATCCCTAATCGCTGTCCTGATGCTATACCAACTTGAAATAAATGATAATTTATTGTTCTAAGTTTACTCTTTGACTAATGCAAAAGTAAGGTGGAGGGGTAATTAAATAAAGTGGGATTTAATTACCAGATGAATCGGTATTTAAAGAAGGAGAATGCTAACGAATGCTTACAGGGCATTGGTTAAGAAATTAAGAAAATAAAGTTATCAATTTATCATTACTAATTTGTGTATTTAATACTTGAAGAACTTATATATTTAGTTTTTCAATAAAAATTTGTTTTTATTGGATTCCTTAACCAATGTCCTTAGGATACTCGCGTGTTAGCATGACCCTTTAAAGAAAGTTGATATACACCCGCCCCTTGAGCAATGAAGAAATAAAATTGTTTGGTTAAAGATTAGCTTTCACGCTATTGTTATCTTTTCTCACAATTATCTTTGTTGTCATCGCTGAGATTGATATTTTTTACATCTCAAAACTAAAGATTAGAATTCTCTAAAATGAGCTTGGGTGTAAAGTAAAAAAATTAAAATATGTTTAATTTTACCCCTATTTAATTAAAAGTGTATTGAGATTGCAAGTCACTTAAGTTAATCAATGATAAATATATTTTTACTTTATCACTTTACATCCAAACTAATTTTAAAGTAGTTTTATCCCAAAAGCGAAAGGGTCAGGAATAGGGCATTGATTTATCAATTATGCTTTGATGATGCAATATGATGAAGTTGACAAAAGTTAAAACTATTAGGATGGTCTTTACACGCGTGTTAAAGTATGTGTATATTTTGGATGCTAAAAAAGTTTAGAATAAAATTTAATTATTATCCAACAACTTTTAAAAAAAACATTTGAGAAAACCTATAGATGCATAATGTAAATAACATTTTTCAAAGTCAACTAATTGATCCACGACCACCCTACAAGCAAAATCAAAGTGTCTTTTCATTTCAACGCTTATGAGGGTCAACTAGCTAGTAGGACATTATCGCATAGCATTCCACTCCATGTTAAATTATTATTTAAGAAGAAAAGGAGAGGAATCTTGGTGTTCATATACTGAGTATTTGAAACTGTAAATTATTATTTAAAGAGAAAAGGAGAGGAATCTCGTTGTTCATGCACCAAGTATTTAGCGGAAGCCAATTGCATTCAGGAACATTTTATAGCATTAATAACTTCATCATGAAGATAGTAACTAAAGGAGAAAAAATAAAATAAAAGGTAATTAAGATAACAAAAATATAGATGAGTGAATATAATATATAAATGTTGTAAGAGGTGTCAATTGAATTTACTTCTCATGTGGAAAGTGGTAGAGAGTCTTGTCTCTAGTATGACAAGTGGGTGTCTATAATATATATAAATGTTGTAACTGATGTCAATTAAATTCATTGCTTATTATTTGACTAAAATATCAATTTAGTTATTAAAATTATTACTTTAGTATCATTGACTTTATGAAAATAAAAATTAGTCATTGACTTTAGCAATCGTCAACCAATTTGGCCACTGATGTTAATGTGTTTCAGTTACACTTAACGGAGTGTCACATGCCACGTTAAATGTTAACTTGACGTCTATGTGACAAGTAATGCTTGAAAGGATATTGTTTGTAATATCAACTTAGTCCTTAAAATTGTCACGATCATGATTGCCTGAAGTTACGAAAAAAGAAAAATTAGTTCCTGATTTTGACAATTATCAATCAATTTGGTCTTTGATGCTAGTGTGCCTTAGTTACACGTTGCCTCCCCCGATCTCCCTCAAACCCTCACCCACTCCCTCCTCCCGGTGTGACTATCTTTTTGAGTCATGAGAGAGATCTTTGTCGAACAACCCCAATATTAAAAAAAACTATCAAATTTTGAAGAATAATTAATTAAAGTGGTGCGTTTCTTTTTCTTATGTAATTTTTTTTCTTAATTAACTTTCATTTTATTACACAATGTTGATTATGCTTAGGGTTTTGGTGTATTTCACGATTTCACATGCTTGCCCTAAATATCTTTTGTTTGATTTTGTTCTTGTTTCACGACTTGTTTGATAATATTATGATGAGCTAGAAGGAATGGTGGAATTTGGGTTGCTCTTTTAGTTCATTGACATCTATAATTATGCATAGTAACTTATCTAATTAATGTGCTACTAAAAAGTAAAAGTAAAAAATTAAAAAAATGTAAGTTAAGAATATCCCGTGCTGCTCATGGAGCTAGTATCATGTGCTATTTTGATTTTTCTAATATTTTTCAAAAATTAAAATTAAATTAAAGTAGAAGCATGTTTACCCGATAAACCAATCCGAATCAACTCGAATGTAATTGGAATTGTTCCGTCCAGGTTGAATATCCAACTTTCACAAAAAAATGAATCAACCCAATTTGATCCACGACACATTGACTCGATCGAACACTGAACAACCGCAAATCCAATACACTCCGACTTGATTACATGTAAGAATTAAATATGTACTCATATATAGAATGAACACATTACAATAAATTTGTCATATATCTACGGATATTTTTAGTGACAGTCATTAAAAATATAGATATAGGTATTAATGTCGATCAAACCGTAGGTAAATCCTATTAAGAGTCAAATATAACTGTAAGTAAATATATGTGGATCATAGGTAAAACCTATAATGACAGTTATTTTCCCGTTCGATTGGACCAGACATAGGTAAATGTAAGTTTTACCTCGCCCAACTTTAAACTATATAAAGTCAAATTTGTTGTAGTGATACTTTTTCGGTTGTTACACTTCAGTACTTCACTCGTGCTCTCATATATGTGATATTAATGAGCTACGAGTCTCAGCACTTAAAAGTGCAATAGTTTTCCTTACATCATTCCCAAATCTCCTCTCCATCAGAATGTTCATTTTGCCTGCAAGTAGCTTCTCCTTAGCTGCCCATCTTTGCAATTTTCCAGAAGTGGTTTTCGGTATGCATTCACTCTTAACCAAAACCACCCATCCAACCTCTACATTCTCTTTCTTCAAAACACCTTCTTTAATCCCTTCACAAAGGCTCCTCAACACCCCGGTGTCTATGTCCTTTTCAACTCTCTGCATCTCTGCCACAAGTGCAACTGTTGTAGAAACTTTGAAGGCTGCAATGCAACCCCCTCTCAGTAACTTTGGGAAACTGTTATAAGCCGCAGTCTCTATGTAATGGGGATGAATGTTTTGACCATTTTGTAGCTTCATAACATCTTGACACCGACCACTCACAAAGAGATACCTCCTCTCTCCTTTGACAATACCTCTATCACCTGTTCGAAGAAAGCACCTTCCCACCTTGTTTTTTAGTCTTCCATAAAACACTTCCCTTGTTAAAGAAGGGTGGCCAAGGTATCCAGAGGCATTGCTTGGGGAAGAAACCCAAATTTCTGCTTCAACACCATCCTCAACTGGCTCATGTGTTTCTTCATTAACAACCATTATCTCCACGTCTTCCTGTTCCTCATTCATATACTGTGAAGAAAGCTTTGCAACTGGTAACAGCTTTTGTAAGTTGGAAGATCTGGGAAGCTAGAATAACTATTATCAGCCCTCCACGCGGTGGAAACAAAGGTACAATTCTCTGCTAACCCGTAAGAAGGAGAGATAGAAGAAGGGCTTAACCCAAATGGGGAAAAAGTGTGAACAAATTCTTCAACCGAATCTCTATAAATTGGTTCATTGATGAGTATAAGGTTCTTTAAAGCCGAGAGGTTTATAGGTAAAGTTCCTTTGTTGATCCCTCCTCGCTTGAGCACCAGTGGCAACGTGAATGATGGAACAGGAGTGCATGTGGCCTTGAACTCTGACATCAACTCAAGCCACAGTCTTGGTCGCTTGATGAATGCAGTTGGGGACGTGAGAACACAAGTAGAACCGGAAACAATGGTCAGTAACAGAAACATAAGGCCACAGTCATGGTACTGAGGCAGCCATGAAACAGCAACACTGTTAGGATGAAGATCATAAGCTTTCCTGGCATACCTAACATTATGAGCTGCTGATCCTGCTGTTACAACCACAGGTTTTGGTACCCCAGTTGCACCAGACGTGTACTGAACCAAATAAATCTCATCTGCTTTGCAACCATTGTATATTAATGGAGAGTTACTATTATTTAAATTTACGTTACCATGTTTGACATCATCTATGGAAATCCAACGGATGCTTTGTAACATGTGAGCTAATTTCTTGTTGTTATGGGAGGAAGACACGTAAGTTTGAACATTTGATATGTAATAAGGGTGAGCTATGGCAGCTTTGGGCTTGGTCTGTGAAATGACTCTTATAAGGTGGTGATAGTTTTCATTAGCAAAAGAAGGGTGAGGAGGGACAATTGGGACACTCAAAAGACCAGCCCTTTGACAACCAAAGATGACCTCAACAAGATCGAGCCCTGGAGAGCACAGAACGAGAACTGTGTCACCTCTTTGGAGTGGAATGAGTAACTGAGAGGAGATGACATCCGTGGAGGCATTGAGTTGGGCATAGGTGAGGAGAGTTGGAGTGGCCAAGTCTTCAGCCCAAATGAAAGCTGGCTTTGACCGGAACGCTGGTAGGCTAGCCCAAACTGGGAGGTATAGGTCAACCACAGGTTGGTCGGGAAATGAGGGATCATAATTCTCGTACGCCTCTTGCATTTTATTTCTCCTGTTGCTTGCAAAATCTAGGACCTTGATCTGATCATATTTATAGTGGATGAGGATCTGTTATTTCATTTTTAGTATATCATATAATGTCTTTATCAATAATATTTTATCATATATTATATTTTTTTTTAATTTATAAGAAGAAATTTCAAATTATATAATAAGATATTATTGATGAGAATAGGGTACGAGACATCAAAACGTGACAACAAATCTTCATCCCCTTTTCAATTGCATGATCCAACCGCTAGTGTTCCAGGTGAAGATTACGAAAACAAGAAGAAGGAATAAGGGGATATCCGACGAGAATATCCCAGTGGGCCTTGAGCTGTCCCAAAATAGCTTTTGTATATTACAGGCTGATTGTCTCCCAAACCGTCTTGTAGTGTAAAACTTTTACTTGTTCCGGCTTTTATACCGAATTATTGATTAATAATGAATTGTCCATTTACGAAAACTTCATCCATTATGTTACAAAAGGGGGTGACGACAAGTTTGAATTGTGCATACAAGTTTTCAAGAAATCAAGTGGAGTATCATTTCAAAAGAGCATCAAGTTCCAAAACATCAAGATCAAGTAATGAAATAGATAGATATTTGGGTTTAGATGTTTGTGTAAGAGAAAATAAGTTTGCTCACAAAATGGCTCTATAGAATTGCATGAAAATATGTTTTGAAAGGTTACATCACCTTAGATTGAACTAAAATGTGTTTCAAAACAAGTTATGCATGAAAACTTGCTTCAGATGTCTTATACCTCAATGTATGTTTACATTCACGTATATTTCAAGTTAGAAAGCATGTACTTGAAAATTCACAAAATAAATCGATGTACTTGATTAATACATCTATGTATAAAGCATAAGTTAGATAGCTTGCTCAAGTGACAACAACTTTTACATCGATGAAATTTTCTGAGTTCGATTATACATCGATGTATGTGTTCTTTGAATTGATATATTGTTCTATACATCAATGTACCTATGAATACATCGATGTAAACATGTTTGAAAAAGTCGATTCTTATTTAATACATAGATGTATAAGAACATGAATCAATTTATATATAATGTTCCGAAATATTTGAAAAGACTTTCCTAAACTTAGGAAAACCTTATCTTTAATCCCAACGACTATATTTTTTAATACTCTATAAATATGGATTAAAAAGGCATATTTTCGTATCAGAAAACATATGGCAAACTTGAGTTTTATATCATATCAAATAGTTTTTCTTAGAGCATATTTTGTGAAATGAGCATTTTCTCATAGTTCTTCGATTTGTGAATTCATACTTTGAGAGTATTACACACAATTTTGTTTCAACTGATTCCGAAAAGAGGGTGAGACATCTCTAAGAGTAAGGAAGAAGAATTGTAAAGGGGTCACCCATTGAAAGTTTTGTACCAATTATCTTACACAAGGGTGGGGAATCGCAAGGTGAAGAGTGCTTTTTGATGTACGGGTAACTAGCACCTGACTAAAGCTTGATGATTAGTGGACAAATTCTGAGAAAAGAATCTTGAAAATTAGACATAAATAACCGATAGTTTAATAATTGAACCTGTTGTGAAATCAAGGTCACGAAGCAACATTCAAGTTTGTATGCACATGAAACACAAAGCACAACAATGCAAGAAAGAATTACGCAAACGAAACTAGAACAAAAATTAATCGATAAACAAGAAACAAAACAAATAAAGAAAGATGAACACCAGGTTTTACGTGGTTCAGTTAATGCGACCTACATCCACAGGAGAAAGCAGTCAATCTTCACTATCATGAACAAAGAGATACAAAGCTTTACAATATAAATCTCTACCTATCTTGCCTATTCTCGTACACCCATGTGATTCACATCATGCCTCCAAGAAATATCCCAAAATAGTCATTTCTACTCCTATGCATTTTCCCAATCTCTTACAAATCACTCCTTCAAGTCCTCTCTCTCCCTTAAGCCTATTACATGATATGTATATATAACCTATACATCAATCACTAATAGTTTCTAGTTGAGTCATCAATCCATGTGAAGCTTTAAGATCCAAGTTAGTTTGAAGCCTCAAACTAACTAACCAACTCCCAACTGATTGTAACTACCAAAACATTCTGACCTCTGATCAATTCGCCTCGCCTGCCCTTTCGCTAGGCAAGCCAAAGAGCTCCAAAACTGGACTGTTCTGTCTCGCGTCACGACAATCCATTCGCCTCGCGAATTGCCTCTGAACAAAACCTTGTGATTTTGAGTCATTCCCAACAGAACCAAAATAAATTAGTTTACATGTTCTTTTCTATCCCTTAATCTTTTGTTAGCTTGTGCTTTTTGCTATATTTCTTATTGAAATTTCTATTTACATATGAAGTCATTTTATATCCACCATACAGCTTGAATAAAGATTAGTTTTGAAATTGTTTTTGTAAAAAGTTATCAGAGTTTTTAAGAACTCAATTCACTCCCTTGAGTTTGAAGCCACATACCCAACAAAAGTAACAATGTCGTAATATACCACAATCATATTTACCTAAATATGAAACATACTTCATACTCAAATCAATATAAAAAAATAACATTATTTTATTATTATTATTATTATTATTATCATCAAATCAAAAAATAAAATTATGGAATGATATAAGTGTCGTGCCCAATCATATTTTAAAGACTATTTCTAATTACCACGTGACATTATTAACAAAAACATAGGAAGAAAGCTCCATTACTCAATCTATAAAAAACAGAACGTATAAACAGACGACATATCTATTGGGGGATTATACGAACAACCCGTTTATTTTAACACGGATTTATACGAATTCTACTTAACGTAAAGGGCCTATCCACTAGCAGGACGCGAGACAAAGACTCGTACATTAGTTACAAGGTCCAAACCACATCACCAAGCGGCAAAGACAAAGACGCACTGCACTCTAATCAGTCTTGTCATACGAAAGACGACTTGACAACTTGAAATCAGCCTCCTACAAGGCTACAACTACAATTACCGGCAATAATAACAAAACAAAATTAAGGACTCGCCTTTATTAATCTTGCACTGGTTTTATTGAACACAAGGCAATCGTATACTCATCCTCAAATGCTCCCAATGTCCCCGTTTCAGTACTAAGATCTACCATTAAGTAGGCTCCATGGCGTGGCTTCGCAAGGTGCAACTTCAAGTGTGAGCGACAGCTAACGAAGCCTGATGGCAAATTTCTCAATTCGTGAGCAATCATTGTCCCCAAGCACAGGCGGCCCTGTAGCATATGACAGAAAGATGAGAGACATGCATGATAACTACATTATTAGTAAGAGTATAATAATAAATACAAACCTCAGAATGTCCGGTAACATAAAGGAAGGAAGCAAAGGGAAAGACACGTTTTATATCTTGAAATACACAAACTTCCCAGTAACTGAACTTGGTAAATAGTTAAAAACATACATGAATAAATAAATTATAAGAAAATGCATGACAATTGGCACCAACAAAGCACAAACAAGCACATTGGACAAGAGTGGATACAATACTAACACACCATAAAACATAATCCAAAACAAACGGACAAAACATAAGTATATTCGAAATATTATGTAAATGCAAGTCTATATAGGAGATATATCAAATGAACCAAGGGAAGAAAGAATTTCTTGCCTTTATTAGTCTTGATAATGTTATGACAAAGGCCTCCAGAGAGAACTTTTACTAACAAAAGAATCTCTGATATAGGTTTCAAGGGCACGACAGCAAATTTTCTTAAGAGTTATGTTATTTGAATACCCACAATATGACACCTCACTGGTGTCTGCATACGGTACATTCATTCCATCCACACTCACTTCAGATATGATGTCCTACGCAGGTGCAGTATTTGGAGTGTACAAAAAAAAACATTTTCCTTTTCCTAATATATAAAGAACCCCAAAAATATACCCATAATGAAGGTCCAATGATCAAATCAGATTAATTGATGAAAAAGTGACCCATGCACTGCAACTACCCCAAAATTACTAAAAAGACCATACTGATCTAACAAAGCAAAATAAAGACGACATTACTAAATGACCTGTTTAGTTCCACTAGACACTTAGAACGAGAGGCCTTTCTTTTTTCCCTTTTAATCTTACGCTATTCATGTTAGGCCCCAGCCTAATAGGAATAACACTTAATTTTGTACATAAGGAGATTGTGTAACTGTGTTAGTTAGTTAGTTAGTCAGATTGTAATAGAATTGGGTACCTAGAGCAGTTTCTCAGTGGAGGGAACAAGTCCCTTGGGGAACAGATATCTCCTTTGGAATAATACAATCATTCTTTCTCTCTTTCTGTTTCTTCTTCTTTTCTTTCTATATTCAGAATTCTAGTCTAGGTTCCTAACAAATTGATCCAACCTGCCAGATCTCTTGTCGAGAAAGAAATGAAGGACTCGATGGTTTTCTTACAGAAGGAAACCAGCATTCATGGGTTACAACCTTGTTCGTGGGGTTCTAACATTTCTGAGCTTAAGCAGATGCTACACCGGTTGATGAAGAAGCAACAACTTGATTGTGAGGGGGAAAAGGGGGAGGTGCAACTCTCTACGATCAAGAAGAGTAGGGAAGGGATGGGAATGATCAAGCAAATGCTTGGTCAGAGTGGATGAAGGAGACTCAATGGTGAGGAAGAAAAGGGGGCTGACCTGGTGGTAGAGCGGCTTGAGGCCAAGAAGATGGTAGAGGAGGTTGAGGTGGAAGAACCCAGTTCTTGGGGGCAAGGAAGAACCGAGTTCTTGGGCAGCAAAGGTGGCATTGCCCAATTTGCCGTCAGAAAAAAGGCTGGAAGACCCCGAGACAAAACCAGAACCGGATAAGAAGATAGAACCAGAGGCTGGCCCAAGTGGGGAAGCTTGGGACCGAAAATACAATCGAGGAGATCAAGGCAAAAGTAATAGGTGGAGATGCAACCGTGCTTCCCCGTTTCCAAAACTCAAATCCGGTGGAGGTAATGCCGGGAGCAGTTCAGAAAAAGATCGTCTCAATGGAGCGGAAACCGCCGTTGTCATGGTTATGTCTTGGTGACGTCATGACGGTGAAGGTGGTGCACCACCCATATCCAGTGGCTGGACATGAGCAGCAGTTTCCCTCGGGGACCAAAAAACCTTGGGGTTGGAGAAGACTAGTCAGCCCAAGACCACCAGCTGCACCGCTAGATTGAGGGGGCATTCTGCAGCGGCTGGAAGAGAAAAGGTTATGGTATTCTTCGATGGCCAAAGAGATGGGGTTTGGAGCAGTCTGACCAGCCCACCACCGCTGTCGGAACCACCATTCGTTGCCACCAGAACCACCAAACTCACCCCCGCTAGAACCACCTCATTCGTTGCCGTTGGAACTGCCAGATGTGGGGCCATTGGAACCACCAGACTCGCCACCACAAGAACTGCCAGATGCGCTGCCGCCAGAACTGCCAGCCTTGCTGCCGCTGGAACCACCATGGGTTTGGAACAGAGACCTGCGTATGGAGAAGGAGAGAGCACTGTGGGGTGGAACAGAGGGCTACATAAGGAAAAAAGAGAGAAGGGAAGAATTAGACCTAATGGACAAGGCCCAAGTTGGTTTCAGTCATTGGTTTCATGAAGATGGAGCTGGACCACCGCAAATCAGCAAAGTGTGGTCATTTTGTAAACTAAGGGGCATCTCCTAGCGAAATAAGGCAATAGGAAATGCTACTTGTGAGGGATGTACCTATGATTCATCTCCAGTTTCCGAATTTCAACCTTGAGGACAAGTTTGTTTCAAGGGAGGGCAGTATTGTTATGGCCCAGCCCAATAGGAATAACACTTAATTTTGTATATAAGGAGATTGTGTAATGATAGAAACCCTCGTATTACCAAAGTCTATAAAAGAAGGAAGAATAGGGGCGATACACAGGATCAAAATAAAGAGGCAGAGGCGGCTGCACTTGGAGAGGGAATAACTAATTAGCTGAGCTGGACAGTGTGAATGATGAGAGTGGGATGTGGGTGTACACGGGTATAAAGGGAATGAGGAGAGAGAAGTGAGTGAGGCAGAAATTGGGTTGGAACCTTGGGAGAGACTAGGCACTCTCTAACTGCCTAGACTATCTTTTTTCTTCCTCTGTATTGCTTTTCTTCCATTTTCCTTATTCAGACTCTGTAATCTTCTTGATGCAGTTCTGAAATCTCTTCTAAGACAGTGAATTTCTATTTCATTTTCTCTGTTATTTTTCGGGTTCCTATCATGTAACTTAGTTAGTTAGTCAGATTGTAATAGAATTGGGTACCTAGAGCAGATGTTCGGTGGAGGGAACAAGTGTGTTGGGGGAGACTTATCTCCTTTGGGAAAATACAACCATTCTTTCTCTCTTTCTCTCTTTCTGTTTCTTTTCTTTTCTATCTATATTCAGAATTCTAGTCTAGGTTCCTAACAGTTTCACAGTATAATTTGGATGATTAACAAATAGCTTTGAATTCAAACCACTACTCTTGCAATGGAGAAGCAATTGAACAAGAGGGCTCATGCATCTCCTTTCTGTTATGCATCAATGAAAAAAGTGACCTATGCACTGCAACTACCCCAAAACACATCAACTACCAAAAAGGCCGTATTGACCTAATAAAGCAAAATAAAGACGAAATTTGTAATTGTGACCTGTTTAGTTCCTCTTGAAACTTAGCACCGGGTTTTTTTTTCACATTTTAATCTTAGGCTGTTCCACAGTATAATTTGGATGATTAACAAACAGTTTTGAATTTAAACCACCACTCTTGCAATGGAGAAACAAATACATTTAAACAAGAGGGCTCATATGAACAATCAAAATCCTCTTATCTTCATTCTGTGCAAATCCTGCAATGGTAATGTATATTTCTACCTACAAGCTTCCTAGCATTAATATGTTAAATTGTACATATCCATCATCATGTTATCGTGTGCAAGGGTGGGAATCAACTTATACCCTTCAAGATGAATATAGCAAAAATGAACTTGTCTCAACAATTTTCCTTCCATGAGAGGATAGCTCGATTCCCATAGCATCTCTTTCAATTCCAACATCACAAGCCATGTATTCACTATTCAGTATTGGGGTAATCAAATTTTACTTACAGTATCACCAATTCATAATAAGAACAACATATACAAGTATGAGTGAATGACTGGCAAAAGAATGCTTAAGGTATTACTTCTATTTTTTCAATCCACTCACAGAAAGAGAAAAAGGAAAAAGAGTTCCTAAGGAGTTATACTGTCAGGCAACCTGCCAACATAATGTAAATTAAACAAAGATGATAAAACATGAAAGTCATGATAACCATGAGGTATGAAGGTCTTACCAATCCAGGAAAAGAAAGAATAGAGCATGATGCCGCCAAAATATGAAAGTGCATATCTTGATTAGAAAATTACTCAACAGGAAGTGTAATAAAGAAAACAAAGGAGAAGTATGGCCCAATAAATTCAAAGAAACACATCTGATCAGCATATAAAATACACTTGTGAATACTTGCTAAGACTACATTAATGAGAGAGCAGGTCATGTTTCCCAAGTCATGCTCCCACATTTCCTATGCAGTGCCAGTATTACCTAAAAATAAGACTAACACCTGAAAGCTTCTCAAGAAATTTTGAAATATTTGATCACTAATTTCGGTAGCCATTAGCAACAATGTATAAAATCTTGAGGAAAAAGTTCCATTGATGCATCTTAATAAACAATCCATTTCATTTTAAGTTGTAAAAGAGGATTACAAAGTTGAAAATAAAATCCGAATTCCAAACGTTATATGAACAAATGCTTCTAACTGCATATATGTATGTACTAGAGGATTAATATAAAACCTAAACTATATGGACTGTAGGGGAAGCAAGAAACGAAACATACTATGAAATATGAATTATGGTCTTACCCGAGATTAAACATGCTATTTATCGGATCAAGAAGTTGTGGCTGTTGAGGATGCTGCTGCTGCTGCTGCTGTTGCTGGTGCTCCTGCTGGTGGTGCTGCAAGGTGGCACCAGTAGCAACTGCGACGGCACTGGAAGGAGTTCCCTTAGCTTCAACAAATCTCCACATATACCAGGAAGCAACGGAGCGATAAGGCCTCCACTTGTCACACAATTGGTCCATCTGAGAGGGTCGAGGCAAGTCTTGGAGATTGTAAAGAAGCTGAACCCCTTTACGAACGCCAAGATCGTTAATGGGAAGAACATCGGGTCTATGAAGAGAGAAGATCATGAACATATGAACAGACCAAGATCCAATCCCATTGACCATAGTGAGCATGGTGAAGAGCGATTTATCATCCATATTTACAATGGCCGAATCGGACAGTATCCCATTCTGGTATTTCCTGGCCAAATCATGAAGATAACTGGCTTTTCGCCCCGAAACCCCAATTTGACGAAGCTGTTGGGGAGTTAGGGCAAGAACGGTTTCAGGAACAACACCAGGTTCACCACCGCAGAGAGAGATGAAGCGCGTGTAGATTGAAGTGCCAGCTTTATAAGCGAGTTGCTGGTATAAAATGCTGCGTGTTAGGGCAAGGAATGGAGTGTGGAAGGTATCGAAGGTAGGGGGTTGGTGGATGTCGATTAGAGGAGAGAGGAGTGGATCGGCGTTACGGAGGTAACGCAATGCGATCTCAAGCTCTCCTTCGCACGAGAGTGACCTAGCTACGATTCTTGGAACCGCTAGGGTTCGTTGTTGTTGTTGTTGAACAATCTTGTTGTTACGGCCACTACTTTTAGGTTGGGATTGAGAGGTGGTAGGGTCCGGAGAGAGCTTCCGGATCTTTCGGGGACGGAGGGGGATTTTGGAAGCTGGAGGATTGGGTTGCGGAGGAGCATTGCTTACTTCCGACTCTGTTGCTGTGGTGGTGTGAACAATAATAGCGCCAGCCACGGTGGTCTCGGCGGCTGGCTGCGGTGGCTCAATCTGGGTTGGGGTTAGGGATTGTGGTTGACCTCTCGCTTGCTCGCCCATATGTCAGAGATTCAATTAGAGATTGAAGTAACGGATAGGGTAAAAGGTCGTGGTGGTAGCGGCGGTGGCGGCGTTATCTAAATTGGATGTCGGAGTAGTATCATATCATTATTATAGCATACTAGTAATATAGAGTGTAGAGTATAGTGTACAGAGATAAAAAAATGAAAGGTTCAATTGAGTAGGTAGAATTGAGAGAGTTGAATCAATGGAATGGAATGGAATGGAATGGAATGTAATGCAATGCAATCTGGCGTGTCTGCGCTCAATCAAACTCACTCGCCCAAACTCACACAGACCAAATCCATTATCAATTCCTTGGTCTAGGGGTGTTATCTGTTTTTTCATCTCACGCCACCTCGCAATGCGTGTTGCACGTGAACTTGTACACTGTTTATTCCCCCCAAATTAATAAGGCCTACGGAAGCCCAACTGATTGAAACGAGTCCTCACCGCTGGGCCTGGGTTGGCTTTTCCGGAATTTTGATGCAATGATCCATATGTTTGAAAGTCACCGTGTGTGTTTGTTTCCTGTTACCAAATTTAAGTTTGTCCAACACAATAAATTTTTCCTTTCATTTTGGATCCACTTTTTTTTTTTTAACAAAATTGTCATTGCAAACTGAAATTTGCAATTCCAAAAATAGCTGCACAATTGGGACACAAAAAAAATGGCGCATAATCCCTGGCATTTGTTACTCACTAACTCGGACAACTCCTGCTTATGGAAACATTATTCTTGCATACTCTTGTAAAGTCAGGATCTTTTTGCTTTGTTTTCAGTTTTTATTTCCTATTTTCATTAACAATTGTAAAAATGTCACCTTCTTTTTATTTTGTTTCCTGTGTTTCAAATATTTGTACAAAAAACAGTGAAAACAACAAAATGATAACAAGTAAACATGAAACAAAATGAAAATAATGTGATATTTTTGCTATTATAAATGAAAACTAAAAATAAAAACAAGAAATTAGAAACAAAGCAAATGAGCCCTAATTGCGGGACGACCCCTTCAAAAAAAAAAAGTCCCCCCTCCTTAAAGCATCTCTAATGAGAATTGCTTAAGAAATAAGAATCGCGGCTTTATCATGCTTCAGTCGGGGTGCGGCCGGCTTTAGGTCGTGTGCTGGTCTGTCATGCATCACGGCCCGTGTGACTATGAGACACGACACAACCTCCTTTGTGTGTCTGGAAAGTGTGTTTTGGTATACTAAAGGTTATGAAACGGATAAATGTGCTTAATACCATGAAGTATTGATTATTTTGAACATTTGTGGGTAAGATTATACTTCTTATCTCTTGATTGGAATGATTATAAAAAATCGTGCAATTGTTGTGCTTAATGCTAGGAGACATGAAACATTTTAGTATTCATGGCCATGACATATTTATTATTCGTGTTACGAGAAATTTATGGAGTTTCTTATTATGATTGTGCTTTTGTATATGTGTACTGGTGATGATGCATAAGTTTTATGGAATTGCGGAATTTGTATAGCTTGCGTTGATGGAATTTATATCTACTTCGTCTCTTGCTAAAGTGATGGTTATGTACATGTTGTTGGGTGTTCTTAAAGTGATACTATGTATGTGTAAATAATCATAATGTAGCATTCTTGCCTTTTTTGTTGGCTCATGATGGTAAATGCTTATTATATATGTTGATAGTTGAAATATATCTATGTGCATGTCTATGTTGTGAGCAGTGGAAAATTTATTGGTGGAATGGATTGGCAAGGAGAAATTATATGAATTTTTGGGTAGTTCTCAGGAGGGAACGATAGCTTCGACATAGAAATCAACACCGTCGGGGTTGGAGATCCTAGTGAACAAACTCGAAGTTCAGTAGGGATGTTGTTTGTCTGAGGGCACTGGTGTGTTTGGGACCTCATTGAGTTTTATACTCACCCCACGTTTATTATATGTTGTAGGCCCAGGTTACTAATTGAAGGACCATCTCACACATCCCTTGTAACCTTTGAGTTAATTTAGGACAATGTAAACCTTTATTTTATGTTTTATTCGGATGGATGAAATTCATTTTATTGGTACATTAATGAGTGGAATTTTTTATATTTTGAATGAGACAAATTTATAATATTGATAGGCTGCGAAAAAAAAAAGTTCTTCTTTCCCTTTTGGTCGGCCATGACTACTAAATTTTGGTCATGACATATTTGGTATCCTCCATAATCGAAGCTATAACTATATTTTATCTGTTTTTTTTAAATAAATATAGATGTTAAAAAATTGTAACAAAGGTGTTGTGTAAAATAATTTCCCTTTATATAAAATCACTTTAGCACCTATTTGTTTTGCTCACGGTGGAAGGGACTCCGATTCCTTAACCATGTGGTTTTGGGTTTGACAATGTCTATAAAAAACACGGTTAGGAGTGGTCACCACTTAAGCGTCTGACTGTACCGAGGATATTAGTCTCTCATCCATCTGTAATACTGTTGGACGGGTCCCTGTTTAGACATCTGACCGTACTAAGGATATTAGTCTCTCATCCATCTGAAACACTAGGGGATGTGTCCCCCGCTTAGGTATATGACCGTATCCCAGAAGATTAGTCTTTCATCTGTCTAGATCTGGTAGTAGTAGTAGAATACTTTGACAAAACCAAAAAAAAAAAATTTCACGTTTCTGAGTTCTTTCATATATTTTTTCTCTCTGTACTTCGTGTTTAGTTGGGAATTTTGAGATTGCAAGTTAGCAACTTCAATTACTATCATTTGTTTATATCCTTCCAGAAGAGATAAAAGAACTAATAACTTGACTGAAATTGATTGTCAATGGCTATGCTTTACCATCAACCAATCGGCATGTCATTTAGATAATTTGATCTTTACATTTTTATTGGAAGTACAAGGCACTGATACTTCTTCATACATACTGAAGAAAAAACAAAAACAAAAAATATATTATATGGTACCAATCCTGCTTATAATTGGTAAATCACGCTTCACTGAAGACTTAGAGCTTTCATCCTAATCCTGCATTATGATAAAATACAATTAGACTCACGCCAAAAATAACAATAGCAGCAATCAAAAAAGTTAATAATCTCTATGGTATAAAGTGTGTGTGCGTGTGTATAAACAAGTTGTTGTGTAAGCATTGGACCAATATGGTAAGGGGTTGCTAATTAATGGCAATAAGAGTTGATTAAAGTAAAAACCTTTGTTCCTCATCCATGTAAGGTTAACCTTTGATGCTGATGCCTCCTCCTGTGGCAGCATTTCTGTAATTGGGCAGGGGAACATGGCCTTCCTCAATCTGCTTCACATCTTCCATGAGCTTCTCATAATGCCTTTTCACTTCCTCCACCGTCTTCCCTCCTACGGCCCTGGCCAGGTTCTGCCACCGATTTGGTGTATCCTTGTCGAAGATGGCCAAGGCATTCTCAAATTTTTTGTTCTGCTTTACTGTCCAAGCTGAGCTTGAGGCCATTGTATATAGCAACAGTGCGTAATAATACTTAAAAGTACAATAATGGTAATTAATGAAAAATCAGTGTTATAACTAAGCTGTGAGAATAAGGAGTGTGCCCTTGTTACCCTTTATATACTAGTGGAGGAGCTGAGGTAGAAGAATTTATGTGAGTTGCATCATGTGTAGGTTGTATACTTGTTGCTCATGCTAGCTGTTGCTTTCTGAACAAAACTGTGGGACAAATTGTAAAATTCCTAGATACGGGCGTGGTTTTCTTTAACTTTTTACCTAACTTAACATGCCTTTTTTGACCTAGTTTAAAGCAGCCTTAAGCTCTTTAAGAAATACAAGCTAGCAAACTCATCAAACTTTCCCTTGAACCAGAAAGTTATTGCCTCTTGTAAATTTCACACATTCTTCTTGTAAAACTTCCACACATGCAAAACCCTTCCATTGCTAAATTTTAGGGGCATTTGCACTTAAGAATTAATGTGTTAATAAATAAATAAATAAATAAATAATAGAGGAGAAAGAGACCGTTTGTATTGTACTAAACGTCGAATTAATGACCTCATGGAATTGCATTGGCGTTCATGCTATCAGTTCCTTCACCCCACCCACCCCATTCCCGACATGGATACCGAGGTACTATATAGGTGGCACAAACTGGCAGCAACACCAACACCAAAAAGTGATTAACTTCAAGAAAAAGGTCACCTCAACCTCACCAAAGAAATTAGTCTGTTTAACTGAAAAAACTAAAGGGAATCAACATTTGAACGTGAAATATCTAAATTAGAATATCGAGTACTAAACCTATGCAGCATAGTTACCATTTCACAAGAACACCTGCTTATTGATTTTAGTTATTGGAATTCAAGGTTTTGTATATTAAATTAAAATCAAGAGTAAAAACAGAGTTCAAGATTGATTTATGACTTGCCTCTCTTGTGCTTGATTTTTTATTATTTATGACTGTGGTAGGTACGGCTATGGACATCTGAACTGGCACGTTATAGGGGACAGGTGGGTCCAGCTCCAGCAGTCGTACACTAAAACGTGTATAGATAGATCACACAGGAAACGCAAAAAAAGAAATCTTTTAGGGTGTGTTTACATGTGTTCAATTTAAGTTATGATATTTGGACAATAAAATTGTTGTTCAAAAAATCGTATTCGGTGCAACACTTGTTTATTAATATATTATCTCTCTCCTTCTAATTTATTATTTTAAAACATCACTCAAAATACGATGTCTTCTATTGTTGTCATATTTTGATACATCGGCTATATAAAGTTTTTTTACACTATCTTGTAATCATAAATCATGGTATGCATACCGACATCTGGTTAGTCCAAGTGGTAACGAGCTTGAGCCCCTTAAGCAAGTGGTCAGGGGTTCGATCCTCGGCTCTTATGTATGGAGAAAACCTAGTTGGGAGAGGTCAGGCCTTAAATGTCGTCCAGTAACTCGAGGGATTAGTCTCTGCAGTTGCGTACGGAGGATATCCTCAGAAACCAAAAAAATCATGATTTGCGTGAATATTTTATGCTTTGTTTGGATAAGGAAATAAGTAGGAAGGAAAGAAGTATAATAGCAAGAAGTAGGAGAGAAGAGAGAATGAGTAGAAAATCAGTAGATTTTTAAGTTGTTTGGATTAAAAGAAGTAGAAGAGAAGTAGAAGAGAAAGAAAAAATGAGTTTTCTTGAAAAGACATATTTGCAAAATACAAAATAAAAGGTTAAAAGTGTAAAAATACAAAAAGTTGCACCACCCTCTCTCTAAAATCTCGCCTAACAAGAGGAGAAATAAAATTACATGGGACCCACCCAAATTTAATCTCTCTCAACTTCTCTTGCTTCCCAAACCGTAGAAAATAACTTGTCTGGCGGCTTCTACGATAGGTATCTCTCACCTTGAGTGAGCCCCATTTTGAAAAGAAAATATTTAGTTTTCAATCCCTGAATGATTAGGATTAAAAAAATTACATCATTCTCATCTCTCTCACACCACTTTCTCCTCCGCCAGTCTGCCACCCCTACCACTCCCACTCCCCCACCTTAGCGACAACATTGCCATCAACGACACGTGCCTCACCGTCACCCAATTCGACACCAAAGTTTCTGACTTTACCATCGGTTTGTCCCTAGAGATACTAAGGAAGATTCTCTGATCGAACTGGAACATGGGTCGCTCGTGAATCTGGAGCGAGCGGTTGCACCCGCAAGCCAAAATGGGTGGGTACTGCGTGCAGGATTATGTGGACAGCACAAGGGAAATCATGTCGAAGGTTCTAGAAGGGGATTCTCTTTGCAGATCTGTTCTGTGGCGGCAACATCAACATGGAGGGAGGTGTTCTTCCGTAGTCGGCGGCGACCAAGTCAGATGCCTTTGATTTGTGACCGGAGTTGATGACAGAGGTGAAGGATCCTAGGAGGCTATGAGATCTGCTTCAGATTTGCTTCACTCTAGATCTGTAATTGCTTCATTTCAGATTTACTATTCCAGATATGGTTGCAAATGGCGGCAACGACACAGAGGAAGGTGTTCCTACATAGTCGGCAACGGCTGAGTCGAATGTCTTTGATTCGTGACCAAAATTGATGAGGATGGTGAGGGAACTATGAAGGTTAGGGTTTGGGAGGCAGTTTTTTGGGACAATGTGGAGATCGTCGTTGCGGAGGAAGACACGGTGATCGGCGGTGTCTGGGTTGTGCCAGCAACGATGTCGATAAGACTAATAAAGAAGCAGAGTTGGAGAGGAGAGAGAGGGTAAGGGTGGCAAAGGTATAATGGGAAAGGACCAAAAAAATTTATTTTCTTGCAAAATTACCCTTGCCAGGATAGAAAAGTTTGCTTGCTCACCCTAAAATTACCCAACTTTTCTCCCTCAACTTCCATCCTCTATACTTCCATATTTCCATTCTCTATTCAAACAATCAATGCGTTAAAATAGTTAGACTAAGAGTCAAACAATTTTAATGATGTGATGAGTTATGATTAGTTAACAGTGCAAAAAAATCTTTACACTGAGTGGTAAGGGATTCAGACACCTTAAGCAAGTGGTTAGGGATTTGATTCTTGGTAAGGGTGGGAATAGGCCAAGCTATTCGTTAGGGACCTATGGCTTAACCTATTTAAGGTCTATCCTGGCTTAGCCTATTTAGCAAAAAGGTTAGGTCAATGCTTTTTAAAAAGCCTATATAGCTTCAAGCTAAGGCTTTAAAAAAAGTCTATTAGGCCTATCAGGTCGACCTATTTAACACACACATATATATAATATATAATTTAATATATAAGACTATAATATATATATATATATATATATATATATATATATATATATATATATATATATATATATATATGATTTATAACATTTGAAAGAAGGCCTGTTGATCCATTTAAATATAGAGGTCTACTTGCATATTTATTTGTGAAGGCCTAACGACCTATTTATCAGTATAGGCCTACCGACATCTTTATCATTAGAGACTCACAAGCCTATTTACAAGTGAAAGCCTATGACCTATTTATAAGTGGAGGTATATTTGAAGGTCTTGTTGAAAAGTAGGTTTTTAAATAGGCTTTCAGGTCAGGTCAGGTTTTGAAATAGGCCAGACCAAACCAGATCTTAAAAATTGGTCTATATCAGACTAATACGTCAGACTCAAGCTTAGAGATTGGAACACAGGCCAGACTCAGGTCTGTTAGAGCCTAGCTCGGTCTAACCGATTCCCATCCCTAACTCCTGGATTTTGTGTATGGAGAAAACCTGATTGAAGGAGAAGAACTCACCTAACATGGTTAACAGGGAAAAAAAAAAAACAAAGTTGCTACAATGCTTTGCCAGTCCTTGCTCATTGAGTAGTGATAGCCCAATAAATGTTGTCATCTTCCATACATGTCCATATGTGTTAGGGGCATTATGTTTTTTTTTAATAAAATTCATACAAAGTGAATTTATCTTTAAAGTGGATAAGCAAATGTATATTCATCCTTAATTTAATAAAGTGTATCAAGATTTTAACCTACCTTATCAAATTAAGGATAAATACACTTTTATTTACTTTATAAACAAACTCATTTTAAATGAGTTTTTTCCCATTTACAATTCCAAATATACTAATGCTTAAGTGTACAAATTGAGATTCCTGGTTTAATTTGTCGCTAGGCTTTTCTCTCATGCTTTCAATTTTAATTTCTTCTTTTATTTTTTCTTTTTTTTTGGATCAAAATTCTTTTATTTTTTCTTTCATCATAACTGTCAAAGAATCCGCATCTTTCGTCTCCTACCCTAGCATAACCCTTTCAAATATAAGGAATGCTAGCAACACATTTTTTAACATTCTATTTTCAAAACACACTTTCCTATTGATTGAAATTCATGTAGGTCCCACAAATTCGTATGGGTCCTACTTAAATTTTCTAGAATCCATATGAATTTCAATCAATAGAAGAGTGTATATTAAAAAAAATATAATAAAAAATATATTGCTAATATTTTTCTCTAAATAATTCACCTTAGTGTACTTGTATCATATCACCTGTGTTCGTAAATTGCTTGCATATCCTAATTTACTTCAGTTATTGACTTCCTGTTGTTCTTACTCTGAGAAGCGATACCGTGGAACCACAATGAGAGGCCTGCATGCAGCATGGCTATTTTATTTGTCAGTCGTTAGAGCAAAATAAACATATATAGCTAGCTGCAAATGTTGGTGTTATGTCGAAGTAGTTAATTAATTAATGGCTTATTTTCATTTTTATTGAATGAAAGCGACAGATAAAAAAAAAGTTATGTGGCATGGAATATAATCTTTGTTGTATCTACTTTCTCACTTCTCCGACAAGATGGACTATTATATGGATGCTCAAACACAACAATACGACGAAGCACGGACAAGATAAAGGACACGAATACAATACAATAAATACACGAAATACGGAAAATTTTAAAAATTACAAGAGACTGTATAATATATAAAATTAATATAATATTAGTATAAAGCACAAATCTTTATATGTAAAAGGAATCCGATGATCACGTCAAATCTGTAAAATCACTTGTGTTAAATATTTTTTAGATTTTTTAATTTTTAAATTATTCTATTAATTGATATTGGTATTTTGCGTTTTTATTTTATTTTATAATTATTCATCTACTATTATTGATTATTAAAAAACGCAAGCCGTTTCCAATTATGCACCTATCTCTTACTCTTCCTCATTTTAATCTGTTTCATCTGGAATTTTGAGGAGCAGACTGGTGAACCCTAATTTGTTTCATCATTCCCAAAAATGCACAGCACACACAGAGCAACCTTTGAAGCTCGGAACCATATTCATCTTCAAGGTTTATCTTTCTACTATTTTAGCCTTCTTACTCATTAGTGATTTAGCAAGCCTTGATGAGGATTATGAAAAATATGTGCCCACCATTTTGTTTAACTGATTTTGTAATGCTATTCATATATTTGTTCATCAGATAGAGGCCATTATGAATGACTTCATACAGCTGAAGCCACAGTCTAATGTGTATGGAGCTGAAACTATGGTTGAAGGTTATTTGTTTCTACCAACAATTAATTGAGTAGTCACTACAACAGAAAAGGGTTTTACTAGCGTTTTTTTAGGCCTTCGCTAGCGCTTTCGGGCGCTAGCTATCTATCCACTAGCAAAAAAGGGGGGAAAGTTCGCTAGCGCTTGAAAAAGCGCTGGTAAAGGTGCAAAATTGTCAACGCTCCCTTGAAAAAGCGCTAGCAAAGGTTCACAATTGCCAGCGCTTTTCCAACGGAGCGCTGGCAATTGTGCACATTTACCAGCGCTTTTTCAAGGAAGCGCTGGCAATTCCCTTATTTTTTTTTTATATATTTACATTTGTTTTATCTATTTCTCCCTGCAAACCAAAACAATTTGCAAAATCAACACAAGCAAAACAAACAATTAAGATACAGATGATTCAAAACCAAACAGGTGAAATAAATTGACACAAGCATAATGAAAGTATAATAGGAGAGAAAACTATGACAGTAGTTGAGAAACTCAAATTTGCTAATAATCAAAATCAAAAGCATTGGGTGGTAGTTGAAAAACAACCAAAATTTCAAGCATAAAAAAGAACAAAAAAGGGATTTCAAATAATCAAAATCAAAAGAACAATGGCAGTAGTTGAGAAACTCAAAACTCAAAATCAAAAAAGGGAGAAACTCACAAAGAGAAACTCAAAAGAACAATGGCAGGAGTTGGGAACCCAAGCAGAGAGGAGTGAACCCTCGCAGTGGAAGCAACAATGGTAGCGAGAAGAGAGAGCAGCGAGCAGGAGGTTGCGCAAAGGAAGAATGGCAGGAAATTAGGGAAGGTTTAAGGGTCGCAGTGGTCCTTTTGGTGCAGCGAGCAAGACGATGGTGACGCAGTGGTCCTTTTGATGCTGTGAGCAGGACGATGGTGGCACGATGAGGGGCTTAGGGTCGCGGTGGTGCACGAGCAGAACGACGGTGGAGCGGTGAGAGTCGCGAGAAGGAATACGGAGCTCTAGGCGCGCGAGACTAGATTGAAATTGAAAAGTAACCTGTAGGTGGGAAATTGAAATATTAGAAAAGGGACATTGCCAGAGCTTTCTAAAGAAAGCGCTAGTAAAGGTTCTACACCTTTGTCAGCGCTCTCTTAGAGAGCGCTGACAATTCCAATAATAAGAGTATTCCCAACGCTTCATTAAGAAAGCGCTTGTAAAAGTTCTACACCTTTGTCAGCGCTCTCTTTAGAAAGCGCTGCCTCTTTAGAAAGCGCTGACAATTTCCATAATAAGAGTATTCCGAGCGCTTTCTTAAGAAAGCGCTGGTAAAGTCTCCCAATTTGCTAGCGTTTCCTTAAGAAAGCGCTGGGAATACTCTTCCCCCTCATATTTTCTAGCGTTTCACGGGGAAATGCTGGTGAAGGTAGCGTCAATTATTCCCTACTGTGGCGTAGTGAGTGTTGCCTTTTTCTTATGCATAAATTCCTTTCCCCACATCTATTCATTTCATATGAGAAGGGACATTGGATGGTTTCTCCTTTGATTTGGATGAGGAAGCTAGCAAGATTTAGAATGCCACCCACCAAACTGATCAAAACGAGCATGCTGAGGATCAAACTAATGGTAAATCCAAAGGGAAGGCTAATAAAACATCAGTTGGTGCATGCATACTTAATTGCTGAAAATCTTGATGGGAGTACTAGCCCAGATAATCCAAAGGCTGTAATAGACCTTTCTCATCAATCTGTTTATGGTGCTAAAAGCTGCTTTACAAATCTCAATTTTTGAAAGGGCAATATATTGTCTATTGAGTGGTGATTATGTTAACCTCTCACTTCTGTTTTTATATTGGCTTTACATGGTGATTACCTGATGGCAAGAGGTTGAAATCTTAGTAAGCAGTTTGTTCCTTCTTCTTTCCGATTTTCATTTTTTTCCATTAATTTTTTCTCTAACTATGTAGCTTCAAATCCTTAAGCCATTACTCTTTTAGTTATTTGAAAAGGTAAATTAAGAATAGATGTACAGTTCAAACTTCTATCATTTTAGGTTTATACTGATGCACATAGTGTGCTTTCATTACTTTTGTCAATTTGTTTTTGTTTCAATTTTGATCTGTATGGGGAGATAATGCTTAAAATATTCAAGTCATATTAAGACTACTTTTCAGAAGTTTTGAAACTTGATCCTTTTCATTTTTCTTCTTGAAGGTTTATAGATTGACAGCTACCTTTAGTTCTCTGTTGTTGACGGGATATGGCAAATTGAGCAAAACATTAAAAATTGAATGGAATAATCGGTAAATTGCCTTTGGATAATGATTTATATTTGTATTGATTTTATTCATAATTGACTTTTTGTAGCAACTTTAACACATTTTGTAATGCAGGGGATTCTCATCATTTCATGCTCTTTTTGCATCATTTGCATCATTTTACCTTCTGATCTTATCAAATATCTTCAGTGAGGATTCACATGAAGAGCTAATCGTTAATAGATCATCTAATTTCTCAAATTCAATATTGGGGGTAAGTTGATAAAGGTATAAGCAATATTTGTTTGTTAATAGATCATCTTATTTTGCTTCATCCACATGTACAAAATGCACAATAACTTAACCACAGTAGACTTCAAAACAATGACCTGCAAATTAACAACTCAACCCCAATGACCCAAACACTAATCTCGACAACACTTCAAAAGGAGGAATATTGTTCCCCGACGTCCTAATACAGCACACAAACTGCAGCACAGGATAGCGAGGAGAATACACTCCGCGGCGTCATTAAAACTTTGCCATGTGATCAGTCATGACCAAATATTCAAAACTCTTTAAGAGTTTAATTTTAACACTTAGAAAATATTTTAATTTTAATTATATATTATTGTGCAGTAAGTTTTTATCTTTCTTCTTTTTGCCGTTATTTTAGATTTTGGGCATTTCCTTCTATTTCAGTTTTATTGATTCATTCAGCATCTCATCTTTTTACTGGTAATTTGTTTGCTCTGAACTAAGATGTAAATTTCACTTTTAAAGTTGTTACCTGAGCATTGTAAAATTTTTTAGTATTGAAGTTTAGAAATTTCATTGTCGATCTGTTGTTATAGGGTTCCCTATTATTGGAGTTGAGTGACAGAAAATGGAAAATCTTGATCTACGAATGGTGATGGGCACGAGACCTGATCAGATATGTGTTCGTATTAGAAGAATTTATTCTAATGCTTCTGAATCTAAGGTTTTGAAATCATCAGATGTTATCCTTAGCTTTGACGGGGTTGATATTGCCAATGATGGAAAAGGTGAGTGGTTATGTTTCAGTTTCTGTATACATTTATTTATGCTATGTAGTTTATGTTTGTTTAGCTACTTGAAAAAATCTTTTGGCAGGACTTATCATTTCCTATTTGACATCAACTATGATAGTAGAAAGCATTGTTAAACGTATGACCTCTTCTATATTCTTTGCAAATGGTCATGAAGGACAGTGCCCATACCACCTTGTCTCCCTTCTGAAGTATGCACTCATTAATGTGTTGCATTTATGAATTGGTTATGTTGTCATGCACTTTCCTTGAGATTGAAGGAACTAGAAATTATAGACTTTATTATATATTTTAAATTAAATTTTTAATTGATGTTGGGAGCATCTAAATATTTGTGTTTTTTTTGTGCTAAACACCTTATTGTGATGCATTAGCTAACAAGCAAGCACGTAAAATGTGTGTTTTGTGCTAAGCAACTTATGTGATTTATTATTTAGGAAGCAAACACTAAAATGTGTGTGTGTTTTGTGCGAACCACCTTAATGTGATTTATTACATAGCGAGCAAGCACATAAATCATAAAACATTTTATTTGATGCAAGACATTCATGGGTAGTGAGATTGATGAATTACTGATTTGGAATTGAATTCTATTGTGGGTGACTGCAGATGATTATTGGGTCGTTCGGATTTCATATTGTTGTGCACATTATGACTTTACTGCTCCTGTAAGGAGGCAGAGAAAGCGAGAGTTGTTTGGCTATTTTTGTAATAAAAAAAATGATATAGAATGGGGTAGAAAAGGTAAATCAATGAGCTAACACCATGTATTGCGGTGGATTGGGTCTAAAGTACCTTTAAGAGTGATGATTATACCATTAGGATGCTCTTATATTCTACTTCGGAATAGTTAGTACATTTAGTCCTATTCATGCCCTTATTCTGTCCATCTATTTTCTTATTTCCATTTTTCAATTTATGTCCTATTTAGTATTATATATGTACTTAGGCTCATAAATTTGCAGATAATAATAATAATAATAATAATAATAATAATAATAATAATTTATGAATGTGAGTTGGACACAATCAAGTAGAGTTCTGATGTATTTGATATGAATGTTTTTATGGTCTAAACCCTATGATTAAAAAAATTAACAATCAACTGATCACTGAGTAGTTTTCTTCTTCACTACACACTTGATTAAAAATGCTTATCAAAGCTAAGAAATTCAAAGACAAATTTGAGATGTGAAATTGAATAAAATATTGATCAGAACTAGCAACAGAAAGCCTTTTAATGTATTTTCGTGCTTACTAATACAGAGGCAACTAGAAACTTGGGAGCTCAAAGTACAGGTCTTGAATACGTGATAAAAGATATGAAAAGAAGGGAATGCCTGAGAAACATAATTGACATTGTTATATTTCTCAAGTAGCAACTTATTTTTCTGTCTTATATATTATGTGAAGATTTATTATATGCTTGCCTTTCCTGCGATGCATTGTGAGCTGTTTATTTTTATATTATCTGGAAAAGGACAAAAACTAAACAGATTGTGAACAATGCTATGTTAATATTTTATTTTTATTAGACAAAAAAACTAACATTTTTTTGGTGTTGCTTGATTGGTGGCAGCTGTTGTTAGTATAGACTGTGGTTGGGGTTGTCCTTCTGAAACTGAGGGTGTTAGTGTGTCCGAGCATGAGTTCTCGAGCCTTCTGTATGTCTTTGAGACTCGGGGCCTTGGCTACTGGGTTGCGACTTATGGATTGGGCCTTCTATCTATCACGGTAAGAATACCATGTGTCACATCTATGTGGAAGATGTTACTCCACGTGGTGTCACCACTAACCAAAGATACCAGTTGGAATGATATCTTACATGTCAGCGATGACTCGACAAAAAAATCTCAATATGATAAATAGTTTCAAAAGTATCCCAAATTGATAAATAATTTCTAAAATAGTCGAAGATTGGACAAAAAGCCTGGGAATATTGGAAGAGAACATACCCCGAGAGATATCATTTGTACACACTTAATTGGAATCCTTATCATCCAGGTTTATTTTCCACTATAATTAAACCAATCACCAGGGAACTCAATTTTTCTTTCCAATATCTTCCAAACTAGTGTTCTATTTTTTTGGTGAAGTATCGGGTAATTTTAATTATGTATGGTGTACCATAAATGTTCTAGTTTGATATGCGTAAGATTGTCAAAACTACACTAAAAATACGCCAATTTTTAAAGTTACCTAGATGCATATCGAATAATTATTTAACTACAGATATGATGTGTTAGACTGTTTCTACCTACGAATTTCTGGTGAGGTCCCCGTTCACAAGTTGAACAAGTCTATTTTGGATACCCTTCATTTTATTGTAGATGTTATTGTTACCTTGCTTTGGTGCTCCCAGGACCAAACAATTTTCAATCAATTTTTTGCCCAGCCACCAAGTTTTTCGAGGAATACTGATAAAGAAAGAGGAGGCAATAAGTAAGAAACCCCAAAATAAAGAATTCCATGTTGACCCGTTAATTTCCTAAAGGAATCGAATGCGTATCCATGCATGGATGACATTTTCCTACAAAGAAACTAAGCAGAAATACGTATAAATATGTTCTAAAACAATTTCAGGTATCTTATATATATATATATATATATATATATATATATATATATATATATATATATATATATATATATATATATATATCATGGATTTCATATTCAATAACTAAAGATGGAATAAGCAAATAAATTTCGTTAGTCACTTTTCTTTTTTCTGCTAAAATGTATCTAAGCTGCTGCTCTAACTTAGACTCTCTCGAATCGATAGGAGGTTCTTCAATGAGTTCTTAAGACAAGAACCAATTCATAAGAAATTTCACTATCAAAAGCATGTGAGGTTCTTAAATGGATTCTTTTATAAAAACTCCGATCTTAAATTAAAAAATAATTAAAAAAGGAAAACTGGAAAAGGAAAGGGGGAAAAATGAGATCCACTAAAGTAAATTAAGAATCCAATTTGGAATCTATCATTGGAGTAAAAATTAATGAGAGTTCTTAAATTTTATGTAGCATTGTAGGACCCACTAAAAAAGAGTTAAGAACCCAAATTAAATTATATGGTTGAAGATGTTCTTCAATGACATAAAACACCTCACCTATCAGCAGCATGGAGTCAGATTCTGCCAGGCTGTTCTATAACTTGTATTCTAGTTGGAGCTGACATGATACTTAGATTCAATAACATGAGGGATTAGATTTTATCATTCTATCACTTATTATACTTATTGGATGCCATTTTTGTTATATATTCTCTCCAAATGACAAGCCATGAGGCAATAGTTTTTGTACTTCTGATTACGTAATTGAACTCGGTAGATTTCGATAGAGAATAATGAAAGAAAGGAGAGAGGAGCAAAAAAAAAAAAAAAAAAATCTAAATCCTATATCCAATCCTCCTAGCAATTAGATAAAGAAAGTATTAAATATTTTTTATATTTTCAACACATTTGATGTATTATTTTTGATTTAATATTTTATTTATTTAGTATTAAAAGGATTAGTAGGAGAATATAACAAAACTCGGAAGAAAGTGATTTAACTAACGAAAAATTAAGTATAACCTAACCAAATTTTATTTTCCATACATATGTCTAACCATGTCCTTTTAAGTTAATTTACACGTATATTCGACATAGTTGATCAATTAATTTTATCAAACACTTTTAATTCAATCAGTTAGCTTATTAACTTTAAGTTAGGGCCATCTAGCTAGTTAGCTTTTTAGGTTTCAACTAACTTTGCAGTTTGTGTTGCCAAAGGAAGTCATAAATTCATTATTAATTAAAACCTAGCTAGAAAAGTTTGAAGTGATAAGAAAAAACCATTTAATTTTAATACACGATTTGTATAAAGTTTTTCTATACTATCAACCAATCAAAAAAATCATGTGTGACTGTTAAAATAATTTTTATAAGACAAACATTTTTAATGATATGTTAATTCATTATTTTACCTTAAAATATGACAATCTTCCTGCTCTATAAAAATGCTATTGTAGAATAGAAAAAGAAAATTAAAGAATTAATTTTGTAAAGTAGAAAAAAAAATTGAGCGAATAAATTAAATATTCAAAATTAAAAAGAATATATATTTTTATTAATGCGAATGAATATAACATTTAAATTCTAAGCGTAGAATTGAAACTTGAAATAGAGACAAACATAGGTACTAAAAAGAAAAGAAATACAGACATGAGGGGTCGGCTCAAAAGGCAAGCAACCAAAGACCTTGTATTAGGCCTCAAAAAAATTTATTTACACTACAAAAAAAATTTAACGTAGACCCTATTTTTAATGTAGTGTCGGCCATTAGCATCGATCTGGCCTACGCTATCTTTTTTTTCCCTTCAAAAAACATCGTTCAAAAGACTTTGTTTTATAGTTCGCTTTAGGCCTAAATAGGTGTTGGATCAGCCTTGCAGACATGGAAATATAAGATTTCAACTAGACTTCATTTGTTTTATCTGATTTTTGTTTAAGCAGAATGCTAACGATGATTAAGGAATCAAGAAAAGAAATTTCTTACAAGAAATTAATGAATTTAATATTTGAAGAAGTGATTTAGTTTTCTAATGAAAACTTATTTTTTTTAATATTCCTTAATCAATACCTTTAAAACAGTCGTTGACATAACCCTTTATGTAAAGTATGGTAGTTAACTGAAAAATGTGATTTCTGCTTAGAAAAAGCTATATGTATGTAGATAAAGTTCGGCGTGTGTTTGCATGAGCGTTTGAAAAACATAATTTTGGATGAAATTGATTTTGTAGAATTGATTTCAATGTAATTGAGTTTGAAATAAAATGATTTATGTTTGGATATTATCATTTTGAAAGCAAATTATTTAATCCAAAAGCAGAAGCTACTCCAAGCTGCTTTTGATAGAATCGATTTTGGATGCAAATTTTCTTTCCAAAACATGTAACCAAACACATTTTTACTAGAATCACGTTTGATGGATGCAAAAACACTTCTGGTGTCTTCAGAAGTGAAATCAAATACACACTAAGACAATTTCCTACCTTATAACTAGAATACACGTTAAGTAAATATAGTGTTTGTGGTGTTAGTTTTTATTAAAAATTAAAATATAATACATCACTTACTTTTTAATTTGTCATATCATTTTTTTAAAAATTTTATTAATAAATTGTGGAAATTTATACATATATTATATTTTGTTAAAAAATAACACCACAAATACAATAAAATTTTGTAATTAAGTTTTGTCCCTATAACTATTAAATTTATAGACTTAATTATACTTTTCGTCTTTTAAGTATATTCCATGTGTGATATTGATCCCTAAACTTTTACTTTTGCATACTTTTGACTCTTAACTTTTTCTAACGTTGTAACGTTAGTCCTTCCGTCTGTTTGCCGTCTTAACAGTGTTAGTTTGCTCTTATGTGGCAAATGGACTGGCATGTGTCCTGTCATATAGTTTTTTTATTAAAATAATAATTTATTAAATTAAAAACAATTGGACCTAAGTACATACTAGCTTACCATCTGCAAGTATATATAAAATAAAGAAACTCAATTTCCGAAGTTGCTAGTGCTTACTGGCACCACTTAAATTCTGTAAAGTAGCCTCGAAAATTATATTCCCGAAAATCTCATTTTCAAGAATATTTTTTTCTCACCTCCACACTTGGAATTGAATTTTCTACTTTTATTCAATAATTGTATTCCTAACATCTTTTATGGCTGAGAATAATATTTTAAAACTTATGCTAAATATGGAAAACTTTTATTTCCATACTCACATTCCCAAGAATATTAAAATAAAACTTGTAGCAAACGCTACCTAAAATCCAATAAGAGTCTTCTTTTCCCCTTGTAGGGTCCATATAAATATGGCACTGAGTATTACTAAAACGAGCTGTCCAAAAAAAGAGAGAAGGGAGACAGGGAACAGAACATAGGGCAAACGAGGAGGATTTAGCTTTCCAAACCCAAAGGAATACTGCCCCAAATACCTAACTTACCTTTCACCCGGCTCATAAGCCAGAATGCCAAATTCATGCTGCATAAAGTCTTCACTGGGTCTGTAATACTTGTCTGGAGAGTACAAGGCCAGGTTAGATACTTTGCTAGTATAAAGGCAGGCAAATCTCTCAACCTGCACCATGCATATCACACAAGTTCATTAAAACAATTACCATTCACTAGGATAAATTTGATATTGGGAAAGAAAAGCATCCGTCATTTTTACAAGTTTCTTCTTGAAATTGCTACGTAAGATGGATAGGTTTGCTTTACCAACATGAGCTTTTTACACGTTGGTATGCTATATGCATACCATTAGTAGCTACTCTATTAGTCAGATATAACTCTAGGTACAATTTCCTGTTCTATACAGGTTCGAGAATGGGGCATATAGACCTGAATCACATTTTACCTGATGAGCAAAGCGAGAGTTCTGATAACCAGTTTTCATAAGCTGGCCCCATGGCTCGTGAAACTGCAATGATTTTTACAATCAACATCTCTTATACAATGTGAAATGGATACATTGTAACTGTACCAGACTAATACAAAAAGATTTAAATCTAAATATAATGAAAATGAAAAAGGCTACATAGTACAGTTGAACTTTCTACCCTTTGATGTAATTTTCGTTGAGCTTCTTGATGACTCAATCGTACTCTCTCTCTTTCAAGCTGCCAAAAAGATTAAACACTTAAAATCAAATGTCTGAAATTGGTCTTAATTGGACTTCCATGGATGACATGGGAATGGACCTAAAGGCCTAACCTCCAATTTATCAAGTTCTGAAGATAAATTCTGCTTGGCATCGGCACCTGGATTCTTGAATCTGAAAAATGGTGCACTACTTTCTAAGACCGCAGACAGATAATTAAGCGGGACTTATGAGAGATCCAGAGTTATACTAACTTGAGAGTCCACTTTAGATGATGTATTTCATCCTCAATACGATCACGCTCACTCCTCAAGAATTGGAGTTCCTGCACAAGACTACTCATGTAAAAACCTTCCAGAGTGTGTATTAGCTTGTTAAGTGTTTATTGATAAGAATAAGAACAATGCAAAAGCACACCTCATTAAAAATGTCAGGAGGCTACATAAAGTCTTTTTAAAAATGCTAGGTTGCCAGAATTTTTGACAAAATGATTGTAAGATGCTTGGTGGTCTTGGATGGGTGAGTGGTCCCTATCATTTTATTCCATTCAACAACCACCCTTGAACCTGGCTGAATTCTGTCAAACTTCTGGCTGTCTAGGATTACTCAAATATTAAAAAGAGAGCAGCCCAATGCACGAGACTATTTCTAGGATTTGAACATGTGACCTCCAGATCAAAAGGCAACAACTTTACTGTTACGCCAAGACTCACCCTCTTATAATAATATTGTCCTTTTTTCTATTTTTATAAATAATAATAATAAGAGGTAATAAAATTAATAAGCACCTTGCGGGTATCCCTTGATTCCCAGAGGAGTTTAACCTCCTTCTCAAGCTCTGGGACTACAAGCATTGTTCTCCATCCTGCTCATTGAGCACATTGCATCACAATCAAATTTAACATACATGAAGGAGAACCCATAAATATACATAAATTTTGAAAGAAGTAAATATTTGGGTTTCCACACATAAACAAGCATCAATTGGATTCAATTACTAAAGATTCCATCAATGTCTCATTTTCTCAGTTGCATTTCCAGTTATCTATAGTTCTATACTCCTACAAAATCATGACCACAGGTATTCAGGTAACCACAATTTACTGATAGAATTAGAATGCAAAATCTACTTGATAGAATAGTTATAAGGATTAATATGATATACCAAGAACCTTTTTGCTGCGTAGTATATCTCCATAAATGTGATCCCCAACATACAAAACCTACACATAAAGCAATAAGATGATACAGGAAGCTTCGGTATAGCAACAATCCTCAAGAACTAGAATTCCTAAATCGAATGCCATGATTCTATAAAAATAATCTGCTCGTCAAAGTTCAAACCAGAAACACTACAATGTAACTTAGTACTATTTATTTATGATACCAACATGTAGTCATTAGAGAAATTACCTGCGAACTTGATTCAATGGAAAGTAGTTTATGCAGATGACCAACGCTGCCTCCCTAAAATAGAAATTCATAATCACAATATACATACTGAAATGATGAGCTATCAAACGTTTGTTGGATACAGACTGATTAATAAAATAACACTAACTTCAAACATTTATTGGATACAGGCTGAATATTAAAATAACACAAACTTCAGATTGTTCCGCATAAACCTAAACAAAATGATTTTCATTTATGTAAAATGATTATTAATATACCTGGAAAACTGGACAAGCATGCTTTTTATCGTCTGTGAATAACCTTGCCGAGATATTACCCACCTTTCATTAAAAAAATAACAAATTTTTATACAAGATCATTAAAGGAATGAATAAAAGGATATGCTATTCGTGCTAACTTGAGGCATAGGTGAGCCATTATCTGTATTAAGTAGCATTCCCGTCTCAGGCACAACCTGAAATAGGTTGGCATGATTTTCCTCGTGAAAAAATCCTGGCTTCGCACTGTATGAATTGTGGAGTTGATCGGGTTAGCAGGGAAATCTATAAGTTAGGTTATCATTGCATGCTATAAGGAACCCAGCAGATAACTTTCCAGATTAAAAACAAACTGCAAAATTTAATCACAAACATGTTTGGATTTGGATATTCCTTATAAATTATCAGGTTCATAAAAAGAATGATACATGATGTGTCCTCAAGGCAGGAAGACATATACTGTGGTCTAGCTAAAACAAATTGCAAATGTGATTCACAGATCAATGCAAGGACCAAACTGAACAATTGGCAAGTGATAAGCACCCAAGCACTTGGGGAACCCTCCCTTAAAAGCTAGCTATTAAGGGGGGAGAACTAAGCTACTTAAGTACTCCACCGAGCATCCCATATGGCTCGATGTGGGACGTTAGGCATCCCATAATACCCAAGTCCCTATCATAGCACCGCCCCTGAGAGTCGACATCCCGACTGCTGCACCCTACAATGCTTCACTTGGCCTTTTCAAATTAGCCTCTCTGTAGGTATCCGGAAACTCGCGAGTCAACTCGTTGACTCGGACGAGTTTGCGTTTCCAGGTAGCCAAATCGGGTGAACTCGGTGCTAGAATCGGATGGGGGGGTAAACTCGGTCAAACTCGGTTTGACTCGGGTAGACTCGCGAGTCAGTGGGCGAGTTAGCGAGTCATGAATAATTTTGGACCCCTTCTCTGTTCTCCCTATTCGTGCGAAACCCACAACCCCAAACCTGTTCTTTGTCATTTTTTCACTAACAGAGACCTAAAACCCATGGTTGTCTGGCGCGCGATCTAACTCGGAAGATCGCATGCTCCTATGATATTTGAGGACTTCAGCGAGGCAGATCGGTGGGGAAACACGGACAACGGCCGGCGCGGTGGGATCGACGGGGAAACACGGAAACGCGGTCGGAGCGGCGATCTGTGGCAACGTTGACGATTAGGGTTTTCTAACCCGTTTTTGCTTTGATGACCCGTTTTTCGGGTTGCAACCCGGTTTTGCCCAAATAACCCACTTCGGCCCAACCTAAACAAAGCACCCTCTCAGCCCAGAATGCTATTAGTCATCTACCTATTTCACTTTTCACTGAAGTAACAGTTATTTTTTAACTTTAATGGTATTAACTCTTTTTTTTTTTTTTTGGTATTTGTCAACTCTTAATATATTTTACTATTCCTTCCCAATATTGGTACTGAAAGTTATGAGAACGACAATGAGAAATACAATTATATCACCCCCTCTTCTATTCTTTAGCATCTCACGATTCTCACCTACATCATTGCGAGTTTTTTTTTTCTTCTCTATTGTTCTTCATCGAGCACTACTTACTAGAGTTCCCTGTTTCTTCTCTCTTTCACTTTTATTTATGAGTTTGTGACTTATGATTTGTGTGAGTGAGTTTGCGTTTGCAATGTTTCAATCGGGTAACAACCCAATTTGTGTTTCCTTCTTTGTTATGTTATTGTTATATATTTATTTTTGTATTACTAATTTACTACTACTTGGATTTAGATTATGACTATATTATGATGTTAATTTTTAATGATTATGAATTTATGATGATGTTAGTTGGCTTTGCTACTGTTATGTTTATTTTGTGTTATGTATATATGTCATTTATAGATTTTTTTTATATTAGGTAGACTCTTACGAGTCTACGAGTCGAGTCTACGTGTCGAGTCTACCCCCTCTCCACGAGTCAACCTAGACTCACGAGTCTGACAACCATGGGTATCCCTTTCCGAGACACCGGCAACCAGTCTCTGATACCAAATGATAAGCATCCAAGCACTTGGGGAACCCTCCCTTAAAAGCTAGCTATTAAGGGGGGAGAACCAAGCTACTTAAGTACTCCACCGAGCATCCCATACTACTTGATGTGGGACTTTAGGCACCTCATAATACCCAAGTCCCTATCATAGCACGGCAGTTTTGGGGATGACTTCTTCTCTCATTTTAATCTAGTGATAACCAAACTTAAATCCAGTTTAGAGAAAACAGTGGCTGCTGATGTAACAGTGCAGCCACTTCCTCCTTTTATGGCCGAAGACTGGGAGCTGCAGGTCTACCCAGAGGAAGCCTTAACTGTCAGGAAAAATAAACAGGGGTCATTGGAAGTCCTCATGAAATGGAAACAGCTCCCTGCTTGTGAGAATTCATGGGAATTGTGGGAAGAGTTAGAGGAGTCCTTTCCAGAATTTTACCTTGGGGACAAAGTAAGTTTTCAAGGGGGGAGAATTGATGCGAACCCAGCCCCTATTGGGCCTCCTAAGCCCACTAAAGTTTATGTGAGGAGGCATAGGAAAGGTAAAACACATGATCAGAGGATGAGTCGGAATGATGTAACTAACTCTGCCTAGCTGGCAGAGTGGGGGAGGGAAAGCATGTGGTGAGGTCATGAGTGAGGGGTATAACCTTGTGTAAGGGAGGGGAATTCGTTAGGCTAGATTCGGACTTGGACTTGGGAGAGAATAGGCACTCTTTAATTTTCCTATACTATCTGTTTTCTTTCTTCTTCCTGGTACTGTAACACCTTGTTACAAGCTTGGGAACATCAATAATACAGTACTTTCTTCTATATTTCTGTTCCTAAATTTCTGGGTTCCTATCAGCAGGCCTCTTAGTTACTTGTAACAGATTTGTTCATTGTGGAAGTCCAAGGGCCATAATTTGATAATATAGGGGGAAATTCACATTAGGCAGAACAGAATAATGAAGCCAAACAAATATAACTAGGTACAGACGCTAGGAGAAAAACATGACCTGCCAGTGATGACAACATCAAAGTATTGAAGCCAGCCAAATTTGTTACTGGCATCTACCACGCTGGATCCACAGAGGAAATTCATGACAATATTTGTATAGTCCCATAAACTGCCAATGACATATGTAAGTGTGGAAAATATTAGTAAAATGTCAAGTAGAAAAGGGAACCAACTAGTGGTTTTTGAGATAATCCATTGTAATATTTTCTCTGAGATCAATTCATCATAAATTTCAAAATACTTTTCAATCCTTATCTTGTAATCTTGCAACATAAGACAACTATTCCTACTTGGCACTATTGTGTTTGTTTTTAAACAGTGTTAAAATGTCTCATAAACAAGTTTACCAATTTGATTGTTCCATCAATCATTAATAACCACAAGATGGTTGGACTACTTACTGTATTTTTTCCCTATGATTACATAGAAATTTCATAACTACCTGTTTGTCACTAAAAACGTTGCACGTCCAGATTCTCTGAGCATTTCAAGCATGGGCACTATCGAGGTGTCTTCATTAATATACCTGATAGATAAAATTCAAATGGAAAAGTGACCAAATCAGAATAATTTCATCAAGAATCCATAGCCGATATATGAAATTTATTACACTAAGACACCATGATCTCATTGATAGGACAATAATTGCATGCCTATTTCTCACTTTAACAGGTTAGTGATTTTATATTCATACCTTTTGGGATCTTTAGCAACCATTTGCTTCAATGTTCCATCTCGATGGCACAAATCAACTGCAGCTCGAACATCTTTGTAAATGCGAGCATAACTGGAAGGACATTTAATAAAGAATATATATATCACGAAGCACTCATATGTAGCAGTTATTTGCACGCTATTCGATGGTTTCTACACAAACATATTGAATGCTCATGCATTTCTCTTTTATACTCAACTATGATCTTCCAACATTTGAAAACAAAAAAAAAATGTGAAGACCTTGCATTAATTATACTACACATTTATTTCGCCTGCCTATTACTCATGTAGCACTGGCTATAGTAGCTAAAAATTTTGTTCAGTACTTTTGTACAAAGTACAAACAGGATTAGCGGCAAGCTATCTTAACCTTTCAAAGTCCTAGCAGGACGCTGAAGTCAACATTAATGAGTGGTCTAGCCACTTTTTTACCCATAAAGAAACCCACAGCTGCCTTGCAGGTAATATATCTTAACAAATAATAACTTACTAAATTCCTCATAAAAAACTAACCAAGATTGCCTCCCATTTAAAAAAATAAAACAATGATCACCTTAGTCCTAGCATGCATTTGATCTTGAAAATAAAAGCATATTAAACTCTCAAAAAGAAAAATCATGCAAGCTTAAAGTAAGACTTACTCAACACCCTCTTGAATTTTTCCAGGATTCCCATCTTTAAAATCAACCAGTTGAGCAAACAAGTAGGCTTCCGCGAGTGAAAAGAGGGTATCGATTAGAGCATAGTCTGGCTCGTCAAAAGAATCACGTACTAAAGTATTTCCATAGGTCCCAACTTTATCTTCTTTTGATAACTCTTTAAATCCATGATAGGCTACTTTCACATACTTGTGGCGATCCATCTAAATACATACAGCCAGCAATCCAACAATCAAACAGAGAAAGAAAGAAAAAATAGTTTTCCATGCACTCTATTAATGTATATTTTTTCCCGGTGAAAGTGGTGGAGAGAAAATATTCATTCAGTCTTAACCTTCAAGATGTTGCCTCTTTTTTTGTCGAGAACCAAGCCTCTGACCATGTACTTCCAGTTAAAAGTCCAGTTTAGTAACTGCAGAAGAAACAAAGTTGTTTTTAGCCAAAATACTACAAAATGTAAGATAGATTATACCTACAAAGAATATGGGAATAAATAAAGCCCCTTAACAATGTGAACCAAAAAGAAGTTAGTAAATCTACGAAAAAACACATGTCAGACCAGGACGTCCATCATAATTGCTGCAAGATAAAGAAGACAAATTTACCAAACATGGTAAAAAGAGCAACAAGGACAAACCTCGCGAGGGTATCCCAAATCATAAACCAGCTTTTTAATAGTGCCTTGATAAGCAAGAGATTCAAAAGTTTCGGGCTTGTATTGTGCCAAAGTATAATCCATGTCAAATCCCACAGCAACAATGTTCTTCATATTCAGTGACCGGTTACAAAAGATCTGCCTGCCTATATCAGTTTTACATCCATGTTCAGGAGATGATGACCATACACGTGGCTTCTTGCCACTATCACTGCCAGGCAAATCCACTGATCTTCGGTCATGTACACCAATTCCGTGGTTCCCATCCATTGAATATTGAGCTTGCCACTGGTTAGCTCCTGATCGATTTAATCCACGACAAATAATTATATTCTGGTAATAATTAGGAATAACTTTGGCGCACACCATGACTACACAATGTAATAATGAACCTAATATGCTACCTATCTTCAGTAAATGAGTTCCTTAAATTTAGGAATACTATCCCCAAAACGGCAGGATAATAGGACATTTATCCAAAATCGCTTCTCATCATTGAACATGCTTAACTGAGAGTAACCATGTTGAACTAAAAGTATCCAGACGAAAAGCTTGGTAGGGGACTAGGGGTTTATTTTGTTGTAAATTGCACACATCATATATCACATCTATACATATAAAAAGGATAGTTGAGGCTAGTTCAATCTTTTTAACCAATAAAGTGGAGAGATATTTGATGATTCTACCAAATTTGATGAAGTAACCAACCCTATAACCATAATTACTCTCACCATTTAATCTATATCGAATAAATTGTGGAAGAAAACGAGTTGAAAGAAAACAGCAAAAGAACTTAGGAACAAAAAAAACTACAACAACAATAAGTCGATAACCCCTTCCTTGAAAAGGAATTTTGACATCTTACCTTGGTTGTGCAAGAATTATAACCACACAATGAACCAGGCTATGTTCCGAGTCTAGGAATTCCCCAAGCTAGGGTCCAACCAGGATGAGGATTCCTTGCATTCACTATTTCTATCTCTCTCCTACTTATATTTTTCAACATTTTTTTTTTTTTTTGATAAAGCAATCAAGGGATGGGATTACAAGAGAAACATGTCCAATAGCTAGCATTGTTTTGACTGCAGGGACTTTAGGATGCAGTGAATCCAGGTCCCTCCAACAAACACCTAAAAAATCAACTTCTCAATTAAGAAGAAGAGTAATCCTCTAAGTGCCTAGTATCTATCTAATATTCCCACCAAATCGATATCTGACGCTATATAGTTAGCTCTACACTATAGCAAATGAAGACTTCAGTGAACTCAACGATGCAACAAACATGACAAGAGAATGTATAAAGCTTAGAGCACAAGAAAACAAGTTGAAGAAAGAAAGCAAGAGAAAAGAGGGAAAGGGGAAACGAACCTGGTGATGTGGCGTTGGCGAGAGAGCGAGGAGGTTTGGCGCAGATTCCAGAAGCGAATCGAAGACGAGAAAAGAAAAGAGGCGCGAGTTGAGGAGAGGAGTTAGAGAGAGAAAATGAGATCGGCCTCTTCGGAATTCGCATCGTGCAGTGATTAAATAGGTATAGGAATAAGCATGATGATGGTGGAGAAGGACAACGGAATGGAATTGAGAGGGAATCAGATGCTAGCTGCAAAATTAGCGTGTGAGGTGTAAACGCAATTACAACTTGGAAATGCGGCTGCACCAGCATTTACCACTTTTGCGTTATTGGAATTGGATGGTTGCATGGCTTGCTTGGGTAACCATTATTCCTTCAAATTGGATTGCATATTGGATATAATAATGGATTATTCCTTCCCTTTCTTTCTATAGATAGTACTACCGCCAACTATCTCTTCCTGCCATTTCCCTACTGTTATTTACCTATTATTATTATTCCTCTTCCTTCCTATGACCAATACTAACAAAATGAAATAAAACGGGGGGGTTGATTGTACTTTGAAATTCCAATGCTTTTGGTGCTTTGGGTTGGGGGAATGCGAGACGTTGGAGAGGGTGGTTCCAGTTCGTGGGTTGAGATGACGATGCTATGCCACGTGGAGAAAAAGGAGCGAGCCTTATTTGTGTTGTGCTAGCGGTCGCTTTCGCTTTTTTTCTGCTGATGATATCCTGGTTCTGGCGTGGATAATAAGTAGCGCTCGAGCCACAAATTTTGGTTTGCCAATATACATTATACTCCTATCAGAAAGTTTATAAACACAAATCAAAATACTATAGATCACGAACAGATGATGCTGTGCCGTTTTTTCTAGCCCTTTCGTTTTTTTCCTCTGTCCTCATGCGCTACAGAAACTTTGTCTCCCGTGACGTGGGCCATGAGTTTGATTGACATGTATTTTCGATATAAAGTTTTTTTTTTTTTTTTAGCTATCATGCAATTACAAATTATGATGTTATATAATAAAGATAAAAATTAAATATTTTTAATAATGTAATAATTTATAATTAATTAATAGTATAAAAAATTATAATATTTGTGCATATTGATTTAATCTATTTATTATAAGAGTTTAATTGGTATGTCAAATTTTTTATATCGTCAATCAATTAAAATTTATGATATGAGTAATTTTAAAAATAATTAAGGTAAGAGTCATACCTTTAAAGATTTATCAATTTATGATTGATTGACAGTTTAATAAGGGGGTGTATTGGATTGAGATTTTAAAAGACTATTTTGACATAAAAAAATCTTGTGGATTTTAATATATAGACTACGTAGGAAAGTAATGACTTATAAGATTTTTTTTAATGACTTTTATAATCAAAATTTTATTATTCAGATTTTAATGGGTTTATATCATAAGAATTTATATGATTTGGAAGGATTATATGGATTTACAGGATTTGAAAGGCACACATAGTGGAGAATAAAATCATAATTTATAAATCAGATTCTATTTTTGTAGTGGAGAATAAACACATAAACTCTAATTACAACATTTCATAGCAAATTCAATTTAATAGTGGAGAATACAACATATTCACATTTTTTTCACATGTTATTGTATTTATATAGTGAAAAAGAAAATTGTGAACTTAAAAAAATAAAATTACTTTATTTTCATAGTGTAATAAATATAGTATTCTATACTTTTATTATTTGTTGTTACTGATATATGTTAGTCATCAAGAGTATATAAATTTGATATATCATTACTTGCAAATCAATTCTACTCTATACTTTAAAGAGTATGGGGTGTATTGGATTGAGATTTTAAAAAATTATTTTGGCCAAAACAAGTCTTGTGGATTTTAATGGACTATGTAGGAATGTAATGACTTATAAGATTTTTTTTAAAGACTTTTATAATCAAGATTTTATTGTTTGGATTTTAATGGAATTATATGATAAGAATTTATAATATTTAGAAGGATTATATGGATTTATAAGATTTGAAAAAAAAAATACATAATGGAGAATAAAATCATAATTTATAAATCAGATTCTATTTCTGTAGTGGAGAATAAACACATAAACTCTAATTACAACATTACATAACAATTTCAATTTTATAGTGAAGAAGACAAAATATTCCAATGTTTTTGTTCACATGTTATTGTATTTAAATAGTAAAAAAGGAAATTGTGAACTTAAAAAAATAAAATTACTTTATTTTCATAATGTCAAAAATACTGTATTCTATAGTTTTATTGCTTGTTGTTACTGATATATGTTAGTCATCAAGAGTATATAAATTTGATGTGTCATTACTTGCAAATCAATTCTACTCCATATTTAAGTAGCGTTTGACCTAACTTTTTTGTGGACATAAAAGCTATTTTAAAGTTAAAGTTAAAAAAAGTGTTTTAAGAGCATCTTTGTGACAATTTATTATTCTTGAAAAAAGCTTTTTTCCCTAAAAAAAATTTGTTTTGAAATTAGTCTTATATGTTCGAAAAATTAGCTTGAAGTTCGAAAAAGTTTTTTTTTATAGAAAAAAATGGTTTTCAAGAAAGTACAAATTTCAAGCTTATTTGAAAAAAAAATTTGATTATTTTGAAACCAATCAAATTTTTCCATTATACCCTATATACCTAACTATCAAACAAATATTATTATTCTATACAAGCAATTTCATGTTTTTTTTGTAATTTACTATATAAAAGTATTTTTTTTAAGGCTTTTTTACCAAAGTAGCGTTTTTTTAGAAATAATTTATCAAAATGGGATTGTTTTGTAACATTTTACCAGAATGGGGTTGTTTATAAAACGCCAGTCCAACTGGCGCTTTTCACCGAGAAATGACAAGTGTCCTTTCCCTGAAATTTAAAAAAAAAAATTAAAGCTGCAAGCCAACACTATACGCGCCACATGGAGCAACGCAGTGGAAGGCGCCACTGCGCCTGGCGCCTTTAAAGCTGCCCCCGCCCCAGCCACCCCAACCCCCCCACCCTCCCCCTATAAATACCTCCAGCCCCCCGAGAATCCCTTCATCCAAATCTCCTCCTCCCCAAAAATTTCTCTTCTAATTTTAACCAAACTCATCCTTTCAAATCTTCCTTCATCTTATATTTCCTACTTTCTATTTCTGCTTACATTTCATTTCTTCTTCTTACACAACATTTTTTCTACTTCTCCTTTTTATATTCTACTTCTTCTCTTACACTTTAATTCTTCTACTCTTTGCTTTTTACGTATCAAATTTTAAACACGGTATTATTACTATAATTATTATTGCTATTATTACTAGATTTCTAATTTATAGTTTGTTGTTATTTATTATGATTATTATTATTGCTATTGTTATTGTTATTGTTATTGTTCTTGTTATTGTTATATCTTTATTTGTTACTATTTTTTAGTGTTATGATTATAATCATTATTAACACTAATCTTAAATTTTTGTTATTGTAGTGTGGAAAAAATGACTTCAAATATTATAGTATTAAAGAAAATATTATGACTAATATTAATTTAAATATTGTTTAATGTCATTGTTGCTACTTTTATTTTGATTATTATTACTATAAATTTATCATTATTATCAATCATTAATATTGTATATTGTTGTTATTTTTATTGTGATTATCATTATTATTTTTATTTACACATGATTTCTATTATTATTGTTATTATCATGATTAATTAGTATTATTTTTATTTTTATTTTTATTATTATTACTGCTATTATTAATAGATTTGTAATTTTAATTTTGTTGTAATTTATTATGATTATTATTATTAGTGATTGTTGTAATTTATTATGATTATTATTATTATTAGTGCTATTATTACTATAATTATTATTGTTATTGCTATGTTATTGTTATATCTTTATTTGTTACTATTTTTTAGTGTTATTGTTATGATTATAATTATTATTAACACTAATCTTAAATTTTTGTTATTATTTTAGGTCACAAAATATGTCTGTAATTGTAGTGTTCGTGTACTCCAATGGAAAGATCTTTGATGGAGAAAAAGGAATCACATTCGAAGGGGATAAAAAAACAATGCAAATAAAACGTGGAGTCGGGTATGAGCTTCTGAGGACAAAAATTCATGCTAGGTTGAAACTTCATCCAAATCAATGTGTTTCGAAAATTATCACCCGATTTATGATATTGCAAAATCCGAAAAAATACATTGTTTACCAAATTAGTGACGATGAGGATGTGGAGTGCATGATTAACACTTTTGATCAAAATTCGTGGATGACAACATTTGAGTTATACTGTGATATCATAGTCCCTGTACCATCATTATGTAGTAATTTTGAGGTACAATAGTATGATGTAGAACTTGGATCATCGGATGAAGATCTAGATTGGAATAGTGAAATGGAGCTCGATTCTAGTGGAGATGAAGACGAAGATGAAATACCAGATGATGATTCGTCGGACACTGAAGATGAAGCTGATCTAGGATCTAATCAAATCGTATCTTCAATGGCACCATCGGTGATCGTTGCTTCTTCTGTTTCATTTGTAAGGCCTACGGCACATTGTGTTCCACAACAAACAAGTATGATATTATTGTTACTATTTTTGTTACTAATATTGATGGTGTCATTTATTATTTATTATTATTATTATTATTATTATTATTATTATTATTAAGGTTAATACTGTTATTTTGTATTTACAGGCCAATCACATGGTACATTATTCAATTCATCTCCTCATTACAGTTATATTAATTGGGATCACCCCGACGAAGAAAAGGATTTTCAAGGGTTGGATGTTCAGGGGTCATGGCGTGTGGGTCAGGAATTATATGTCGGTTTACGATTCGACACTAAACAGGATGTTCAGCTAGCTGTGAAACATTACTCAATGAACATTCATCAATCATTCATAGTTGTTGAATCAAAACCAAAAATTTTGTATGTTAAATGTCCAAAACATGCACAAGGTTGCCCATGGAGGATGAGGGCAATTTTATCAAAGAAGACAGACAAATGGCATGTTACGAAATGTGGTGGCCAACATGTTTGTGTGAATCCTATGCTGTCGCAAGACCATACAAAGTTCGATTCTAACTTTGTTTGCTCATTCATACTGGGTATGATCTTTAACCATAATTTTCTTTTCTACATTAATATTTAATTTGGCTCATTTAAAATTTGAATTAAACTTATAAATGTTTTTAGGTATGGTCCGAGATGAACCATCAGTGCAGATTTCGCTTATCCGAGAAAGGATCCAAAGTACGTTTGGATACAAGATATCGTATAGGAAGGCATGGAAGGCCAAACAGAAAACCATCGTGCGTGTAGTTGGAGATTGGGATGAATCGTATGCACTATTGCCTAAATGGTTGGAGTACATGCAGTTGCATGCTGATGGTTCCTATTACAAAATCGAGACCAACGATGTTGTAGTTGATAATCGGGTGAACACCCAATGCCGAAAGTTTCACCGAGTTTTTTGGACTTTCAAATAATGTTGCAATGCGTTCAACCACTGCAAACCAATAATACAGGTTGATGGCACACATTTATATGGTAAGTATCGTGGGACGTTGTTGATTGCCACGACACAAGATGGAGACAGTCACGTGTTGCCGATTGCGTTTGCAATCGTGGAAGGAGAAACTTTAGATGCATGGTCATGGTTCTTGGCACTTATACGTGAACATGTTACCAATAAACGAGGAATATGTTTGATCTCTGACCGTCACCAAAGCATTAAATCAGCTGTGGCAAATCCACACCTTGGTTGGCAGCCCCCGAACCCGTACCATGTATACTGCATTCGACACATCGCCAGTAATTTTAATCATAAATTCAAGAATGCAAAGTTAAAGTCCGAATTGCTAAAGCTAGGTAACATATTATTATATTCATTTGTTTAAGGTACTTTGTTTTGAATCATTAACAGTTTATATATGCTTTGCACCGTTGCAGGTTATACAGTCTGTATTCAACAGTTTCAGCGGAGATTGGAAAGATTCCGCGAATTAAGCCCAGAAATACAAAGGTGGATTGACGGCATTTCAAAAGAAAAATGGAGTCAGACTCATGATCACAATGGTCGTAGATATGGTCACATGACCACCAACTTGTCGGAGGCTGTTAATAAAATTTTAAAGGGCATTCGAAATTTGCCAATTACAGCTTTGGTCAAGTCCACATATGGGCGGATGGTGGAATATTTTGTTCAAAGAGGTGCAACCACTAGGGCTCAACTTAATTCCGGTCAAGTGTATTCTGAAAAGGTAATGAAAGCGATCATAAGACATCAAGAGGAGGCTTCTTCCCATCGGGTTCGACCATATGACTTTGAGAATGAAAAATTTGAAGTTGAAGAGGCTTTCAATCCGCTCATGCAACGAGGGGGCCAGTCTTGGGACGTCAATTTACAGAGGAAGATGTGTCAATGTGGAAAATTTCAAGCGTATAAATATCCTTGCTCACATGTAATCGCGGCTTGTGTGTCCGTGAGTATGGACTATTATCAGTACGTCGATCCCAAATACAAGCTGCAGAGCATCATTGAAGTGTACTGAAGTCAGTGGTGGCCCTTTGGAAATGAGGAACACATACCGTTGATGTGGGTGCCTTGGACTTTGGTCCCGGATGAGTCGATGCTACGTCCAAAGGGACGCCCTAAATCAACCTGCATTCGGAATGAAATGGATTGGAGAGAGTCGCAACCAAGCCAAAGATGTGGGCTATGCAGAGCTCAGGGTCATAACCGGCGTCATTGTCCTCGACGTGAAGGAGGATCGAGGATTGAACCAAATGATGGGGATCGTGATGTTTAAAATCTACTTCTTGTAACATTTTAAGATTTGATTGGAATGTAGTAATTACATCGTATATGTTGTATATTTTTTATTATGTTTAATATGTTGATTTACTTTCCATAATTTCTAATTAAAAATAATAATTATTGTCTGATACAACTATACGTTTGCTAATATACTTAAAAGGAGTACACATCATTAAAAATAAACTAATACAACTCAACTGAATATAACATAAAGGAGACATACAATGACCAACTACAAAAGTCAACATCAAGATAATTATTATTTACATCAGTGTGCCTCGTGTTCATTGTCATTCAATGAAGTTAAAATGCATTGTCGAGGACGATCTCTAGCACCACGGTGTGGATTTCTTCGGATGTCTTGTTGGGTCCTAGAAATAGGATCTGTATCACTCGGCCAGTGTGTGGTCTCGTGTACACTTGATTCCATGGCAGCGGAGAAATCAGCATTAAGATCAATTCCCATACCACCGTAACCCGGAGATAGTAATTGAGCGTTTTGTTGTCGGTTTATCCACTACCCGGGTGCATCGGGTGTATAAGCAACTGGTATATACGGTGATGGGGTAAAGTACTCATGTGGTGACTATGGTGGGTGTGTGCTCGACACTAAAGGTGAGGGTGTTGAAGTGGTTGATGGAGGAGGAGGCATATATGGATAGAAATATTGTTTAGGTGGTTCTTGTGAACCAGATGGGGTATACTGGGATGAGACAAAATACATCCCCGGTTCGCGCTCTGGGATTGCTGGAGCGTGGTATTGTTGTTGATTTACCCGTTTTCTTCGTCGCTCAAGTCCACGTCCCTCAACTGATGATTCGCTGATAGTGTTAATCACATTTGCTGGTTCTACTTGTCGCGTTAGGAGTGGAGCTTGTTCAGTGGGGACCATAATGCGCTCTACCTTTTCCAATGCTAAAAATATTTGTTCAGTCTCTTCCCTCACCTCGTCCATCGAGAAAGCTGAATTCCCTTCCGGCGTGCAGAGATAATTTATCCGCTCAACCCCGTCAACCTTTAAAACAAATAAAAAATCACATTATTACGATAAAATAATTAACTAATTCAACTTAACAGTTAAGGAGGTATAGGTATATTGAATTTTATATTACCGCAGAGCAATGATGTGTGTCATATCTGCTTATCCACCTCCGTGTATGGCGCAAGTACCACTGCATGTACTCTGATTGCTTACTCAATGGGCGTTGTTGGGATTCACCTGTAATTATCTCGTTATATCTATGATTCTACATTGTAATAACTGGTTCCAATCTCCTTTCCCAATTATTACCCGCTTTCCCTCTCAGCGTCAAATCATGGAGTCTCTCAGGTTGGGATAGACGGCTTGGAATATGTTGCTTCATTCCAAACTGTCTCATGACACGGTCCGGCTGGTGTCACTCCACAATATGGAAGCATATCATAGGAGCAACTGCCCTCCACACATGTATACCGTCGAGGGAGATCATGGGTAATGTACTCAAGATCTCTGGAGTGTATGGCTCCTAAACAATCTACAAATATTGAACAATATTGAATTAAAAAAAAAAAACAACTTTACTGATCAAAAAGTATTGAATCACGTTTAAACTAGACAAAACAATCTTACATCTCTTTGCTTAATTTGGTCAAACGCCAATCGATAGTGTTTCAAACTATATGATGAGCGAGCAAAATTAACACCGCGGATCCACCTATTATTAAAAAGTAGCATTCCAATTTCAATTAAATAAACAACTATCGTAATTAATATAAGCAATTAACAGAACATCACAAAATAACATTACACTCACCGTGCACCGTAAGGGGTACCGTATTGTCGATTATCATCACTGATGGAGGGCGCAATGGTTGGAAATCTTACCCACGCCCATAACTGAATCAGTGGGCTGAAGCCGCATATCTCATTATACTCATAATTTGTTGACTTGCAAAGCTCACGGTACAAGTAACTTAATATTGCAGCGCCCCAACTATATTCACCAGCCTTTCCAAAATTTTCTAGCAAGGTAAGGTACCTTAACGACATGTATGTGCTTGAGTGATCCGTGAACAATAACCCACCAAGCAACCTCAATATATAAGCACAAACATATCTTACGATATGCCTGTCTGAATAACGATGTTCATCAAAATTGCCAAATTATTTATCGAGCCATCTCATCTTAATTCGACTTCCATTAATGACTCCATATTATCCGCAAGTTCTACCCAATTGCACGCGGTTTTACCAATGACTGCTTTGCCATGCACCCGGACACCCATAAGAATTGCTACATCCTGCAATGTGATTGTGCACTCTCCGAATGGCATGTGAAAAGTTTGAGTCTCCGGTCTCCACCGCTCCACCAGTGCACTGACTAATCTCATGTCAACTTGGAGCAACCCAAGCTATGCAATTCCAAAGAAGCCGGCTTGACTGAGATAGTCTACGATCTCCTCCGAAATATGAGCAGGTCCATGATGACCACCTGCAGCTAATCGATTCCTCAATAATCGATCATTTTCTCCATTCTATATACGCGTGGAAATATGGGTTGCTTGCATTCCTAACAATGACGTATTACTTGGGCCGGGATTAATCAAACGTCCACCTCCAGTCGAACTTGAAGCCATATTTTCCGCTCTAAAATAACAATGTTAATAAGTAGTGTTAATAATAATTATAATCATAATAGTAAAACGAATAACAGTAACACTAAAAAATAGTAACAATGAACAAATATATAATAATAACAATAATAATAATAATAATAATAATAATAAAAAATTATAACAAACTAAAAATTAGACATCTAGTAATAAAAATAAAAATAATACTAATTAATCATAATAATAGCAATAATAATAACAACAATATACAATATTAATGATTGATAATAATGACAAATTTATAATAATAATAATCAGAATAAAATTAGCAACAATAACATTAAACAATATTTAAATTAATATTAGTCATAATATTTTCTTTAATACTGCAATATTTGAAGTCATTTTTTCCACACTACAATAACAAAAATTTAAGATTAGTGTTAATAATGATTATAATCATAACAATAACACTAAAAAATAGTAACAAATAAAGATATAACATAATCATAACAATAAAACTAAAAAATAGTAACAAATAAAGATAGAGTTTAATTGCTATGCACTATCAGTGTACATTTTTTTACACTGACAACCAATTAGAAATCATGGTGTGTGTGACTTTTAAGGTAGTTAGGATAAGAGTCAAACATTTTAACTTATGTGGCAATTTCTGATTGGTTGTCTGTGTAAAAAATATTTACACTGACAGTGTATACCAATTAAATCCATAAATATATAACAATAACAATAACAATAGCAATAATAATAATCATAATAAATAACAAAAAACTATAAATTAGAAATCTATTAATAATAGCAGTAATAATAATAAAAATAAAGATAATACAAATTAATCATAATAATAGCAATAATCATTATAGTAATAATATCGTGTTTAAAATTTGATATGTAAAAAACAAGCAGTAGAAGAATTAAAGTGTAAGAGAAGAAGTAGAATGTAATAAGGAGAAGTAGAAAAAATATTGTGTAAGAAGAAGAAATGAAATGTAAACAAAAATAAAAAGCATGAAATAAAAGATGAAGCAAGATTTGAAAGGATGAGTTTGAATTAGAAGAGAAATTTTTGGGGAGAAGGAGAATTGGATGAAGGGAGGTCGGGGGGTGGGGGGTATTTATAGGGGGAGGCTAATATTAAGGGGGGTTGGGGTGGTTAGGGCGGGGGGCAGCCTTCACTGCGCGCGCCACATGGCGCGATGCAGTGGAATGCGCCACTGCAAGTGGCCCCTTCCACTGCGTCACGCGCAGTGTTGGCTGCAGCTTTAATTTTTTTTTTTTAAAGCGTCAGTTGGACTGACGCCTTTAAAAGCGCCAGTTGGACTGGCGTTTTACAAACAACCTCATTCTGGTAAAATGTTATAAAACAACCCCATTTTGATAAATTGTTTCTAAAAAAACGCTACTTTTGTAAAAAAGCCATTTTTTAAATCATCCAAACAAAATAGATTATCTTAAAATCGTTTTTTAACAAATATACCCAAACAAAAACTAATTCTCATTATAATCGATTATTATAATAAATATATAATCAATTATTAAAGTAAATATCTAAAAATCGTTTTGTTTGATAATTTATTTTGGGTTGAACTACAACCATGGGGGAAATAGAGGGGGACGAAGAGGGGGAGAAAGGAGGGAGATAGAGGGAGGGAGGAGAAAGAAATATGAAGGCATAAGGTGAAAAAAAAAAATAAGGATTGAGAATCTTAAGAAATCTCATGTGTTAGGGTGAGACTTTTTCCTGTTAGGGTGAGACTTTTTCTTACTAAAAAATAACTAAAAAGTCACATAAAGTCCCACAAAATCCACATTAGAGAACAATCCATTGAAATCAGAAAGTTTTTGAATACCACACGACTTTTTGTTACTTGTAAAATGTCTTGGTTGAATACCACTAGATTTAGATTCTCTCTTTAAAAAATCCTAATAGTTTTGATTAAATACCACAAGATTTATTTAGATTACTTAAAAGTCTTGATTGAATACCATAAAACTTTTTTATCATTAAAAAGTCTTTTAAAATCCATTAAAATCTCAATGCAATACACCTTCGACCTAACATTTTTGGGGGCATAAAAGCTACTTTAAAGTTAAAGTTAAAAATAAGTATTTTAAGAGCATGTTTAAAACAATTTACTTTTTCTTGGAAAAAGTTTTTTTCTAAAAAAAAGTTGTTTTGAAATTATTCTAATATGTTTGACCAATTAGCTTGAATTAAAAAGAAAGTTTTTTTTATAGAAATAATGGTTTTCAAGAAAGCTATAAATTTTAAGCTTATTTGAAATTTTTTATTATTATTATTTTGAAACTAAACATATTTTTCCATTTTACCCTATATAACTAACTATCAAATAAAGATTATTATTCAATACAAACTTCATATATATTTTTTTTGTAATTTATTATATAAAAGTATCTTTTTACACCATCCAAACAAAATAGATTATCTTAAAATTACTTTTTAACGAGTATACCCAAACTAAAACTTATTTTCATTCTAATCGATTATTACAATAAATATATAATCGATTATTGAAGTAAATATCTTAAAATCGCTTTGTTTGGTAATTTATGTTGGGTAGAACGTGAGAGAAAGAGGGAGGGAGGAGAAAGAAATGTGCAAGTATAAGGTTAAGAGAAATAAAGATTGAAAATTATGAGAAATCTTATGTGTTTGGGTGAGACTTTTGTTACTAAAAAGTCACACAAAGTCCCCCAAAGCCAAAACCCACCTTAGAAAACAATCCATCGAAATCAGGAAGTTTTTGAATATCACAAGACTTTTTGTTACTTGTAAAAAGTCTTGATTGAATACCACTAGATTTAGATTCTCTCTTTAAAAAATCCTAATAATCTTGATTGAATACCACAAGACTTATTTAGATTATTTAAAAGTTTTGATTAAGTACCACAAGATTTTTTTATGATAAAAAAATCTTTTAAATTCCTTTAAAATCTTAATCCAATACATTTCATTGTGTAGGACACAACAATTAAATTCCTATAATTATCTCATTTAAAAATGAGATTTAAGAAAAAATGCACGTGTAACATTGCTGATTTGAGTGATTTCCTGTATTCCTTCTGTGCTTGGTGTTACATCGCTGTAACGCTGGGAAATCAAAAGTTTACAGATTTCGGAAGGCCATATGGGGATAATGTTATTCACAATTTAAACTGTCTATTTGCATTATTTATTAATTATTTATAATCAGTTGATAGATTTGGACTTTAATAGAAATAAAAAAAAAAATCATTTCTCTGGTCATTAAAACTCTACTTGAGTAATAGTTTCCGATCTTCATATCATTAATTTGACATTAACATGTGATTGGTCTAAGTAATAAAAGATTTGAATATATTAAATAAGTGATCAAAAATTTTGAATTCTAACTCTTGTATATGAAGAAAATTTGATTTGGAAGGAAAAATTCATCTTATATAACTAACAGGTTTTTCGATGAATATTAATCACTGCTAATAATAATGTATATTTTGTACCTATAAAATGATTAATAAAAAAAATATCATTAATTTGATGATTATATCTCTAAAAATTACTTTGATGGACAATATTTAAATAGTATTTATTCCATAAAAATTAATTTTAATAATAAAATTTGAAACATAAATTAATTATTATAAGCTCATTTTTAATCTAAACCAAATTTACAAAACTTAGTTTAAAAGAGGTCACTCGACACACCCTGAGTTATATTGATTCAATACAATTATTATTAGAGCATGTTGATCCAAAAAAAACAAATATCACAAAAAGTTATTTCTTTCTAATTTTGTATGGAAATCAAAATATCAAATGATTTAAACTCTAACTTATGCTTAGTTTTGATGAAATGATTTTGAAAAGATGCTACTACGAATGACAATGGGGATAAGGTTAACGGAATAGAAACTAATGACTATTCTCGCATTTTGTTTGGTATGAAATATTGCGAAAAAAGAAGAATAAAATTCTAATATATTCTCATCGGCGATAGAAAGGTACCAGTCAAATTTATGACACAATTATAACACCAGTAATGTTGTATAAGACTGAAACAGAAGAATAAAGTTAATGTAGTTGGTATGAAATATATTCTAACACGTTTCGTTCTTATCGACACGTGTCTTAGTAAAACTTCTCAGCACATCATATATCTTAAAATTGTTCTAAGTTATGTTTATTATAACATCCTGATTTTCGAGTTTTTTTTAATTAAACAGTATTTATGAATTCGTATTTTATTCGAGGTCTTAGACGATTAAGATTTGAGGTAAAAACTCATACGGAGTTCGGTTTGCGTTTTTCATTAATAGTAGTGTTTTACTACTAACAAGACTTAATTTTGACCCGTGAATGAGACAGTTACTCTTAGAATCACGTTTCATATATTTCGAAAAATCTGTCCCGACGTCCGAAAAATAAAAATAATATATCATATTCCACCGTGTACTCGAACTGAGAGGCGTTTGGAGTCGTAAAAGGATTCAACGAGACCCGCTAACGGATAATCTTGATATCACATCATGTTATATCACTTGGGAGAGCATGCCAGAGTCGTCATGACGTTTGAAAAAATTTTGGACGGAAAATTACCAAAATACCCCTACCTTAACCCTTTTTCACTTTTACCATTTTGCCCATGAAGCAAATGACCATTTTACCCTTAATGACTTGTTTAGAAGGCTGGACAGCCCCTTCTCAGCCCTCATTCACGCACAAGACAACCCCTAGAACACCAAGAACACTCCATCTTCTTCCTTAGAGAAAGGCCACCATTTTTCTTAAGAAAAAGCTTGAATCCTTTGAAGAAAACCTTGAATCTTTGATCAATCTTCATCCATTCTTAGGTAAGATCACTTCTATGATCTCCTAGCTCCTTGAATCTCTCTCAATCTCAAGATCAAAATCTTGTTTCATGAAAATCAAGTTTTTGATACAAAACTTTCAAAATTCATAGAAAATTGTAGAAAAATCATTTTAATGGAAAACCAATTTCTTTGAACTCACTTCATCATTCTCTACCTAAATCTAAGAGCTCATGATCAAACTCTCATCCTAGCTAATTTTTCCCAAAGTGGCCGAACCCTATGTTCTTGGGTGAATAGTGTTTTTGTTCAAATTTTTTGATTTCTAACTCTTGATTCTATCCTTACCTTACCTATTGTCTTTGAATCCAAGTGATGGAAAACCAAATCAATTCCTAGCCTAATTTTCCCAAAATGGCCGAGACCTTTATGTGAAAAAAATCATGAGTCATGTTTCATATTTTTGGGTATTAAGACTTGTCTTAGTGTTAACCAAGCTTATGAACCAACCATCCAAAAGTTTGGAACCAAATGAGATCCCTAGCCGTTTTATCTTTTCATGGTCGAACCTTAGACCTTTAGGGGAAGGAAAATTTATGTTTTGATGTTGTATTTTGATGTTGATTGTTGGTTGAATTGTATTGTATTTGTTTTAGGCGACGCGAATGGATTGAGCATCTTAGTAAGGTAAAGGGAGGTAGTTCATTTAAGTTTGGTAGCTTCATAATGCTTGATTGATATATGTGTTATGGTGACTTTGATGAAATATGGAATTGTTTTACTTGATGAAACATATTTGCATACTAGTTGATGATTTGTGGCATTGATGCCTTGGATGATACCTTATTATGATTATGAGCTATATATATATCCTAGATGAGCATAGGACTGACTATGTCTCGATAAAGAATTGAAATACTCAAAAACCGAATTCGAAGTTTTGAAAAACGAGTTTTGAAATCAAAAAGTGATTTTTGGGAAAACGTGTTGCTTTTTCAAGAAAAGTATGTTTCCTTTTTGAAAAAGTTGTGTTCTTTTGAAAAAGGAAATTGGGTTTGTGGAAAGTTGTGCAAAACGTATTTTGTTTCAGTAAAGCGTTTAAAAAAAAAAAGACTTGGAACCTTAAAAAACGGTTTTTGTTTCCAAGAAAGTGTTTTTCCCCGGAAAATGTTCTCTTTGATCAAGAAATGTTTTATTTCAAGAACAATAAAAATGTTTTGTTTTCCAAAGTTGTTTTGAGGAAATAAAACCAAAAGGAAAAATGATGGATTTTTTGAGATGAACTCAAACCTAGTGACCGAGACGTCGAGCTAGTGTTTTGTGGATTGAACACTCAGACTTCGTGACCTGTGTTTTTGATTTGAACGGGCTAAATGTCCTTTTGAAACGAGTCGTGGACTTTATGTCTCGACAATTGAAAGAATGAATGAAAAAGAAAACAGAAAACCTTCTGTGTACATGTATGAACCGGCAAACGTGTCATTTGAAACCGAGCTACAACTTACGTAGTTGAGAATGGAACCGGTTAAGACCACTAGGTCTATAAGGGCATTCTGTGTGTCGAGACTTCACAAGTGGCAGGTGGCCTCACGACCCCGTGCCGTGATAAGTCGGCTACCCAGCACGAATGAACTCGATCAGGGACTGGACTATTCATGATATGATGAGACGTAGTACCCTGGAACAATTGGAGTTTAGACCTAAATTGAGAGGCCGACTTATGAGGACAATTGTGTTACAGGTGTTAATACGGCCTATCGCTCGATGTTGGGAAGTTAGATTCTCTGGAGTACGTGAATTAGAAAGATGATATTGAAGTCTCATACATTATTATAACTCATGATGGTGTTTGAGATATTATATTGTGTTATATAGTTAACTGTTCTTATAAATGTATTTATCTGTGAATGTTTATGCTGTTTGTCACCTGTGCGGCTATCGTGATAACTTTTATATGAATATGTCATCTTTGCCTGTACATGTTGGACACCCTGTTGTGTTTTTGGAACACATGTACAGATGTTGATCATCGGTCCCCACGGAGACGTGCGGGCTCTGATGACGGAGACTTTTGAAGGAGCCGATTTTGGGTTGTATCCCAATGGCTACTCTTAACCGACCAACTTAGGAGTCTTTCTTTTTGTAGCAGTTTTATATTACTTGCTGCACACACGGGAACTTATGTTCTCAAGTCTGTAATATGTTATATGTTAGACCTGGATTTATGTTATGATTATGTTGTATGGATCATAATTATTAATGCGTGCTATGGAGTTTATTCTTTTGCCTTGAGTTTGAATTGGCTATGCATGTAGAAAACTTTTAGAACCGCGTTTTCGAACGTAGCTACTTAATTAAAGTATTTTTCGAAAGCAATCAGCGTTTTATTCTTTTGATATTTTTTCACATTTGAGTTTGAGTACGTAGCAACCAATTATTATATGCATTTCTTCAACTGTACTGTTAATACCTGCACAGCCTCAGGATCCTCCTCATTCTGCTGTGAATTCGGTTTATTCATATGTCTTTTTGCCTTGAAACCTGTCAGGAGTCGCTCCTTGTTCGTGTCTCATGGCACCGATAATCACTTCTCGCCATCGTCAATCTCAGACATCACATGCCTACCAACTTCCCCCTTGATTCATCTACTAACCATAACCAGTACGCTTTAATACCATTTCTAAACCCGAATGAGGAAACAATCCGACCCGAAAAGAACAAATCGCGTACATGTATTAATTTATTATTTATTAAAAAAATTGGAAAAACGAAAGGGAGAGCGGTGAGGAAAAGAAAAGCAGTAAGAAAATGGCGGGTGCAGTTTGTGTTGGTTTATCATCAAGCATCTTATCCACCGTCGTCGCCGCTCGCTCTTCATTCCCTCCAAACTCAAAACCCGTACCCAGATATAGTTGTTTTATTTCTCTCATCACTCGCAGAGATGTTGCTCTGGTTTCCTTCCTCGCTTCCACCTCCTTCCTTTCTTCCCCTGCCTCCGCCATTGACTTTGGCATCTGTACGCACGGCACCACTCTTCTTCTTATTCTTCTATTTCTCAACTTTACTTCTTCTTCTTCTTCTTGTATTTGAAAACGAAACCGTAATGTCTCACTCGGTGCGCAGCAGGACCAAAGGATTGGCTGAAAGAGCAGAAGAAGAAGGCCTCTAAGTTCCTATTGGCCCCTGTCGATGCCTCCCGCCAAACACTTCGTTCTGCCTATCTCATCCTCAGTTCGTCTCCCTCTCTCATGCATTGCACACATTGTTTCTTAATTCTTGTTAGGGTTTGATTTTGGTTCCTTTGGCAGCGGAAACCGACGCTGCTTACACTTATACGGATGAGGATTTACTGAAAATTCAGGATCTCTTCAGATCTGCTGCCAGGGATTGCGTCCCACGGGACAGAAATTCTTTTGTCACTTTCCAAGCGAACACCGGAGTAGAGGTAGGTTCGTGTTGCTCCATCTACTAATTATAATTAGGGTTTGCATGACATAATAATCGTCAATAGGAAAAGAATTTTGGAAAATATAAACGAGTATCAATACTACGAACTTCCGATGCTTCATCCACTATTGTTATCTTCATGTTTAATAATCGGAGTGAGTGAATCTTTAGGGTATCAAATCAAATGAATGACTGATACAGATAGGTTTCGTGTTAAACACGCCACATTTCCTTTAATATTATTGTTAAGGTGGATGGTGCTTTATTCCTCCCCATCTCCCTTTTTCCCAAAAAGCATGCTAGCTCAAGTGCAAAGAAACTTTTAGGCAGAGACAGATTTCACATCAACCGTCTTTTTTTATGCACAGGTGTGCACATTTCGATTGATCGTCAAGAATGCAGCCTCCTTGCTTGCAAATAAGGATCCTGTAAAGTTGAAAGCTGAAGATTTGCTAGATAATCTTATTAGGTATCCACCTTCCAACATCTATGTGCTGTAGGCTACCGCGCCAATGAGTGTCCCTCAAAACCTTTCTGTATATTGCTTACTTGTTCTTTTGACTCCCAATTGTTTCAATTAAATGAAGGAACACTCTGCACTATTTCAGAATACTGTATGTCTACTTCACATATTAATACAAGCAAATGATCGATTTCAATTGTTTAATTATCTGTTTAGATCTAAAGAAACTGGCTGATCCTGAACATACTTGTTTTTGGTTCTATTGTGCAATTATATTGTAATTCTGGTTAAGTATAGGTATCCATGCTGCCTTGTTGGTATTCCTTTGTAATAAAATAAACAGCTTGAAGTGCAATGTAGTGGCAAAATGATTCCTGTCTGATGACTGATAAATGTCAATCTGGTATATTCTGTTTCCTGCATCTAATTCTTTGTGTGCATGGAATCCTATTCCAGCATTTTAGCTATTGTTTCATCATATGTCATAAACTATTAATGACTACTTATTCTCTTCCTAACTTCATTCTTTTTGCCAATATGATGCTGGATAAAGTCAGGTCAAATATAACTATATTTTGGTTTTGATGATTGTGTTGTAGCTTTGTCAGGAATTAGTTTCAGAGATATTGTTTAGTTATTTTAGATAATTTTATGGTAACTATGGTAGAATTATGTCTATAAGGATAATATACAGATTACAATAGTTATAGAAGATTTTTTTCCTGGCAATCTAGTTTTATCATGCCTATAAAAGGGCTTGCTATGGGCACATGGAAATAAAATTCGTATTTTCAGTTATGACTTATGAATACTATTCAAGGGTTTTCCTTGTGTTATGGTAAATTCCAGAGTTTCTGTTACAGCTTTTAGATTCTAGGTTGTCTGCTACAACAAAACCTAGCCCCCCCATTCGTAATGCATTATCTGCATTCTCTTTTCCTTTATTTCCCCTCCCTTTTAACACTCTTTTGGACCCAAAATGCATACTGATTACCTAATTTGGTAATGTTGGATAATGACTATTTCCCTTAATGCTTCTTAATATATCATGCAGATCTTTCACCTCTGTCAGTGGGCTGGCAAGTGATACCAACATTCAACTTGCATCTGATAGGTATGTCTTTAATATTAGCTTACAGGAGTACATGGGAAAACGTGATTTTTTAAAAGAAAATTCTTTAGTGCATCCTCCTCCCCCGATGTTAGTATACACTGTTGGGCATATTTGTTCCATCTCTGTATTGCTTTGTTACAAATATATTCCATGTTACCCCTAACTTCATTAGAACTCCATTTGAAACCAATTTATTTCTTAATGAATGGGAGCCCGATGTTCTGCAACAGCTAGTGGCCTCGGTAACCTTTTTATTATCTTAGGGATTGTTTGGGAGTTGGGAGGAGAAGGGATGGGAGGGAAAGACATTTTGGGAGTTTTTTAATAGAAAGAAGGATATAAAAAAAATTTAAAAGCTCTCCAAAGTCCTCCAAAAGGACCAAAACCCTCCCCTAGTTCATTTTTTTATTTCCCCCAAATTGGAGGGTTTTGGTTCTTTTGTGGGAAAATAAACCCCCATGCAAGGTGGGGGACTATCCTCCCTTCTCCATCCCTTTCCCCTCCCTTGCACCTCAAACCCCTCCCCTCTCTTCCCCTCCAAACTCCCAAATAGACCCTTAGGGCCCGTTTGGTGGTCAGGATAAGAGAGGCAGGATAGGATAAGCTATCCTGTCATGTTTTAATCTGTAGTTTGGTGAACCAGCAGGATAGGATAAGCTTATCCTGTTATCTTATCCTATCCTGTTACTTAGTTATAATTCTATCCTGAGGGTGGAGCTGGGTTAGAACCAACAGGATAGGATAAGAAAATGCTTTCTTTTATCTCTTACCTTTAATATTGTTATTATTTAATTACGGTTTCAAATCTAATTAGTCAAACTTAATACTAATTAAAATATGTGGTTTAATTAACAATTTTTATAAAAAGTGAAAAAAAAGTTAATTTTTTATAATTTAAAAAAATGGACTAATTTATAATTAAAAAGCCAAAAATATATATTATTAAATATTAAATATTTTTTAATTTAAATGTATAAAACAACCACGTAATATTAAAATTTATTTTTGAAAAAAAATATAATTTTGATATAAGGATAATTTTATCATTTGTGGATATTTTATATCATATCCTGTCATTATCTGATGCACATCAAACATTGGACAGGATAAGAGCTTATCATGCTCATATCCTATCCTATCCTTATCCAGCTCTCATATCCTATCCATCCTTATACTATCCTGACCACCAAACGAGCCCTTAATATACAAAAAATGAGGGGAACTGCGAAAGGGTGTTTAAAAAAAATGTCGGACTTTTGTAAAACAGCAGTCAAGCTGCTGGGATCGTCTGCAAGTTGGAGTTATAAGTAGATCTTTCTGTAGATTTATTGGTCTGTTTTTACAGTATAAATAAAATGTTCTTGCATTTTGGATTGAAATGACAAGGGCTTTGTTCAAAGTTTTCTATGTCTTAATTTTCATGATGATGGGTGGCTTTATGTTCTTTCTGCTATGTCTTTGCCACCTCTCCATGAGTTGCTTGTCTATAAATGTTTTGAAAGATTTAAGATTTATAGATATGGGTTTGGTTATAACGGTGTTGCTACCCTTCATTAATTGTAGAAACCACTTTCGAGTTTGTCCCAACTTAAGTCAAAACACAGATATGGTTTTATATGTTTGATTTTCCTCTTGATTTTATTGTCCATCTTGTTGTCATTTGTGTTTCTCCCTTTCTAAATTGTTAGGAGCTGAAGTTTCATCTTTTTAAATTATTGCTACTTATTGTAGTTTGTTCATATTTATTATGCTGGAGCCTATTTCCTAGATTACCATTTCAATGACTTGCCCCTGAAATCACCCTTTTTCTTTTATTTTTTTATTTTTCAGAAGAAAGATAGCTGACGCCGTGTCAGATACAATATCTTCTCTTGACAAATTTGAGCAGGGAATCAGGGATTGCCTTGAAATCTGACTGTAAACGATAGCCTGCCCTACCTTTTGAAGTGGAAAGTTGGTCATTAAAAATATAGAAGTATGTGCCTCTGTCTATATCTTTTGAATTCAGCGTTTTATTATGTGTACTTTCGTTTGATTTCTTTACCTTTGTTTTTAAATTGCCAATACTGCCATGATATGAAAGGTTGGCAATATCTATAAATCTTGAACTTAGATAACAAATTGTGCTATCAAGCACCGTTTAGTATACAATGTCATTATCAAATAGATCTGAATCTCCTTCTCACCCCAAACTCTTAAACAACTCACTATCCGAACTGGGGTTTGGTCATTATTTATGTACTAACACTTTCACTTGTTCCCCAGGGAATCTATTGGTGTCAGCAGCAATTTTTTTTTTCTATACTGACTGCTGAGAATATCAAAATATGCTTTTACACTAGTTAAGTTGTAGTTCGCTCAATCTAAAATCTGTAAGCACTCTGTCAATAGACTCAATACATATCTGATATGTTTTTCAATGCATTTAGTCCCCTGAATCGTTTGGGAAACACATGTTCTTGGTAGTTTTATTCCTTTTTTATTAAAGGGTATATGCATCATCTGTTAATGCTAATACTAAATATTTAATACAAAAAAAGATATAAACTCTTTAGTACTTTCTTCGTATTTTAATAAGGGTATATATATGCTTGGAAGCTCTGAATTTCTTAAAATCAGCCAAAAAACAGTTATTCATTTTCTATTTTTCCTAAATTATGTGTAACCTTTTTCTTGTTTGGAACTGTGGAGTATGTGCTGTTGTCAATAAAAGGAATAAGTGGATACATTATTACTGTTTAATTTATATATATTCTTTATTCTTTATTTGATCATGATACTTTAGATAATATATGGTGCTTTCAACCGCACTTCATTTTCGTTTATGCTGTCTGCACCTGGTTAAGGTGTTTCCTTTTTCTTTTCATGTTTTCTGGTTAGCTTCTACCATCAGACTATAAATTATAAATACTCTCCAAGAGACCAAGTCCAATATTTGTGTGTCTGTATCGTTGAAAAGAGACGGGCTGTTTCGATGAGGCAGGAGGTTGCTGGTTCCTTAATGATATACACTTTCGTAAAAGCTAATAACAGAAGCCAGATACTTTGATGTATTTTCAATTTGTGAATGGGGGAGAATAAACCAAATGGACCTTGTCAGTCTCCCTAGAGTTGAGCTTGGTTCAGATGCGGGACATAGACTTTGAATTTGTGTGTTCAAACCCCGCAATACACTTTGTCCCTTTCTCATATTCTCCTCCCCTCCCCCTTCCTCAGTGGGGTTTCCCTTAGGCCTGCCCTTAGACCTAAGAAAAAAGTGGACCTTGTCAGACGAAAGATCTTTCGGTTTCGGGCTTGAGTGATGAATTGGCGAAAGATCTACGAGTTGCATTGTAATGCCAATTAAGGATATTAATAATTTTAATTTATCAGCATTATTTTTCATCATGTAATTGAAAAGAGCCGAATTGTTCCGTCAAGAAAAATGATGGGGGAGGGGAGCTGGAAATAATTACTTTCGGTCAAAGGCTATTAATAGCTATTTGCTCCCCCCTAACATTTTGCAAATAGTGTTATCAATCGTGCGAACGACTTCACATGGGCCAACAACATTTGGAAGAATTTGCCATTAAAATGTGATATGTATTCTTACTATACTACAAAGTACGAACAATGGCGTTAAGTAAACGTGAATTGGGGACAAGGATATACGTATCAGAACTGAGTGACTAGCCCTTCGTGAACAGCACCCTGATCGGGTGAACCAGAAGCTTCCACCAAGTATAAGCGACAGCATGGTGTTCCATCGTCTGGATGCGTTTGTACTGACCTAGGCAAGCTGCGAAGCTTGTTGAAGAGATTTAAAGGATCATTCAAGAGGCCAAAATGGGCATCGGGGTCTCCAATTTGTGAAAGTTTGACATGTGTAAAGCCAATGGATGGCAAGAGATGATCTGGCCAATCGCTGTAAAATTGGAAGGCGGAATTTGATAGCGTAGTTGATGGCTTATTCATGAAGTCTGCTAAAAGAACTGTGTGGGTTAGGGTGCATTTGTTAGCTAAAATCCTCAGCACTTGCATGGCGTTGGAGTGGGTGAGGTAGTAGAGGATACCTTCCAGAACCCATACAGTGCTCTTGTGTGGCAAGAAACCTGCTATTTGAAGCTTTTCCAGCCAGTCACTTTCTCTTATGTCAGCTGCCACTCTGGTTAAGGATTTGGCTTTCGACATAATATGCTGGGAGTCGTATGCGGATTCCTTAGCCGCTTGTAAAATTGTAGTTTTCACCTGCAAGACTTCTTGAAAATCAACCTCAAATACATCGCTGTCCTTTAAGCAACTCAAACGATATGCCCTGGTATCCATTCCTACATAAAAAGTTGCCAGTTCATCAGTCTATATAATTTTTGTGTGAGAAAATTAGGAATTTTTAATGAAGTCTTGGCTCGGAAGACTACAATCCCTTCGGTATGGATAGTGCAGATTATTTACTCTCTTGGCTTTTTTTAGTCTCTTTTCTGTTGAGAGGGGTCCAGAGGAATTTGCATTGCCAAGTAATTATCTGGGAAAAGGCACGTTACCAATACAAAAAAAAAAAAAATTGGGAAAAGTTACTAGGTTGTCATGTCAATGATTATCTTTAGCTATTGGATAGATAGGCTGTGGTCCAAAGCGTCTATGGCTATTGGCTAGTGATGATATAATCAAGTGTTTGTCAAAATCATGAAGAATTTGTGCTTTAAGTATCTGGTACTATGATCTTGAAGGCATAATTCACCCAAACATCCTGAATTTTTTGGTCTTTTTCTCTACGAGGCAACAGAGTGATGAGGCTGCCTTTGGCTTACATAGTTACACATTAAGAGGAACTTAGCTGATTCCCACGAAAAAAAGAGTAACATAGCTCAGCCAGCTGATCAATTAGCAATATTACCATGAAAGAAAAGAAGAAAAGGGAAGAAAAAAGGGATAAAAGCTGTGTAGACAAAATTAAAAACATTTGTACCCGAGTTTACCTGCACCAAGGAGAACAACCTGTGCTTCTCTGCCATTGGGGGAAGTGAGCGCATGTTCTAGTCTAGAATCAAACCAAAGGGTTCGAACAGCAAGAATCACTCCAGAAGTTTCACTCGCATTTTTGAGACAATCTTTCTTTATCTTTTCATGAAGGTTTGTCAAGTAACTCTCCCCTGCCAGTAACTCAGCTAGTGGATCATGGATCACATGCTTCCACAGAGCCCTTCCAGCAGCCGTTTGGCACGCTGACCTTCGAAGGAAATCCCATTCTTTTTCAATAGTTGCATGGACTTGTCGAACAACTTCACTGTGCAACAAGTCTGGAAGCTTTAGCTCCGGCCATGCTGGGTCCTCAGGCAAGCCATTTACTTGATCTGACATTATTATTGTATGTAACACAAAATAAGGGGATTAAGAGTTTCCTGAAGAAGATAATACATTTATATAGAGGAGTTTAAATATTTTTGGGTAGGGATAAGGAAAAGAGAACCACACACAACCAATGCTTGAGGGATGCCTAAATCGTATCCAGCTTCTTGGCCTTAATGAAAGGCAAGGTAGCAATGCAGTCCACGACTACCACAATTTCATATCCCGAGCCTTTCCCTGTTTTGGCTGTCCTTTTTTTAAAGTGTAAAAGTGACATTCCGTGGTTCCCACGAGAAATGACTAATGTGGGTGCCACGGGAAGTGATGCCCTAACGGAAAAAAAAGGCATCAAGTTATTTGTTTAAACTGATAATATATGTTCAGTATTTAGTTCTACCAGGATTTAATGAGAAAAATGTGATTGATTTTAACATATTTGATTAGAGTAGAAATAACTTTTAAAAAAAAATTGTGTACACATTTAATCTAAACCAATCAAGCTCTTACATGTCAAAGTTTTGTGGAGGAGATAGATAAATACAAAAATTATAAAAAGAAATTTATAAATTTTGATTTGTTCTACTTACAAAAAAAATTAGTGTTTATTTCCATTTAGGTTGTTTGTATTGAAAGAAATATGAGTGAAGTAGAAGAGAAAGAAAAATTGTGTTTTTTTTTCCGCTCGTTTGTTGGATAGAAAATAAAAAGAAAGAAAATGAGTTTTTTTTGTAAGGACATATTTGTCCTTAATAATATTTTTTTGTAATATTTATTTTAATAACACGCGATATTTACTAATATTATTTATAATAACTATTATTATTATTATTATTATTTATAAATATTAAAGAAATTGATTATTATTATTATTATTATTATTTCAAGCCAAAGAAATTTAACCAAAAAAACGAGTTTGTTCTATGTTCTTTCCTAGTTTTTACAAAACAAAAGAAAAATTAACTCTCCTTCCTCCGTCTGTTCTCTATTTAGGCAGCCACCATACGCCTCTCTCTTATTTTGGCTTCATAAATTGGAGGTTTTATTACTTCAAATTAGGATTCCCTATAGTAGTCTATGTTTATCTCTCTCCACTTATATTTTTTGTTTTTTTTTGGATAAAATAAATCAAGGGATGAGAGTGTGAGACAAGTAAATCTAATGGTCATAGTTGCACAACTATGTTAAATGCGAGAATTTGCTACTAGTGAATCCGGATCCGAGGAGGGGAGAAGAAATAAATCATGCGGGATCCACAATACATTAATCCCTCCTCCCTAGCTCTCTTCCCTCCCAAACAGTTATAAAGTGACATTTCTCCCGTCACTCTCCTCTTTTTTACTTCTACTCAAACAAATATGGTGTGTAAAGTTTGGGAACGGCTCCTTTAAAGTAAATAAATATATAAAGTGAGAAAGTAAGTGTGTAATTATTCTTAATTAGTTAAAATATATTAAGATCTCAATCCATTTTAACTATCCATGAGTAGATATATTTTTACTTTTTCACATTTTACAGGCTCACTTTAGCGAAGCGTAATCTAAAAAGTTTTTAGGAAAGATACTCCTTCATTGATGAGCATGAATTCATTGCAGGATCCATGTTAGACGGGCCGTGAACCAATAGGCGTTTTTAAAGACAAACGGACAAACGAATAAGCTGAACCGCCGTCATCTGATTCCAAGTAAATAAATAATAAATAATCTGGGCAAAATGACGCTAAAGCCAATAAACACGTAGCAAAGCATCCACTTTGAGCGACGAATATTATTCAAAATTATACGACTCCAATGTTATCTACCTAATATTTTATTCCTCGTTACCTCTTGTTTTGTTAATTATTACGGTTTTATCCATAAAAAAACAAATGAACTAAACATCATGCGCTTTACACGAAGGAAGGAGCATTAACCTCTGACCTTTATTAAGGCTCAAAATTGATGCTTACTTCCAACTCTGTCCACTGTCCCACTTTTTATATTATCATGATTGAAATAAAAAAAGAAATGGTTTGGTATATAAGTTTGGCAGGATAAGTCGAAGTAGGTGAAAACCGATGTGTGAGTGAGGTTGGGAAAGTCGGAAAATGGATTGAAACTTGAACAGCAACAAAACAAGAGCGCCACCTTTTTACCTCAGAGAGAATATTTGTCAAGTTAGGAGGGGAGAGAGAGAGAGATGGCGGTGGAAGTGGCATGCTGTGGAACAAAGTTTGCATTGTTCGTGCTGGTGATTGTAGGGTTGGTGTGTTTTGCGGGGCTAATGGCTGGTCTCACTCTGGGTCTCATGTCTTTAGGACTCGTCGACCTCGAAGTTCTCATCAAGTCCGGTCGTCCTCAGGATCGCATCCATGCCGGTACCCTTTTTCCTCCTTTGAGATTGAGATGCCGGGACCGAATTACAACTTTGCCTCCTTTGTTTGCTAAGTGCCTTTGTTATCACTGATCAACAACTTGGATCATCTGTGATTTCTAGTTTCAAATAGATGATTTATTATTTATACTGTATCATATGATCCTCCTCCTTCTTTTTCTTTTTCTTTTTCTCTTTCTCTTCTGAGTTTTGACTCATTATTTTTGGCAGCCAAAATTTTTCCGGTGGTTAAGAACCAGCACCTTTTGCTTTGCACGCTTTTGATTGGAAACTCCTTAGCAATGGAGGTACTATTTGGCTCTTATGGCTTTAATTCAACTGATTTTGATGGAATTGACCATGCTTTCCTTCCTTATTTACAATACTCCCCTCCTTTTCTTGTTTTCCTTGCAGACTCTTCCCATTTTTCTTGATGCACTTGTGCCTCCCTGGGCAGCGATTTTGCTTTCGGTCACCCTCATCCTCATGTTTGGAGAGGTAAATATTGACTCACGTGATGAGGAACCAATTCGAACCGGTACTGTTTTGTTTTGTAAGGTTTTTTAATCCATGATTTTAGTTTTGCCCAATTGGGATGTGATACTACAGATATTGCCGCAAGCAATCTGTACTCGATATGGATTGACAGTTGGAGCAACACTGGCCCCATTTGTCCGCGTTCTTCTTATAATATTCTACCCCATCTCTTATCCAATCAGCAAGGTGTGCTTAGAGAGTGATTGTATGATTGATTACTATGGTATTTAACAAAAAACACATATCTGATGAAGATCGTAATATGTACAGGTTCTTGATTGGATGTTGGGTAAAGGACATGCTGCCCTTTTAAAGAGGGCGGAGCTCAAAACTTTTGTAAATTTTCATGGGAATGAGGTATAGAACTTGAATTCCAAGCTCGAGAGGAATTAATAAAACAATTTCATTTATATTCATTTGAAATGTTCTAAAATGGACTTGTGTAAAAATTTTATGTTGGTCTATAAAATTATATTGCTTATGTTCTAATTATGTGCCTCTGCTTTGTGCTCTAATGTGGCATGGTTATACATTTGTTTTCTTGTCTAGGCTGGTAAAGGGGGAGATTTAACGCATGATGAGACAACCATCATAGCTGGTGCACTTGAATTGACTGAAAAGACTGCAAAAGATGCCATGACTCCTATATCAAAGGCATTTTCCCTTGATCTGGATGCAACTCTAAATTTGTGGGTTTGTGAATTCTTTATTGTTCTCAGCACCATATTTATATCTTCTTTTGTTCTAACCATGTCCTCTGTGTCTGTACTGAAGGGAAACGCTGAATACAATAATGACATTAGGCCATAGTAGGGTTCCGGTTTATGCAGGAGAGCCAAGAAATATTATTGGACTTGTTCTGGTAAATTTTCTTCCTCTTGAGATTTTGTAAGTGGATACATGGGATTGTAGATTGCTAGTACTAAAGATAATGTGTATTATTAATCTTCTGTTATAATTCTTGCAATCATCTTGAAATCTTTTGTTATAATACTTGTATGTAATCATATTGGATATGACTTGATATTGGGGTGAAAATAATTATGTCTAGTTTCAAATTTATTTATCTTTTTTTTTTTTGTGCTGTGGTGTGTCTGGCTACATCAAACTATCATATGTTTGTTAATCCTTCTACCCCTTCTCCCCTTTGTGTAGATTATCTCATTTAGTCTTGGCATATATTTACTCTATAACTAATCCTACACGTTGAAATATAAAGTTTTTGGATATAATATTTGAATTAATCCAGTGCTGCTGTGATATGTATGAATAACATTTGTGAGGATTGATGTTCTGATTTTTTGCACAGAAGTAATAAGCCTAGATGAGGGAAAAAGTTTATGAGGATTAATTTCAAGCGTGAAACTTTCTATCATATCCTGATTGTTGTTATTGTTTGTACTTCATAATATACCTAGTGATGGATTATGGATCTGATATTATGGGGAGGGTATACCTGTAATGGAATAAAATAGGGAGCGGATCCTCTTATTTGTTAAGTTGACATGACCATGTCATTTGATAAAGTTTGAGCCATCCATAAATATTAATCAACGGTGATAATTGACAGTGATGAGATAAGACAGCGGTTTCCCTTTCCCTCTTCCTGACTTTTCCTTGTGTATTCCTACCAAAATCAAGCTGTTGTGATTCAATAACTGCGGTGAAAGAGATGGTCGATAGGAGGCAGCAGAGGCGGATATGGGGTGGACGAGGAGGCTGAAGAGGTGGCTGTGGGGGTAGATACTTAGTTGACTGGTGACAGTGATGAAGCTGATCTACTGGGATCAAACTTCATCACATAGTCACAACATAGCGTCTTCCTCTTTTTTTTTCTCCAGAGAGCAAAGAGACACAGTGAGATGGGTGTGCAACAGCAAGGGGTGGCATGATAAAAAATGGAGTAAGCTTCCCTAGGAGGTTTGACTGGTCATCCGTTTCCAAAGAGGGGGCAGGTGAAGGATGTAATTGTTTCAGGGTTGGTCAACTCGGTTGCCTTCATCATCTCCTCACCTTATTAAGGAGGAAACTGAGCTCCCAACCAAAATTTTGGCCTTCTCAATCTGTACTAACTTTTTTTTTTTTATTATTTTCTTTTGTTTTTTATCATGTATGTGCCAGTTCTGTTTATTGGTTTTGTTGCTAGTAAATCCAGCTGGTTCTTGTTCAATATTTTAGTTGAATCTGCAAAATTGGATGGAGTTTTGGCTTGGCTGGATATACTAATCCAATGGAAAATTTTCTGATTGGAATTTTCTTTAACTATGAACAGTCCAAAAATGGAAATGGAAGCCTTTCTATGTAATGTAGTCTGAATAATTTCTACTTTACACACTCACCTTAGAACTCAGGGAAGGAAAAGTTGGGGAGAAAGAAAGGGAAAATGCTGGCTTATCCAGTCACTATCAATTGTAACCGTTGATTATTCTTTACTATTTATGGATGGCTCAGATTTTCTCACATGACAAATGAGAGTAGCTGCTCCCAATAAAATATTTGTATTTAGACACTGAAATAAAATGGATTGTTGTGTGATACATATTAAGTAGTGAAGTTGGAATTTCAGCACTTTCTATTCACTATCATGTCACCCATCCATAGTACTTTAATGGTTTGTTTAGTGATACATGCAGGTTAAAAATCTCTTTATGGTTGATTCAAAGGCTGCAGTTCCTCTAAGAAAAATGATCATCAGAAAAATTCCTCGGTAAATTATTTTTCTTACACGAAATGAGTTACATTATTCTTACCTATGAACTTGATGTATATGTATTAGCATTTTGTCTATTTGTGTATTGTATTTGTTGCAGTGTTTCAGAGAACATGCCACTGTATGATATACTGAATGAATTTCAGAAGGGTCACAGCCATATTGCAGTTGTGTATAGGGATCGAAATGATAAAAAAGACACACCCAAAAGAGTTACAGATGGAGAACAACGTGACTTTAAGGACAGCTGTAAGAACAAGGGAGAAAAAGCACCCTTGGATAAAGGTAGCGATTTAACTAAAAGTAGAATAAACTTAATCTTGTCGAGAGCATGGTTTAAAATAAACTTTTGTTGAGAGCATGAGTTTGAAATATCTTGTTAGTTTGCAATTTGCTAAACTCATAGTTCCTTTGAAGGGGTCATCATTCCTCCAGTTTGCTGTCCTTGCTAAATATTTCTGAAGCTATTGTGCCCAGAAATTTTCTGCTGTATGCAATTTGTGTTTCCTTTATTCAAGATCATTTTCAGCACCACATGTTTTGTACTTCACATGTTTGTGGTTTTATTTCTATATCTTTAGGACATATATGCCTCAATTTCATTCTTTGGTCTCATGAACCTTTCTGGTTGATCTACTCAGTGAAACCCTTGATGGTTATCTTGTTGACCTGACTGTTGCCACAAATATAGGTGCTAAATTGGAGTCTCATGATGATACTTCGACTACTGTGGCTAAGGTTGATGGCGGTCCACAGGTGAAGAAAAGTCCACCAGCAACCCCTGCTCCTCCCTTTAAGAAGCGACATAGAGGTTGTTCATATTGCATCCTGGACATTGATAATGCTCCCCTGCCTGTGTTTCCACCTAATGAAGTGGTTGTTGGTGTTATTACAATGGAGGATGTCATTGAAGAACTTCTTCAGGTTAGATGCTTTAATGCTCTTTATAGTTCGAATTAGTGGTTTGGGCTCTGCATTCTGTGATCCTGTATATATGTTTTGTTGCACTTATTTTTAATACTTATGATGCAACTCTGGCTGTGACTGGCACAATGATAATCTGTTATCTGTTTTTTTGCCCTTTTATTCACCATTTGATATTGCTGCAGTTGCGCATAACTCCTCCTCCAGTGTTCTTGCCATATGTGCACTCAGTATACATGATGAAGTACTATATTTAAAGTGATAGTGAAGAAAGAACTACTTGCTTTGATTTCTTCAAAATTACTTCATTTCTTGTAGGTTTGTCAAATTACTAGAATGTAGAATAGGTCTGTTGCTGCTAGAGCTTTTAGCTTCATATATTATGATTGTTGTGGAAGCAACTAGAGGTTGCATGCGACCGTTGCCTTTTAATTCTATTATTTTGGCTTATCCATCTTCGTAAAATCCTTGCGCATTTCAGGAGGAGATACTAGATGAAACTGATGAATATGTCAATATCCATAACAAGTAAGTTTAAAACTCTTCCTTCTTATTTGTCATCTGAAGCCCACCTGTTTAATTAGATCATTTTGTTCTAAGTCGACAAATTGTCTTGTCTTGGTATTTGGTTTAGTGTAGTTTGGCAGCAATTGAACGCTGTTAGCTTGTAGTGTGAATCATATTAAATTGATCAAGCTCTTGATAATGCAGGATAAAAGTTAACATGAATGCTTCTAAGGAGAAGTCTCCTGATGCAAAACTATTGCAGCCTTCTCCTTTAGCAGTTCAAGGACACACACCAACTAATTCGGTTTCTACAGCTACTTCAGCAACAGGCTCACCTACCACAATCGATCAAATCTCTGAAAGCGAATCACTCAGGAATCAATAATTCATTCATTAAGAATAAGAGTATATAATAGAATAGGTTTGCGTTGAAAAGGCAGAGCAATATATAGTTTCTTGTAAAAGTTTCCTGGATATGACATTATTATGTTAATATACAGAAAGGAACACTGAATGTAAGACACGTATTTGAATGTCGATATTCCTACCAGATCCTGCAGGACAACTATTATGTTTACTAATTACTGACTATAGCTACTTTACGTAGCATTACCGTGCATTTGGAATGGAATGGTATGAAAATGAGTCTATGAATGATTGACTCTAATATTTCTTTTATTTATCACGACTTTAGCAGTTTATTTCCATGATTATGTTCTGTTGCTCAGTGCTTCTCAAATTCATTCAGTTTGCCTTGAGAAGAGCAAGGGGACATGGAAAGATCATGACGCAGTTGTGAAGCACGTGCAAATCTCAGAATAATGCTCCCCTTGTACTCCGACTAGCTAATATGCGTCTCAGTATTCTATGTAAGTATTAATAATAATTTCATTATTTGTTTGTCAGGTTGCTCCTAAATATCGTATTTCAGTCAAAAGATTGGTATGAAGAATTAAACATAAAAAATATTAAATAAAATGTATAAGTATTTAATATCTTAACATTATGGAAGATATTTATTAAATAAGTAATGAATGTATTTTCTTTACGTATCAACAAAATTCATATTAAATAAATAAAGTGATGTTGCCTGGGTTCTGAGTCAAACCCCTATTTGCTGCAAGTGCACCCTTTTCTTTCTTCTAAATTTAAAACACGCTTTCACACAGCTGCAACTGTGTTCGGGGAATTTTACGAGTGCTACCAATCAATTATCGTGCTTCTCTGCCAGCTTTCTTTTAGCTGAAGACATATTTGGAGTTTAGACCCCGATAGAATCGTCGTATTTGAGACCTAACTCATACTAATCAAAATTACTCTTATGAGTAGTTGCAAATATTTAATAATTTTGTACGACATAAATTCAGCCGATACAAGGTTTACCAAAGTGAGATTATTTGTCTTTATCAAAAAAAAAAAAAGTGAGATTATTTGTAAAATAAATAAGTAAAAGTGTATTTACATCATTAAATAATAAGATAAAATAACAATACACTCTACATTGAATGAATGGTAACAAACTCACTTTAGTCACGTACTACATTCCATGCTTTGAGTGTGCCTCTGCCTGCCGTTGGAAAACTATACATTGAATTTGAACCAAAACACTAGATCCCGAAGCAGCATGACAGCGGCTTCTGTAATTGAAAGTTTATTCATTTTTTTATCAGAAGCGTTATTCTCGTCTTTCATTTATATAATATGCAATTCATACAAAAGGAACGACACAAAAAGAATAGAAAATGACAGAACAAACCCTCGGTGAAGAATATATCGTACAATAGTGTACAAATTGCAAGCTGCTCTACTCCTCTTCTTCATTAACGAATTTTAATATCTAATTAAAGCTTTTTTCCTGCAGTAATGATATTGAGTACGAAATGATTTTCATACTTCACTACAAATGCTTTTTTTCCTAAAATTTGACTTCCACTTATATCCTGCGATTATTTCTCATGAACATCATGTTTGATTGGTCTATTCTCATTTCGTACGCTTTCGTCTCTTAACATATAATGGTACTGTATTTTCTGGGAACAAAGACACTGTTACAAGGGTTGGCAAGGTACGAACTTGACGAAGAAGCATAAGACCTGATAGAACACGACAAACAAACTATACCACAACAAATATATATTATTAATTATTCTTACTATAACAAACATAAGCAAGCCTTTAAGCAGGAATCTTCTATTCGTTCCTCAATGGTTGTTGACCATGCTCCAGTATATAAGCTTCTTGTTTTTTTTTTTTTTTTCTGAAGCTCTTTGTGTCTTATTTTAGTATTAAATGATGTTTCATTTTTCCCCCCATCCTTTCAGGCTTCATATTTTGATAATTAAGGGGAAAGAAGGAATCAATCCTGCACTACGTCATATTCACAAAATACTTTGTAATTTGTATTAAATTTGGCAATTAGGAAATGTTTGAGATGCCGCTACTGTCCAAACGTGGATTCCTCGCCATGGTCGAAGGCATGGATATAAATATTTCTTGTACGTGTTTAGGTCAAGAACAATGAAGGGGTAAAATTAGGGGGCTACTTCCTACATTTTGCACGGTACCTACAAACACACTCCAATGTTTAAGTCTAGCACAGGGGTGCAGCCTTGCAAGTGATGTACATGCATAAAAGTGAGAGAAATAGGGCCGGAGGCACTCCTTTGTTGAGGAGGGCTAGGGCCCGCCCTGACTTTTTCATTTTTTTTTTTATAATATATATATATATATATATATATATATATAAAAGTAATAAGTAATAGTCAAATTTATCTAGATCCTTATAAAAAATCTGTTATCTGTTTAACTTTGGAAATATTCAAAAAGCTATCAATTATTTTAAACTATTTACTAGTATAAATTGAAATGAAAATTACTGAGAAGTTTAATATCGATTCAATTATAGATGTTTTTCGTGACATGTAAGAGAGACGTTCTGTGTTTTGATAAATTATTCATGTAATTAACGTTTTAAAACCTATAATTATGAATATTTTATATGAAATTTGATGCATATATATTTTTTGGATGAACTTTATTTTTTATAGTTGACCTTCCCTATCATCCAATTCAGGCTCCATCCTTGGAGAGAATATATATGAATAAAGAGGGTACTACCTGTATTTGAACGTAATGATGCGGGATGAACTTCCTCTGCCATCTTCTCGTGAGGCATGTGGAAGAGAGGGTCGACCAACCTTTCCAATCACTTCAGCCATATTTCAGAGCTAATGAATATGTTGAGCGTCCATGCCTATCACGACTAGGGCAGTGCCCCTAATAGGGCCGATTTGTTGGCCCTGTGAAAGGCTTACAATAGTCCTACTTATGGGCCGTTCGATTTGTGTTGGGCCTCTTTCCCAGTAGAACAACTGTACTAAAAAAAACAAATACCAGATGAAATACATGTATTTCCCAATCTAAATTAATGGAATTTTATTATTTAGATTTTAATGTGTATAAAAAATATTTACATTATTAATGAAGGTATGGTCACATTTTTAAACGATTTTTAATTCAAAAGTTAAATACATGAATAATATATGATTGATTGATGTATTATTTATTTAACCTAATAATTTTTTTTTGGATAATGAATGATAAACGAAAACGTATGTTGTGTGTGTGTGTGTGTTGATCATATTGATATAATAACAGTTAACAGTCAGAGAAGACCCAGCCACAATGAGTGCAGTCGCGAGACGTGAAGTCCTTTCAATTTCATTTCGTCTCTGTAACAGTGATGGAGTCCCCATTCCCATCCATCCGCACCACCAAGTACGCGCGATCTTAACGCACCACGTCATCCTGACTACGTGGCAGCATCCATATCAGCCATTGGTGCTATGAGACGGCTACTTCATTCTTCACTGGAACGTGCCTTTCACGTGCTGCACCATGCAACTTGTCCTTTCCTACTTCTGAATCCGCGTCTGTTTTTTTTTTTTTTTTTTAATAATAACACGGGGAAAATGCCCCGGCCGTAAGGGAAGTAGAGCTTTCTTCTCTGTACTATTATAATACAGTACCTGCCTGCAACTCTCGCTCTCGCTCTCTCTCTCACCCCAAAGCAAGTATCGTTCCATTTGCCCCTAACTCCTGTGTTGTGTTGTATAACTCTTCTGTATCTTCTTCCCACCTCCTTCATTAACATTGATGCTACTCCTTTTTCATATTTCTCACATACAATGAACTCAAAGGAAAAAAGAAACTATATATCGATCCAAGTCTATGTGACAAACAAACAATTAAGTTTCGGAAATGGCTGAAAACTGTGGAGAGCGGAAAAAGAAACAACAAAGAAATATTTTCACCATTAATTAAAAGACAACAATAGTAACAATCGAAATAAATCCATATAAAATTAATTTTAATCATCAGGCGATCATATAATAGTATAGTTATGATATATAGTTATATATATAAGAGACGGGGGAAAAAGAAGCAAGCTTTGCAAGATTAAGAAAATACCCAATATATCATTATCATATTCATTCATTCATAATACACATCTAGTCTAGTTTAAGCAATAAGAATCAACGAGTTTAAGCTATAAGTTCAACCTTAACTTCCTTTCTGCATGTGATTGAAGCATTATATTCAAGTTCAACTAACTAAGAAGAGGAAAGAAGCGGCTAGCTACTTAAACTCGAGGACCAAAAGTAACACTAAATCAATCATTAGCACGGAGATTATAGATAGACTAAGAACCTAATTAAGAGGAATGAAGGAAAAGTTGTTATGGATATGGATACTAGTGTTTCCCAACAACAACATAATAATAATAATAATAAGAATAATATCGCTTTTGATATCCTGAATCCTTGAAAAAGATGACAAACCAAGGAAGAAACCCAAGAAATATTTCTATTCCTTTGTTCTGGAAGAAGAAAAAGAAAAAGGAATCATAATAAAAGAGTAATATATATATGTTTTTTAAGTGCTTTTTCTGGGTTTGCTTTTCCTCCTAGCCCTGCTTCTCGAGGGTTCCCCTTTTGGAAGTTGAATCTCTTCTTCCTTTGTATCAATAATAATAATACTCATGCATGCTGCTGATGATCCCTCTTGTTGTTGTCCCTCTTTCTTCATTGAGCTCTCCCCGCCTTGTGCTGCTGCTTCCTCTTCTACGGGCGCTTCTATTTTCTTCTCTTCATGACTTTCCACAACATTAATAATCTTCCGAGGCCTGCCTCTTTTTCGAGGAGCCTGAGGTTGAATCCCCGTCTCAGCACCTTGTTGTATGGATGAAGACTCAGCTATTGCTACCGAAAGTTCCTTCATTTTTTGTCGCTTCTTCTTCCCCATATGTATATACCATACATACACTTACCCTATCAATCTATCAATAATAATACTAATAATAATACCAATAAGCTCCAACCCTGCACTCTATCAACAACAATACCCACTAGCTAGCTAGTTCTGATTTCAGAAGCATCAAATTTTTGAGATCATTAAAACCAGCTGAGGACCATAAAAATCAAATCTTTAATACCTTCTTAGCCCCCTGTCGATTCGCCAGAATACCTTTCTGTTTCTGATAGGATACACGGACGGATGATTCCTTCTCTCTTTCTTTCTGTCAATATGTTAAAAAAGCAAGTAGACCAATATCTTTGCTTTGACCACAATTCAGATTGTGCAAACGCTATAATAAAAAGCAAACACCCTTCTCAACTATATATAAAAAAAATAGAATAAAAAATATATAACCACAGTTCTTCATTCGGTTAAGAATAGAATAAAATAAACAATTCATAAAAGCCATATGTTAAATCATCTTCTTTCTGTTTTTTTTTTTTTTTTGTCTATTCATATTCCATGAGGTGCCTGCCATTTCCCATACACAACTTTTTTCTTCTTCATTCATTGCAGGGGAAAAAAAAAACACAGAGATATATCTGGCTACTAGAGGTACGGGATAGAAGAGTCTGTCAATCGAGGTGAGAGCAGTAACAGGGTTACTGATCCGACTTTAGCAAGCGTACTAAATCACTTCAAATAGTATAGAATTGAGTTTCAAAATCGAATAGGAGGATTGAGATGATTAATTATCACATTTTGATATTGATAACTACTCAAACGTTCAAATGAGTTCATAAAAAAACAAATCGAAATAAAGAGAAATAAATTTTAAGAAGAAAATATAAAAGGATCCATTTAAGAAATAAATTACGGAGGTGAAGTTGAGAATGTACTTCAAATTGAGAAAGCTTTAGGATTTTGATTTCATCAATCTATGGATCTAGAATTTCATAGACAAAATTCTAAATCCATATATAAATTCGAGTTTGGCGCAGTTATAGCAATCCATCCTATTTCCTAACATTAACAATTACCAACTAAGATTCCTAATTTATTTTAATGTCTGGATTAGAGAGCACACTAAAATTTACCTCTTGATTTCTAACCAACTATGTTTCTATGTTGATTATTAATCAAATAGTTTATTAAGTTCAATGATTCTCTATAGAAGTTGCACAACGTTCTTATCTCCTCACGATCTCAAATTACCCTATGGTTTTTCCCCTATGCTTTAGATACATAAATCTCCTCACGATCTCAAAATGATTGACTTATCATTCAATTATTTCTCGAGCTAACAATTGAAAGCATTAAGATCATGAGAAAAACATAAAAGCAATGAAAAGAAACTAGGATTTAATCATAACATTGTCAAACCTTCATAAGTGGCTACATCATCACCCTAGAAAAGGAAATTTAGCTCCTCATCATTGAAACAAAAACCAAATTGATTGAATAAACTACAAGATCCATAACAAAAGTTGATAGAAATCAAAATTCGAAATAATCATGAACTAATCATAGCTTAAGGTGTAAAGACAGATGACCTAATCACGTTTACAAACTGAATTTATACATCCTGAATGCACAAACTCACGAGGTGAAAATTACAAATTAAATCCTAATCTAACAACGTCCGATCGGAAGGCGAGAGCCCATTCACGAGGCAAATGGCTCAATCTAGCATGCTTTAGTCTCTTATTCTTCTAACTTCTCTTTCACACCATGCTTCCAAAGCTTCACTTATGCACTTAATTAGGTACCTAAAAACATGAGTATCCAATTACATATAATTGACTCAAAAATATAGAAAAATTACTTTAAACAACTAAAAGGACTCAAAACATGTCTTAAGAAGAAACAAAGACAATTATGGGTAAGGTTGAGAATAAATTCAACAATTCTTATTAAATTCACTAATTAATCATAGTAAAAACTAGATAAACCAGCGGGTTATCAGTTACATTAAGAGGAACGACTTGCTCTTTGGCTACCTATAAATCAACTAATCCGAACATGCATCAAATTGGGATTTGAATTCCTTACATTGAGGGATTCCTACATTTAGGGATTTCTTAAATTCATGCATTCATCTTAATCTACGGTTAGGATATCATGTTTTCATTTTTGCATTAATATATTTATCTACATAAAAATGAATCTACGATCAGGATTTCATACGATAAAAAAAAATAATGATCTTATAAAATCTACTTCCATGAAATTGGAAAGGGTGAAGAAAGCGAAAAAGTAATATGTTTGGAAACCCTTGTCTGAGGTCTTGAAATGCTTTTATAAAAAACTATCAAGTACCTTTCATGTTGTGAGTAGCTTTCACATAAAAAAATAGTTCTTATTCGAACATTAAATTTGGGACAGCGAATATAAGACCATATATATTTATCTTTACTAATACTCTTTTTTTAACACACATCCTCCTATTGATTGAAATTCATATGGGTCTAACTAATTCATGTGGGTCCCACTTGAATTTTGTAAAACCCACATGAATTTCAACCAATAGAAGAGTGTGTGTTAGAAAAAGAATGTTAAAGAGTATATTGCTAGCATTTTTCATTTATCTTTATCTCTCACTTATTTTTTATCTTATTTATATATAAACAATTTAAAAATACATCAAAAAAATAAAAAAAATAACATATTATTATTCTATTTTATTAACCAAAAAATATTTCTCTAAAAAAAGGACTTTTATGGGTATCATTGTGTTTCCAAACACACAGTACGTAGTAGCAGTAAGTAACCATGGTTAGGGGTTGTGGACCAAGGCAAAGTGGGGTGATGTGAAAAGGGCATGTGGGACTGGGGTTCATAGGTACCCAGCCAGCCAGCCAGGTTTGGTGTATTGTGTACTACTCACAGTCAGTGTTTCAGTCTGACCATTTGTGTCGCTTCCCGGGTTTCGCGTCCTCACTCCTCTCAGCTTTAATTGTTGGGGTCGTCACACAGGAAGAGTACCTGCTTCTGCCTCTGCCCTTGCTTCTTTTACCATTTTTATTTTTTGACCGTTGATTCTTTCATTAAACCATCAATCAATGATCATTTATCAATGTTTGTGTAAACAAATAATTCATTGTAATAGGGATTATGGCCGTTGATAAACATGCATTATTGATTGAAGGACCTTGCTAATTAGTCGCTGAAAAACTATAAAATTATATATCAAATAGTACGTTATTTCTAATATAAATTTATTATCTTTGATTCCTTATTATGTTCTCTCACCCTTGAAACATGGATTAGTATTTGTCTTGATTGAATGTGAATGTTATGAAGAGCTTAATGCAGCGGAAATTGTAAGGTCAAGAACGGATTCGAAGAGCCGAAAGAGCAAAAAATGGTTTGCTATATAATCCTGTGCACGGATCCCCTTACCCAACTTGACTAGTGGTTATTATCATCACTAATTAATTACCAAACAAGATTGCGTGTGTTTTTCACTTTTTTGTTTGATGCCTTGCCTCTGTCCTTCTGTTTTTCAATTGGTCATTAGGTGAGAATTATGGTTTTGCAAATTAGTCTATACTCTATTGGGATATTTTAAGGAAAGAGGAGATATTTTCCGGCAACTTGAATGTATAGCACAAAGGAAAACATGATTAGAGAAAAAACACGACATAAATGCTAATCAGTATTCTAAGAATATTTATTAAGGATTTAAAGATAGAAATTTTATAGTGAAAATGATGTATTAAATACATTCAACATTTAAAAATTATATTTTTAAATAAATTTTTTTTAACTTTAAATTCATTAAATAATATTTTTAGGACACTTATTAATAAAATCCAAAAATATATTCGTGTGATTTGTTTTAGGAGTCTAAAAACTAACAATTAATTAACTAATGACGTGGATTTACGTTTTGCTTTTGAGTTTTACCTGTGACTCGTATGAGTCGGGTAAGTACCGTTTATCTTAACAACAAGGTGAAGTTTCGTACTTGAGTTTATGTAGTCAGGAATTATCAAATTAGTCCTAAGCATGCTTATTGCTTTTTCGTCCAAATATTATCTTATGTGAAGGATGAGTCTGGTGCAGGACACAAGAGAGGACCACTTATTATGCACTCTCAATAATGGCTTAAAGCCCGCGATGATGAACGAATGTAACAAATTGATAGGTTTGCTTTTATAATGAGAAAAATGTTAAGGAATTTCTTTAGGATATTTATTAAGAAAATAAGAAAAAAAATTTTGTATTAGAAATTGATATATTTAATATTTAAAGAGATGATATATTTAATTTTTTTAATAAATTTTTTTTTGACTTTTAAAAAAATATTCGTAAGGCACTTATTAACCTGATTCTTATAATAAAAATAAATAATAATAGATTATTATGGAGTAAAGATGGAGAGAGTCAGACAAGCTATCCTCCTCAGTCCTCTCTGCTTACGATCACGCTGTCGTTTCAACATCTTCCCATTTTCCTAGATTATAATTGTCACTTGGTAATCAAGATTATCACGTTATATAAGAAATTAATGATTTAAATCATAGAAATTTATTTCTTATATTTAAGTGTAAAAATTATAAATTAAATAAATATATGAAATACTGTATCAAGTAGGGGTGTTCATCAACCAATCCAAATCAATTCAAATCGTAAAAATCGAAAACCGAACAAATCGAAAAATAGAAAACCGCAAAAACCGTTTTTTCATTGGATTGGATCGGATTTTGGATCCCCTAGTGAAAATCGATCCAATCTATTCCAAATCGACCTACTATATACATATATTATTATTTTTTAAATTATAGTACTACTCATACTTAAGCATTATTTTTTTATACTTTTATGAACGAACACTCTCATTCTCTTTAATATTTTTGCTAGAATTATCAAATACTAGATGTTTTGGAATTTATATAGTTATTCATGTACCTAAGAATCAATAGTTATTCACGTACTAGAAGATTTCATGCATGTACTTAAAAACTAGAACTACATTAATTCTAGTATATATAGGTTTAATGTTGATTTTCGATTTAATATAACTATGTAACGATATATCGGTAAAAACAGAATTATTCAATCCAATCCAAACCTCATTTGATTGGATTGGATTGGATCAGATTTTTTTAAGGAAGCAAACTGATCCAATCCAAACCGCAAGTTTTTTCTATCTTGGGATCGGATGATTTTTTGACTCAAAATCGATCTAATCCAATCTGCGAACATCCCTAATATTAAGTAAGGACTATTCCATCCCGTCAAAAAAAAAAAAAAAAAGTAAGGACTATACAAAATATAAAAACACGTCAGATTCAATTTTTATAATTAGAATCCATCATAATTAATTTTGAGTTGGAATGGATTCGTGGAACAAAACTGATCTTGAACACTCTTACCGAAGGAGTCTTAAAGATTACTAGTTACTAGTGTTTTTTTTTTACTAACAAAAAAAAAGTGAATATTAAAAATATAATTTGGTATAAATATTAAAAATGTGTAAAATTCCATTTTAGGAATAATTGATCAAATATAAAAAAATCACGTGTGTATTTATAAGAAAACATGAATATATAAGCTCAGCTTATATTTCTTTATTTATTTATATATTAAGTGTGAGTCTTGCTAACCAGTGTCCTAAGGACATTGGGATTAAGGAATTCATTAAGAGTAAGTTTTTATTGAAAACTAAGTTTCTAACTTCTCAAAATATTAAATACACCACTTCCCAATAAAATTTTTCTTCTTTTGATTCCTTAACCAATGTCCTTAGAGCACTGGTTAGCATTCTCCATTAAGTATATATGTTTTTCGTCAAACAAAAAAGACACTCCCTCAGAATCTAAATATAAGCAAAAAAGTACTTAAATTTTTTGGACTCAAATATAAGCAAAAGTCAATCAAATTAACCTTATTTAATACTAGTATTTCAAAAATATCCTTTGATTAATTATTATTTTTATTTTTTCAAGAACATTATAAAATCTCAAGACATAACTTCCAAGAGCACTATACACTCCAAAGAAAGGGTAGTTTAGTAAATATAACTTATTTTTTACACAAATCAAGACAATTAAACTAATATAATTAACTTTCTTAATAAGTGTGAAGTTAATTTTTTTTTACTTATATATAGATCCAGAATAGACTGAGTAGTATATATGTTGAAATTTGGGTTCTTTAAGCATGTTGATGTAAGTAAGAATAATAATAATTACAAATGGTCACCCATTCAATAGTTTCAGTTTTAGGGATCTGGATTCTCTAAAATCAAAAAAATGTATTTATGCATTCATTAATGATATATATTATTAGATCAATCAATAAAAATGTTTGAAAATATCTAAAATTGATCCAATTATATATAGTTTAAAAATAGGTAAATAGGTGCTTTTTTTACTTTAAAAAATCCATTTTCTCACGTTTTTGCCACATCTTGATGCTCCTCTTCATAAATGCTTCGGGCCAGACGTAGATTTGTCAATCATAACGATTGAAAAAGAAACCTGGGTCATCCTTGAAAACTATCATGCTGAAGAAAAATATGAAAAGATAAACCTTGGATAGTTTAGTAAATGAATAATAATATAAAAACAACGAAAACTGAAAAGGCCAAAATTGCCCTCACTTGTTTTTTCTTTTCTGTTTTAAATTTTTCATTAGCTCATAGACAGAATATATAATTATTCATTTATATATGATCGATTAACCGTACAATTTTTTTTTACTGACGCCTGTTGGCCTAAATAATAAAAAATTTGATTTCTTTTCAGTAAGATCTGGATTTAAGTCTTGCAAATAAAATAAAAAAAAATAGGAGTTAAGGTAACTTTGTCCCCTTAAATAAGTATTTTCGTCTCGACTCGGATTAATTGGAGTTCACTATAATTTATGGATATTAAGGGTCTCAGACCAAAAAATAGACAGAATAATCATGAGAAATGCTAACTAGTGTCCGAAAAGTACTGATTAATGAATTAAAAAGGCAAGTTTTGATGGGGAAATGATATTGTTAATATATCGAGTACCAAAGTTTTTAATTTTTAATAAGATTTTGACAAATACTAACCAGTGTCCTTAGGATATTGATTAAGGAAATAAAAATTGAAATTTTGTATTGGAATATAATGTATCCAATTTTTTTAAAGTTTAAAAGTTACAATTCGGAATGCAAAATTTTCACTTTTTGATTCCTTAATTAATATCCTTAGAATACTAATTAACAATATCCTTAGATTTTACCGGAGGGTCGTTAGCGAGACCCAATAATTATTCATGCGCGTTATTTTCCTCCTAGAGATGCCGGGCCTCGTACGATGCCAATGCAAATTCTTTATTTTGGCAATTTCTCTGGTACCTTGGCATATTTAAGGGTACTGGTACCCTCATAATAAAAAGAACCATAAGTCTGCTAGAAGAAATTGATAAAAAATACAAAGAATTAGAAAAATATTAAAACAAATAAATAATAATATAATACAAGTTGTAGAAACTACTTCTAAAATTGCGAAATATATCTATCACAATACACACAACGAACAAACAAAGTATACAGACATATATGAAACACTAAAAGCTATAGACAAAGGGAAAGAAATAGAAAATGAAGATGATTTGAAACTTAAGAAAATTCTTATACAACTAGAAATCATGTTAGAAGAAGAAAATAATAATAAGCCTATTACAAAAAAAGATTTAGAAGAATTACTAAATGCAAAGAAGCCCGAAACCTTACATTATTTAGAATCTTTAACACCAAGAACAACATGGAGAGGTTAAAAACTGATTATATTGAAACAATAAAAAGATCAACTGATTTAGAAGAAATCCAACAACTTCTTGAACAATTAAAAATAATTGAAGAAGAACATAATCAGATACAAGTGGCAGAACCAATTAATTCGCCCCAAATGAAACTGAAGAAGTAGTACTAAATTATAGCTCCTCTTCAGATGAAACAGATTTTAACGAAATACGAATGCATCATGGAGAAACAAGTAGTAGTATGGTACTTGAAAGAAATAAAAAGAGAAAAGAAATATTTGAAATATGAGAAAATATGGAAAAAGAAACAATGCATAATAATGGATATATAAAAAAAAATAATAAATGGTCTAAAATTCCAGATGAATTTAAACCTAGATATGAATCTATTAAATCAGGAAATATCCTAAATCTTGATTGTGCAAAAAACGAGGAAGAGATACTCTTACAATGGATTAATGAACTGACTCTGCTTATGGCAACAGATGATAAATTTAATAACTTAGAAACTCAATTAAAAATTTATATTTTTATAAAACTTCAGGGAATGTACAATAATTTCTAAATGGAATAAAAGAAGATAAATGGCAACAATATATAGAGCGAACACCAACAAATCAAGACTTTGCAAGGTTTATAATGGAATTAATTTATGAAGAATTCATAGGATTTGCCAGCACTGAACAAAGTGCTGAAGTAAAAAGATATTTACATGAAACAGCTAAAGTACACTTAGATCAAATGCAAATATGTGATATGTGTGATATAGGAAGTTTTATTTGTGAATACCAAAAATACTATTACCAACTAGATACAGAAACTAAAGAGACATATAAAGAAATTTTTATGGATGAACTACCCTTTCCACTTAATCAAAAAATAAAAACTATCTGGTTAGCCAATCCATTAACTATGGCTAAAACCTTAGGAGGAATTATTCAAGTACTTTTAAAGGAATTAAGAGATCAATGTCTAAATAGAGAAACAATAAGACAATTAAATAGAGGAAGAAATATAATTTACTGCGAATTACCAGAAATAAAATTACCTGAAAACTACGGATGTAATCCTATAAAAAGACGAAGAGAATATTATAAAAAGGAAAACCGAGATTAAGAAAAACATACCCGAAGAAAAAAGCCTATAAAGATACAAAGAAAAAATACTTTAAGAAAAAACGTGCACCTAAAAAATATTGCCCAAAAGGAAAAAAGAAATATGTATGTTGGATATGCAATGAAGAGGGTCATTATGCAAATGAATGTCCTTAGAAAAAAGAAAAGGAATTTAAATAAAAAGCTAAAATAATAAAACAAGTTTATAAAATATATGATCTCGAACCACTAGAAGAAGAATTAACTACTACTGATGATAGTGTTTATGAATATTCTGAACATGATGAATCTTCAGAAGAAAAAGAATCCGAATAGTACTTATATTAAAATTCGAATAGATAAAAGTAATAAAGAAACCGAAGCCTACATAGATACTGACGCAAGCATTTGTTTAGCAACAAAAGCATTATTTGACAACTGGGAATACCTCGAAAAGCCATTAAAAATATAAATAGCTGATGAATCTATCCACTCTTTATCTGGGTAGTCAAACGCATCACCTTACAAATACAACAAAAACGATTTATTGTCCTAACAATCTATCAACAAGAAACAGGAATAGATGTCATCCTCGGCAATAACTTCTTACGACTTTACGCCCCTTTCTGTCAATACTTAGACTATATTACTCTACGCACACCATATATACGAAATACCCAAACCCGCGAAATTCTATCAATACCAATTCATCATTTCTCTCAATATACCTATTCTACGAAACAATCAGAGTTTAGCAAATTGCAACGTGGTGAACTATTTACTATCCTTTGTCAAAAAATTCGCTATGCCCTAATTAATTCAGAACCAAATAGAAGCATTCCAGCTCACATTGAAGACTTACTTGAAAAATTATGTAGTGAACATCCACTAGACCAAACATAAATAATAAAAACACTGAACTAATCACATTAAAATTAAAAGATCCCACTAAAGAAGTAAAATGTAAACCTATGATTTATACTAAACAAGATAGAGACGAATTTGCCGAAGATATTAAGCAAATGCTCACAAAAGGATTAATTAGATCATCCAAAAGTAAGCACTCAGCCCTAGCCTTTTATGTAGAAAACCATAGTGAAAAGCGTGGTAAACGACGAATGGTAATAAATTATAAACAAATAAACGACGCAATGGAAGGAGATGCCTATTTTCTTCCTAGAAAAAGATTTAATTATTGAACAAATTAGAAATATGCTCTGGTTCAGTACTTTTGACTGTAAATCAGGTTTTTATCAATTAAAATTAAACGAAGAATCCAAGGTATTAACAGCTTTTAGTTGTCCTCAAGGACAATATGAATGGAATGTACTCCCTATGGGAATGAAGCAATCCCCAGGAATCTTTCAAAGATACATGGACTCAATACTCAAAGAATATAAAGATTTTTGTCTTATTTATATAGATGATATATTAGTCTTTACGAATAAAGATTTAAAAGATCATTATCATAAAGTAACTTCAGTACTTAATAAACTCTTGAAGCACGGAGTAGTATTAAGTAAAAAGAAAATAGTTTTAGCTCAAAACAAAATCAATTATTTAGGTCTTGAAATAGAAAAAGGAAGATTAGTGATGCAAAAACATGTGCTAGAAAAACTTAGCAATTTTCCTGTAACTTTAAAAGATAAAAAAGAATTACAACGGTTTCTTGGACTACTAACCTACATTTCAAATGAAGGTTTTATCAAAGATCTTGCAGCAAAATGCAAAATATTACAATAGAAATTAAAGAAAGATGCTCTTTGGTCTTGGACAAAGGAGGATGAAACAATTATTATTACTCTAAAAAACTTATGTCAACAGCTTCCAGAATTATATCATCCCGCAGATGATGATCTAATTATTATCGAAGCAGATGTATCACATGAATGTTGGGGAGGAGTTATGAAAGCAAAACCCCCTGGACAGAAGAAATAATTACTTTGTCGATACATGTCTGAAATATTTACAGACAGTAAATTTAATTATCCTACTCATGAAAAAGAGACTTTAGCACTTATTCGAATGTTGGAAAAACATCGAATTTATGTGCTTGATAAAGAATTTATTGTTAGAACCGATTCTACTTATATAGCAGATTTTAAAAATCTTAATCATAAAGGTACTTATAAGCAAGGACGGTTGATCCGATGGCAAATGAAATTATTTGAATATAATTATTCAATATCCCATATGAAGGGAGAGAAGAATGTTCTTGCAGATATACTATCCAGAGAATGGAGCGCGGAACGACAGAAATGCTAAAAAGACAAAGAGAACTCAAGAAAGCATTAAGAGATCAAAAATTAAAAGAATTAGACTTGCTCGAAGCAGACATCAAGGTATTAGATTTACAATTAGAAATTGAAGGTTTCTTAGAAGCAATCCCAGCAAAAATCAAATTGCAATCCCAAAAGGAAGGAAATTAAAAATGGTATGTTATTTTTAACGGACCATTTCCCGGAATTTATGACGAGTGGCACAAAGCAGCTCCCCATTGTCAGAAAGTTCCAGGAGTTATTCATAAATCCTATACAACAAAGGAAGAAGCAGAAAAAGCTCTAAAGGATTTTCAGGTTGCCAAAGGTAAAGAAATTTATCTTGGACTAAGAACTTTTGCAGAAACCACCACTCTAAATCCGGAACCAAGGAAAGCACTAAAGGTTCTAGGAAGAATTCCTTCTTCCCTGGACAATTTCCTAATAATTACCAGAAAAGAACATGAACTACAAGTTCAATTTTCAAAAGAAAACTTTTATGAACACCTCAAAAGATTAATCCATTGGACAGAAAAAGAAAAAAGCAATTGCATGCAATTTCAACATTCAACTTGTTCCAATTTGGGCTAATTGAATGTCTTTATTTAAGTTCCAATCTTGAAGAAATTACCCTATTTCCCTACTACTTCAAAGAAGCAGTCCAATTGTTTCGAAAGAATATTACTGGAGAAAAAGCTATTTTTTTAAAATTTTACTCAGCTTATCCAGACTTCACCCCCAAACAACCAGCTAAGCATTTAATCTTTATTGGTATCAGCAATAATAATTTCCCCTTAATGGATGAACCTACTGAAGTAGATTATAATGAAGACCAAATTAATAACTTCATAGCTCATCAATTAGCCAGCATATACTCTCAATGCCAAACTATTGGAAAAGAATCATTCATCAAAACTCTGTACAAAGGACCAAATGCTTTGCTTCTAAGTAAGACAAGCGGAAGGTCCATCAGAGAAAAAGACTTAGCCTTACTGACAAGCTTTGAGATGCGATTCTATGCACTAGAGGGACCCGCTATGAATTATTTCCCAGCTATTCTCCACAAATTATGTTTATTAATTAAAGAAAATGGGAATCATGCATGTGAACGATGCATAAAGCAAGCCACGTCAGAAGCCACTACTAGCTGTCAGGCACAAAGGAAAGATTCCGAAGACGAAGCAATAATTGAAGACTGATGTAAGCAGTGACGACAGCATGTAAATTATTAGTTTTATGATGTAAGCACTTACGTGCTAAAGGGCCAATAATGTAAATAGTTAATAATCCCATAGCCTATAAGTAAGTCCTCTTATGCTGAGGCAAGATAGAGTGAATCAGTTGGAGAAAACTCTCACCTGAGCTTCCCCAAGTTGAGAAAAGCTGTTAGTCTCCTCTTAGAGGAAACTAGGTATCTACGAATACCACCCTATAAATACTTTCATCAAATAAAATTACTTTTTGACTTAGCTTCACTTATCTTCACTTACTTTACAAAGTTCAATCATCTATACGCCAAATCATGCACGAATCTATTCAGAAACTCAAAGGCGGAGTAGATCCATCAACTCAAAACATCATATACTCAGAACACAGAAGCAGCAGTGGACCAACTCAGAACGCAGAAGTAGCAGTGGACCAAAAAGCACTATAGTTCATTAAACCCAATCAGGTATGTGGCAAATCTACTAGCTTTCATAAACTTAGGTTAAGTATGAATCCAGAATCCGAGATAATGGAAACTAATGATGATATAGAACACCTTCAAATCACTGAAGAAGATGGAAATTATCAAGGAAGTATTCTTATTAATCCCCGTTTATTTCAAAAAATACAAAAAGAAGAATTAGATCTTTCTAAAACGGCAAATATGAAAGGAAAAGAAAAATTAGGAGGAATAATGAAAAGATTTATTCAAAAGGAAAATATCATTTACTATGGAAAAATAATTACTGAAACTCCCATAGACATAACTGAAGCTCAAGGTAGTACAAGTATCCAACTCCTAAATCGAAAAAAGATTTTAGAACTAAGACAAAATCTAAAAATAGAAGCTCATAGAAGAAAAATAGGATATATTCACATAGGCGCAGTCCAGATCTTAATTAAAGCAACCTTTCAAGAAAGAATAGATTCTCCAATAGAGTTAATCTTAAAAGATAAACGCATAACTGATGTCCGTGATAAAATATTAGGAGTTATAGAAGGAAACTTAACTTATGTAAAATTAAAGTTTGAAATTCATCCTAATATAGGAATCCCTTTAAGTACTCAAAGATTAGACCAATCCTTAACCTTAGAACACAAATTTCTAAGAAAAAAACTTAATGAGACCTGAAGACAAAATATTTTCGGTAACCTACTGTGTAAATAATGCATTAACAAATTCTCATCATAGTATTACTTTTAGAAATAATGATAGAATAGATGTCCCTCAATTATTTGAAGATATTGGAAAAATTTATTATCCCCGAAAAAACGAAATAACTGAGTTAGGAACTTTTTTAAAGAAACCTGAAACATTAAGAATACCTTATATCGTTAGACCTATTCAATTATTAGAACCTGAAAAAAGTACAAATATCAGTGAAAATATTAACAAATTAGTAAATCAAGTTAACGATTTAACTCTGTATATAAAGAATAAAATATGATAAATCAAATCAAACTCAACAAATCAACAAACAACAAACTCTGGGCCAAATTGATATCAGAGCTCGATAATGAAAAATGCTAACTACATAAAAATAACTATAAACAATTTAAAAAATTATTGTAAAACTTTAAAAGAATTAGATGAGGAAAATCCTAACCCTATAATTAAAGACCAAATAAGACGAGTTAAAATACGTATTCAGATTTTTAAACAACGATTAAAAAAACTAATAGCATGAAAACTTATCTCACCTTAAAAGAATGGCTACAAACTAATCGCAAAAAGATAATCTATTGGCAAGTAGATAAATCAACAACCTTACAAGACTATTGACTTAAAGAAAGTATGTTAGAACATCATTTAAAATTAGAAAAATGGATAAAAAAGAGACTTGAAAGATTAATCGCATGAAAACTATTACTATGCTAAAAGAATGATTAAAAGAAATTAAGAAAGACATTAAATATTGGAAACAACAAGAAGCCGGAGATTTTATTGATGAATGCGTAATAGAAGGCATAATAGATTATAAATTAAAAATGCAGAAAAGAATAAAAAACGAATTAGAAAATTTTGCAGCATGAACCAAACCCAAATAAAAGAAGCAATACAAATAATAAAATTACAACTTAAAGATGAATGTGTATATCTATCTACTTTGTTAAAAAATAAAGAAGAAGATTATTTAGATGAACAAGTTAGAAAATTAATTGAAAAAGGTATCCTTTGGAGAGAAAATAGATTAATCCGTTTAGAAAATCAATTACGAGAATGATAGAATATATAGAAGAATTACGATTACATATGTCAGGAAGAATAATTATCCTTATAGAAAATTTTGATGTTATCTTAACATATGATATTAAGGAAGCAATGAATTATCTGAGAAAAAAGATAAAACATTTTGAAGGAATTATATTACATGAAGAAAATATAGATTTTAAAGAAATAGAGCAAGAAATCCTTACTAAAGTAAAAAGAAGATTAGCATGTATTTCTCGATATAAAAGACAAGATGAAAATTTTTTTGAAAACATTAATACCTTTGAACAATGATACCCAATTATAGGGTACCAAAACCCTTAGGATTAATGGGGTACCGGAGTAAGATCCCTTTATTTTTTCATATTTATCCAACAATATGACGTTTTGAGCTTAGAAGGCCTGTTTAATTGCAAAGATAGGACAACGGTTGCAAGAAAACGAGTTATATAAATAATATAAAAATATATAGTTTAAATATGTTTTTGGTCTCCTAAAAGGAATGAATTTTGGTTTTGATCCCTGTAAAAAATTTTCTTTGGTTTTAGTCCCTCTAAAATCTAATACCACTATTTTTGGTCCCTACTATTATGTGAAATCCATTAACTACTTATGTGCCTAACAGAAGGTCATTTGGTCATCCTCAGTGACACCCAATGACCTCTCTGGTATCATGTTAGCATATGATTCCCCTAAAAATTTACTTGAACCTTGAAATGAATTATATTTATCTAACCTAAAATAAATGCTAGGGACTAAACAGTAATATTAAATTTTAGAAGGATGAAAACCAAAGAAAAACAATTTAAAGGGATGAAAACCAAAATTTGCATATTTTATAGAAACCTGAATTAGTAACTTCATATTTTAGAGGGATAAAATGAAAGAAATTTATTTACAGGGATCAAAACCAAAATCCGCCGATTTTCTAGAGACTAAAAACATATTTAACCTAAATATATATTAGTCGTCCACGGTGCACGAGTTAGATATATACTAGGTTTATTTAAGTTTTTAGTCCCTGCAAAGTGAGACAATTTTGATTTTAGTCCATGTGCTTTATTTTCGTTGGTTTTGATCCCTGCAAATTCTAAAACTTTGGTTTTGGTCCCTGTCATCACTATCCATCTGCTAAGTGTTGAGGTGGCTAGCGGACCGCCATGTCAACATTGTCATGTAGGCTAATTTTTTAATATTTAATAGAATGTAGGATTAAATATTATTTTTTAATATTCTTTTATAAATTAAAAATTATAAAAATAATATTTATTCTTACGTGACATTAAATATTATAAAATTAACCTATGTGAAAGTGCTGACATGTTAAAAGAATATAAAAAATTACCAAAAAAAAAGAATATAAAAAATTTTATATTTGATCTTACGTGATATTAAATATTATAAAATCGGCTTACATGATAGCGCTGACGTGGTGACCTATTAGTCACGCAAACACTTAACAGATGGATAGTGATGACAGGTACCAAAACCAAAGTTTTAGAACTTGCAATGATCAAAACCAACGAAAAAAAGGTACAAGGACTAAAACCAAAACTTGCTTACTTTGCCAGACTAAAAACTTAATTAAACTTATATAGCTATAGTATGAAGCTTGGAGCTTGTTAATTAAGAGTCTGTTTGGTAAAATTAGTTGTTAGCGGATAAGCTAGCTGATAGTGGATAGCTTATAGCGGATAACGGATGAAGTAACTGATAGCGGATAGCGGATAAGCTAGCTTATTTTTTGTGGAAGTGTTTGGTAAAACTGGCGGTTGAACTAGCTGAAAAATATAAAATGACATAAAAGAACATTTTCATTAATGATTTTACATAAAAGAGAGAGAAGAGGATAAAGATAGAATTAAATGAAGATAATAAGGATAAAAGTGGAAAGAAAAATGAAACGCTATAAGCTCAAACGCTACTTCAAATAACGTACGGAAAAAACGCTTTAAGCTCGTGAAAAACGATATAAGCTCGTGACAGAAACGCTTATCAAACGGGACTACTTTCTCATCCGCTATAAACTCATAGAAGTGACGTATCAAATAGGCTCTAAGTGCGTAGTCATCGGAAGTGAAAGATACGTGGTTTTAGAATTTGATTGCAATTGCAATAAGCTGGGGTGTGAACGAGATAAAGAAATTGAAGCATGTGCCATGTGGTACCATAATATGAGAATGTGGTTGAAACATTTCCATGGCTGAGTTTACTTGCGGTTGCGGAAATAAAGGCATTGAATTTGTTTGTGGTCATGCACCTTCCTACGATAGAGAGAGATTTGGCACGTACTATGACGTGTATATTACTTGTTATTCGCCTGTGCTTTGAGGAGGAGGATACTCACACTTTCAGATTTGAGACTTCATCAGTTCTTCATTCCCTTGAAGTTAACTAACTCTATGGTAATTCAATTGCTACTACTCCTAGATTTCATGACCTTGCTTTCATTTTATTTTAGTCTTTTGACACCAAATTATTTTTACCTGTTTCCCTTCCTGCAATGATGTCAGAGAGGATTTCATTGATCGTGTGACTATGATATGAAAATGGAAGCTCCTTACGCAGCACACATCAATGGAGAAGCTGCAAATCGCAGCCTTCAGATTATTAAATACTCTCCTTACAAACCGTGCACCAAACTATCACCCCCTTGGTTTGATCCAAGAGTCTTTATGTGAGAGTTTGCGGGTTTCAGCTGGATGAAACCACGCCCGAGTTTCTCTCTCTCTCACTCGTATCCCTCTAATCCATGATACCCTTTTAGAGGTAAATGGTGTTAGAAGCAGCATATACTCTGATGGTGATGGAGTGTCATCAGTTCTCGGAAGAGATCCAGTAGATAAGAAATCCGATGAAGCTACCTTTGTGAACACAGATAGCTTACGTTTGTCCGGGAGCGTGATATTTGAGGTTTATGATAACGAGGATTGCATTCTCTCTGGGGTTTTGGAGATGTCTAACTGCAACAGTTTAATCGGGGAATCAAGAGGTAATGGTATTGCAAAGCGATGGAGAATGAGTTGTGAAACAGAGATCACAGCTCACAGTGGCTTCTTCAAGGGAAAACATGTTTCTATCTATGAATTACCTTGTCCGAAAATTGAGGTTTATGTTACTGGCTGCTTCTCAGGATTCAGGAACACCCATAATGTTAACTAAGATGTTGCAGCTTAATTTCCGGAATAAGCATACTATGAAATGCAAGTTGGATGCCATTCCAGAATTTGAAACAGCCGAGTGCCAAAAAGCTGTATCGGATGGACTTTATTTGCAGGTAAAATTAGGAATGCTTTTGGTTTAAATAAATAAGGGGAACTGGTTGATGTTTTCTTGACTTGATGTTCTGATGCTTATATTATATGAGTTCTATCTTTTCCTTCGTTAAGGGATGCTTATTTCTTGCAGTTAGGTTTCATATAAAAGTAATTCGCATATTTCCAAATCCCATTATGTGTTGATCGATCCCATTCTATACGACTGTTACTTATGACTAAACTCAGTTCTTTTCCCTTCTTGTTTCTACCTATTGCAAAGCAAAGAGTGTCCTAGGGATGACAACTGGATCTAGATTCAATGAGTATTCACAAAAATTACTCCGAATGAGTAGGGGTTTTACCAATTAAATGGAGATAAGGATGGATTTTGGTAATTACCTACAAAATTTTATGGGAATGGATGTGGGGTTAGATATTATACTATCACCCCATCTCCTACTCACATATCTAATAAATATGATACTCTAATACGGTATTATTTGTTATGTTTTATAAGTAGGACTGGAAATATTTTTGGATATTATTTTTAATTGAATTAGATGTTGCATATTTAATTCATGCTCTTTGTTTTACTGTTTTTTCATAGTTACTTTTCGGTTAAACTATACTTTTGGTCCCTTATTTTTATTTTAGGTTTCAATTTGGTCCCTCTTTTATTTTTTGTTCCGGAATGGTCCTTTATCTTTATTTTATGTTTCAATGTGATCTTTTCCATTTAAATTGTGGTACAAAAAGTACCACATTAGTATAAATTTTGTAAAATAAGGAATCTTTTTCGGAACAAAAAAAAAAGAGGTATTACGTCAAAACAAAAAAAAAGACCACATAGGTTTAAATTTTACAAAATAAGAGATCATTTCGGAACAAAAAATAAAATTGAGACCATATTGGTATAACTTCGCAAAATAAGGGACCATTTCGAAATAAAAAATAAAAAAGAGACCAAAAGTATATTTTAATCTTAATTTTAATATTAAAATAGGATTAACTTTTTACTAATTTGTCAAAAGAAAAGGCACATTAAAGGAAGAATATATTCTATTTAGCTAAAAAAAACCACATGCAGGGAAAGCAAGGAAGGTATATACTATATAGATATGTGGATGAGTATTAAAGTTGTTACTCACAAGGATATGAAATTAAGTACAAATCTTTTTCTAAACTAAGGATATGGAGATGGGTACTTAGTATCTTTTCTAAACCCTACCCATTGCCATCACCAACATTTTCTATGCCTAAACATTTTATTTGGAGATGAATAATTATAAATTTTCTTAAATAATTCTCCTAATTCTCTTATTTATTAAAGAAAAATATTGTTGAATGTTTTTTATGGTTTAAAATATTGAATGCATTTATATTTAATATTTTTTTCTATTAAATTTTAAGACATGCCGGGTCTTAAACATCAGTTATCCACATGGTTGTCAGAACCGGACCGGACCAGCCGTTTCAACCGGTTGAACCAAACCTAGCACCGGTCCGGACTTTGGTAAGAACCGTCTGTATAGAAAACTGACGGCAAATCGGGTCAAAATCGACAGTTCATCGGTTGAAATCGATTTTCAAATTCGTCTCGTTGTCTTCCGGCGTCGTTTCACACTATCTTCCTCCTCAGCAGGCGCAGACGCAGAGAAAAAGAAATCAAGGAGAGGTAGAGGGAATGAAAGCATACAAAAAACATATATCTGTCGTTGATATTGAGATAAAAGCACCAATATTTTTAAAACCGGACTGACCATTGAACCAGTGAAGGCACTGGTTCAAGGTTCAATGGTCCAATCGTAGTTGAACCGTGGTTGAACCGGTAATAATTAAATAATATTTTTAAATTTTTAAATAATATATCAACCATATTAAACAAAAAATAACCCAACATTCATTAACTTGGTAACATTAAAAGTCAACATATCAATCACATGAATGAAAAAAAAATATCAATAACACTAAAACTCAATATTTATTTACGAGTATCTTAATATGATTGAAAGATAATATTTATCCTATTATAAAGAAAAAAATATTCATGCAGTAATAATAATGCCTTACGTCGTGTCCTAGGGTGATAGCCGATAACCCATTTCATATTTATCTTCTAATAATAGTGCCCCAACCCATTTCATATTCATAATAATGCATTCACAACTTCACATTATAAGTTGGACCATAAAACAAAATAACATGAATGCAGCCCAAAGCCCACTAATTTCCAAAACCCTAAAAGCTAAATTGCTAAAAGCACATTCAGCTTCAGTCGCATGTGCTTACCCTTTCTCCCTATTTCAGCGTCGTTTTCTCTCCAGCCTTCATTAGTGGCGGATATGGAAGAAATGGGAGCAAAGACGTTTGGTCTATATTTTTTTTATCTCAATATCAACGACAAATATATGTTTTCTGTATCCTTTCATTCCCTCTCCCTCTCCCTCTTCCTGATTTCTTTTTCTTTTTCTCTGCGTCTACGCCTGCCGAGGAGGAAGATAGTGCGAAACGTCGGCGGAAGACAGCGAGACGAATTTGAAAACTGGTTTCAACCGATGAACCGCCGATTTTGACCCGGTTTGGTCAGTTAGTTGTCGATTTTCTGAACAGACGATTCTTACCAAAGTCCAGACATTTCTTCCATATCCGCCACTGATGAAGGTTGGAGAGAAAACGGCGCTGAAATAGGGAGAAGGGGTAAGCACATGCAGCTGAAGCTGATTGTGCTTTTTGCCATTTAGCTTTTAGGGTTTTGGAAATTTTTATGGTCCAACTTATGATGTGAAGTTGTGAATGCATTATTATATGAAATGGGTTGAGGCACTATTATAACCGTAGGGTTAAGGCATTATTATTAGAAGATAAATATGAAATGGGTTATCAACTATCACCCTAGGACACGACGTAGGGCATTATTATCATAGCATGAATATTTTTTCTTTATAATAGGATAAATATTATCTTTCAATCATACTAAGATACTCTTAAATAAATATTGAGTTTGTGTTATTGATATTTTTTTTTCATTCATGTGATTGATATGTTGAGTTTTAATGTTACCAAGTTAATGAATGTTAGGTTATTTTTTGTTTAATATGGTTTACATATTGTTTAAAAATTTAAAAATATTATTTAATTATTATCGATTCAACCACGGTTCAACTACGATTGGACCATTGAACCTTGAACCAACGCCTTCACCGGTTCAATGGCCGGTCCGATTTTAAAAACATTGGTTATCTAGTGTCTTTTGCATCTTGTGCATGATATATATTTGCTGGGATTACCTATATCCAGGCCATTTTATAAAAATGTCGGTTGCTGAGACTTGTTTTTGCCAAATTTCCTATTAACAGTTCCCTTAGTCCTCTATCTGTTTTGGTTCATAATCGTAGGTAGCTGATTACAGAAGGTTGAAACCACAACACGAAGAAGTTTGCAAAAGCATGTACTGGCAGAGAACAAGATATATAAATGGGGAAGATGGTGAACTGTCATGGTTTAATGCTGGGGGAAGAGTTGGCGTTGGTATTGGGCTTGGCATCTGTGTAGGAGTTGGTATAGGGGTTGGTTTGGTATTATGCTCATATCAAGCAACCACTCGTAATTTTAAAAGGCAGCTCATATAATCCTTTTACATGGAATTTATATGCCCTATAGTTTGACAGCAACTAACTAATTGAGGTTAACTTCAAAGTTCTCTTTGTTTAGCTAGCAGTCCTTTTTTTTTTTCTAATACTTTTCCCCTTAATTTACTTTTCAAACTATCACCCCCCCCCCTTTCATAGACGTTTAATTTTTGTCAGTGGGATCGGATGCATTCATGTTTGTGTGTGATTCTGTGGGATGTACAAAGAAACTTGCATGACATACAATTTCATGTAAATGAATGCTTTTCTAGGAAGCAGATGAAGAAAATAGCACTACGGAAAATGAGGACATGGTAGTTTTATAGCTTAATAAATATTATTTTAATGTACTGCATTGCTATGTTCCAAAGCTCCTCCGCTTGAGCTGAAGTCTGCTTAGCTTTTCAATACAAGGATCCAAGTATAACCATACTCCTCAGTCCTAACAGAGGATCAAAGTTAACTTGACCGGAGCTGATGTTAGTACAATGTTAAGTATCCATACCTCTACTAAGCTAACATGAGGAGGCCACGTGCCTCAGGTCGCTGCAGTTTCACAAACTGGATCTGGGGCTACATCTGCTCCAGAATGCCCATTACCAAAGTAGCTTGAGAGCTTGTCATCAGATCCCCAAAAGGCTGCAGATTTCAAATCGTCCTGAGTCATTAACCTGGAAAATTCCTCGTGGTTATAGTCCAATTTGCTTTTTCCTCCTAATTCTGTGGGCAGATTTTCCTCATCAAAATAAGACTTCATGAGCTCCACGTTATCTTTGTTTTTTGGGTAGACAAACTTCACCTTCTGAGATGTCTTACTATCCAAGAAGTACTTGACTATCTGCATAAAGACAAAAAGAACTGGTAACTTTTAAGTATTTAAATGGGAATCAGTATCTAGGCAATGTCTCTATCCCCGCACCCCCCAATTATGCTTGTAATTTAATGATATCAATTTTAGAGGTCATCGAGGCAAGAAAGATTTTTCAAATGGTAGAGGAGACTGCAAACCTTCCAAAAAGCTTCAAAAACTCGAGGGGGGTTGTAAAGAAATGCTACGGCAAGCCTCTCGGGATAGTGGTTCTGTAGGATGTTGATGGTCTCTTTGGCTGATTTAATGGGCACGCTGTTTCTCAATGACCACTGACTGAAGTCTATTAACCATGACATTTGTTCCTGACCCTGTTGAAGGTTAAGCATAGCATTTTCCAGAAGATACACCAGATGCCGAATCTGATTCTCTAATGAAGATGTGTTCTGCAACAACGCACATTTAGTTTTCATTTTCAATACCCCGCTATAGCTCACCATCATTATGATATATTCAATGGGTACACATGCTGCATGTTTAGGAGAAATTCTTAAGTGCTCCTGGAACAAAACAAATTTCTTATGTACCATTGAATTTATACCATATCAGTTATGTGAGCCATCACTGTTTGTTTCCCATTTCTATGAAATTTATAATGCTATAGCTAAGCTGATACACATCCAATAGTACAATTGCACTTATCTCCAGTTTGTGCACTGGAATTAATTTGGCAAACTCTCGTTGAAAATATCAGATCGACCATTACTTAGGCTATGTTTGGATCGATGGATTGAATTAGTAAAAAGACCTTAACCCATTGTTTGAAAATTTTGTATGTCATAGAGTGGAATGGTTAAGGATGGAAACCCAAACCACTCCATACCACTCAAACCTTCAACTTTGGGGGTTTGGGATAGAGTGAAGTGTAAACCACTTCATACCTTTTGTAATTCACTCCACTCCATTAATTGTCATTGTGACTTTCAAACAATGGAGTGAGATCTCCCTCCATTCTCTCGTTAAAACTTCAAAACAATGGAGTGGTATATTTTTGCCTTTCCACTCCATTCAATTCTAAACTACTCAATTACTAATCACTTCACTTCATCTCCTTCAAAACTCCCAAACATAGCCTTAGTGCACTCAAGAATTTTCAGGAAATTAAAGTTAAATAAATATGTCCAAACTATGGTACCTGCATTCCAGGTCTCAATATAAGAACTGTCCTTCCTTGTCGGTCATGAAAACTTGCTCTGTACAATTTCCCAGTCTCCCCTTCCCCCACAACCTCATCCTGAGAAATGACATTACATCACAGCATTTCAGACCATATGTTGTATACAGCAAATCACCAAATAGAGTAACCAACCATTACCAAGCAAAGCTTGCTTACCCAGCGAATATCCTCGGGCTTATAGGTTGATCTCCACTTGAGTGTGTCCTCTAACATCTTCTTGGACTTGTCTACATTCCAGTTCCGAGCTTCCAGATATCTCCTGAAACAAGCATCAGTGCAGTACTTGGAACTGCGCCCAGATAAGGGTCCAATTGCAACTTTCAGCTCTTTAATCTGCCCATAATATTTTCATATTCAGAATAGTAACCATGAACCTTAATACTATTTATTTATCACAAAGCATAACCAACCCAATACCTTGGATTCAGTATAAAGCTCGTTGCTTTCGTGGTCAGGCTGCGAATTGCTCCAGCGGCGAAACATAGCTAAAGAGAAACCAATGCTTCTGTTTTATACAAACAATTTCTTTCTCTGAAATTGAATGTGACGACTAAAAAAATAGCAAAGATAGACACAGAGACAGAAAATAATCAGAACAAGGATCGTGCGTTTGAAAATCAGGACAATTAAGGAGTAGGAGCTTTATCTCCCCCAATACAACAGATCTATAAAAAGGAAAACAAAAAACATGAAGAAATTTCAAATTCGCATTATACTTGGCAGTGCACTGCTAACAAACATTATCGGAGATCACCGACATTATAATTCTATCTAGCCCAATACAAAATATTTAAATAAATAAAAAATGCTTTGGAGGAATATCAAAGATACAAAATGGAACGAAAAATTAACCTGCGAGTGCGAGGAAAAATTGTTAGACAGAGGAAGAAACGGTGAGCTTCATCCAATTCACAAGGGCTCGCTCTCTCTCTCTCTCTCTCTCTCTGTCTCTGGGGGAAGAGAGAAGCGACACCAGCAAAGAGTCCACCAGATGCTGAAAATTTTCGATGCTTTTGTAAACAACAGCAAAAAAAGTTACGTTAAAGTTTTGGAATTTATAGTTTATATATATTTATTTTGAAATTAATTTCTTTTTAGTTTTTTTCTTTTTTTGTAAGGCTTTCTAAAAAATTTTTGGGACTCAACTTTAATCCCTCAAAAAAATAAATAAGTTATTTAATTATTCAAATTTACAAACACCAGATAATCTAATACTTCAAATAAATGTTAATTTATTTTTTAGAAATTAAAAGTGGATCCTCAATTTTTTATTTACTAATTTGGATCTTCACTCTTTCTTTTTTAAATGAGTTAACACCTATAAAAGTTTTAAAATAGTTCATGCTATTAATTACAGAATTTAATTTGGATTTAATTGGTATATACTATCAGTATAAAGATATTTTACACAAACAACCAATAAGAAATTATCACATAAATTAAAATATTTGATTTTTATCCTAAGTATCTCAAAAGTCATACACATCATGATTTCTGATTGGTTATCAGTGTAAAAAACTTTATACTGACAATGCATATCAATTAAATTCATTTAATTTTAATATGTCCTCAAGGTAAAAAAATTATACATTATAATTCAATTATATAATATCATATCATTAAAATTATTTCACTTTCATAATAATTTTATAAAAATTAACATATATAATAAGATATAATTGATGGATGTTGTAAAAAATTTAAATTAACAATATATTAAAATTAAACTTTTAATTTCATTCACGATGTTATTATAATATTAATAGTTTATCAACAGAGAGTAAGTCAATAAGGGTTTCTTTAGATTTTTTTTTAATACATTGAATAATATATTTCTTTTTTTCTAGTAAGTACTTATTACTTTTGAGTAAATTGTTTTGTCCAAATAAATTAATTTTTAGATGTTTTTTATCCGAAAAATATTTACTAAAAATTAAATTAATAGTATGAAAATTAAAGTTAAACATTTTAATTTTTCATAAATGGAAACTAATTTTTAAAACTATAAAAACTGAATTGAAAATTAATGTAAACTAGGGGGGTGAAATTTTAATTTAACTTAAAAAAGACAAACAATAATACTTGAAAAGAAAAATAAAAAGCATAAAAGAAAAGTTGATTCCCGCTACCGAATCCGTTCGTGAAAAAATCTTTATAAATCATATTAAAGATGAACTTTTATTATATATAAAAAAAGATGTCAAAGTGCAACATGATATTCACCAACAAAAAAAAAGGTGCAACCATGATAATGCCTACCAACACGTGGGGTGGGGAACTGCCACTGATAATTCCTATTTCTTGTTGGGTGCGAAGATAATTACTACTGTACCTTTTTTTAATATGAAAGGTACATTTCAAGGCATAAAGATCACGAGGCTTCTTTCGCGAAAGTATTTTTCATCCACAGCACAACCACAACTTGTCGTCAAGAAATTTAATTATCTATAAAGGTTAGTTTTATGGTACGCTTTCAAAGTTAATACGCATCCATGCGCATCCCATGTTAACCTGTAGTTTCCAGTTTAGCCCTGCAAGTCATTGTTCCACCAACGCCCATAGCGCGCTATAGCTACGGGCAAGAACCCGTTGTTGTTCCGAACTCCATCGCCACAAATTACATCAAGCGGAACTGGGCAACAGCCGACAAACTCGTATATGGTTAAAGTTTTTTTAGACCTATACCAAAAATACACAGTGATCCTGCCAAGTGGCAATGTTGCATGCTGCATGTTGCACTCGCACACTGAGGCCACATGTGGATTCCCAAACTCAGCTTCGATCGACTACACTTGGACATCATGCACAGGTGCTTTAACAAATCAACTAATGAGACTATCAACTTCAACTAAATGTGTTACTACTAACGGCCCGTTTGGTGGTCAGGATAAGGGAGGCAGGATAGGATAAGCTATCCTGTCCTGTTTTAATCTGTAGTTTGGTGAACCAGCAGGATAGGATAAGCTTATCCTGTTAGCTTATCTTATCCTGTTACTTAGTTATAATTCTATCCTGAGGGTGGAGCTGGGTTAGAGCCAACAGGATAGGATAAGAAAATGCTTTCTTTTATCTCTTACCTTTAATATTGTTATTATTTAATTACGGTTTCAAACCTAATTAGTCAACCTTAATACTAATTAAAATATGTGGTTTAATTAACAATTTTTATAAAAAGTGAAAAAAAAAGTTAATTTTTTATAATTTAAAAAAATGGACTAATTTATAATTAAAAAGCCAAAAATATATATTATTAAATATTTTTTAATTTAAATGTATAAAACAACCACGTAATATTAAAATTTATTTTTGAAAAAAAAATGTAATTTTGATATAAGGATAATTTTATCATTTGTGGATATTTTATATCATATCCTGTCATTATCTGATGCACATCAAACATTGGACAGGATAAGAGCTTATCATGCTCATATCTTATTCTATCCTTATCCAGCTCTCATATCCTATCCATCCTTATCCTATCCTGACCACCAAACGAGCCCTAAAAGGTTGATTTGGCTGACAATTCCCCTTACTACCGTTAAGAAATAAAATATAGAAAGATTTATATTGTATTTTACTTTTACGATGCGAAACAACAACACAAAAGGGAGCTGCGGTTGGAGACGTGATTAAGGGAGTGGTGGTGGACTCGAGTTTTTCTTCCAGTGTGGGGAGGGGGTGGACAACCCAACTTTGTAATAACATGCCTTAATTTCCACCAAGTGTTATTGTGCTTCCATGACTACTTATCCCGGTGCTAACATGGTTATTTCTTCCCTATGAATCGTAGTAATTGCCACCATCCTCCTTGGTCTGGAATCCTAGTAAATATGGTTCTAAATTGCGATTGCGGTCACAGATGTGATTGCTGTTACGATCATTGTGTTTGCGGTCGTTTCGATATGAATTGCGATCGCTGTGGCGTGAAATAATTTTATATTTACATCAAGTATAAAAAAAAAATCTATGATTAATGTAATTTTTTATATATCTTTTATTAATAGTGTTGTATAAATTTTTATTCATTTTTAAGATATTGAAAAAAATTCTATGAATAATTTAAATTTAATTATAGTGAAAATAAAATTATTATAAACAAATCTTTTAGTCACTTAATCAAACTAAAAGAGAATAATTTAGAACCTAAATATTCTATGCATATGGAGAGAGAGATTATAAATAACCTCCCAAGTCCCAATTAATTTTATTGGAAATCTGATACAAGTTAATTCATGCACATACATCTATTTTTCATCCATATTGTAAATGGGTAAAGACAGCCGCACAAGACTCTTAATAGTCTTTTTTATGATTATATATGATTTCGAGGATCCAATTATATTAATCACCCACCCAGGCTCTTAATAAAGTTAACCCAACAATGTTTTTTCTTATTGCTGACCTACATTTTTATTTTTCCTCACCAATGCTTTAAAAAATAGCATAGTAAAATCAACCGTCTCATATAAGGCCATCACATTATTAGGTTTTATTTATTTATTAATAAATAAATAATAAAAATCAAAAGAGAAACATAAAGACAATTCTAGATATTTCTAGAGAATGGGTTAAGAAAACAAAAACGTTGGTGGCAATAATTAAATTTATTAACGGCCAGAAAAACACCAAACTTTTCTACTCCCCCTCTGGCTCTGGGTGTTCCTCACCGAAATCCAATGTATCCATTCTTAGCCTTTATTCTTCAACCAAAGAAAAGAGAAAGCAGAGAAGGAAAGCCAAGTTGAGCAGATCTGGTGCGAGCAGCGGCGGCAATACGATTTTGCGACGGAGCTGGTGCGAGTGGCGGCAGAACGGAGTTCGTCGCGTCTGTTGCGGTATGAAAGGCGTTCGCCGTGGCCGGTGCGGCCGCTACACCGTTTCATTGCGGCCGCTACACCGTTCCGTTGCGGCGGTTTTCGGTGATTTCGATTCATACCGCTATTGCGGTATGATGCCGTTGCGGCCGCTGCCGCAACCGTTTTGTTGCGCCCGCATCAGTCATGACGGACCGCAATTTAGTAGCTCGGTCGTTGATGAGCTTCAGTTCATTCTCAGTTACCATCTTCTAATTTTGCAGTTATATTCTCAACGCAAAAGGCAAATGTTGGTGTTGTTGATGGATCAGTAGCAACATGCTCTGAACCAAGAGTTCCAATTGTTAAGAAGCCATGGAAGAGCTCATACGTAGCAGCTGATGATTCTTCCTCATACTTATAATCTTCTACTCTTGCAGCTTCCAGACCCGCAAAAATTTTTCTGTAGTTATGGTTTTCACTTTGGTTGGTCCCAAAGTTTAATATAACTTCTATACCTGAACGTCTAATAGTCACAGCATGTCACAATTTTTTAGGGATTTCATTATAAATAATTTATGGTATATTTAATATCATCATTATTAATATATATATTTGATTTATCAAAAAAAATTATAATATTTTAATTAATAATGGCTTCAGTTAATATTTTAAGCAAGTTCTGTCACTGAGATTAAGGGTGTGTTTGGAAAAGCTGAAAAAAAAAAGATTATGCTGATAATCGATTTATGAATAATCGATTATTGTGATAATCGATTATAATCAGAATCTATTTTTGTTTGGATCTGTTTGCTGAAAAGCGATTTCAAGATAATCTTTTTCGTTTGGATGGTCTAAAAAAATCGCTTTTTACATAATAAATTACGAAAAAGAGTATGAAGTTATTTGTATAATTTAATAATATTTATTTGGAAGTTAGTTTTGTAGGGGTAAATAGGGAAGAGAGTTTTGAGAATAAGAAATAATCAAATCATAATAATCTTAAGCTAAAACAAATTAGATGACATAAAATAGCTTTTTTCCCCCAAAAAAAAGCTTTTTTATAAATTTAAGTTAATTGCCAAACATGATAGATTATATATGAAATAGCTTTTTAGTCAAAAAATAGCTGAAATGGAAAAAATCAAGCGTTCCCAAACAAGCACTAACTTTACTATCTAAAAATAAAACACTAAATTGGGATGAATGTTCTTTGCCGATCGAACACAAAATGGTATACTTCGTTTTTGTCGATAACCAGTGTTAGGCTACAAGTCCATAGTCCTCCACCTTTGTCCTGCCTAGAAGTAGGTCTTACAGGAAGGAGAAGAAAAAGATTTTAAGCATTAGCATTTTCATTTTGGAACCGTCGAATCCAGTTTCCGGTTATCACCCACGGTCGTCCATCTATCTCGATTTTTTTTCGTTGGATATCCGCTTTGCGATTTGTAATGTACATGGATGCTCACTAACTTCAAATGCACACTGTAAATCGAACCATCTATAAACTCTAGTAGAAGTTATTATAGCGTGTTTGGATATCCCTAGAGAGATTCAAATACATCCTAAGTTACTTTTTTTTTAAAAGGAGATTTATAAGAAATTTTACATGAGAAAGATAGAGAAAAGATTTGGGTTAAATGGATCGCGTCTAGCATGAAGTAGCTAAACATGTGCTTTTCCGGTAAGGTACCATTTTAATTTTATGCAAAGATAGGAGTTTTTTTGATTTTATGTTATTTCCATTCCCTGCGCTCTGAGTAGTCTTAGGGTTGGGGCTGGAAGATGGTGAGTTTTTGAGACAATCCCGAGGTTGAAGAACAACAACACCCATCTTAGAAAGAGATTTTGTAATCAGTGAATAGAAGATAACTTGATTTTCAATGAAAATGTATGTATAGACGATGTTCTGGATAAGCTTAGTGGAGAATAAAAGCAATTCGATGGGAATGATGAGTGAAGAATCATGGGTTTGATGACATTCTTCATCTTTTTTTTTTATAGTTCATGCAAAAAACGGAGAATCGCACCTTACAATCACAATGAACAAAAAAATAAGAAGTTCCTTTTGGCTACCGAGCTAAGCACTAAAACTAGATTTGATAGATGCACAAAGGGACCATATGAGAAAGAGTGAGGGCGGGCGTCGGCAAGGGAGAGGAGAATGGAGGAAGAAGAAGGGCAAAATTATCATTGTCAATTTTTTTTGCTAGTTGTATTATTAGGGCAAGGTTACGTTTTTTTTGGACCTTCAAATTTGGACCATTGAATAAATTATTAATATATTCATTGACTTAAATTAGTGCTTCATCCATTTACCATTTGGTAAGATACTTCATAGTAGCCTTGCTGGCGGAATGTTATTGCATGAGTTTAAATTTACACACTCATAATTCATGTTAGGTAACTTAATCAACACACCCTTATGGTCTCTTTGGTTTGATCTAGTTTTTTGTTTTTACTTCCTGTTTTTATAAATAATTATAAAATTGTCATATTGTTTTCATTCTGTTTCTTATTTTCAAATATTTGTATAGAAAATAGTAAAAACAAATAATAAATTGTTTTCAGTATTTTCTGTATAAATTTTTAAAAATAAGAAACAGAATAAAAATAATATGATAATTTTATAATTATTTATATTATAATTATCTATACAAGCATGAAATAAAAATAGAAAACTAAAAATAAATCAACAAAATATATTTTACAAGCAGCATGCTGAATGTCGTTCGAATAGAATACGACATTGGAGTGGCAGCGGCATATGCCGTTTAGATGCCACTTGAAACGTCATCTGCCATGTGGCCTTGTGAGCCCTGTTTGTGTGCTTGCGATCGACCCACTGTATGAGTAACAGGAGGAAAGGACATCCTACGCAAATACATACAGGTCTTTGTTTTTTCCACAGCTTCCGTTTGCAGAAATGGATTCTTCGTCCACTCTTATCTGCGACACTCAGGCATGGAAGGATTTGAAGGTAACCAACCAACCAATCCTATTCATCATCATTTATTTATCCTTGTTATTATTGATATAATGATATATATCGCCAAAATGTTGTTATGAACTGAAAATCGCGTTTGGAGCAGGCGCATGTGGAGGACATAAAAAACACCCATCTACGTGATCTATTGACCGATGATGCCAGATGCCACTCCATGCTCCTGTAACCTATCTTCTCTTCTTTTTTTTTAAAATCAATTTCCATGCTCCTGTAACGCGATCAAGAATTTTTCTGATATTTTCATACATACCTGTCTGTCTGTAACGGTGTAGTGACTCGGATGGAATGGTGCTGGACTTTTCAAGGCAGCAGGCCACTCTTGAAACTATCCAAAAGCTCTTCCAATTGGCAGAGGTTGGTAATCTAGTTTCATACCTCATCTATTTATTTATTTATTTATTGGGGGCACTTTCATTTCATGATTAAACACTGAAATGGACTGTTAAACTGAACTACAATCTTGTCATTTTATGTAGGCTGCATCCCTCAAAGAAAAGATAAACCGCATGTACAGTGGTGAGCGTGTAAGTCATTCTCCACAAATCTAACAAACTTCCACATACACTCATCTCATTTCATCACATCAGCTTATGTTCATTTCTTTTTATTGATTCAAATTATTTCTTTTAGCCAGCCATGTGATTCTTTGTCAGCCCTCTATTTTAGATTTCAATTTAGCAAACTGTAATCAATGCAGTTTACTAGTGATGATATAAGCTGAATCTTCTGATGTAATTATCGTTTTTGGATAATTTTGGATGCACTTTCAGATAAACAGCACTGAGAATAGGTCAGTGCTTCACGTAGCCCTTCGCGCTTCAAGGGATGCCGTTATACACAGTGATGGGGAAAATGTTGTCCCTGAAGTTTGGAAAGTTCTTGACAAAATCCAGGACTTCTCTGACCGGGTTCGCAATGGATCTTGGGTAATCTGCTACTCCAATATCCAAATATATGGATGTTTGTTGAACGCTTGAGCTTGTGGGTATTAACTATTAAGCCTGTTTTCTTAGGTTGGTGCTACAGGAAAGGCTTTGAAGGACGTTGTTGCAATTGGAATTGGTGGCAGCTTCTTAGGTCCACTGTTTGTACACACTGCACTTCAAATAGGTTGGGTGATTATTGCCAGTCTCTTTGGTCGCAATTCCATTTCCACCATTATTTTTTTTTTGTCCTTTTATTCGTTATACACATAAAAAACACATGTACATGCCCATGTATTTATGTATTTTGTGGAACCAATGGCCTTAGTTGACAGCGAGTAAAAGTGTTGAATATATATATATATATATATGTCATCTTGCAGAACCTGACGCTATTGAATCTGCAAGGGGTCGTCAGCTGCGCTTGTAAGTATATAATGTTCATGAAATTTCCAGAGTCTGATTGCAAGCTTTAGTTACTGCAACTATATGATATTTTCTAAATCTAGCTTACTAAAGCTACATATCTTAAAGAAAGCTGTACCATTTCCATAATTCAATCTCATCCTCTAGTTTAATCTATCTGCAGTCTTGCAAATGTTGATCCAATTGACGTTGCTAGAAATATCACAGGATTAAATCCTGAAACAACCCTCGGTAAATGATTATACACTCTCACACACAAACACAAATATGGAGTTTTAACTTGCATGTCTTATTGTTGTTGTTTTTAATAATTGCAGTTGTGATTGTTTCAAAGACTTTTACAACAGCTGAAACGATGCTGAATGCTCGAACACTGAGAGAATGGATTTCATCTGCACTTGGGTAAGTGCAATATTAAGAGTAGTTGTTCAAGGATAGTAGTGGTAGTTATTGTTAGGGGGTTCTGCAGTTTCCTTCCTTTAATGTGGAAACTTGCAGAACAGAATCTGGAGCATATCCTTCTCGACTTCTTCTAATATATACCCTGTCCCCCTCCCACTTCTAAATATATTCAGTTTGTCCAAAGGATAGAAAGTGGACAATTTTCAAAATGTAGTTTGATAAGAATCGAAGACTGTTTCATGATATGATTACTTCCAGGCCCTCTGCAGTTGCAAAGCATATGGTGGCAGTCAGCACAAATCTCACGGTATTACCATATTTTCTTTTTTTTTTTTGGCATTAGCCGACTAAGCTTTATTCAACGCATAACTATTTTTTTAATTCATGAATCATGTCTGCTTTCAGCTGATCATTACTGCTTGTCTTGAAACATATACCTGCCTTGCTTTCTTAAATCTTCAACTATGTGCATTTTTTGCACTCACATGCACCATTGAAAAATAATCCAAAGTGTGTATCCTTGGTGGATTTATCTCTCACTACCAAAGTTTCCGACCAACAGCAGTTGATAATCAAATAAAAAATTGTGAAAAACTGAGTCAAAATTTTTTTGGTATTATTTTTTCATTTTTGTGATTTTTTTCATAGATAAGAGTTAAAGTTCATAAATGATGCATTTTCTATTCAAAATCATGGCTGAACCTTTACCTATTTTTCTTTCTTGTTTAATTTCTGATGCAGCTTGTGGAAAAGTTTGGTATTGATCCAAATAATGCTTTTGCTTTTTGGGACTGGGTTGGTGGTCGGTATAGTGGTGAGTAATTTTTTTCTATCTTCCCACTCCCCCCCCCCAAAACTCATTATTTGGGCATTAGCCGTGTACATTTGAAGTTTTCAACATATTTGATTATGATGATGTAAAATGTGGCTTGCAGTTTGCAGCGCTGTTGGAGTGTTACCATTATCTCTACAATACGGTTTCTCAGTAATAGAGAAGTATGTATTTCATTATTCATATGATTCCAATCTGTAGGCACTTCTTCTGGACGAGGATGTTCCTATAAATAGTTTATTTTATTGTTGTTTGAATCCATTATAGGCACTTCTTGTTTATTGCACCCTAGAGTAAGATTTGGAGGGTGTATAGGCCTTATTATGCTTCACCTTCTTCTTTCTTAAAGGAGATTATCAACTTCTTAGATTAAATGAAGGTTGTAGATAAAAATCTGATAGAAACCGATATGCTATCACTATGAAAATAGGGAAAATCTCTTGAATTACAGAACAATCCTACAGAACTTCAAGGGTCTGCACCTCCCAAATGCCCCTTTCCACTCAATACCCAAGATACCTATCTCTCTCAATCTCTCCTCTTATTTATAGACAACTAACTAACTAACTAACTAACTAACCCTAACTAACTGTTGCTTTATTACTAACAAGGCCTAACAGATGCCCATTAAGGCCCGTACCTTACAGAATCCTTTTGATATATATGCTATTCATGACATCTTCGGAATGAGAAAAAGTGCAGTCAGGTCCCCATTCATATGTATTCAGATTTACAAATATTTACTGCATGTATACTGATTGTAAAGTAGAACTTATATCTCCCTTTTCAAGACAGATATTTAATTATTTATGTATGATGCTACTATATTTTCTTTTCCTCAAAAGGTTTTTAAAGGGGGCTTCCAGCATTGATCAACATTTCTATTCACAACCATTTGAAAGGAATATCCCTGTAAGTGCCCCTATGCTAAGCTTTTATACTCTTGAGTTTTCTTGTACACATGGATCACTGCACATTCAAACATATATTCTCTACTGCATTCTGGCTATCCTTCCAGTGTGGTGAAGGAGTCTTAGAAAAGATAATTTTATATTCTATAATTGCAATATAACTTCGGGTTTGGATATTTTGTATGGATCTCTCTAATGGAGTACGCTTAATGTTTTACTTAGAACCGATAGAATAGTAGAAAATACCAAGAACACCCTGGAGTCAAGCTCCAATTACCTATGGCCTAAGCCACCCCAAACCTTTCTAAGTTCCAGAATAATCCCCATCATCCCCCTACTTTCCTATTTATTCTCTCCACTAACTGACTGTTCATTTTCCATAACCCCCTTAGGTAAATGCTAATCGTTGCCTTCTTTATTTTCTCCACTCTCAATAACTCTTATTAGCTGTAAATGCTTTCTCATTAGCTCCCACTAGCTGTAAATGCTTCCACTTACTGCCCTCTTTACTCACTCCACTTCCACTTCCACTAGTTGTTTAATTGTGGGTCTATCAATATTTTATATTTATATGTCTTGATTTTTTAATCAAAAGTAATGTTAATTTTTGACATATTTAAAGAGGGAATGGGGAGCACCTTTCAGCTGCTTTTTTTCCCTCTCTCTTTTTCCCCTATGTTTCTTTGGTCGTTAGAAGGATTACCAATCCCTAACTCTGGACTTTTCTTCTCTCTGAGGGGCAGTTTGACAACCCTCAAAGTTGATTCAGAACTGTTTAAGATGAACTAGTCATATAAATTCAGGTTATTTTGTAATCAATTCTAATTTATTCTTAGTTTGGTTAAAATTTGTCTTAATCCGGTTATAAAATTTGAAATTTAAATACTGACATATAAACAAAACTAGAGAGAAAACAAGAAAACTGAAAGGATGAGAGAGTATGTAAAAAACTTGTATTAGAAAAAATAAACCAACTTTTAAATAATTTTTTAAGAATCAATTTTATCTCAAAATTGCTTTAGATGTGAACCAGTTATTAAAAATTTAGATGGTTAAGAAACACCTTATATTTAAAACTGACTCCACTGCACTTAAATACTCCCTCCGGACTCAATTATAAGCAAAATTAACTAACTTCATACTTATTAAGGAAATAAGTTAATTGTCTTGATTTATGTAAAAATTGAGTTATAATTACTAAACTACCCTGACATTAATTGCCTTGGAAAAGTAAAAAAAAGAATTAATCAAGGGTATTTTTGGAACACTGACATTAAATAGAGTTGACTTTATTGGATTTTGCTTATATTTGAGTCCACAAAATGTAGGTACTTTTTTGCTTATAATTGAGTCCAGGGGAGTATCTAGTTTTTAGATGTTCCCAAACAATCCCTTAATAATTTTTTTTGTTAACAAAAAAATGATGGGGAATTGGGGATGGGTAGGAATTTGGCTCCCTGCAATTTTTCATATCCATTGGCTCAAGGACCTTAGGTTCTCTTGTATTTAAGATATTTCATACTTTTGTCAAATACATGATGAGATGCTCAATAACATTTTATGAGTGCTCCAGGTGCTTCTGGGTTTGTTGAGTGTATGGAATGTTTCATTTCTTGGGTATCCTGCCAGAGTGAGTAGTTTTATGTCCTGTTCTCTCCAGAAATATCTAATAGGTTTCTTTGTTGTTAGCCAGCTTTGTTCAAATAAGTGATACTTCTGGTACTCTTCCAGGCCATCTTACCTTATTGTCAAGCTCTGGAAAAGTTTGCCCCACACATTCAACAGGCAAGTCTATTACAGTGTTGTGCATGGCTATTGTTTAGGGACATTTAATTTTTGTTCTTATTTTAAATTTATTTATTCATTTTTCTTAGGTTAGCATGGAAAGTAATGGCAAGGGTGTTTCAATTAATGGTGTTCCTCTACCATTTGAGGCTGGTGAAATTGATTTTGGTGAGCCAGGAACTAATGGGCAGCATAGCTTTTATCAGCTCATACATCAGGTGGTCTAAACGTATCCTATACTTAGGTGTTTGAACTTGAAATATGTTAATAAACTTTTATGAGAATTTTGATATGGAAATACTACTTGTCTGATACGTTTACCAATGTTAAAAATTGGTAACTTAAAGACCATGCAACTACTGTGCTGACAGTTAATTTTTGGTCTAAAAAGCATTCTCATGAAATTATGTATACAATTGCGTGTTGTGGTTTATATTTCAATCCCAGTTTTTGCTCTTTTTGAATGCTAATTTTTAGGTCAAATTAGAGAATTTGTTTTGCGCATAAATTCAGCAAGAAATTGCATATATGTATTTTTATCTTTCCCCCTTGTCCTTCAAATCAATAAGAGCACAAATATGCTGTATATAATGGTTATCTTTAATGAATGTTTTTCTCCTAGGCTAGGTAAAGCCCGATAGCATGTCTATTCTTCATTAATTTCTCAATTGAGACATGAAAGTATATTGCTTGCAAAACTTCTACATGATTTGATAGGCCAAGAGCTCCTATGTTCGTTAATTTGTTCATAGCTGACCTGACATTTCTGCTTTTTATTATTGGTGTTGTGGGAAAGGAGAAAGTGGGTGGTTGGGGAAGCTTCTTTAGTTAACATAGTACTGCAAACAGGAGGTGTCTAACAATTTAGAAGCTTTTTTTCTTCTCTTTTCCTCCATTACAAATTTAACTGGTTAGCTTTGGTTCATTTGATTTAATATTTTCACTGTATGAAAAGTATCAATATTTACAAATTATGCTGTTGAGTAACTCGTATTCTCCTTATTTTTAGGGGCGTGTGATTCCTTGTGATTTTATTGGAGTTGTGAAAAGTCAGCAACCTGTCTTTCTGAAAGGTTAGCTATTAACATTATCAAGTTTCATAATGATAGTTTGCTTGTTTGAAGCCAGCGCTCTGATAGTATTTGAGCAATGCATTTTATAATCAGGTGAAGTGGTGAGTAACCATGATGAGCTAATGTCCAACTTTTTTGCACAGCCTGATGCCCTTGCATATGGGAAGGTACATTTGTCCTTGCTTTTTTTTTTTTTTATGTAAATTATTTAATATAATATTGGATAAGACTCATTCAGGCTAAAGTAAAGGAATCTGCCTTGACATTATTATCTTTATTGTAATTCACATATAATATAAAATTCTTTCTAAAATTGAAGCTAAGATACCCGATTAGACAGACAGCACAGAAATTATATTAATAGCTGGACTAGATTTTTACTAGTATTCTTTTGATTTATCATGAGGAATATGACCATCCATGAATTTCTTGTAGACAGCAGATCAGCTGGAAAAGGAGAATGTTTCTCCACATCTTATTCCTCACAAGGTGATTTCCCTTTTGCTTCAATACAACTTGCTGAGTTAATAGCTGAATCCTTAGTTCTTACCATGCTTCATTTCTATAAAAAACATTCTACAGACATTCAGCGGCAATCGGCCTTCTCTCAGCCTTCTGCTTCCATCATTGAATGCTTACAATATTGGGCAGGTATGAAGTCCACTAGGTCATAATTACTAATTTGAAAGAAATGGATGATTCCTGTTCAGATAAGTTTATTGTTTCATTTACTTCTTTTGTTGAGCATGTCCAACTGGAATATTAGTAGTTTTATGAGATTTGTGTGCAATAATGTATTTAATTGTTATGATCATATCCTTGGAACTATTTGTCATATTCTAAACTAGGCATTTACACTGGACAACACATTTCAGCTGGAAGTAATCCTTTTTTGTGGCAATGTCTTCGGTGACTTCAAATTTAGGAATATGTATAAACTGTTCAATAGCAATTGCATTTCCGTGCACATCTAGTTAGATTAAGTTGATCCATTTAATATGAAAAAGGAGCATTCACATTGCAAGGATCGTACTGAGTATTTTTTTTGCTTGAGCCATGTTCTTTATTGTCTGTTCTTTTGTGGATGTTTTCACAGTATCTTGGCAGTTTAGTATGGTATCACTGTATCAGAATAATTGCAAGCAAAAGGTATGGTTGTTGATAGAATATAAATGTGCCATATGTGGATCTTCCATGCTTGAGCTGTTTATTCTAACATAAGTCGGTCACATCCCTTTGTCATGATATGAGTGACTAATTTGTCAGTCTTCGCCTTTTCATGATGCAAGCACTCAGTATAGTTAGTGTTTGTATTCTTGCAATTAGGGTCTATGCAAATTACTGTATTAGCCCTAATTTGTTCTCTGTTCTATGTTCCTCAGCTGTTGGCAATCTATGAACACAGAATTGCTGTAGAGGGTTTCATTTGGGGCATCAATTCTTTTGATCAGTGGGGAGTAGAGCTGGGGAAGGTATGTTTTAGATAAATGACCCAATCGTGTTGCTATGTGAGAAATATCCTGTAATTTGTGTCTTTGTCTGACATATATATATATATATATATATATATATATATATATATATATGCAATTTCAGTCCTTGTTTCCTTTCCACTTTTATTTATTTGTTTTCGTTATTCTCACCATATTAAATGCAGTCATTGGCTACTCAAGTCAGAAAACAACTTCATGCTTCTCGTACTAAAGGAGAACCAGTTCAGGGCTTTAATTTCAGTACTAGAACATTGTTGACAAGATTTCTTCAGGTATGGAAATTCTTTAACCTGTTTGAAGGAGAAGCAAAAAGAGAGTCGAGAGATACGTATTTTTTTGTAATGATATTATTCCTGAAAAAGGCTGATGCTGTCTACTTAGTATCTTAATCATATTAAAGATTGACTAACTAATTAACCAACTCCACAGCCATATTTCTACATTTAAAATTTATTTTATGATGAATTTTTTGGTCAATAATAATATAACAGTTAGAGAATGATGTCACGGTCTTTATGCTTAATGGTAGAAGATTACTGAATTGACTATTTGACTCCTTACTAATCTATATAGATTGTTAATGGCAAAGCTTTTATTTTCACGTCGCAGGCAAGTTCAGATGTCCCAGCGGATCTGCCAACTTCTTTACCGAAGATATAAGTACCTTTTATTTACAGCATGCCTCCTAACGTGTTTCACTATCTTAACTCTTTTTTTCCCCTGGTTCAGAACTTTACTTGGTTATGCTTTTTTTCCCGTGAAGTTATCTCCTGCTGAAAAGTGAACACCGTTTTGGATTCTGAATTTGTTTGGAGCTCAGCTCATGATGAGCATGTTTCAATAATCATTCTACTACAATCATATATACAAGGGATGTCTTGACTATGCTGTTCGGCCTAGCAATTTTCAAGCTTAATTAATCTATCATTTTAATCGGGTTATATTGATCGTAATTTTGACTCATTTTAACTACTAGAATCCTAAGACCTCATAGCACCATGTGAGGCAAACAATTATTCGTGATATGCTAAGAGGAATTTCTAATTTCTAAATGCTAATAGACTTCTAACTCTAAGCTTCGAAGTTCAAGGTTTGCAAGCCTATTCTTAATTATAAAAAAGGAAAAAGAAAACCGCAAATGCTATTACCATACTTAAAATAGAAATCTATGGGTGCCTTTTGATGGAAAAGTTTAACATTGAAATATTAAGACAAAAACATACAAAATGTTAAATGTTCAGGAATAAAATTATTTAAACTAAGAAAAGATCATATGATCATAGCCACAAAATATTGTCATTTAAAAATTTATGATCAGAATATTGTCATATAATTATTTATTTGTACGGCTAATTAATAAAGTTTAACATTTTAATGATGTGTTTTCATATTATCAATAGTTTAAAAAATAAATAGTTTAGCATTTTTATAAAGAGTTCCATTTTTAGAGACTATCTCACTTTAGAGGAGTTTTATCCTTTTACTAATGTGATAGTTTATAGTTTGGTGTATGTGTAAAAAGGTTTTACATCGTCAGTATATAACAATTAAACTCTTATAAATTTTATAATTGTGTTTCTTAAAATATATATATATATATGTGTAAATAAAATGGTTAAGTTGAACAAATTGATAATATTGGAGCGGTATATCCTTATTATGCTCGTAATCTATCTCAATTTAATTTCGGTCACTACAATAATGACGATCGGTTTTTTTTGGGTGCAATAAATTGTTAGTAATAATTATCAAAAAAAAAAATTTTTGTTAGTAATAAACATTTATGAGATATTATAGCTTAATTAATATAGTTTGGCGATGTATTTTTGTTGACTATTGATTTGGGAAATTGTATATCTATGTTTTTGTTGGCCCCAAGTTCATCAGTGTGTTAGGTTCTTTCTTTCGTAAAAGTTGCTTTAGACCAAACTATTTTTGGACACTTCTCAACAGAAAATCAAATACTCCCTCCGGAACAATATATAAATAAAAAAATATCTAAATTTTTTGGACTCAAATATAAGCAAAAGTCAATCAAATAAACCTTATTTAATGCTAGTGTTTCAAAAATATCTTTTGATTAATTATTTTTTTTTATTTTTTTAAGATTATTATATACTCTCAAAACATAACTTTCAAGAACATTATACATTCCCAAGAAAGGGTAGTTTAGTAATTATAGCTTATTTTTTTATATAAATTAAAATAATTAGACTAATATAATTAACTTTTTTAATATATATGAAGTAATTTTTTTTTATTTATATATAGATCCGAAATAATTGAGTTTTAATGAAGGCTCTCCAATATAGGACATCCTCAAACCTTAGGGTAGAGAACGGAATACTATATGCAAATTTATTATCAACTAATTAAAAAATATTAGTTCTGCATTTTGCACTCTTTTTCTGGTGTACGTAAAATTAGATTCTCTTTCTTTCAGAATCTTGGCAAATCACTAAACAACTAGTATTTGTATTGGATTTTTCTTTTGACAAACGGGAAAAAATCGAGTCCCAAAATATTTTTTGAAAAGTTATTAGACACAAACTTTTGGCCAATAAAATTGTTGAACGTGATTTCCCAATATATAAAACAACCCGGCCATAATTCTCCTATCGACGGAGGTTACAAAGATTTAAACTCACTGTGTTGTTTGGTAGGCGAAAGGTCAACCAACTAAATCAATCTCATTCACAGTGTGGCTAATAAGCAAAAAAAACACAGGGTATCATTTCCATTTAAGAATCGATTCCATTTAATAATAACATAGGAATGAAACGACTTTAGCGAAAGACGTATCATTCAATTTTGTTGTAGTTAACTAGTTATCTCCCTGTTGTTGTTAAGTCAGAAGTGCGCACGTAATCGAAAAAATACGAGGGAAAGTCTAACAGCACAAACCCACAAATCCTTCCCCCACCACGAAGACGCGTGCGAAACACGACCAGCAAAAATAAGGGGCGTGTAGTAACGCTCAGTTTGTGGGGGCGTTGATATTTATTTATTTATTATTATTATTATTATTCGTGAAGCATAATTCGGAGGCTTTAACCTGTATATTGATTGATATTCACTTCACCCGTTCCTGACGTTGGTTCAAGTGCAATCGAAATCCCTCCCTCGCTCCCTCGCTGTCGCTGATCATCAATCAATCAATCACCGCTCCAATGGCTGACCGCACCACCTCCGCTACTCCCTTCCAGATCTCAAAAGGTCCTCTCATTTCTGATTCTCTTCCTTTTACATTTTCCTTATGCCACCAACTGAAAATGCTTTTTATTTCTCATTTTAGGGTTTTGCTTCATCTCCCAATTTTAAACTTCATTTCTCGTTTCTGAACCTAGTTGATTAGTTTTACGTCTTGATATTAAATTCGGGAGATAACATTGACGAATTGGTCTCCATTTCCCTCAATCTTTACGTTTAGTGTTTGAACCACCTGTTAGTAGCTACCACTTCCACTCATGCTTTTCTTTCTTTTTTCTCTCTTCGTGCTATTGATTTTTATTGTACATTTGTTCGGCTCTGTTCGTGAACGAGTTTGGTTAAGATTTTCAATTATTATTTTCTAATAACTGAAGCTTTTACCAATTTTGTGCAGATTTCCAAGGCTCTGACAATCCTCCACTTTCACCCCAGTGGCTTCAGCCGAAGCCAGGGGAGAGTAAACCTGGAACAGGAACTGTGGTGTGCAATTACTACTTCCTACTGGATTTTTATTTGTCTGTTTCTACTTTTGTAAAATTTATATGCGCAAATAACAATTATGTGCACATATCACTCCATAAATAATTCATAATTGATTCAAAGTTTTTTTTTTCTTTTCCTTTTCCCCCTGTTTTCTCAATTTCTCCTTACTCAGGAAAACCATGTGGTCTCAAATCCACCGTATGGTGAATTCCCAGATGCTGTTAAGACATCTGGAAATGGGGAGGATGTGCATGATGGCCATAAGAGAAAGGATGTATTTAGGCCATCCATGCTCGACTCTGAAAGTGGACGTCGTGATCGTTGGCGTGATGAAGAGAGAGGCACTAAGTCCTCCACACGCAAGGACCGTTGGAGGGATGGAGACAAAGACCTAGGTGATGCTCGGAGAGTGGACCGGTGGACGGAAAATTCAGCCATGAAGCACTTAGGAGGAGAAGCACGTCGTGGTACATCTGATAGATGGAATGATTCAGGTAACAGAGAAGCAAACTTTGATCTGCGGCGTGAGAGTAAGTGGAACACACGCTGGGGTCCTGATGATAAGGAGCCAGAAGGTATTCATGAAAAATGCAGTGAATCTGATAAAGATAGTGATCTGCACCTGGACAAAGGTTTATCTCACATTTCCAATCATGGAAAGGATGAAAAGGAGGGGGATCATTATCGGCCATGGAGACCTAACTCCCTACAAAGCCGTGGAAGGGTAGAGCCTCCCTATATCCAAAATGTAACGCCAAACAAACAAGTGCCTACATTTTCTTATGGACGGGGCCGTGGGGAGGATATGCCTCCAGTCTTTACTCTGGGACGTGCTCGGCTTGCCTCTGGTGGTAGCTCTAGGAATAGCACAACTACATATTCTGAATACCCTGGAACGGTATTGGATAAGTTTGAAAATGAGCATGGAGAAGCTTGGCCCTTCGCATATAGTAGGACAAAATTGCTTGATGTGTACAGAGTGACTGATATTAATACAGATAGAAAACTAGTGGACGATTTTGTACAGGTGCCTTATCTCACAAAGGATGAACCATTGGAGCCTCTCGCTCTTTGTGCGCCAAATTCTGAAGAACTGGTAATTGATGTTACCATTTATTTTTCTGTGGATGCCACTGTCATTCCTAGTGGTTTATTAGATTGCTTTTCTGTTTGAACAGTCTGTCTTAAAGGGTATTGACAAAGGGGACATAATTAGTAGCGGTGCACCTCGGGTGCTGAAAGATGGACGGAACTCGACAGAATTTACACATTCAAGACGAATGAAGCTTGGAACACCTCTCCAAGGTACATTAAGATATAAGGTTACAGATAGGTTTGGGTGCAGGTTAGCTTCTGTTAGAACTGGATTGCTTTAGCAGTCTCTGTTTATGATTATAAAGATTAAGGTTCTGACAATTTGAAATTGGTTATTTGAATTTCTCAGAAGGCTCTTCAAATGAAAAGCATACTCACAGTTATAGATGCCTAACTAATATGGAAACATACTAGATCTTAAGGCATCCTCTAACTGGTTAAAAAATGATGGTATTGATAATGGATAACTAAATAAAACCCTGGCAATTGTGTATTTTATTACCTCATTACATGATACATTACAACATAAGCTTTGTTTCCATCTGGATGTTGAAGGCGGTCTTTGTATATTACCATGTAGTGTAATTGGTTTGGAACCTAGAATTTTTGTTTTTGATATTAATGAGTCTGATGAGTATGTTTGCATGTGCATGGTTAAACGAGCTCTTAATTAGTGGGTCTGCCTACCCCTTTCTGCCTTTACTAAGTTTTACTACATTGTCTATCCCATCTTATTTGATTTATGCTTTCATGTGTGTAAGTGTAACTAGAATAAGGCTTAAATGTATTATATTTGCTGCATTTTAACAACTATGGGAGATGGATTTTCCTGTGTCTCCAGCAGCTTTTCTAATACTTTCTCTGTGCAGATAGAGGTGAAGATGGAGGCTCTTACAGAGTGGCTGATGAGGTGCCCACTAATAGAGAATCAACCTTTGAAGGGAGTACTTCTGTTCATCCTGGTGCTGCATGGCATGCTACGCCGCCAGGTGAACGTACAAGCACTCTTTTACATGATAACAGAGACGTGCCTAGTGATGTTAGGTCAAAAAGCTCAGATATGAGCTGGTCAAACCAACCAAAAGATCATCATACTCAGTGGCACAGTAAGTTGGATTATTTATCTGACACAATAGATTTAGCCAAGTGGCAAGCTGGTGAAGATCCCATTGTTAAGAGGCAGCTATCTGGCATTTTTGACTGTGAACTTGAAACCAGGAGAGTTCCGCAGACTTCTCCGGAGGAGCTATCCTTTTTCTATAAAGATCCTCGGGGTCAAGTTCAAGGCCCGTTTAAAGGAATTGATATTATCGGATGGTTTGAGGCTGGATATTTTGGTATTGAGTTACCTGTTCGTCTGGAAAATGCAGCAGCTGACTCACTGTGGTTGCAACTTGGTGATGCCATGCCCCATTTACGAGCTAAAGCTCGACCACCACCTGGGTTTTCTGCAACAACACTCGACTATACAGAGGCACCTGATCGGCAGAATTCCAGTACCTTCAGGAACATTCATGCTGGTTTGAGTGAGGTTGAGATGTTGAAAAATGATTCTAGGCATAGACAGAGTTCTACTACAGAAGCTGAAAATAGGTTTTTGGAGTCACTCATGTCTGGTAACAAAAGCAGTCCTCCACTTGATAGTCTCGCATTATCAGAAGGTTCATACTGCTAGTTTTTTTGTTTTTTGCTTTTTATAATTGGATGTAAATATGGTTCCATGCATTATAATTTCTCTAAATAAATGCTTCTATTTACTGTATTGATGATGTTTTGAGATGGTTTGATTGATTCTAATCATGTTGTGTACTTTTTAGGGTTACAAGGGTTTATTGTAAATAATTGTGGTAATTTGGGCCCATCCAGAGTAGATAGTGGAGGCAATCTCTACTTACTGGCCAAGAGGATGGCACTTGAACGACAGAGGTCCTTGCCCGATCCTTATCCATATTGGCCAGGGAGAGATGCGGCATCCCATGCTCCAAAATCAGATGTTCCAGATGCACCGCCACATTCAAAACTCTTGTCGTCAGCAAGTGACAATTCTCGTCAGCTTCAGTCCCAAAGTTCTGAGTTGATGTCAATCATCCAAGGATTATCCGACAGGTCATCCACAGGCTTAAATAACAATCTTGTTGGATGGCCAAGTTATCCCTTACAAGGTGGAATAGATCACTTACAAGTGCCATTTGGAATTCAACAACAAAGGTTGCAAACACCAAACCATTTGTCTACAAATAATTTAATAGCTCAAGCGGCAGATAACTCATCGAGTATTTTGACAGCAGAGAAGTTACTCTCTTCTGGTATATCTCAAGATCCCCAAATATTGAATTTGTTGCAACAGCAATACTTGCTGCAGTTGCATTCTCAGGCTGCTGCTCCTACACAGCAGATGCCATTGTTAGATAAACTCTTACTGCTGAAGAAGCTACAGCAGCAAGAGGAGCAACAGCAGTTATTGCAACAACAACAACAGCAACTGCTTTCTCAAGTGCTTCAGGAGCATATGTCTCACCAGCACTTCGGTGATTTATCTTATGGACAGTTGCAGGGAGGTGGAATACCAATGGGAAATTTGCATGTGAATTCTTCTCAACTTCAACCACCACGAGAGATTTTTCCCATGAGCTCTCAGACACCAGTTCTCGGAGTGCATGATGAGGTTAGTACTAATTCTTTGAATTTACCTCTGCAAGTAAGCCAGGATACCAGCTATAATGTAAGCAGTGAAGCTTCTGTGCAGCTGCCTCACCAGTTATTTGGGAATATTAGTTGTCAGAAAAGCTGGGGGCCTAATCTTCCAGCACAAATTAATGAAAATTACCAGGAGGAAACGTCTGTATCAACTCCTGTTGAAAGTTCTGTATATGAGCAGAATGAATCTAATGAGGAACCTAGCATTGAGCAGAAACCTCTTTCTCTTTCTGACTATACTGCTAAATCTGTGGAGCTGATGCCAGACAACACTTGTAGGGCTGATGGTTCTTTCATGACTGCAACTTCTGAGTCTGGTGAGCATTTTCGACCAGTACAGTATGTTGCACCTGATGTTGCTATGTTTTCAGCTGGATCTTGTGGGATTGAGTTACCACTAGCAAGTGAACTGGTTAAGGATGTAGAGATTAAATCAGATAGTCTTGAAGAGCAACAGGCTGGAAGAGACAGCTCCAATGTTGTGCCCTCTGTAGTTGATATAAGAAATGTTGAAGCATGTGAACCCAAAAAGGCTAAAGAGAAGAAATCTAAGAAGCAAAAATCTTCCAAATCTCAGTCTTCTGATCAAGCAAAGGGATTGCGAAAAAGTGTGAGTTTGCAACAGTCCAAGAAGTCAGAAACTGAAAAGCCAAATTATAGTATGATAAATGCAGGAGAAGCCAACAAGGGTGACCCGGCTCATGGAACATATCTGCAGCAAACAAGAGTTAAGGGCTATCAATCTGGAACTGCTACCACAGAGGTGGCTGATCATCAAGAAGTTAGTGGTCTCCCTGCAAGTATTCCAGGAAGCATCACTGAAACCGTTGTCGTTGAGAGTGAGTCAAAGGCAGTTAGTTCTGTTGCCACAGAGAATACTGAATTACATTCAGGACGAGCATGGAAACCTGCTCCTGGTTTCAAGCCAAAGTCTTTATTAGAAATTCAACAGGAAGAACAAAGAAAAGCACGGACCGAGATTCTTGTATCTGAGATTGCTACCTCTGTCAATTCCATGAGTCTGACATCCCCCTGGGTTGGAGTTGTGGCTAATCCAGACTATACGAAGGTGTCTAGTGAATGTCACAGTGAAGCAGGCAATACTCAATATCTGGCTAAACCCGAAACTTCTCAAAATAGTAAGAGCAAGAAAAGCCCACTACATGATCTATTAGCAGAAGATGTAAAGAAATCAAGTGACGAGGTTCCAGACAGTATTTTGTCCTCACATAATATAGCTGTCCAATCAGAACCAATAGATGATGGGAACTTTATTGAAGCTAAAGACACTAAAAGAAGCCGGAAAAGGTCCACAAAATCAAAGGGTTCAGGGGCTAAGGTATCAATGCCAGTTGCTTCTAGTGAAGTGCCTGTAGGTTCAAGTCCCATTGAAAAGGGAAAAATCTCCCGCTCTGTGCAGCAGGAGAAAGAACAACTCCCTGCCATCCCTGCAGGACCCTCTCTAGGAGATTTTGTTCTTTGGAAAGGAGAGCCAGCAAGCCCATCTCCTTCTCCAGCATGGACTACTGATTCTGGTAGGGTTCCTAAACCGAAATCATTAAGGGACATTCAAAAGGAACAGGAAAAAAAGGCTTCTTCTGCAGTTCCTGCAAACCAATTGCCTATGCCTCAGAAATTACCGCCTGCCCAAGCTGCTCGGAGTAGTGGTTCTTCATGGCCAACTTCAGCTTCATCTCCATCGAAAGCTGCACCTCCTATCCAGATAAACCTCCAAGCTTCTCAGTCAAAATACAAAGGGGATGATGACTTGTTCTGGGGTCCAGTTGAGCAATCTAAACAAGAAACTAAGCAGTATGACTTTTGTCTCTTCCTTGTCCCGTTACTCTTGGCTGCATGCTACACAATGGTTGCAACTATTTGATATATATATATATATAGGCTAGATTATTGTCTATGATACTACTTTCTGGATATTGTTGAGGGTTTTGGCATCTGTTAATTATACATGTATAGTGTCTAGGCCGTCAGATTTTGTTCTATATCACAACCAACTAGCAAAGTGATAATAACAGTAAAAATAACATCATACCTTGGACAGTGACCTCAGAGCATTAAATAATACTAGGACATGGATTCCTTGGGCAGAAAGTTCTGAAAATTATGATGGTGATTGATTCAGAATTAAGGCTGATTTTAAGTCTTGAGACAAACTTCTAGGAGTGCTTACTCTAGTCCTACACGGCCTTGGACATTGCCTCTATACAAGAGTAGTGGTTCCATTTTAAATTTTTATTCAAAAGTAACATAAACAACAGTAGGTGGCTGACTTATTGTTTCCATGAAAGTCCAGTTTTGATGGATAAGTTGATTCAATGAGTTTTGTTGTCATTGTTAGCAGGTCAGATTTCCCTCAGCTTGCAAGCGAAGGGAGCTGGGGTTCTAAAAATGTTCCTATGAAAGGTAATTCACCGGGACCATTAAGCCGACAAAAATCAGGGAGTGGCAAACCCACTGAGCGATTTCTATCATCATTACCTGCCTCTTCTCAATCATTGCTGAAATTAAAAAATGATGCGATGACTAAGAATTCTGGTAAAGATATATTGCTTATACTTTTATTTCAACTGTGTGTTGATACCACATGCTTGGAAGTTGTGTCTAACTGAGTCCTTATCTGCTCCTTTTGATTGGATCATTGATGATAGTTTGAAGTTGTTGAGCAATTTTTTCTTTTAAAAATTTTCAGAGGCCATGGACTTCAGAGTTTGGTGTGAGAATGAGTGTGTTAGGCTTATTGGGACAAAAGGTAAGTAACATTTCAAATTTTGGTTTCCATTCTATGATTTGATTGATTAATCCAGATTTAAGCTGACTTACGAATGTTACCTGACAAACCTGTTTTACCAAATATTATTGGCCCCTAAATATGTAACTGAATGTAGTCAGGTATTTATTGGTCGCATTATCTTGAAGTTCTATTTAATGTCATTTTAACTATACTTTTTTGGGTGGCAGATACAAGTTTTCTTGAATTTTGCTCGAAGCAATCCAGATCCGAAGCGGAGTTGCTTCTCATAGAAAACCTTGGATCATATGATCCTGATCATGAATTCATTGATAAATTCCTAAATTACATGGAGTTGCTACCATCAGATGTTTTGGAAATAGCTTTTCAGACGCAGAATAATCAGAAAGTTGCTGGAGGCATGATATCTGGAAATGCAGATTTACATGATCTTGGCTACACTGAAGGATCCTCAAAAGGTGGAAAGAAGGGTAAGAAAGGGAAAAAGGTCGGCGCTTCAGTTTTGGGATTCCAAGTCGTAAGCAACCGGATCATGATGGGTGAGATCCAGACAGTAGAAGACTAATATTAACACAGGTTGCGGAAAATGTAAATACGTGTTGGCCCTACATTGTAATTTGTAAATGAACCGTTGTAGGATTTTTGTTTACTTTTTTAACACAGCAACAGTAGCAGCATCAATTGGATCTGCTCAAGCAATTTTGTCATCCTAACGTAGAATTATCTGACGTTTGATCAGGCTAAGAAAGATATAATCTTATTTCAACCTTAACTTCCTTCAATTATTTTGCTTTTCGAGTCAATATTAGGAAGTTAATTGTTGATTCCTGGGCTAAGTTTGTGTAACAAATATTATTTCGTGATTTAAATTTCTGTAACTATATTTACCTTGGAAATTTCACATTTGATATTGACGTGTACGATTCTGATGCTTTGGATTTCTTAATAGGCAAAAATTTAGGTGCAATTTTATAGATATTTTAGTTGTTTTTTATCCATAGGAATAGGATATGTATAATAGCACTTACATATATTATATTTTCATTGATAAACCTAGGGTGCTCTTATAAGTAATATTTGCATTGATTGCATTTGATGTCAATGTTCTTTATTTTATTAGGACAAGATTTGCATTTTAAATCACGTAGGTAAGTATTAGTTTTTCAACTGAATCCAAATCGTTAATTCAGTAATAGAATTATCTAATCAATTTACGGTTTCTGAATTTAAATCTCCAGTGATCCGATTATTGTGATGAGAACTGTGAATCCAACTGAACAATTTCAAAGGAAATGCATCTTATGTCACCCAAATGTTCCCTGTCAAAAGAATGAATCTCGGACCTTCCAAGTATAGGATAAAGTATAAAACTTTTCATTCTCCTATACTTGTCTATGTAGTATGTATGTACACTTGCTATAATAGTTGGGAGTAAAAGGAGGAAAAGTGAAGCAAAATCCTAACCCATTCCCACTGCATGCTCTGAACCATCCTGTTCTCTCTCAAGATCAGAGGGAGGCAGAAAGCAATCCATGGACAACCCAAAAATGTTAAAATCAATCTCTTCAATGCTCCATGTTTCCTCAATCATCCGCTTGTGATTATGTGCCGCACCATACCTATAAAGCGTGGCAACCGTCTTCCCACCATGTGCTATGTTAATACCATCGATATATCTATAGTCTTCAATTACAGACTCAATGTTTGTTTCCCAAAAAACAGACTCTTTTCCTTTAACAGGCTTCATTTTTACCAACTTGGTGTCCTCAAATTTGACAAGTAGCCCCGTGCGTTGGCTAAAGTAGCCCAATACTGTGTGCATTACAATTTCAGTATGGGACGTGCTTTGTGCCTGGAGTATGTGTTGTTCAGTTTGCAACTTTAGTATGAAACAAACTTCGTTGTTAATGGTATTCTCTCCTACACATTCAGCGTCCAGGAACAAGTTAGCTGTACACCTTGGATCCAGCCCCTGATAACATAACAACCAACATATATGAACAAATACAGGAAGTGAAAAATAATTGATGATTTTGGCTCTGATGATATAAGCTATGATTATGCATTTATGTAACAATTTGAATGATGAAGGCATGATGAAGTTATTAGCTATGTATCTGTCGAGTAATCTAATAGGATAAAAATTTGACAGAATTCAGCCAAGATTTAAGGATGATTATTAGATGAATCTGAATGGCGTCGACCACTTAAGTATCCAAGAACCAATGACAACACTAACTCATAACTCATGCTGACAAAAATTTCTGAGAAAAAAACAATCTATCTGATTAACATTATTTTGCATATGTATATTACCTGGAAGAAGCGACGAAGGGGTCTAGGAGGGCCTTTGTTAGCATGAAAAGGTTGAGAAGAAGAATGGTTCCAGGCTATCTTCCCATCACTCCCTGCACAAACCTTGAAACCTGAAACAACCAACTCCAAGCACCACAAATCTGGGTTCTTTTGCCATAGCACAAAGCCTCCTACTTCAGCCTTGCCTCTTGGTTGAACGCTATCAATATCATCACCTTGACGCAAGTGATCCGACACACGCATTCGTACTTGTCCCATTGCATACATACTATTCAGCGAATTCAATGCAGCTACTCCTCCAGTGGCAGCTACGTACTGCTGAACTATGTATTTGGCAGTGGAATCTTTCTGCCCATTCAATAAAATTATTGTTATTCAAGAACAAGAAGAAAACAGGTTTATAACTTAAAAGGTATATGACAGAGTTATTGGGTATTGAAGTACACAAACTGCCACTGAATGTACCAATAATAATCAAGATGTTGACTGATTAGGAAGAATAAAAACAACCGGTTTAGTTGATGAATACTGTAACTTGCTATATACAATTTACCATGTGGAGGTCTCACTACAGTTAACTAAACATCAATTCTATGGTATTTACAGAAAGGGGAAAAGCCAATTTTTATGTTAATTCTATGCATTAATGAATGAATGAATGAGATGGTTAATAATGAAATGGAGTGGTAAAAGGAGTCCAAACCTTCATTTAATAATTTTTAAATTAATAGAGTAAAATGATCAAAGCTGAGAGCCCAAACCACTTTGTACTACTCAAAACTCCTAATTTTCATACACCTAATTTGGAGGTTTAGGATGGAATATTTTTGTTCTTTAATTTTGTTTTGTAACCCACTTTATTTTAACATTGTAACTTCCATACAATACAGAGGATTCTCCTCCAAAACTTTCTATGTTTTTAACTTTTTCACTTCACTCCAATATCTTCAAAACTCTCGAACATAATCTTACTACTTCATTCATTAGTTGACATGTACAAAATCATTTTTGAAAGAGTGGTGAATTGAACCAAATACAATTACTCTTAATTTGGCTCAACCTCAAAATATTGGCTGTTGTTATTATGTATTTGTCTTTTATAAGGACAATTAAGGGAATTGAAAGGTGGATAATGCTTACGATGGAACAATCTCTGAGAGGGCGAGTCAAAGTGTGATCGGATTTAACCTGAAGAGGAACAAGGGGAGCACCCACAAACTTGAGCAATGGCATGAATTCATTGTTTGAGGGTGAAAGATGGGATGACTTATTATCACCATTCATGAGACTTCGCAGGTTCTGCCACCGGTTGAAACCATTGGTCCCCATGCTTGTCAACATCTCCTCAGGGATAGGCACCTCAAGGATTGTCTCCAACCCATCTACCTTATCAAAATTAGGACACAGTTTCCTCATAGATAATTGGAACCAACCCAATATTCTATGGGAGACACACACTGACACAAAAAAACAAGAAGAAAAAATAAAAATAAAAAAAAGATGAAGAAAGAAGGAAAGGAAACCCTTTAAGAAAAACGGAATCCTTCCTCTTTCTTGGCAAACCCTATGCCTCAATAGGCTTTGGGTTGATTTTCTCAGAGAACCAAATGGTTTTATGTACATGAAATGAAAATGTGTGCCTATAGTGAGAGAGAAAAGAAAAGACGGGGCCTTGCGTTTTCTTTTCTAGACGATCCTTGAACGTAGGGGTAGGTGCAAGCAAGGTGCCCTGCCCTGTGGCCACACCTTTCGCGGCATATATATAGTTTCCCTTTCTTTCTTTTATTCTTTGCGGAAATTTAGCATGCACCAAAAGGGTGATATCTTTTCTTTCTTTTCTTGTCACTATTGTTCATATGTATAATTATTCATAAGTAAAATAGCACAATTCTTTATATATTTTCATAACTAATTGATATGGAAACTATTTATTTGTTTTTCTAAGATATATGAACATACATTCAATTAATGTGTAGTATAAAAACTAACTCTTTAATAGTACCAGTGATGAAATCACTACCTATGAGAAGCTTATTTGTTGAGACTTGAGATTCAGGTGGAAAGGAAAAAAGCAAGGCTTTTCAAAATTCTGGAATGCATGTGATCGTTCTTGATGGCTGGGTGAGCTTATTGCGGGGGTAAATTAAATGGCAGGTGGCAACGAGGAGTGAGATGAGGATGCAATGCAAGTGAGGTAACCAATGAAGATGCTTAAGCGTATGACCGACGTGACAATTTTTAATTGAATGTCTGTGTAAAAATATTTTATACTGTCAGTATATAGAAATTAAACTCTTATAAAAATGGTAAATGACTATGACACAGAATAAATGACAAATTTCCTCATATTTATTTTTTATTTTTATTAAAAAGATATTTTTTTTTAAGGTATGAAAATTAGACCCCATAGAGCTTCTCGAAAATCCAATAAAATAGTCTCTAATGTTAAGATAGAGTTTTATATAATCGTGACTCTGGTCATCTCCTAATTTTTATATTGTCGTAAAGTTTTAAGGTTGAGTTTTTGGAAGGCAAAATCACACAAGATAAATTTATGTTAAAAATGTTTAGATTAGGATTATATTGGTAATTGGTAATAGAAATACCCCATTGTCATTCCAACTAGTTATTGATATTCTATTGTTGGAATCTTAATCCATAACATTAATAATAATAATAAATTACTTTATACATGTTTAAGGTATCCAAAGCAATTCTCAACGGAAAACATCACAAATCACATAAGCTATGAATAAACAACAATCAAATAAAGAGTTTATAGTAGAAAATAAATCACATTAAAAAAAAATCATCATAAAAAAACTCACATTAAAAAAGTTTAGTTTAAAATAATATTGGTATCTCTTTAGGTCTCGTCAGCACTGCTGACAAAACTTAAGAAAATGATCGTCACCTCAAATAACTCATAAATTAATCGCCCCTCCGACCAATGATGAATATCCAGTCATTGGGATCTAAAAAAAACAAGTTGTAGAAATAAGATGAAGTTAACGCATTAATACCACTCAACTATACTGCTAATAAGAATTAAAAAAAGACAAATTGTAGTTTGTTAGGTGATAATAAAAGTTTTGCACTTCGGCTGATAATAAAAAAACTCACTAGTTAAATTGTAGCTTGTTAGCTGATAATAGAAGTTTCCACTCCTTGTTATATTGTAGTTTCTTTTGTTTGAACTTAGGCCCTGTTATTATTAAAATAAAATAGATGTCTGATACTTGAACTCAGACCTATAAATCCACATAGCGAAGGTGAGAATTTTTTTGGGTACAGAAGAAGGCGACGGTTTTCTATAAAATATAAATGACCTTATCTTAATTCATAGAGATATAGAATGGAAATGTCGGTCTCCACTCTCCGATATGTTGTAGCGGCTTTGCATTTAAGGGCATGCACCTCCGGTGTTCGTGAATTGGATTGAATTGATTTTGAATCAAAAAATTATTCGATCCAAAAATAAAAATAATTTACAGTTTGGATTAGATCGGTTTACTTCCTTAAAAAAATCTGATCCAATCCAATCCAATCAAATGTGGTTTGGGTTGGATTGGATTGGATAATTCGATTTTTACTTATACATCATTGCATAGTTATATTAAGTAGAAAATCAACATTAAACCTATATATACTAGAATTAATATAGTTCTAGTTCCTAATTACATGCATGAAATCTTCTAGTACATGAATAACTATTGATTCCTTGGTACATAAATAACTATACAAATTCCAATACATCTAGTATTTGACAATTCCAACAAAAATATTAAAGAGAATGAAAGTGTTCATTCATAAAAGTATGAAAAACAATGCTTAAGTATGAGTAGTATTATAATTTAAAAAATAATAGTATATCTATATAATAGGTCGGTTTGGATTGGATTGGATCGGTCTTCACTAGGGGATCCGAAATCCGATCCAATCCAATGAAAAAAAAGCGGTTTTTACAGTTTTCGATTTTTTCGATTTTCGGTTTGTTCGATTTTCGATTTTTCGGTTCGATTTTTACGGTTTGAATTGGTTTAGATCGGTTGATGAATACCCCTACATGTCAGATTGCCAATATGTGACAAAGAGAAATGTTATTTGTATAACAAAATTTGACAACAATTTTCACGATTAACGCAGTTCAAAAGTCTGGTTAATGATATTTAAAATAATAGTTAATGAAATTCAGTCGATGGTTAATAAGTTACAACATATTGATATTCATTAATCAAACACAACACTTCATTAATCATATTTTTAAATTGCATTAATTATGAAAATTATTATTGATTTTATTGTTAATTTCTGATTTTCAAATAAGGTGACCGACAATATGGATAGGAAATTGCAGGGCAAAGGCCAAAGAGTTCCTCCGTTCAGGTGAAGTTAGACACGCAACGCAGGTTTTGACTGCATTAAGATAGTGTTTGTTATCAAGCATAAAAATAAATGTTCGGAAATAAAAATTGAAATATAATTAAAATATTTCATGAAATAAACGATAATTAAAATTAACAAGAAACAACATCGCATGATTTTACTCTGTTGTTTGGAAATACTTGTCTGTTTGTCCACGTATGATAAGTCAGACCTATCTGGTTGCCAAGTTACGGTATGTTTGTCTCATTGAGCTTCCCCAGGAGGTCTGGTGCCAAAATATAATAATGGAAGGAAAAATCTATTATAATTTTTAGGTATCATATATTTGTTTATATTATTTAATCAACTGGTTAGAACTTAATTTAATATAATATTAATATAATTATTTAATTGAAATAATATATCTTAATTAAATATAAAATATTCAAATTTTTTACTTTTTAAAAATAAGGCGGTAATGTCATAATCGAAATGTGTTTGATTCCATTAAAAATTAGGGATGACAGTGACTTGAGGACAGGGGCAGATTGATTCTTTTGCGGTTGGAGGATGTGCTTTGTTGAACTTATCAACATATTGCTGGACAAACCTTGTTTTTCCTGATCTTAATCTCAATCAGAAAAATATTTTTAATTCTGTATACAATATTGATTAAAATACTATGCTCTTAACTCTTAGGTTTGTAAATTTCTTTTTGGAGGAGTATATGAAGATTGAACTAATACCTTCCATATAATAAATTTGAAGGCGTGTTTTAAAGCTCTTTTTTTATTTGAATTATTTTCTTATGCAGGAGAAGTTCCTTTTAGCATATTAAATTTAATTACCCAATATATACATTGTAATCACTTCGTTAATTATATACTCACATTTACCACAAATTTATACAGAATATCCTAAACAGAGGCACAACTTTTTTTTTTATATACACCAGTTGCATTCCACGTAATGACTCCCCATTATTGTGATGATAGTTGAAAGAAAGTCACTGCAATTACTGTCAAAAAAAAAAAAGTCACGGCAATTAGTATACGATAGGACTGCAAAAAAAGTGCCATATATAATAAAAAAATATTTTTTACACTAAAAATATGATATATGTATGGTTAGATACCATAATTGAACCTGAGTGTGAATAATTGTCATTGTATATAATTTACCAAATTAGAAATACAAATATATCATATGTAAATATATACAAAATATTATTTGAATATCATATTTTAAGTGTTTTTTTTATTCCGAACCCACCGTAATTAGGGCCTTTGGCTCTCCAGTGGGTCCATCGGGGTGTCCTCACAGCTTCGGTCCTTTGGATCGGTTATGGGACTAATCCTCGGTTCGCCGGCGACGGACGTTCGGTTTTCTACACACGGGGTTGGACTGCCTTCCAACTGGGTGACTCCAGGAATTAAATTTGCTTTTTTTTCCTCAGGGGAGAGTCATATTACCAACTCTCTCGACATCAAGTTGGTCATATTTTAAGTGTTTAAATAAAATATTGTTTGAATATAATATTTTAAGTGCTTAAATAACATGTTATCAAAAAAAAAAGTGCTTAAATAACATAATTCAAGTGTCTATGGATGTGACTTTAAAGAGATGATGGGTCTATTTGGTATGTCCAATAAATTAGCTTATATCTTATTTAATTAGCTTATAAATTTGTTTGGCAGATATTTGATAAACAAGCTTATCTCATTACTTAATTATAACTTTTCTTCATAAGCTAATTTATTTAGTTTATAACTTATCAACTTTTTTCTCTTTTTTATCTTTATTATTTTAAAGAATTTCCTACCGACCCGTCCCTACCTCATAAAATAAAATTTATATATAAAAAAATCATATAAACATATTATTTCATTTATATTATTTAATAAAAATATTTCAAAAATAAATAAATTTTACAAATTAATATTCTATTTATAAAGCTTTAATTAGAATTTTAAAGAATATGTATAAAAAACATATAAATATGTCTTTTTATGTCATTATATATATAAAAGTCAGTATAATTTATTTAATCAAACATTTCAAATTCAATCAACTAACTTTTTCAGTTATAAGCTATCAGCTAAAAATTAGCTTATCAACCATAAACTAGCCCATTATCTTTTTTTTTGTCAAAAAAAAAAAAAAGTCCGTGGCTGATATTGGGTAATCAATGAGCCCCAACTATCGACTTATTCTCTCAACCCATTAATTTCTTACCCAACCACCAGACCTATTAGACAGAATTACCTAAAGTTCTATTTCGGAGGTTTAGCTTATAAGTTATAACTTATAATAAAGATTTAAATTGGTTCTCGATAAAAAAAATACATTGACATTTTAGTCACTGAAAAATAGAAAATATCAATTTGATCATCAAAAATATAAAATTTGGATCAAAATAGTCCTTGATAGGGACTAAAATTTTCCTAAAAATTATCCTAAAATAGACTAATATGACCCATATTTTATATTTTTGATAATTAAATTGTTATTTTTCATTTCTCAATGACTAATTTGGGCCTTTATTCTATAACTTATTTAATTAACTTATAAGCTTGTTTGATTAAAATAGAAGTATTTGGAAAATAAGTTTATCTTATTAGATTATAGCTTAATTTTTTTCATAAGCTATTTTATTTAACTTATAACTTATTGACTTTTTTTTTCATTTTTATCCTTATTAATTTAATGAAACTCTTACTTTACCGACCTCTCATAAACTAATTTTTATATAAAAAAATCATGTATACATGTCATTTCTTTTATATTATTCGATAAAAATATTTAATAATAAAATTAAAACATTAATATAATAATTATATAGCTTTAATTATACTAATTTATAAAGAACTTATATAAAAATCATATAAATATTTCTTTTTATGTTATTTTACATTTATAAACTAGTTCAACCGCTAAGTTTATCCGACGTTTCAAATTTAATCAACTATCTTTTCAATTATAAGCTATTAAATAAAAATTAGCTTATTTGCTATAAACTAATTTATTTGTTATAAATTAGTTTATCAGCTATATTTTGTTAACCAGAATGCTAATCAATTAATATCTCAAATATAATTTTAGTACTTGTACGCTGTGTTCATTTTTAGTTCATGCTTTTAAAGTTTTCCAGTATCATCCAAATTAGATTGTTAAATATTTGCCTTATGTATATACGGTGCTATTAGTTTTTAATTTAAATTTTGTATACTTTTGACGGGCTCCTATTTATCATTTAAAATTAACAGAATGCATATTAATTACAAAATTATGAAATCAATAATTTAATTTATTTGTTTTTTTTACTATTAACGTACTATGTTAAGTTTATTTTTATGGCTAATATAAACCAATATATATTATTAATTAAATAATTTTAGGCTAAAAATTCAGATATACGTGGATCTTTTAGGCAAATATCAGAATCAGCAAAAATGAAATGAAATTTAAAGCGTGTAAACATGAAATAATTACATAAATATCTCTAAAATGGTATCAGATTAAATATATACAAATGATGAATTAACATAGCTAACTGGAAAAGAGTTAATTGCTATATGCTGACAGTGTAAAACATTTTTACATAGACAACCAATCATGATATGGATGACTTTTAAGGTAGTTAGGATCAATGAGAGTCAATTTATTTTACTGATGTGGCAACTTATGATTGGATGTCTGTGTAAAAATATTTTATACTGTCAGTATATAGCAATTAAACTCGATGGAAAAACTAAATCAACATGGCACAACATAATTGATAAATAAGTAAGATCTTTAAGCATCGCTGATCTCTACGGCTCAAAAGTGTTTAATATCCACATATCGGTCGGATGGAAGGATAACTTGTGTGTAGGGGTGGGAATAAGCTAGGTCGAGCTAGGCCCTGACAAGCCTGAGCCTGGCCTGAGTTTCAATCTCAAGGCCTGAGTCTAGCCTATTAGCCTGATATAGGCCAATTTTTAAGGTCTGACAGTGGCCTACTTCAAAGTCTGGCCTCACCTGAAAGCCTATTTAAAAGCCAGTTTTTCAACAAGACCTTTAAATATGCCTCCACCTATAAATAGGTCATAGGCCTTCACTTATAAATAGGCTTGTAAGTCTCTAATGATAAAGAAGTTGGTAGGCCTATACTAATGAATAGGTTGTTAGGACCTCACAAATAAATATGCAAATAGACATCTACATTTTAATGGGCCAATATGCCTTTACTTTCAAATGCTATAATATATTATAAATAATATATTATAGTATTATATATTATATATATGTATATGTATATTAAATAGGCAGGCCTGATAGGCCTAATAGGCTTTTTTTAAAGTCTTAACCCGCCCTCTTTAGCTATATAGGCATTTTAAAAAGCCTTAACCTGACATTTTTGTTAAATAGGCTAGGTAAAACTAGACCTTAAATAGGCTAGGCTATAGGCTCCCGACAAGCAGTCTGACCTATTTCCACCCTTATTTGTGGGTAAACAAAAATAACTAAAACAAGAAAGACTTAAACTAACACAACAGATCAAACTTGATCAAGGCTTAATTAATTAGGTTAATTTAAATTTGAAATTGACTCGCTGTTCGGCGTTGATTATACCTTGTATGAACTCCTTTCGCACAACACTGTGCAATAAGGTTTCAATTGGTGACGAGAAGGAAGGTGTGTAACCAGCCCCTTTTCTTCTGCGAATGTGGTTTTCTTGCAATTATTATTATGTGTGTCTTCATCGGGCAACTGGACCACCTAATTCACTCTATGCCAATGACTTTTTCGTGTATGAACCACATGCTCACTCGGATTCAGTCAGCCTGCAAGCATGCATGGGTCCTACTATCTTCTCTCCTAATTACTCCTTACATGCCAGCCGGCCTTAATTTATTTTATTTTATTTTATTTTATTTTCACATATAAATATGATAAAATAGGTTGATTAATCCTATACGTTTATTTTACTTTTCATGTCGATTTTATAAGTTTTATTTTTTTTCAAATTGGTACTACACGTTATATTCTGTTTTCATATTAGTCACTTCTGTCAATTTCGACCTAACACCGTCGGTTTTGACCTGACGTGACTATTATATTAATATGACACGTGATTTTTGATCTGAAATCATAAGGTCGAAATTGACGAAAAAGACTAACATGAAAACAGAACATAACGTATAAGACCAATTTGAAAAAAATAAAATTTATAAAATTAATGTAAAAAATAAAATAAAGGTACAGACCAATCAACCTATTTTTCCTATAAATATTCTTAACACTTGTGGATCGTTTGAGCCATTTTCTTTCCACCATCGATCATCAGCATGGCGAAACGCTTCAACCTGAAATTTTCTATCCCTTCATTTCAAATATGTCGCTCCAAAGACCTTTCCTCTTTCCCCGGGAATCCAGTTCCTGCCATATATCGTCTTTCTCCTGTGGTGAACCCCAAAGCACATGATATTGGGTATCCCAATAATCTCCCTGCTTCCTCACCCAATAAAATGTGCTGTGACATGGAGAAGAAAGTGAAATCCAGAGGCCGAAAAAGCACGTCAAGCGTTCCATCGAGGAGAAGTGACTTTCCATTAATTGATAAGGTCGACTGCCATGACGAAGAAGAAGGCGAAACTCTGATTTCTTGCATGACAAGTTTCTCCGACGAGTTTTTTCACGATGAGATGGTCAAATATTCTCCCACAAGCCACAACACGGAGAAAGAGTTAGTTAGAAGGCACGGCAGCAGGAAGATAAGCAGCGTAAAGAAGGTTCAGAGATTGAGGTTTCACACTTTGGAGAATCGAAGTGGATCAGAAACGGGGCAGGTGAAGAAGACAACAATGATGTCGAAGGCATCGATGACACGCAGAACTGTGGAGGGGAGGGTGAAAGAGAGCTTTGCGGTGGTGAAGAAGTCAAAGGATCCTTACGAAGACTTCAAGAAATCGATGCTGGAGATGATAATGGAGATGGAGATGTTTGAGACTGAGGACTTGGAGCAACTTTTGCAGTGTTTCCTGGCTCTGAACTCGAGGAGTTATCATGAAGTGATTGTGCGAGCTTTTATGGAGATCTGGCAACAAATGTTCATTTGGAACCCTGCGTCAAGGAAAAATGACGTTAGAATTGATCATCTGGAAGAGTAGAATATATATATAGATATATATGTTTTGTTTCTGGCTGCTTTTATCTTATCTGCAGTGAGAGAACAAGTTTGTTTTGTTTTCCTTTCTATTTCTATTTTAAAAGATTTTAAAAGACTTTTTATGATTAAAAAAATTTGATATTCAATAAAGACTTTTAAATAATCTACATAAATCTTGTGATATTCAATCGGGATTATCAGGAATTTTTTTTAAAAAAAGTGTCCAAATCTAATGGTATTCAATCAAGACTTTTTTACAAGTAACAAAAAAGTCTTGTACTATTCAAAAATTTCTTAATTTCGATGGATTGTTTTCTAAGGTGAATTTTGTAGGACTTTGTGTGACTTTTTAGTAACAAAAAGTCTCACCCTAACTCACGAGATTTCTCATAATTCTGATTCCTTATTTCTATTCATCTTATGTCTTCAATCTTCACCTCTCTCTCTCTCTTCCCTCCATCCATCACTCTCCTTTGAGTCTCCAAATGTCTAATGTGCATTTACCATAGTTTTGATGAGAGTAAAACAGTTATTCAATGATTTAATTGAACCCGTCTGTGGTATTGAACTCGTCTACTTAGTGTGCAGATTAAAACATTAAGTGTCTATATGAACTGTTCACTCGTCTGAACTTGGATAAATTCACCCGTCTGAACTAACTTAAGTTCACACGTCTGAACTAACTAAAGTTCACTCGTCTGAACTAAGATAAGTTCACTCGTCTGAACTAGCTGTGGTTCACTCGTCTGAACTAAGAGAAATTCACCCGTCTAATGAAGTCTTCAACCGTCTGATCAAAGGAAGACTCACCCGTCTAAAAGACTCGCAACTGACGTCATCTCTTTGTTAAAGAATCAACCGTCTAATGAGGTTACTCACCCATCTGGTGACTAACGTTAAAGAATATATTGGATGAAAGTTGTCTCGTCTCTGATAAGGAATTTCAACAAAGTGCTTTACCTAAACACAACTGCATCTTACACCAAAAGGTAAAGTCTTCCCTCTACAAACGAAAAGCACGTATACAGACCTGCTGAGACCAAAGGTATATCAAAAGTCTGTATCACTCTGATGAAAGAGAACAAGCGAAGTTCCCTATACTTTAATGGCTGACCAGAACGACTCTATTGCATTTATTGAAGATCTGCAAGAAGCCAAGCCTTCAAACTTTGTGTCTAACAGCTTTAAAATCTTGAAGCCTATTTAATGAAGAAGACTTTGAATATTCAAGCAGAGAAGAGCAAGAACAAAGCAATCAAAGAGCAATTACTCTGAGCATTTATGTCTTCATTCTTTCATTATTTATTCTTCAATCATTTGAAGTTATTACGCAGTCTTTTAGAACTTCACATTTAATACACTCGTATGAGTGCTTGTGAAAGACTTGCAAATTGTAATTTATTTTACAACTTCTCTCAAACAAACCTGTCTGAGCCTGAAGAGGCTAGGTGTGCAAACAATACTCGTGTGGAGCCTGAAGAGGTTAGGTGTGAAAACAATACTCGTCTGGAGCCTGAAGAGGCTAGGTGTGAAAATAATGCTTGTCTGTCCTGTAACCTAAATCAGTTATAGTGAGAAAACTTGGTACTGCCAAGGACTGGACGTAGCCTCATTGTTAAGGGGTGAACCAGGATAAAACCTGCTGAGTGATCTCTCTCTTTCCCTTAACTCTTTAGTTTGATTATTTATCTTAACTATCATATAATTAAAGGGGTTTATAATTGTGTTTATCAAACCTTTTTTTCATCTTGCATGATTGTGTGTAATTTTCTGTGAAAACCTTCAGACGAGTTATTAGTCTGATTGACCTGTCTAAGTTTACTCGTCTACTATCACCCGTTTGTGCTTGCGAAAAAGTTTCTAAATTCCGCATAAATTTGTCAAACACCATTCAACCCCCCTTCTAGTGTTTGCATCCGTCTATTTCACTTTCAACCCAACATAAATTATCAAATAACTTTAGCTTTACTTTTAAAGTGTTTATTTTTAACTTTAACGTTAAAGTAGCTTTTAAGCATAAAAAAAGTCGGGTCATCGAACGCTACCTAAAGTATATAGTAGAATTGGTTTGCAAACACACATTTAGTTATGACACATCAAATCTATATATTCTTGATGACAAACATATCAGTTACAATAAGCAATAAGATATAGAATGCAGTATTTATGACATTATGAAATTAAAGTGATCTTTTTTGTTTTAAGTTCACAAATTCCTTTTTCATTATAAAATAAATACCATAACATTTGAACAAAATACCTTCGTGAATATATCGTCTTCTCCGCTATAAAATTGAATTTGCTCTATAATGTTGTAATAAGGGTTTATGTGTTTATTCTCTCCATTATAGAAATATAATATGATTTGTAAATTCTATTTTTATTCTCCACCATGTGTTCATTTCAAATCTTATAAATTCATATAATCATTTCAAATCTTATAAATTCTTATAATATAAATCCATTAAAATCCAAACAATAAAATATTAATTATAAAAATCTTTAAAAAATCTTATCAGTCATTCCATTCATATATATAATCTTTTAAAATCTACAAGAATTTTTTATATCAAAATGATCTTTTAAAATCCTAATCCAGTACATCTCTTAAAAGTTTCACCAGATTTTCTAAGAAAAACACAAATAATGTGACGGGATGATGTTCTATTTATTTCTTTGAAAATACAAGAGTATATTCTCTTCAGTTCAAAAAAGAAAAGATACGCAAAACAATCTGCAGTTTAAAAAAAAAAAAAAAGCACACACGCACGGACAACATGATCTCACAGAATTTGTGTCAGGGGCTCAGGGCAATTCATTTTAAAGACAACAAAAATAGTAGATAGTAAGGAATTGTTTGTTTGGTTATAACTAGCACATCATGCATTAAATAGAGAAAATAATATCATATGATATTAATTAAAAATAAATTTTAAATTATATATATTTTATTCTATTTTTTAAAATATAGTCTTAATTTAGTGTATAATAAAAAATTAAAATTTAGTAGTATGTTAAGTATAATAAATTTGAAAAAGAATGTTGCTGGAAGTGGAAAAATTTTTAAAATAATTTTTCGGAACAACTAAAACATTATGAAGATAAGAGAACATATAGATAAATGTCAAAACAGAATTAGAGATGACAAAGTTGACTTTCATGTAACAAATTCAAATGCAAAACTCCTTTTGTATATAACTAACATATCACCCTTATAATGCGATGGAGATATTAAAAAATAATATTATTATATTATATAACTAAAAATAATAATTTCAAATAATGAACAATAATTTTTTATCTATTTCTCAGAAATTAATAGTACATACTTAGAAATAAATTTTCGAGTGACGTTAGACTTTTATGTTTTCATAAATTGCTCCTCGTGCTCAAATGGGCTTTTTGAACCAGATTTGACTATAAGATCAATTCTTCTGAAGATGTTTGGTTTCAAAATTGCGTCGAATAAAATCAATTTGGGGGTGAGTATAATTGATTTAAAGATAAAAAAGAATTTTTAGTTTTTTCATTGAATAGAATTGATTTTAGGTGTGAGACCTACAAAATTGTGAAATAGACAGATACAAATACTAGAAGGGGGTTGAATGATGTTTGACAAATTTAAGCGAAAATATAAACTTTTTCGCAAGCACAAAAGAAGACAGACAAGTAAGTTAAGATAGGTCAATCAGACGGATAACTTGTTTGAAGGTTTTCACAGAAAGCCACACAAGCATGAACGAAGAAAGGTTTTATAAAACGATTATACCCTCCTTAGTTAGGAAATAAACAAGTTAAATAATCAAACTAAAGAGTTAAGGTAGAGAGAAATAGAGCACAGCAGATTTTATCCTGGTTTACCCCTTAACAAATATGGCTATGTCCAGTCCATAGCAGCATCAAGTGTTCTCACTATAACTGAACAAGTTACAGGACAGATAAGTATTGTTTTCACACCTAGCCTCTTCAGGCTCTAAGACAAGTATTGTTTGCATACCTAGCCTTTTCAGGCTCAGACGAGTATTATTTGCACACCCAGCCTCTCCAGGCTCAGACGAGTATTGTTCGAGAGAAGTTTGTAAATAAATTACACTTTGCAAGTCTTTCACAAGCACTCGGACGGATGTATTAAATGTGAAGTTCTAAAAGACGGCGTAATAACTTCAAATGATTGAAGAATAAACAATGAAAGATTGAAGATATAAATGCACAGAGTAATTGCTCTTTGAATGCTGTGATTGTTCTCTCTGCTTGGATCTTCAAGGTCTTCTCCATTAAATAATAGGCTTCAAGGCATTAAAGCCATTAGAGACAATTTTGAAAGCTTGGCTTTTTGCAGATCTTCATTAAATGCAAATAGAGTCGTTATGATCAGCCATTAAAGCTTTGAGAACTTCGTTTGTTCTCTAGTATCAGAATGACAGAGCCTTCTGATATACCTATAATCTTAGCAGGTCTTTATATATGTTTTTTGTCCTCAGAGGGAAGTCTTTCCCTTTTTGTGTAACTTGCAGTTGTACTCAGGTAAAGTACTTTGTTGAAATTCCTTTTCAAGAGACGAGACAACTTTCATCCATTTGCAACTTAGATGGAGTATCGAAGGGAGTTCAATGGTCTTGAAAGTATTTCTTCAACGTTAGTCAACAGACAAGTGAATCTTTCTTTGATAAGACGGGTGAAGACTTCATTAGACGAGTTGAAGGGATTTCTTCAACGTTGGTCAACAGACTGGTGAAGACTTCATTAGAGAGTTGACTTTCGGTAGTACTTCAGATAGGCGAATCTTTATTTGATCAGACGGGTGAAGACTTCATTAGACGAGTTGACTTTTGGTAGAGAGAAGGACAACATTTGTGTAGACTTCAGACAGTTGAACTTCCTTAGTTCATACGGGTGAACTTTCCTTAGTTTCAGACGGGTGGTAACATGCTACAGGTCAGTACATATAAACACTTAAATGCTTATAATTATAATCTGCACACTGAATAGACGAGTTAACCACCACAGGCGGGTTCAATTAAATCATTGAATAAATGTTTTACTCTCATCAAAACTATGATAAATGCACATCAGACATTTTAGAGACTCAACAAATTGTTTATATTTACACCTACAAAAATGATTTTACTTTATCATACAAAAAAAATTAATTCTTCTAAACTCACGTTTAAAATATCATTACAAAGCATAAATCAATTTTTTTAACTTTGATTTTTTAAAATCAATTCTATTAAAATCTAAAACAAACCGACCAAAATATGTTAAGTTGAACAAAAAAAAAAAAAAAAAAAGAAGTATATAACAGACAACAAGTTAGGTTTAAAGTTTAAAGAGACACTTTCAAAACATGTTTTTAGGTCTATTGAGACAAAGCCTAACACATTGCAGCTCATTTTTACCTCTTTTGACCATTATGTTTATAATCATTAATAATTGATTTTAGAAATTGGCTATTGAGTTAATAATTTATAAATACATTTTATTTTTTGGAAATTTTTTAAATAGAAATTTATTTGATTTTGAAATCCTTTCGATTTTTTGATCAATAAATCCTTTCAAGTTAAGTTATGCGCTTAAAAACTTACTCAAAATTGTTTGACATCGATATAATTTTAGTTCTTTCTGACAATGATTTAATTTTAGTTGTAAATGTTTAAATTGATAATATTTATCTAAATTTATTCTTTTGCTCTTTATTAAGCAATATCCTAAAGATATTAATTAAGAAATAAAAAAAATAATAAATTCTCATTGATAAAGTAAATAATCACTTTTTGAAAAGTTGAATCATTTTTTAATAAAAAATTATCTCCTTTTTCACTCTTTAAAATGCAGTAAGAACACTTATTATCAGTTTCCTTATTCTTTAATGGGAAAGAATGCGGGTTAATTGCAAAATGCAAAGTCCTGTATATCTTGGGAAGAATGATCCTAAATACATTGATTAAGAAATCAAATAAAGAAATTTTGTATGAAAAAAATAATATATTTAGTATAGAATAAATATTCAATTTGATCCCTGAAATTATAGGGTCGTATCAATTTAGTCCCCTCACAGTATCAATATTTCAAAATGATTCTTGAAATTTCAAAATGTAGCAAATGCATCCCTGACATTATTCACTTAATTTCAAATACATCCCTGATATTACCAACATAATATCATTATAATCCATGTAAATACCAACGAATGAACAAATCTGATTAATTTTCTGTAATTCCAGAAATTATTTTAAAATATTGATAATATTAGGGATTAAATTGATATGACCCTATAATTTTAGGGTCCAAATTAAGTATTTACTCATTTAATTTATTAAAAAGTTTAACACTTATTTCTCAAATTCAAACTTGGCTATTGTTGATTTCTTAATTAATGAATGTTCTTACTACACTCGTTAGGTACACCTTTATCATTAATGTCGCAAATCGCAATGGGGTCAATTAGTTAAATTGAAGCAGCAAAGGCAACAGCGAGGCCCGCCCAGGCGTGCAGGATTGAGTAGCAGTAGTAGTAGTAGTAATTTCCATTGGGAGGGGTGGGGAGGCCGTTCAGTTGAGTTGACAATGAAGGCATCTTTGAAAGGCAGCTATGACATTGACAATAACGGCGATACTGCTGCAACTCTGGCCGTTAAGGCCGGCGACATCAGGGTTCGAGCATCTATAACAGACGCCACATTCGTCAATGGTCCCACCCTAAACGGTTTGGCTCTAGCCTTCGAGAAACCTGGCGCCTTCATACTCGATTACAATGTTCCTAACAATAACTTTCGGTTTCACTTTATGAACTCGGTTAGGGTTGCGCAGAAACCGTTGAATTTTACTTACATACATAGCAGGAACGACAACAGGACTATTTTGGATGGAACTTTGGTGTTGAATCCTGGTAACAAGGTTTCCGCTAATTACGTGCTTGGTTCAACTAATTGCAAGTTGAGGTACATTTATGTTCATAACGGGGAAACTACATTCCAACCCTGCTACGACGTCGCTAAGAATTCCTGGGATTTTTCACTTTCAAAGAGAGTTTACGGTGATGACTCTTTGAGGGCTTCCTACCAAACATCAACTAAGATGTTGGGGCTGGAGTGGTCTCGCAATTCCAACCTCGATGGATGCTTCAAGGTCAATAACTCTCTTTCTATTTCCTGCTTTCTAAATCTTTAACTGCTTCTTTGTTTCACAATTTTGATCTTTAAGCTGTCCCCAAGAGTTCATAGAATTTTGAAAGTCCGTTGCCTTTAAATTCATAATTAACCGCATATAATTTTATCATTCAAATATGTAAACTGAAGCAAAAATCCAAAACTGAAATCCTAGCTAGTGCTTCCTCATTTCGCAATGGTGCAAATGCATGCACACATAAGAGATTAGGAAGGTTGAAACATAGTTTAGTGAACCCTAATGATGTTGAGTTGGAAATAATGCTTGTTTTGATAGAGATGTTCAACTATTTAAATATTTTTAAATCAATAGAGTATAATAATAATGTTTCAAAAAATAAAAAATCTTATAGGTTGTGTGTTTTGAGGGTGTATAAAAGAAAATCAGGGGCAAAAAATTGGGGGAGCGAAGGTCCGCCACTGGATGTACTAGTAGTGTTTTCCCACCCTACTTAATTATGCAAATGGGATATGTTATCTATCTGTTTGTAAAATGTGACTGATTTTGAAAAAGGAAAGCTCTTTCAGACTCTTGTTGATTTTAGGTGCCCGTCAGAGTTTGCAAATTGGCATGTTCTGCAATTTTACTCTTTTTCTGCATAAGCTTGATTTGAAATATTGGACAACCATGGATTGACTCTTAGTTAATGCCATTGCCAGTTTGGTGCTACTAGGTTTAACACTTCAACTGTGTTTCTACCTTTCCCTTAATTACTTTCCAGAATTACCCAATAATGACATACTTAGAAGGTTGACGGCTTCATTGAATATTGCATAGATACAGAACAAAGGGGGATAGTTATAATTATATTTCGATTTTGATAATTTTACTTCTAATTATATTTTTATTTGTTGTGGTTGTTCTGTGTCTGTCATTCAAAAAGTCTTCAATAAAAAGTAAGCTGTTAGGAACTATTATTATCAGTTTTTGCTGTAAAATTAAGTCAAAACTTCATATCTGAATCTCACTCGAAGGTTTTGGCCTAGAATTCTGTTGTTTCGTTTTCAATCTTCTACCTTGCTGTCCTTGATTTCCTTTACCTCTTCCATGAGCAGCCATAGCTCTGATGCTAATTTAATGTAGTAGTAGTGATTATTGAAACAATAGAATTCTTGGCCACAAACCTAGAGAGAGCTTCAAATATGAAGTTTTCAGCTAATTTGATGAAAAAAACTGCATAAGGCACATAATGGTACGTGAAGATGGAACAAGGCAAGCAGAGAGGTTTCGATAAGGATTTCACTTTCTTTTGTGTGCATCCACAAGTAAAGGCTATAGATGAACTATACCCATGTAAGCTACTAAGATCAAATTTTTATTCCTATTTTCATTTTATTGCTGGATGGAAAAGAATTTGTTAAGGAGGGTTGAAAACTTGAAATTTCTTGATGTCTATCTTTATTCTCTTTTGGCTCCTAGACTCCTACTATATAGCATCTAAATTCATTGTCATCCTTGATTTTGTACCTCTTATCTTTATCCTTTACAAGTTTATTATCCTGAACTAGTTCACATATTAAATGGGATGTTTCTGATGGTTGGATTTGAGTCATACGACCCAGTGGGATAAGATTGGGTTGTTGTATATGTTTTTGAGAAGCTTATATTATTTCTCACGGATTATGAATTAGATTGTCTAATTTTAAGCTTTCTTCTCCAGGTTTCTGCATCCCTTAACTTGGCTGAGGAATTCAAACTTCCAAAAGTAATTGCTGAGACCACATGGAACTTTGAGATGTAGTTTGCTTCCAATACATTGCTTCACTTGCTTGATAGGTTAACTACGTTTTGATGGCTTCTGCAGTCAGACATATTTTGCCTTATATTGTATACTTGAAAGTGATTTTACGTTGTAATGAGCAACTCTGTGGCACTGATTGTCCGCTGACAACTTTCTTTTTGATTTTTAACTATTGCAGTATCTTCCACCAAATTGCAAATTGCAAAAGCCTCTGTTTGCCTACATATTGGGCACGTCTATTTCTCATCATGTGAGCTTGGTCGAAGGACCCTTATAAAGGGTCCGATAGCCCCCATTCCCAATGAGGTTTGGCGGAGATAGTGAGGAATAAAAGAAGAAACATTAAAACTGAGAGCATTTGTATTGTAAGAATTGAGTCCGATTACTTTCTATGGATGTTCAACACTAGATGCAGTAAAAGAACTTTTCCTAGTGCAACAATAGTTCACTTCAAAAAATATATCGTACGATGCCTTGCTGCTAGCCTATTTGCATTCCATGACAGTTTGAAATATACTTTGTTCTTTGAACGGATTGTTTTTCTGTTGGAAAATCACGTTCTTCCACCGTAATAAATTTTTGCTTTCATGTTGAATGACAAAAAATAATGATGGTGTCAATACAAACTTATTTTTGGAATTGTAAATGGCAATTCAAACATGCATGTAATGATGAGCTAAATAATGACTTATTATTGACAAATTTGTTATGTTTGGCAGCTTCTTGAATTTATTTGTACCTTTTATTATTATTTAAGGAGGGATTTATGTTTTTTTTATGATTTAATTGGTATGCACTGTGAGTGTAAAGATTTTTTATATTGTCAATCAATTAGAAATTGTCACATAAGCTAAAAGGTTTGACTCTTACCCTAACTATCTTAAAAGTTATCCGTATCATGATTTCTGATTGGTTGATAGTATACAAAACTTTATATTGACAGTGCATAGTAATTAAACTCTTTTTTTTTTTTTATATGTGAATTCTTCGATACTCTAAGGGCAACTTTACCCTGCTTAGGTGATCCAATCAGATGGTGATAACCATTTGACTTAACTCACTAACATGACTCATTTAATTGAGGTGGTGCATTCTGGTCGGGCAGGATAACTTTTATCCCAAAATTATTAGGGGTACCGGAGAATGCACCTTTTTTTTATATAAGAGTATTGTATAAAAAACATAAAATGCAAGGAAATAGAAATCAAAATTTTACCAATAAGGTCGATTATAGTTGGTAAATAACTGAGTTCCTTAAGAATGCTGTCCGGATTTTAATTTTTGTCGTGTGTATGAAAAAGACTTTATTGGGAGAGATAAAATCGCTTCGATGATCTCTACACTTCAAAATGGATTTGTCTTCGGTTATCGATTGTGGATACCGAAAAGCACACCAAAAATAAAAGAAATCAAAAGTTTAATAAAACCAACCGAAGGGTAAAAATGCAAACACATGAAATTTGAAAATCTGACCCGGTAAAAGAAAGAAAAGAAAATTGTAAAAGCAATTTCGGTAGGCGCGTGAACACAAATTTCAAAACCATTTGCCGCCATTTCTTTAGGTCAGAATAAAGATAAAGATAAAATAAAATAAAAGGCATTTGGCGCCATTTCGTTATTAGGTTAGAATGATCCGTCTTTATTTGTGAAAGGTTAGAGGGCATTTTGTTTCCAAACCAAAAATTTTGTGGTTGAATCAAACCCAGAAACAATCAGATAATAATATATGGAGAGCGACGACGATTATGAACTATCGCCTTCCTCTCCCGTCCTTGTCCCTCAACCAAAGCTTAAGCGTTTGAAGAAAGCAGCACTGAGGGTTCCTCAATTTTCTCCCCCTAAATCCCCCGATCTTGCCCTTCCTTCCTTTTCTTCTGAATTCGGAACCCTTCACTCCGATAGCCCTTTGGAGAAGTTAAATTCGGGATCTGGCCCCGAGCTTGGAAGTTTCAGTGTCGCTGCCAAGGAAGATGGTTTGGGTGCGGCTAGGGTTTTGGATTTTGATTCTGTTGGTGAGGAGCTTGACGGAAATGTTGACGCTTCCTCGATGGAGATGGACAAGGGGGAAGAAGTTGGGGATCTGAAGATCCAGGAGCTAGAGAGAAAACGACCTAGTTTAGAAAGCTTTGCAGAGAATAAAAAGAAGAAGAAGAAGAGAATCGACGATGATCGCGTGGAAAAGAAGGATAAAGAATCTAAATCCAATAAAAGAAAAGCTGAAAAGGTCCACATGTGTTTTCCGATTAGGCCAGTAATTTGATTCTAACACATTTCCTTCTCGATTTGTTAATTTGTTGTTTGTGATTTAACAGGAAAGACGGGAAAATCTCCAGCAGCTTCGAGCTGAGTCTCAGAGACTTCTTCGAGGTACACAATTTATCAGAATTTGTGCTCTTTAATCTAGTTTTGTTTTAAGTTTCTACTGACTTGAATTATTTGCCATGGTTTGGCTAGAAACTAGGGACGCAGCTTTTAAACCTGTTCCTCTGGTTCAGAAGCCTATTTCTTCCATATTGGATAAGATTCGGCAGAGGAAACTGGAGATTTTGAAGAAGTAGGTAGTTTTGCATTATAATTTTGTATTAGCATTTAGCACGCACTTCAGTTGGCTTTTACATTAGGTTGCCTATTAATATACACTTGGAGATGCAGATCTAGTTCTTCTTTTGATGATAATGATGGTTCTGAACGTGCCTGTCTGGATGAGGAGATAGTTGATAAGGTTGAAAAAGCCGAACTCGAAGAAATGCCTAGTTGTCCTGTGCCAACCAGCAGTGATTTGAATGCATCACACATTAGTGGGTCTAAAGATGATGTGGATTACTTAAGCTGTGAAAGCATTCCATCACCCTTGGTTAGTCAAAATGTGCTTTTTATTGGGAAATAAAGTTCCATTAGGTATTTCTGCAGCCCAAAATGTTTTGAAAATCTGATGAAAGCAGTTGTGGTTTATGTACTTGGAGTGCCGTACTTGTTTCTGCCGTCATAATTTTTTTTATTGATTTAAGGAATGTGATGATAGCATATCAATTGAGACATATTTGAAATTCTTAAGTTGTAGAAAGCTAATATAATTGCATATTATTTTAAATCATTTTGTTTCTCTAATTAGTTGTTTCCATCATTTTGAGATGCAATTGCAATCTAAATAGTTGTCTTCATTGAGTTTCAGGGAATGGGTTCAGAATCTGACCACACATTTCGAGCTCCTATTGGTGATACTCAGGTTTACTATCGGCCATTTAAGAAGAATGTTTGCCTTCAACTGTAGATTTTGTATGCTAATTGCTAGTTTGTTTGCAATTTTGCAGGAGCTCTTTTGCGATTCCGAAAGAAGTGATACTAAAGATGAGGCTGTAAATGAGAAGCCCGATAACCTTTCAGAAGAAGTGTTCACGCCATCTATGTTTGCAATGAACTTGAAACTTGATTCTGCTCCTCCTGATGATGATGTGTATGTGTTTAAGAGTTTATTCCTTTGTTGTCTTCAGTTTCAGTGCCACTGACTATTCATCACATTATAATTTCATTATGTTAAAGCCTATTGTCACTACTGGCGAGTTGTGTGAGAATGTTGAAACTGGGATTCTTACTAGGGATGAACTTAAATATATGGTTGCTAATTTGGGTTTAATACACGTATATAGAAATAACATAGGTCGCATTATATGTTGGAAAACTCTTGTGATGATGCAACGGCAACTAATCAATAATGCAGTTGACCACCATACCCTTTTCTTTGACAAATCATGATCTTTTTTAAATTTGCCATAGTTGGGGGACTGGCTACTTTTGCCTCCCTCTTGTTCTGAAAGTGCTTATTTTCTTCAGCTCTTCTGATGATGAGGACAATGACAAGGAGAACATAGCTCCAGATTTACATGGATCAGTTGACTTGCCTTTCCCTGCAAGCGGGGACCCTGTTAAGGCTTTTGTTGATGAAGAAGCCGAAGAGGAAGATGATAGTGATAATGACCTTCAGCGTTTCCAAGATAATGAAGAAGGTGAAGATGAAGATGATATTGAGGAACTTAATGATATGATAGTAACTGAATATGAAGAAAAGCCAACTGATAGAGAAAAGCGTGACCAACTCCACCAGCAGTGGCTTGAGCAACAGGATGCAGCTGGAATGGATAATCTACTCCAGAAACTTAATTGTGGTTCAAAAGTGAAAGAATCAACATCAATTGAAGAGGAAGAAGATGAGGAAAGCAAAGAAACTGAAAATGAATCTGATGACGAACCTGAAGAATACATTGCACCATCCGATGCTGTGAAGATCAATCTGAAAAAGGTGAAGCAGATGATCCCACAGTTGTTTACAGATAAAGATGATGCATATGTATCATCTGATGATGAGGAAACTGAGAAGAGGCTAGCCAAACAGTGTCTCTTTCATAAAGCTGTGAGTTCTTTCTCAGCAACCTTAGTAGTTGCCTACTGAAGTTAATTGTCACTTCGTTTCTATTGGAATATTTGATATTGTTATGCTGACTATTGCATCTTTATATTTCCATGTATTGAGGTGTTTATGTAATCCAATAAGAATTGGCTTTTGCTGTTTCTAAATATTGTAATGTGGAACAGGAAGAGAAAGCTACATTCTTGTCACCGGCTGAGGATGAAAATAGCCGGGAAGTTTTCAGTCTCATAAAGAAACTAAATATTGTGCCTGATACCAAGAGAAAAGGAAGAACATCTTGTAAGATCTATTGATTTCACCGAATTGTGCAGTTATCAAAACACGTATGCAATTTGTATCAATCTCTTCTACATTGTGAGAATACTAATTATTTTTGCTATTGATTTACACTGCAGCTGCCATTGATATGCCACGCCTTGGACAGAACATAAATATATCATCAAAGGTAGGTTAGTTTGAGCTGCTAGAGTGGAAAAAATGAAGCAATGTTACGCCCCTTTTCCTAGTAAAGTCATAATAATTGCCATGTATGAGTCTGTATGTCTGCTTATCTGGCACCAATCTCAAGGATATACTTGGATAACAGGAATGTGTTTCCATCAATAATACAAGTGTAATAACCTATATTTAAGGTGCCATATCTCTAAGTTCTCTTATTGTAAATATTGCAGTTATCTTTTGTCGGTCGGGCTTCAAATCATTTTATGCCCTCATCTCACAAGAATGGATCAAGCAAGGTCCGATCTTATATATTTGGGCGAGATGACAGCAATAGCAGGACTTCAGTCTCGACGTCAGATGATTCTTCAAATACGGTAATGACGATCAGAAATTAGAAAACTAGCATAGTATACCATAAAACTTTGTTTTGTGCTTTTGGAAAATTGCTGTCGTTACTTCAAAATTTAATTTTGCACCATTATGATATTTTTATTATCCTTGTGCATAAAAAAACATTTATCTGATAATTTCTACCATATAGATGTGACAACATTCCATCCCTGCCTGACTATTCATCATCTGAAGAAAATGTTTTAAAAGAACGTATTTGCATCTATGTTTAATATAAAGGCAGTGTTCTAATGATATTGATTAAGAAATTAAAGATAGAAAAGTTTTATTGGAAAATGATATATTTAAGTTTAAGATTGTCCTCCCCTTGTTCATTGCAAATATGCAGTACTGGCTGCGTCATTTGTTCTGACAATTGACCTACCGTGCTAACTTCTTGGTCAATTTTCCAATACCGCTAATTTGTTTGTTTCGCCCTAACTTGCAGATTCAAAGGGAGAGTCAACTACCAAAAACTGTTTCTGCCAAGTTCCAAAGAAATACACAGAATAAATATACTGCCTTAAATTCTGCATCGCAAAAGTCAAGTGTATCGCTTTTGGAGATATTAAGGAAGTCTTCGTTGCATGCAGAGCATTGTGTCCAGCATGCCGAAGTTCAGCAAAAGGAATCGGTATTTGATGCATTCAAGTTAGCAAAGAAGCCAATTAAGACTGAGGCAAGAGTTTGATCTATGATGGGAAATTTTGGTGGTATTCATATGTTTAAACCTTTATCACTTATCATTTGATTTGTTTATATTCCTTAAATTAATTAGTTGGTCTGTTCACTTTTGTGGATATGGCAACAATTATACTCTAGTCAAATAAATTCTATTAATATTTTGGTTAAATTGTATTTTTATTCCTAACTCATCTTTAATTTGGAACCTGTACCTAAAAAATTTCAATTCAATTCTTATATGTATAATTATTTTTAATTTGATTTTTGTTTATTATTGATATAACATCATTTGTTGAAGTTAAATCATAATAGCCAAAATGAAAATATTTATTAAGTATGAAAATCAAAGTGAAAATGATTATAATCAAAATATTATATGTTTGGTCCTAGCATTTCAATTTAGTTCCTATATTTCAACTTGAACAAATGGTATTATAAAAATGATAAATGATAATGATCAAATTGAAAATAATTGTACATATAAATATTAGATCGAATATTTTATCTTTAGAGATCTAACTAAAAACGAATGTAATGTATAAGAATAAAAAATATACCTTTTTTTTGTATAAATGAGGAACAATACCCACACTCCACTCAAATGTGATACATGGTTGTCCCAAGCTAAACATAGAGTTGTGAAAACACCCCCAAAGTTCAGAAAAAATATATTTTGACCTAATATTTTAAAAATAATAACATTGAAGTTAAAAAGAAGAAACTAAATCAAATAATGCTTCAATTACAGGTAAAGTTCTACATTGATAAGAATGGACTAAATTTAGGTGAAAGGACTTGCAAATTTGTTGTCTCCCACTTTTAGTCCCCTTAATCTCCTAAAATTAACAATATCGCCCCTTATTAATTCTGATGTATTCCACTATTTAATTGAGTTTTAACTCGAAGTTTCTCCTTTGATACTGTGAGGGTAGGGTGTTTTTGGATTGGATTGAATTGATTTTGAATCAAAAAGTTTTGATCTAATGATAGAAATAATATGCTGTTTAGATTGGATCAGTTTACTTCCTTAAAAAATCCAATCTAAGCTAAATTAAAGAGAACATTAAAGCTGTATATCAAAATGTCTAACGTTTTTTAATATCTCATATATAAGAACTTTTATCAATGGATCATTAATATAGTTCTAGTTCATAAGTATATGCATGAAATATTTTACGTACATGAGTAACTATTGATTCTTAGGTACATAATAATTATATAAATTTCAATACATCTATTTGATAATTCCTTCATAAAAATATGAAAAACAATCCTTAAGTACGAATACTATTATAATTTTAAAAAGAATAGTAAATGTATATATATGATATGTCGGTTTGGATTGGATTGGATTGGTTTTCACTAACGGATCCGAAATTCGATCCAATCCAATGAAAAAAAATCGATTTTTGCAGTTTTTCGTTTATTCGATTTTCAGTTTTTTGATTCATTTTTTGCGATTTGAATTGGTTTGGATCGATTTAGGAACATCCCTATGTGAGGGGGCTAATCGCGGTTGTTGGATGTTAGCAGAAGATTGTATTTCCTTAAGGTTTTGTTTCGGAGTTGAGAGGAGAAGGGAGAGAGGGGAGGAGAAGGTATTTGACAGTTTTTTAAAAGAAAAAAGAATGTGAAAAACTTTTCAAAGTCTTTCAAAATCCTCTAAAACCCCCTAGTTCATTTTTTAATTCCCCCATTTTGGGGAATTTTGTTTCTTTTGTTGAAAAACAGACCCCCATGTAAGGTGGAGGACTATCCTCCCTCCCAACCCCTTTCTCCATCACTTCCACCTCAAACCCCTCCCCTCCATTTCTCTCACAACTCCCAAACAAACCCTAACACTATATTTGGTTCGAAGGAGGGGAGAGATTTTAAGTAGCTATTATGTTTGATTGAGAGAAAGGAATGGGGATTTTAATGGAGGAGAGAGAAAGTAATGCTTTTCAGGTTTCGTTCGCAAGGGAAGGGGAGAAATTTTAAAACTATTTTATTTTTACACCCTTATAATTATTTAATTCAAATACATAAATAAAGATATTTTAGTTAATGCATGTAAAATGTTTTGAAACCTCTCTTCTCCCCTCCAAATCCCCCCAATATTAAAGGGGAGTCAAAATTGAATGAGGAGAGATTTTACTCCTCTCCATTTTCCTTTACTTTCTTCCAAAAGTTTTAAAAAAATCTCTTTCTTCCCTTTCCACCAAAAACTATGTAATGGAAGCTGCCCCCGCCAACTTCTGTATCCTCTTGTACTTTGTTATGATACATTTTTTATGCTTCCGGAGGTTGGCAACATTAATGGGAGTGATTTGTGGTCAATATGCTATTAGTACGGACAAGGTATCTTTTGAAAAGTTAAGTGTGGCGCGGATAATCTTTGCAAACAGTAACTTAATTTATATTTTAGGTAAAATTAATTGATTGATCTTATATATTTTTTTTTATTTTTTATATTGCTCCTACAAAATTTATTTTTTTTTCAAATTAATTATACACGTTATGTTATGTTTTCATGAGTCATTTCCATCAATTTCGATCTAACACAATCAATTTTGACCTGATGTAACTATCACGTTAGTCCGACACGTGATTTTTGATCTGACGTCATAAAGTCGAATTTGATGAAAAAGACTAACGTGGAAACAGAATATAACGTGTAGGACCAATTTAAAAAAAAAAATAAAACTTATAGAATCAATGTGAAAAATAAAAAAAAAACATGTAAGATCAATTAACATATTTTATTTATAGTTTATAATCAAATTCAACAGTAACTGTTTTTTTTAATAAGCAAGAGTAGCTGTTTCTTACCTCGTATTTGAGGATTATCTAATGTATACACACTTTTTACTTTACAAAATAAAATAGCGTACTATAATGTAAAAATTATTTTGGGATTCATTTATGCATTTAATATATTAAGCTCCTTCTGAAAAATAGATGTTAAACTTACATTAATTTCCTATATTTTAGGATATAGGTATCACGAATAATTCAAGTTTAACATGTTAAATACTCAATCAACTTATCATAAGATTCATAATTACCTTCAAAATCATATATAAGATGATTTATGATTTATTATAATATAAAAAACTTTACAATGAGTGTATTAAAATTAAACTCTTGGTTAAATAAACAATTTTAAATTTGAAATTAAGCTCGATTATTTAAATGAGTCGAGCTCAAACTTTATAAACTTGACATTAAGAGATCACGAATAGTTTGTATATACGTATTACATAGAGAATTATTTTTTATTACATATTTAAATTAAATGTAATGGTTTAATTTATGATTTATAAGTATAAAATTATATTCTATTTCTATTTCTATTTTATCTTTTAATATAAAGATGTTTATTAAGTATTACATTAATAAACTTAAAACTAATTCAAAGACAAATTTAATAAAGAAAAATAATCAAGTTTTAAATGAGCTAAATGAGTCAAACTCAAGTTTCATATTTTTTAACAAGTCAAGTTTAAGTTTTAAAATTGAATTAAACGATCCAAGCTTAAGCACCTTTTTTTACGAGCCAAGCTTGAAATTCAAGTTTTCGACTCGACTTAACTCATTTACACTCTTATTTTAGGTTAATTAAATTTTTTAGGCTAAAATACACTTTGGTCCTGTATCTTTTTTTTAGTTTCAAGTTGGTCCTTAAAGTAATAAAAGTTCTAATTTGATTCTCTAAGTTGTTAATGTTACACCAAGTTGGTCCTTTCTGTTAAATTTGCACTAGCGGTCGTCGGAATCTAGAAAATCTCGCCAGAAACAGAAAAATATCGTCGGAATCTGAAAAATCTTGTCGGAAACTGAACTCTCTGTGTCTCTCTCTCTCCTCCTTCTACTTCTTCTTTATCTTTTGTGTATAGCTCTATCCCTACGTCAACACCTTCGTTCATTGTGTGAACTGGACAAAAACCATGAGGCAAACTAACAACATAGAGAGTGGTTTCTTAGGAATCATATATTCCTCGTCTATCAAAAACCTTCTTTTCAGGTCAATCTCTACAAAGCGCAAATTGACTTTTTCTTTTTCAAACTCTAAAACCCTCAAATGTGACGTCGAGAGCACTCATTTGCAGACCCAAACATTCACATTAACTATTATCACCAACCACAACCTAAGACCCCAATTCCCTACAAATACAATGCCCTTCTTTCTTTCTCTCTCTCTTCTAAAATTGTTAACAATTGAATCTTGTGATTGAGGTTTTGGATTCTACTTATAACATCCTATTTTAGTTGCCTTTTAGGGGAAAGTGGTGGCATGAATCTCAATGTTGGAAGGGAGAAAAGGGAAAAGAGGGGAAGAGAGATAGGGGAGAGAGAATTTCTGACGAGTTTCTTCATATTTCAGGGATTAGAAAATCTAACACTATTAGTGCAAATTTGACGAAAAGGATTAACTTGCTGTAATATTGACATCTTATAAGACCTAATCGAAACTTTTATTACTTAAAGAACTAACTTGAAATTAAAAAAAAATAGATAACCAAAAATGTATTTTAACCAATTTTTTATATAAACATAAATTTGACCCTAAAAGTAAGATAAAAGAACAAACCTATTCAACAATACGTTAAATCTCCTTGGCATTGTATAAAGTATGCTTTGAGTTTGACATAAAGAAATTGTGAGAAAGTTGGAATCTTGAGAATTTGATAGGACCGACATGATTCTTTTTTTAAAATATTTTATACTTTATGATTTTAGATGTGTTATGAAGGCTATCTACGGTTTGGTTGTAAAAAAAAATTGCAAATGACTGTTTTTTTTTTTAATCTATTTAAGTATATTTTGACACCAATATTCAATACGACAGAAAAATAACTTGAAAACACTATACGAAATACATGAAAGCATTAAATCAAATACTAATATTCTATCAATGCATGTTAAGATATAATAATTCTTTAGAATTTTGTATATTGGAGTCTGATAAAAGAACCCTGATAGCTTCAATTATTCTACCAAATATTTTGCTTTAGTAGTAATCTCTAGTTCTTGTTTTTGTTGTTGTTGTTTGCTTTGGGCTCTTAGCCCTCTTTCCATACAAAAAAAAAAAAACCTAATAGAATTATTATTTAATCAACAATTAATTATAAAATTGATTTATTATTTAAATGTTTGACTCTTTATCATATATTTCTTTAAATGTTTATTATATTCGTTTTATAATTTAAAAGATTTTAATACTATAATTTTAATTAAGTTTATTTATAAGAGATGTTATTATCTAAACTATTTTATTAATAAAATTTACTTTTATTTAAATGATTTTACAAGACTGAAGATGGAATTTATTCTAAAACTGCATACAATTAATTATCCTATAAATGATTTAATCAATAAATTATTATTATAGTTTTATATTAATTTTAAGTGATGTTATTATCTAAACTATTTTATTAATAAAATTTACTTTTATTTAAATGATTTTACAAGACTGAAGATGGAATTTATTCTAAAACTGCATACAATTAATTATCCTATAAATGATTTAATCAATAATTAATTATAGAATTGATTTTATATTAATTTTTACATGAGTGATTTTACATTTTTACCCTCAATCACTACATTCCTTTTATAAAGATAAAGATAAAGATTAAAGATTTTTATGATATAAATCTATTAAAATCCAAATTACAAAATCTTTATAATAAAATTTTTTTAAAAAATTTTTATAAGGCATTAAATTTCTAAGAAGTCTTTTAAAATTCAGAAGATATTTTTATGCTAAAATAGTTTTTTAAAATCAATCCAATATGGCTATTTAGTTGAGGCTGTATGGTAATGGTATTTTTTTTTGGTTGGAATTTCGGCTCCCTAGTGAGTCCACGGAATATCCAACAAGCTCAAACTTATATTCTTTAGACCTACTATTGGACTAATCTCTACCTCTCGAGTGCTTAATCATAGTTAAGATTTTTTATCCCTTGTAATAATATATTTTGTGTGATTATTCTTTCCATAAACTTAACATACGCAATTAACTGAGTCACACCCAATTTGATAATGGTATTGATAATTTTTTTTATACAAATGGTATTGATAATTTGAAATACTTCATAGAAAGTGTAGGGAAAGGGGAAAAGGGAAGGGTGCGCAGCGTAAAGCAAAACGCGATCATTTCTCTCTTATATATTGGAATTCCAAAAAAAAAAAAAAAAATCTTCCACTCTCAAACAAAACGCGATCATTTCTCTCTTCTCCGGCAACCGCAGCAGTCCAATAACCTCCACCGACTACGATATGGACGACTCTGGTGAGTCCTCCTTCTGCTCTCTACTCTTTTCTCTGAGTGACGTCAATCCATGCCGCTCTTCTCTTTCATTTTCTCAATATGCAGTCACTTTGCAAATCCTTTTTGTGCTTAGAATTGGAATATAACATCAAAACTTTGCTGCTTCCGTTTCACCTCTCGCGAGTTCTGGATAATTCTCGTTTCGTATGCTTCAATTTGGTTGCAATTATATGGATTCGCCCTTTTGTGTGCTTACAATTGTCGCTGCTCTTTTTCGCTTTCGTTTTTTCTTCTGGTTATATATCTTATTGTATTATTGCCTTTGAGACTGAACCGATCTATGGCGGTTATTAACTACAGGAGCTGTATACAATGAGTTTGAAAGGGCTTATATATGGAGAGTATACGTGATCCATGAGCTTACTCGAAATTATAGTGTATGGTTATGTTTGAAATTACGTTGTTCTGAAAATAAATTGAACTTAATTTGTGAGGTGTGAGCGAGGAGGAGCTGTGTATATGAATGGTGTGAGGTTTGATGGCTTTAATAATTGATATATCCGAGTAAGTTTTGTCTTTCTTCTTTTTTCTTTTACTTCTCTTTTTATTTGATTTGGATCCGGCACTAGTAGAACTCTACAGAATCTTTACGAGTTTTACATCATGTATTTTATGTCAATTGGCTAGTTGCTATGCTTCATCTAGTTCAATGAGATAATCATAAAAATAAAGTATAAAAGTAAGACATATTTAATATTTTGTATCATTTTGATTTTTTGTTTTTTGAGGAATACATCCAGTGTATTATAGGTGACTTTTGTTTTTTTTATTTTTAAAAATATGAAGAGTACACTGTTCTTCAAATGATTCTCTACTAAGGCGTATTAATTTAATTGCTCCATCATACGCTGATGCATCTGGCAGGAAATCCTCAAGATGTGGCTGTGCCACCAGTTGAAGGTGTTGCTGGAGGTGGTACAGCTTATGGGTGGAATGATGGTCATGGTTTGGATCATCTCAAGGGATCAACTGATCCTACAGAAATTCCAGCTAGGGATTTAGTGCATGTATGGTGCATGCCAAGCACTGCAAACGTTGGACCTCAAGATATGCCCAGACATTTGGAGCCGGTTAGTATTTTTAATTTCTTTTATCTATCTTGTAGCAGTCACTTATATATTTATAATTATCCTCTGGTAATTTTATGGTGTTTTATTTTACCAGTTGAACCATGCAATATATGCATAATTACATATTTTCTGTAAGCATGGTCCTACCAGTGCTTGTTGTTTATGCACAGGAACTGCGACTGCATCAGTGATCAATGAATGTGGTTTCTTTCACAATTTATCATTACTTAGTTGATTATTTCCTTTACAATTACACAGTTACACACTTAAGTACACGTAATGCATGCTTCTGCAGCTATGCCTATTACTAGTCACAATCGTTTTGATTATATGGTTAATTAATGCATGGGTTTGGAACTTCAATTTTAATTCAAAGATGGGTGGAATATTTCTCTATAGATGCACTTATGGCTTTTGGAACTGAAGAAATAAAGTTCTAGATCATTTGCTATTTTACTTCTGACAATAGAGATTTTGCCTTATCTTGAAGATAAACCTGCTGGCAGCTAGAAATGAGAGGGAGAGTATTCAAATAGCTATCCGACCAAAGTTTTCGTGGGGTTGTTCTGGTGTTGCAGGGACTGTGCAGGTTCAGTGTACTGACCTATGCTCAACATCTGGAGACAGGTTGGGGTTTTTTTATGTTGTATGGAATAAATATCATTTACTTTGATTTTGTGCTGACATCAGTGTTGGCAGACTGATTGTTGGGCAGTCATTACTGTTGCGGCGGGTGGTGCCCATTTTAGGTGTACCGGATGCTCTTGTGCCCCTTGATCTTCCACTTAGTCAAGTAAACTTATTTCCAGGGTACTTGTCTGATTAATATTTTGTAAAGTATTTCTTCTAGTTCTGTGTGCAGAAGATGCAAGACGATATACTACTTTTTATACACTTTTTTTGGCACTATTTTGCTTCTTCAGAGAGACCACTGCTCTTTGGATATCCATCGATGTTCCAAGTTCTCAACCCCCAGGACAATATGAAGGAGAGATTCTCATTACTGCTATTAAGGCAGACGCAGAGTGAGCCTCTTTCTTTTAATAAGTGTGCTACTTCTGATTTGTGTTACACATTTTAACTTACAATTTTTTTTTGTCAACTTTGCCAATTTCAACCATCGTACAGATCTTCTGTTCAAAGTTCAAGCAAGGTTGAGAAACATCAATTGTATAGGGAGCTTAAGGACTGCCTTGACATAGTTGAGCCTGTGGAAGGAAAACCATTAGATGAAGTGGTGGGTCCCCCCCTCCCCCCCCCTGCTTGTCATATTCTAATACTCACTTTCTTTAACCTTGGTATTATTATGGGCTTTCATGTGAGCATCTATTTTTTAGGTTGATAGGGTGAAATCGGCAACTACATCTTTAAGAAGGATTCTTCTATCCCCATGTTTTTCTGAATTCTTTTCAGACAATGGGCCAGTAGATATAATGGATGAGGATGCCATTTCAACCCTCTCTTTGCGGGTGAAGTTAAATCTGACTGTTTGGGAATTTGTTCTTCCTGAAACTCCTTCGCTCCCTGCTGTATTTGGTGTATCCTTTACCCTTATTAAATGGAAGACATTCAAACCCATTTTATTTGTAATTTTTTTAAAATGCTTCTAGAAATTATGGTATTTATATATTGTCTCAGTTGGATTATCAGATGCTAAATAGTTTCTTCTTACTAGTTTACTACGAACAGACTCTAGTAGTGAGGTATGTGATAGACCCACAATTAAACAACTAGTGGGAGTGGAAGTAACAACTAGTGGAAGTGGAAGTGGAAGTGGAAGTGGAGGTGGAGTGAGTAAAGAGGGCAGTAAGTGGAAGCATTTACAGCTAGTGGGAGCTAATGAGAAAGCATTTACAGCTAATAAGAGTTATTGAGAGTGGAGAAAATAAAGAAGGCAACAATTGGCATTTACCTAAGGGGGTTATGGAAAATGAACAGTCTTGTTAGTGGAGAGAATATATAGGAAAGTAGGAGGATGATGGGGATAATTCTGGAACTTGCAAAGGTTTGGGGTGGCTTAGGCCATAGGGCAGAGATTGCACTTTCAGCTCTGATTTTCTTTCTCTCTATTTTATTGTACTTTTGTCCTTACAGTTTCTATATCCTACCACTGTAATTGGAGCTTGACTCCTGGGTGTTTTTGGTATTTTCTACTATTAATATCAATTCCTATCAATTGGTATCAGAGCTCTGATCTTGGAGCTGTGGTACATCATGCCGGAGATGGAGTTTCGAGCATTTGATGGAGAAGAAGACACCTACTGGTGGGTGATTTGCATTGAGGAACATTTTGATGTGAGGGGAACACCAGAGGAGGAGAAGTTGACGGTAGCTGTGAATGTAATGAGAGGTCGTGCTCTCAAATGGTGGCGCTGGTGGAATCGACGCCATCCACAGGTGAATTGGCAAACATTCTCAGTTGCGTTCCTTTGGCGTTTTAAGCCGGAATATCGGGATATTTTGCCGATATCGGATCAAGAAGAGGAGCCAGAACTGGAGGCGGAGCAGCTGCCGGCTCAAGGTTTATTCGATTTCAAGCAAGAAAGCAAAGCCCGAGATGAAGATGTGAAGAGCAAAGAAGAAGACAAAAAAGTGGAGGCAGAATCAACATTTGACCGGGACGAAATGAAGCGAGACAACACATTAAACGGTGTTTACAAAGACCATTTTCTGGGTAACAAAGGGACGATCGAGTCAGAGGAAAAAGTTGATGTCAACTCGGGCGATCTATCGCCACCACCCGAACCAGTGAGCACAAGCTCGACATTGGGGGGAGATTGGTCCTCAATAGGGATGAAGCTATGGGTCTTGGACATGCTAACAGAGCTTCCTCCGTCGAAACCATCGGAACCGCTGGATGGTGGTACTCGCACAATGGCTGCTGCTACGTCGGTGGAATTGCTGAACCTCTGGACAGCAAAAACAAGCTTGGAGGGGTGGGGCTCGGGCAGGTGGGATGACCCTCCACCACCTCCTAGACCGCCAGACGGTGGCTACTGCCACTCCGGTGATTTCCTCTCTTCGAGTTTTACAAGAACACAGGGAGAGCGGCAGAGATGGTAGAAGCGGAGCAGACAATTACAAAGAGAACCAGCATGAAAAAGGAGGAGAGAAACAGAAGGGTAAGTTGGGTCTTTGACATATTGAGCCCAACCCACACTGGGCTGACATATTGCACGAAAGACATGGAAAAGATTGCAGATTTGAGGCGACTAGAGCTGGCTGTGGAAACCAAAGGGAATGCGAACCGGCACAGGGAAACTAAGGCTGAATACAGAGGATACACACCTGAACAACTATTGGACCGAATGGGCCCAACCCAAATCCCTGTAGAAAAGGTAATTCTTGCTGTCCAGGAAAAGGTAAGTCTGGGATTAATGGGCCAAGCCCAACCTAATGAAAAGAAGATCTGGTCATCACTAATGGATGGGTTGAGCAAGGAAGAAGAGTCTCTTTCCAAGGCAGATCTGGTCATCACTAGTGGTTGGGCTACATTTTCATATATTGGGCCACAAGCCCATTTACCCATCCAAGGGGAACAAGGAGAAATTGAAGATCCAGAAGAAGGAATTCTTGCATTTGCATCATGGTCATCATATTTTAGGCAATGGGACCCTGGTGGAATATTAGTTTTGCTGCATCTGCGAATTGTTCACCTTGAGGACAAGGTGAAACTAGTGGGAGGGGTATTGATAGACCCACAATTAAACAACTAGTGGAAGTGGAAGTGGAGTGAGTAAAGAGGGCAGTAAGTGGAAGCATTTACAGCTAGTGGGAGCTAATGAGAAAGCATTTACAGCTAATAAGAGTTATTGAGAGTGGAGAAAATAAAGAAGGCAACAATTAGCATTTACCTAAGGGGGTTATGGAAAATGAACAGTCAGTTAGTGGAGAGAATAAATAGGAAAGTAGGAGGATGATGGGGATAATTCTGGAACTTGGAAAGGTTTGGGGTGGCTTAGGCCATAGGGCAGAGACTGCACTTTCAGCTCTGATTTTCTTTCTCTCTATTTTGTTGTACTTTTGTCCTTGCAGTTTCTATATCCTACCACTGTAATTGGAGCTTGACTCCTGGGTGTTTTTGGTATTTTCTACTATTAATATCAGTTCCTATCAGTATCCCATACTACACGATGTGGGACTTTAGGTATCCCATAATATCCAAGTCCCTATCAGTATGATATTGCCTCTTGTTGTTTAATTTGTACTGCCTATTTAGCATTTTCCATTCACTATGCACACTGGGTCTGTATCTTTGTGAAATTAGGAAAGTTTATATGTTGCACAGGTTGTTGTTTCCTGAAACTCTACACTAGATATCTGATACTGTAATTGAGGATCGCTTTGGCGTGCAACATGGGACAGCTGAGTGGTATGAGGCATTGGATCGGCATTTCAAATGGCTTCTTCAATATAGAATCAGCCCGTATTTTTGCAGATGGGCTGATGGTATGCGTGTTTTGACATACACATGTCCATGGCCAGGTATATTTTTGAGGCAATAAGCTTGACAGAACCAATCGCAGAAGGAGAAATACAGTGTTGCTGAATCTTTCCCTCTTCTTGCTATTGTAGTGGATCATCCAAAATCAGATGAATATTTTTCAGACCCACGGTTGGCAGCATATGCTGTGCCATATACTCAAGTAGTCTCCGGGTATACAGTCAGTTGTCCCCGTTCGCTTCTCTCAGGTATATTTGCGATGAGAACTGATGAGATTCAATCCACCTGTTGATGTGCCACAGTAATGATGCGGCGAAGGATTACTTGCAGAAACAAGTTGAGATATTGAGAACCAAGACCCACTGGAGAAAAGCTTACTTTTACTTGTGGGATGAGGTATAAACAGTGTGTTGCCAGTTACAATATAATAAGAACTCTGTTCTAGGATGACATCTTAGTTTTTGTTATTTACCTTTTTCCTATCTATGGAATGGATATGCTACTAAAAAATAATCAGGCAAGTGACTTTTGCAGTAGTCATGGGTTTATTGTTATCTTGCTTTCCTGCTGAATTAAAAAATTTAATAGCTTCATTATATTTTGATTTTCCTATGTGGTATTACTACAAACCCGATGCACTTTACTCTGATCTTGATAAGCCGATTTACTTTCATATTTTTTTCAGCCGCTGAATTTGGAACAATATGATTCTGTTCGCAACATGGCCAGTGAGATTCATGCTTATGCTCCAGATGCTCGTATCTTAACCACTTATTATTGTGGTATGTGTTATCTACGTAAATTATTCTAACCTATCCTCAACAGTCAGTCTTATGCATAGACTACATGATAGTTTTTTTTTCCTTCTGTTGTCATTTAGGTTGTTTCTCATCTTGGTAATGGCTTTGGTTTAGGTATTATATGAACTTTTTGGAATGACTACAATTATTTCATATTTTTGCATCAGCTGACTGATTATTACCTAATTATTTGATTGGATAGCTGAAATGGTATCATCAAGGTGTTCTTTCATTCATATTTGCAGCTATTTGATCTAAGAGTAGGTTTGCCGTGGATGTGACTCTACAGTTTCTATATTACTATATAAAAAACATATTATCTCATTTATAATGAATTGAACTTTAGAATAAGATTTTGGGTAGCATGGTATACTTACTGGCAAATCCTTGGGATTTAATATTTTACCTGTCCTAAATCTTCTTCGTTTGCAAACTGACTTCCGATTATACTAACAGTAATTCATGTGACTTATATTATTGACAATATAGAGTATCACAATCTTTTTCCGAGTTTATATGATACTAATCACAAATTGGCTTTGTTGATGATTGCTTTTGCTGTAGTTTCTGATAAGTGTGGGATATGCTTCTAATATTAATTCATATATCTGATGGTTCCATTAATTCAAAAGTTATCTCAGTTTCCTCACCTAGTCCTTTCATTTTAACTTCTGAAGTTGATTCTTCTTTTTCTGAATGTAAGTATCTTATTATATATTCTTGTTTAATGTAGGGCCAAATGATGCGCCTCTTGCACCTACTCCTTTTGAGGCTTTTGTAAAAGTTCCAAATTTTCTGCGTCCTCATAATCAAATTTATTGTACAAGGTACTGCTCTATATTGACTTTATCAAGAGTTCAGTACAGTTTATGTTATCATGTGAGTTGTGGCTATTTGTTGTTTGCTTGGCTGTGCCTATTTTTGACCAAAGATATAACAAAAGAAGTATTGGAATTTATCTTGTTCCTTTTCATCTTTTCAATAGGAATACTCTTGGCTTTGGCATATATTTTGGTATATTTTTGTTCAGTGTTTCATTATAATATTTCTGATTTCGGGTCATGATTTAATTATTAGGATTTTTATTATCATTGGTTATTTTTATTGCCTTAGGACTGTCATATTTTAAGGGCTTTTTGAAATTTAAACTGAATATATTTGGGATCCAAACCTGGTATGGTATGGATATCAAGTACAATTTTCAGTAGCTCAATCTATAGTCTTTTCCCTCCTCTCTTTCCCTTTCGAAAATCTTTGTTCAAGCAATTTCAAGTTATGGCTTGATGTTCCTGAAATTTACTCATGCGGTAAGAATCCATTTACGGTGAAACAATTTTCAGGATCTCAATTTATGTGATTGGTTTGGTGAAGCAATTTTAGAATCTCAGTTTATAGCCAGTGGCACTCCATTTTTTATTCTTCCTTAAAGAACAGTTAGATACTGTTACTGTACCATGCTCATTTTTGTTCGAGGACTATGATGTAAATTGATTGTGTTGTTTGGGTTGGAGGTTTTTTGTCTGCCACAGGACCAAATGTGCCCCTTCTCCAACTTCCTTAACCACATTTTAAAGCTTTTGTGCTGTGGCTCATTTTCATGCCCATTCCTTCAGTAAAAAATATAACTTGAACTTCATTTAGGTCACTGAATTGTTGTTTTATTTTAGAAACCTTGATGGGCTTATTATTTCCAAGCCTCATTTTTTGTGCCTGCGGAAGAAATTAATTTTTCGTTGTTGAAAATAAAAGTGGGTAGGAAGAAAGACAGAAGTCTCTTATCATTAACTATGATAAGCAATTGAATGTGTCTTTGCAGTGAATGGGTTCTTGGAAATCGAGAGGACCTTGTCAAGGATATTATTTCTGAATTACAACCAGAGAATGGCGAGGTAATATTATAATTTCATCTGCTTTTTTTTTTGTCCCTTCGTTCTGTAATTTGGTTTGTGCACTAAATTTCTGCCAAGTTGGTTGATATTTATTTTTTCCTCATCAAAGCTGGTTGAACAAAATCTCGTAACATATAGTATGCACTCTTATAGGGTATACTTGTAGGGTATATGATTTGTCTAGTTCTTGAGCTAAGCATCTGGTGAATTTCTCTGTTTAACTGTTAGTTATGAGGCTCAGATTATGTTCCTTTCTTGATTGCTTTTTCTCTATTGTCTCTGCCATGACCATGCTCTGGCTTTTGGAAACAGCACTAACATCAACGTTTTAGGCTACGATTCTTATATACTTATTATGACCTGAATCTGCTTCCAAGATTCTTTCCTTTGAAATTTCTCAAGATCAAGGCTGAGGTTGGCTTATTTAAGGAACTCATTGTGGTTTCTTATGTATTATCGGATATTAAGATCCCTCTACTGCTTACATCCATACAGACACCTGTTCACATTGTATCTATTAATTTTCTCCCATGTTAATTGTGATGTAAAAAAAAAATATTTGTGAAAGCCGTCAGATGCCTAGCAAAGCCTGGGAGGATTTGAATACTTTAGATTTTGAACTCCCATTTTCTTTGATTATCAACCGCCAACATGACTACATTTATGCAATTCGAACATACTGCCTTCCATAGACACTTTTTGGTTAAGACCTTGGTTATATGCACCAACAATGGGTTAAGATTGACAATCATCTTGATAGGAGACTGGGCCCAAATGTTATGAAGGCTGGGGCCAAATACTAACTAAGAGGGAAAGTTAGTTAGAGGAGAGAGAAATCAGATCTGATATTTGATATTTGATAAATGGAGGAAAGGAGGTGGGGGGAAGGAACGTGTGAATTGTATTTGGTTATTTCGGCTAGGAGCTTGGGGCTAGGGGGTCTTCTCCTTGCTGGGAGCAGCGGCTCTTATATTTCTGTTTTCACCTTTCATTTTCTGTAATTCCTTTTAATTTTAATCAGTAAACCAGCTTTCTTTCATCTCTCTGTTTCTATTTCATTTTCTGCATTTGAGGTAGGACTTGTTCCTATCACATTTGAAGTGGGTTTACTTGTTCTGAATCTGAAGTAATTGGTCAGTTACATTGCCAAAATTTATTTGGCATTTCTGTTTAAAAATATTCGAGAGCTGAATGCTAGAAATGTTTGATATTTCTATGCATAATGCAAAAATCCTAGACAAGTAGAATAACGAGTGATGCATAGTAGAATGCATATTACTGTTGCTGGTGCATATACTCTTATTTGCTCATTAGAGGGAGGTGGTTTTGTTACAGGAATGGTGGACATATGTCTGCATGGGACCATCAGATCCTCATCCAAATTGGCACCTTGGAATGCGAGGCACTCAACACCGTGCTGTCATGTGGCGTGTGTGGAAAGAGGGTGGCACAGGATTTTTATACTGGGGTGCCAACTGCTATGAGAAAGCAACTGCAGCCAGTGCAGAGGTATTTGTCTAGCTTGTTTTATGCTTATCACTTTGGAAAATAATGGAGCTGTTAGAACTTGTTATACTTTACTTGTTATACTTTATTGTTGTTTTCCTGACAACCAATATATTTTTGTGGACATAGATAAGATTCAGGCACGGCCTTCCTCCTGGGGATGGAGTTCTATACTACCCTGGTGAGGTGTTCTCAACTTCTCATCAACCAGTGGCTTCTCTTAGACTAGAGCGCATACTTAGTGGCTTGCAGGTACAACATCTATTGTTTCCTCATAATTTTGCAAATTATTCTCAACCTATATGTATTTTCTGAAATACTTGCCTTTCTATAAATGCAATAGATACAGCCCAGTTTTCACATTTACATGGTTTTCTATGTTTCTAAATCCATTTGCATGAACGTTTATTTTCCTGGCAAAAGCTGGCATAAGTTTTAAGTTGCCTCTCTCGCATTCTGATCTTCGATTCCATGTTTTGTGCCTTTATCTAGGACATTGAATACCTGAGACTATATGCTTCAAGATATGGTAGGGATGAAGGTATTGCGCTTTTGGAGAGGACGGGAGTGTACTTTGGACCTGAGCGTTACACATTTGAGCACATGCCAATTGATGCAATGAGGGGACAAATTTTTAATGCTTGCCGTTCATGAATTTGTATGTTGGTGATAATATATGGTTTGAGTGGTTTATTTGGCGGCTGCTGAAAAATTCAGACTTCAGGCTTCAGTATCTCTCAAGGATGTGCCAATTGACGTAGTGCTGAGTAAGATCCTTGGGTGATTAAATAGTTAGCATAGCATGTGCTGCTATGGCATCTCATCTTCCTCTCTGGTTCATTTTCTTCTATATTCTTATTTCACATCTTAATTTGTACTCTGTTGATGCGGAATGTGACTATGATATACATTTGGAACGTAGTTAGATGAGAGGTTCTTTGTTCACTGCTGAAATGCCCCCCTCAACTCTCCAGAGGATCAATGATTAATTACAGTTTAGACAGATATACTAGCAGTTAGGCCTATGTATATTTTCATAAATTACAGTTATGTTGCAATGTGAGGATCGGCAGTATATGATAATGTTAGCTTTTAGAACTTTAGCATGCATGATACATGGGAAAAAGTTAGCTAACCTGAATAAAGTTTGCTTATTGTTCATTCATTGTTAATTTAAATTTAGATGCTTTCATGTGACATTATGGTTAGTTATGAAATAGAAGGGGAAAACATGGGTTTTTGCATGAGAAAAAAGACGAATTGATTGCGTTCATAGAAGATTTTTAGGAATTGGCTATGGAGTCGAGAATAATGGCTTGCATTGTATTAGTTGGTAAGCAATGACGAAAGAGACATTCACACGATGCTTGGTCTAAAAAACAAGTTCAGAAACATAGTTCCCCGGCTTAAATTATTGAAACTCCTAAATTCAACAGCCTTTTCAGCGGTGGGTCTGGAAAAACGTTATCAGAATATAGGTCAGGGTTGGTCGAACTTATAGGAATGGAATCCCAAAAGGAATTTTGTGCTCGCCATTTGTGGCCCCCCTCACCGAAGATGAACAGAGTTAATACTAGCTCTTTCGTAAAAAAAAAAAAATGCCACCAAAATGTTACAAGAAAAAATTACTAGTTCTTGACTTCCTGAAATATGCCTTGGTACTGGTATACAGTACTAATGGAGATGCTCGACCTAATGAAATATTCTACTTTGATTAAGTAGACCTTACTTTCTTATTTCATTGTAATTATCAAGTTGCTATATATTTCTGACATAATGATGTTTAAAGTTTAATTAAGTTAATCTAAATATCAACTTGGATTATTTTAAATTTCTTAATATAATTCAAATTCTTTTCACATATTTTATGTGAGCTTTTTTCTTTGACCAATTACTCACCCAATTTCTAGCTGATAATGGAGAAGTTTATAGCTAATAGCGGATAAGCTAGCGGATTGGATTTGAAGTGTTTAATAAAATTAGCAGTTGAACTAGATGATAAATATAAAATGAATTAAAAGGACACGTTTATATGCTTGTATATATATGTTATTTATTTTAAAATAATTATCCTTTTAATATTTTTAAATTATTTATCATCTCAAAATTAAAATATTAATTATTTTGTGCTTTATTTTTAATTTGTTTATTAAATAAAATGACATGTTGACATGTTGATAGGATATTTTATTTTATTTAAGAGACGATAAAGGAGGAATTTAACTAAAATAGTAAGGACGAAATGAGAAAAAATAATAAGTTATAAGCTCAAATGTAACTTTAATTTACGTATAAACAAACTAGCGATGGCAATGGATAGGATCTGGGTAGGGTACTATAGTACCCATCCCCGTACCCGCATTTTGAAAAAATACCCGTACCCGGACCCATACCCTCGTGGGTAGTAACTTCAATACCCGTACCCTTACTTTCTGGATACCTAAGTATCCGTACCCGCACTTGTTACCCGCACTTTAATATAAATTTTTTTAATTAAACAATAAAATGCCTAAACTCTTGCATTCCAAACTAAAAATCTGTGGATCTAATAATCAATTTGTGAACATGAAATGCAAAGGTTTTAATACAAAATATCCGATAATCAATCTCCAAAACATCAAGTAAATATTACAATAAACTTCTAAGAACAATAATTCATAAACTTGGCGCTTTTGAGCTGCTGGCACTAGGAAAGCGAGACTCACAGGTTTTTTGGAGGAAAGTGAAATTTGAAAATGAAATAAGTTATTAGGGTTTATTTTGAAGGATGCGGGCATGCAGGCCAACGGACAAGGATCCCAGAATCACATCATCACATGGTATTTTTAAGTTTTTATAATTTCAATATATCATAATATATATATATATATAGTGCGGGTATGGGGCGGGGTGGGTACTAAAATACCCGTACTCGCACCCATCCCCATTAATTTTTGTGGGTAATTACCCGTACCCATATCCATACCCAATTAGCGGGTAATTACCCTACCCATAACGGATAAATTTTGCGGGTACCCAACGGGTCTAGTACCCATTGCCATCCCTAAAACAAACGCTATTAACTAGTGAAAAATGTTATAAGCTAGTAACAAAAACGTTGATCAAGCATAACTACAAACTTATCCGCGTATGGGATTCATTTCTATCATGACCAACCTTTCTTGGTTATGTGCGAAACTCAATTTATTATTTGCAATAAATACCAATAATGGAATAGAAACAATGTATAGTATGCCTAGTAATTGATACATACATATACTTCATGTAAACTAGACTGATATTATGGTAAATATCAAATTACAAATTTATAAATAACCAAATAAATGTATAATTCAATTAATCAATTTTAGGAATTATCATGATGAACCCTACGGTGGTTGATCGTAATGAAAGTAAACTGCGATCCCAGACGACTTTCACTTATAATATTAGGGGTCGAATCCTAAAGTCATCACTCTGAAAAAGACTTTAGATTTTATTTAATCACCATTCCCGTCTAATGGTTAATTTTACAGCTTGTCTGTGAGGATATCCGATTAAAATAAACAAAAGTAATCATGGTGATGAAGGTGGTCCTTCACATCAAATGAGGAGAAGGTTAAACTTGAAAAGCATTAAAAATATAATCAAATTAGAAATGATTACTTAGGGACATTTTCTTTCCCTTTTTTCTTTTGGAATTATGCAAATTGCAAGCAAGCGTTGGGTCACAACACCTTACGCCTTTGTTTGGTTTGATGAAGAAAAAAAAAAGGAAAAACTAACTTTTCCCTTATTTGATTTAAAAAGAAAAAGGGAGGGAGAGAAAAAAACGGTGGACCCACGAGTTTTTTCCCTTCTAAAATTGGACGGAAAACTACTATGCACAAGAACCGAGGCACCTACTGAAAAGAATTCGGACAGTGTGGGTCGGTGCTTAACTTTTGTAAAAAGACAAAAAGGGAATGGGTTTTTATTTTTTAAAATTATTATATACGGGTATTTATGTCATTTTATAATATGTATTTTTTCTTTTTTCATATTTTCTATCCAATCAAACAAGAGGAGAGAAAAATTTTAATTTTCTTTTCTTTTCTTTTCTCTCCTTCCAAACAATTAAATAATCATCTTATTTTTTATTATTTTTTTTTCCTCTCATTTTCTTTTTTCAACCAAACATGACCTACAACTTGTATCTCTGTACCATCAAGTCAATATCGTAAATAGTTTAATACCAGTGTTACTTTTTAAGTAAACCTCTTGAAAAATTAGTGTCAACGGATCCATTTTTGAAAGTATTATGTCACCGATAAAATCTTTAAAACAATTAAAATGTTATCACATTGATAAATAATTGGTAACCAACAAAAGTTTAATTTAACATTATTCTAAATCTTTCAAATATTTAATTGACGATAAAAAAATTCAAGAACTTATCTGACAACATGTAATCTTTCCAAAACTGAATTAAGGTTTTACTCTTTACTTTTTTTTATGCTCTTTTTGTATTTCTTTAAGCTATTTAAGTTAACATACGATGTTTTTTTTTTATATTTTTTGATAAATTTTATTTTAAATTAATAATTTCACCAAAAAATAAGGAAAAAAGGTCAAAAGAAAAAACATTTTTCTTATGCATAAAACGAACTATAATACTTTGAGTAAATTGCTAGTACTATTTTATAAAATCTTTTACCAAGGATCAGGGTCATGAAAATAGGTAGGCAATTAAGACAATTGCCTGCCTTAGGTCCCAAATTTTTTTTACTCATTATTGTTGCACATGATTACTAATTGGTCCCAATTGATCCTTCTTCTTACTCAATCGACATATTTTCCATAAGTGTATTCCACATTAAATATGGGCAAGTAAAACTAGGAAACTAACAAAGAAGCAAGAGTATGAAAAACATAAAAGGTTAAGAAGAAATTATGAGGATAGAAAATTCTAAAAAGAATTCTTATTATTTAATGTTTGCGAATGAGTCGTTGGAGGTGAAATCAGGTACATGCATGTGGGACGGTCAAAATATACGAGTCGGTTCTCATTTTTATTAATTAGTATTGACCATTTTCAAAGTTGGCTAACCCTTCTATTATTTTTACGTATAATATTTTTATCTTTAATACCTTAAGGATATTAATTAGTATTTGTCTAATAAAATATTATTTCATTTTAACAAAATTATATAATAATGTCTTTTTTTATGAGAATAATATTATCTTTCTTGAAAACTCGATTGCGCCGTACGGTCAAACATGTGCTCCAAATCTTGGAGTGTGTCTTTAGTGAGGATACATTTGACAATTGTCCCATTCTTGCAGACAAAGGAAGAGTAGCTACTTACTGCAAACGTAAATGATTAGCGTATTATTTTAACATAGGGTTGAGTGTCGTTTGATTGATTAAGTGGCCAAAACCTTAAAAAGCGAATCGTATTTTTGTAAAAAAAGAAAAAGAAAAAAGTGAATCGTATTCATTACTTGCCCACAATAATAATGACTACATTGTGAATCTAACCGTGAAAAGATTCAATTAGTACGTAATCATATAAATATTTTTATATTATTAATTAATTATTAATTATTAAATTATTAAAAATATTTATCTCTTATTATATTTATTTAAAAGTCATAAATAAAATAATTTATAAATGATTGATAATATAAATTTTTTTAAATTAATAATATATTAAAATTACACTTATAATGATAATATAAAATCGAATACTCTAGTTTAAGTCCCAAATTCAAAAAAGAAAAAGATATTGAAACAGTGACATGGGGGAGCTGGCGTTCTCATCCTAAATCCATTTCATGCGTGTTGGATATTCACCATCCAAAATGGAAAAGGTCTTTGAATTTGTCGATTTGATAAATTACATTCAATAATTTAAGTATAGATACATATTACTTATTCAATTTACAAACAAACTTATTTTAGTAAAGTCATAATCTAAAAAATAATATTATCATACTAGTTCCTACACCGTGTTTTATATCAATTTTATAATCATTAATTAAAAAACTTTTACTTTAAAAATAAAAATAATTAATAATCAACGGCGCTTTCTCGGATACCTCTAATAATTTTGAGGTAAAAATTATCTTGTCCAACCAGAATGTGTCACCTCAATTAAATGGGTCATATTAATGGATCAAATCAAATGATTATCACTATTTGATTGGACCACTTAGGTAGGATAAATTATACTTTTTTTTTGACACCAAGATAAGTTACATCTGAGATATATAGAATTCACCATAATCAATAGAGTTTAATTTTTATATACTGACAGTATAAAATATTTTTATACAGTCATCCAATAATAAGTTTTCATATCAGTAAAAAAACTTTACTCTCATCCTAATTATCTTAAAAATCATTCATATTATGATTGATGATTGATTATCTTGTAAAAATATTTTATATTATCAATATATAACAATTAAACTCTAATCAATAATTATAAAATAAATATAAAAAAATTTGTAAGAATATCATTACTGTCCTTGCAATTGCATGCCTAGCTAACCCGTTTTTCTTTTCAAAGGTAGTAGGAGTACTTGTTTCCACGTCAGAAGCTGGACTTTCCACTTGGAGGTCCCAGATACAGGATTTAATTCTGATATGTGCAGTGCTGGCCAGTGAAGCTTGATTATACATATGCACTCAAAAAAGACTAAAAAGCCCTCCACCTTTATCACTATCATCATGACACCCTTTGAAGTTTGAAACAAAAGGGACCTTTGGTATACGTTTTTATTTTTATAAAAAATTCTATTACTTCTCCTTTTATTACAAAAAATATTAAATTAAAAGTAATATATTTAATATCTTAAAAATATAAAAAAATCTTTAAGAATTTTTTTATAATCATAATATAGTTACGAAGTATTCAATATCGTTAGTAGTGATTAATCTTTGTTAGAGAATTCCTTACAACTTAAATCAACCACATATTAATAAAATATTTAAGATTTTTATTTAATAAATAATAATTTAAATAAAAAGTAAAATTATTCATCTAATAATAATATACACCGTTGCCAGCACTCTTCTCACGTGTTTAAATCCACATTTGGGATTATAACTTACAAAGAATGCTAATCAGAGTTTTATGAGCATTAATTAAAGAATTAAAAAAAGAAATTTATCTTTGAAAAATTATATATTTAATATTTAAAGAAATATTCTATTTAATTTTCAATAAATACTTACTTTTATTAAAATTCCTAATCAATATTCCTAATGCACGAATTAACAACACTCATAACTCATAACCCAGTATAGCGTCGCTTTACACATTGCACACAAAAAAAGCCGAAAGTCTCATTGGCCTTTTTGAGTAAGAAAACTGATTTTATATGTCATTTTATATTTTAATAATAATTATTAGTTATTTTATAAATAAATAATTCCTAGTAAGATTTTTAAAATCGTTATATATAGAACCGTTTGTTTTACAATTTTGCAGTCGTAAACGTGCATTTGTCCCAACAAATAGCCGATAGGCTAATATAGTTTAGAGTTAAACTAATTATTTAGTTCCTATATGTGATATTGATTTTCAATTTAGTTCTTATACATAGAAACTTTTTAAATCAGTCCCTATATATATAATTATTTTTAATTTGGTCCTTTCCGTTTATTAGTGTTATAACGTCGTTTGTTGGAGTTAAAGTATAGAGATCAAATTGAAAATGATTATCACGTGTGCGGACTGAATTCAACAACAAAAAATTGAATTCGGTCCTTATACCTAACAATAATTTTCAATTTGGTCCCTACCTGTGATAATCATTTTCAATTTGGTCCCTGTCATATGACGACGTTATAACACCGATGAACGGTGAGGACAAAATTAAAAATAATTATACATATAGAGACTGATTTGAAAAGTTTTTACGTATAGGGACTAAATTGAAAATCAATCTCACGTATAACCTAAAAATATTAGATTAGTTTCTAAATATGAGCATTAAAAAAAAAGGTTAGTTTCTAAATATAAAAAATAGGGAAAATATATGGTGCCCTTCAGGCTTCAAGTACCATATTCGTGTCTATATGATCAAATCAAATTGTGAGATTTTTTTTTGATAACCATGATATAAGTACGAAGAATCCACCACCATTAGCAGTGATTAATCTCCGTCGGGAAACCTGTTGGGCACACAAGGTGGGTTCTCCCCTCCCAACCAGGTTTTCTCCATACACAAGAGCCAGGATTCGAACCCCAGATCACTTGCTTAAGGTGTTCGAGTCCCTTACCACTCGGACCAACCACATGTTGGTAGATTGTGAGATTTTAGTCCAATGTGATATTGACATAACCATTTAATTAAGGTGGTATATTCTGATCGGACATAGGGTACTCAAACCCTCTATTTTCCAAGGGTACCATAGCAATGCCCTAAAAAAAGCAAGAATTGTACCGTATAATCGAATCAGTGCTCTATAAACATTTATGCTTCGTTTGTTTAATGAGAAAATGAAAGAAAATAAAATAATTTAACTTTTTCCCTTATTTAGATGAGGAGAGAAAAGGAAAGAAAAGAAAAAAAAATTAGTGATATTGTCCAACAAAAGTTTTCTCCTCACTTATTAGAAGAGAAAGAAAGTGAAAAAAGGAGTAAGGTAAAATTATATATGTATATGAAAATACTTATGTCTATTATATTATTATAAGGGCATAATTATCTATTAAAAAATCATTTCCTTCTTTTCATTTTCTATCTTACCAAATAGGGGGTGGAAACGGGTCGGGTCGGGTTGGGTTTGACCAAACCCGTTATTCGAACCAACTAGTTTTCTAAAGATTAGGTTTTCACAAATTTTTTATGGGCCCTACATGAACCACCCCGACCAAATATGGGTTGGTTTGAGTCGGTCAATCGGCCCGCAAATCTTACCTTTTTTACAATTAAAAAAATTAAAATTAATAAAATTTAAACATAAAAGCATTTTCATTATTATTAAAAGTAAAAATATACGTCTACAGGTTGGGTCATCGGGTTAGAGGTTAGCAATTGATAAACTCGTTACCGAACCAAACCACATCTGGTTGGTTTCGATTGGGTCAGACCCGAATAGGAAAGAAATCCGATCCAAATGCATTGAGTTGGGTTGGGCCATCGGGTTTATCGGTTTGACCCGGACCCATGAACACCCTTATTACCGAACAAGTAGAATTGTCAATGTGAGCCCTGACCCGTGACCAACCTGGCTCACGGGTCAAACAGGTTGTCAAAAACGCGGCTCACCAGTACCCGGGTTGATTGGACCCGGCTCATATAACCCGCGGGTTCAGGAGAGCCAACCCAGGGTGAGCTGGGCCAACCCGGTAAAATAACTCAGATTAAATATACTTAAACTCTTTCAATATTTCATAATTAATTCAACATTTTACATTTCAAAAATTTAACACTATCATCATTCATCTACCCTAAAATTAGAAACCATATCAGTCCTTTCACTGTGCGAAGAAGGAAGGAAGACCAAACCCTAGCCTTCAGCAACTCAGTCCTCACCTTCGCCGTCCGCCGTTCACACTCGCGCCAGTGCCATTCGTGGTCCACGTTTCTGTCGCGTTCACATTCGCCGTCTTTTGCTCCGCCGTTCGTGGTCTAGTTCCATTGTTCCAAACTTAGTCCTTCGTCGTTCGCTTTTCGCTGTCCTCTCCTCCGCTGCTCGCCTCTAAGTGGTCCATCCTGCTCATCGGGCGGTACCATCCCTACTTCAAGGAACCCTAGCGCTGCTCTCCCTAGTCACTGTCGTCGCTCTTCTCTCTTCCATTCTCAGTTTCCAATTGACAACGATAACACTTCCTGGAACAATAAAACAACGTCGCGAGCTGCCCTGGAACGACGACGACTTCTCTTTGCCCTGGAACAGCGATGACTTCTCCATCCTGGAACAACGACAAAGAAAGCTTCTCCACTCTGGAATAGCGACAACTTCTCTCTATGGTTGCTTCTTCTGGTTGCATTTTTATTCTTTGTCTTCTTCACTCTACAGATTGGTATCAAGATTGAAGAATTATATTTGGATTTGATTTTTGTATTAATTGTTGTTAGATTTAGTACATTACATTTGAATATGATTTTTGTTGACCAACACTGGTTTTTTTTTTTTATAATTTTTTTTGTTTTACTTTTAATTTTTGCATTTTTTTTTAATTTAAGGTGAGCCAACCCGCATAACTCACCAACCCGTGGTGAGCCGAGCCAGGTTGGCTATTTCCTGGCTCACTAAAATATGATCCGGGTTGGGTTGGCCCATTTTTTCTTTAACCCGTAGTGGGCCAACCCGGGTGAGCCGGGTTGGCCCATTTTGACAACTCTACAAACAAGCAGAAAGAGAATTTCACATTTCTTTCTATTCAATTTTTTTTCATATTTCTTTTATACAAAACAACCGTTTACTTTTTACTCACAACTTCCTTTCTATCGATATTCTTTCTTTTTATCTTTTTCTCAAATCAAACAAAGTATTAACACACATTCTCTATACTATAGAATAGAAGACTCTATTGGAATTGGCAATCGTGCCAAATCGATGTTATGTTTTCCTTAATTTCAGTGTAAAATTTTGCACGTAATCACAATAAAGCGAGATGATTTAAATAATTATAGTTTAAAATCAGATAATTATCAATTAATTGTTTATTTTAAGAGTTATGTGAAGGAACCTGTTTGAAACACAAGAAGGGGGTTGAATTGTGTTTTAGGCGATTTTAAATTCTTTTCGTAAGCAGATAATGGTTTTCGCAAGATTGGACGCTAAAACGATTAAAAGCAAAGAGAGCTCTTCCAAACACCAAGTTGGACGCTAACTAAGTTTGACTAAGATAAGAAGACAGCGTAATAAAAGGCAATTCAATCCCAGTTAGTTAGTTGGATAATAAACTAAAGTAAGAGTAAGGGAGAGAAAAGAACACAAAGATGTTATCCTGGTTCACTCTTCACCAAAGAGCTACGTCCAGTCCTCTCTACTTGAGAGCTTTATCCACTATAACAAAAACCTTTTGTTACAAAGTATTCAACACCTCTTCAGGCAGTATTCTCAACCTCTTCAGGTTCTCTAAGTATTCTTTTACAGACAAGCCTCTTCAGGCTCAATCAAACAATGGTTTTGAAAAAGGTTGTTTTACTAACTCACTAAATGTGAGAATTCGAAACTAAAGCTTAGACTCTTGAAAATAACTCTACACAGAGAGTAATATGAAAGTGAGGATCAGAGTAGCTTTTCTAGCTTTGCAAGCTTGAGATTTTCTCTTTTATCTCTGAAGGATTTTGAATTGCTAAGTGTTGCTTCACTTGTATTTTGCTCTAGTTCAATCTTATTGATCTTTTTCTTTTTAGTTTTTTGGTAACTTGCACTTTCAAAAGATGAAGGTATATATAGCCTCTTTTCTTTGAGCAGTCTTCAGTCTTCAACGGATGGAAAAGGATCCGTTCTGATGAGCATTGAATGCATTTGATCCGTTGAGTCTGATAGCTTCTGAAGTTTCTAATCAGCAGAATAGACTATCAGGGTGATAGCTAAAAGTGGTGCTGACATATCCTCTGAGTAGAATGAAAGTTGCCTTTTGTTTATCCAAAACAAGAAGGTCAACTTCTTTAGGTAACAGAGACATTCTGGCTTATGTTTTAGTTTTGTACGAATATTACAAAGAATGTTTTGTCCCACGGGTATAAGCCTTTTACAGGGAATAATAAATTCAAATGCTTTTACAGGATATTCGCGCTTGAAATTTAAAAGCATTTATTGGACTAGCTATTACAGAAGGTAATCGAAAGAGTCTTTGGACTCAAGGTTCTATAAATTACCGTCCAGTCGTAAACCAAGAATAAGTGTTGGACGAGATAAAGTCTTTGGACTATGTTGGACGACATAACGTCTTTGGACTATGTTGGAGGAGATAAAGTCTTTGGACTATGGATAGTCTTTGGACTCAATTTAGATTTGTCCTGCACACTTAATATAAAACGTTAGTCCATAACAAATCTTTGTTCATCTTAAATTAGCTCTTTGTTAACATCAAAACTTAAGGGATTATCTGGACCATGACCACTTTGGTTCCAACAATCTCCCCCTTTTTGATGATGACAAAACATACTAATTTTGATTGAACAAAGAGTCTTGGAGAGCTGAAGGGCTCCCCCTAAGACAAACATTCTGATCATTTAAAGCATTTAAACATTTAAAGCATATAAGACAGATATGAGCACATGTATCATTTAAAGATTCAATCAACCCATTTAACTTTAAATATTCAATCAACCTTAAATATTAAATATTCAATCAATCCATTTTCTCCCCCTTTTTGTCATCAGACAAAAGAGTGAGAAACACATCATAGTCAGTTTATTTGAAAACAAACAAAACAAAATTTTTAAGAAGAGGGAGGAGGTTTTGGAATGAAATCTTTGAACATGGCCGCAATCTGCTGAAGGAGCACCGCATTGTTGGCTTCTATGGTCCGTTGGAGGAACTCTTGAAACTCAAGAGGAATAACCGAGGCGGAACTCTCAACAGTGGCCCGGGTTGCGTCCACACCTCTTTGATCAGGAATAACACTGAGAGCCTGAGAGGGAGATGGATCAACAGGATGAACCATTGAGAGAGGGATAGGTTGAGACTTGGACTGAGCTGAGTCTGCAACTTGTTCCACTTCGTCATCATGAGTTTCAGAGGAGGGTTCCACATAGATGATTTCGGTGTCCCTTGTCTCGTCAGGAATAACCGGCTTAGGAGGAAGAGGAGGAGGAACATTAGGATCAATGATAGGTTTTGGTGGAGGTGGCAACACTTCAAGTATGATATCAGCATCATCATACTTGTTTTCCCTCCATCTGATAGCAGGCATAGGCAAAACATCTCTAGGATAAATAGGTATGCCAAAGATATCATCGATGATCATGAAGTTAGCTTCACGGATTCGATATTGTCTCGGGTAGACGCGAATCTCTGCTTTCTCCTCAACTGATAATCCAGATGATGATGCTTCTTGGGAGCATCTCCAGATGTGGTTTTCCCAATAGATCCTAGCATCTGGGTCAAATCTGAATCGAGGATCTTTCTTCCAAATACTTTCGAGAGCCCCAGAGTCATCTCGATGTTTTGTCCAAAACAGGGGATCAAAAGCATTTTTGTAAGGCAACGTCCATGACTCAAGCCTTTTGCGAAGGTCCTTATCCTTGTTGGGATCTAGGATAGGGAGCCTTGGACAAGCTCGAGGAGGAACCACTCCTACTCTTGTGCGAGAAGACTTTGACCAAAATCTCTTTGGAAGGTTGTGATGGATCTTAGCTTCTCGAGACATGTCACACTCCTTTCGCACAGCATAGTAAGGAAGAAAGTCCCGGACATCAGAATACTCCTTCCAAGTTGATGGATAGCTTGGAATGAAAGAGAGGTCGGGATCAAGGATGAAGTTGCTTAAGCCAAACGTCCTTGCCCTTCTTTCATACTCCGTTTGGTAACCTTTCTTGTCTTCATGACGAAGAACAACGTGCCTCTTTATATTGTAGTGGCACCATTGGAATGCCTTGTCCTTGATGAGGTTGGGATAGACTTTCCTTGGAGGAAACGTCTTCTTCTCAAGGCAGGTAACCAAGGGTCCATGGGCAGTGTATGTTTCAGAGGGCAGAGGTTTAGTTGAAGTGTGTGGGATGGGGTGATAGCCAAGTTTAGGGGGTAAGGTGTATGATGTGGGGGATTGTTCAAATTCATACTCAGGTAAAGGAAGAGGGCTTTTGGGGTGAGGTTCAGTAATGGGGGGTGTGTGTTTAAGGAATAGAACAGGAAATTTGCGTTTGACCTCAGCCCAAATTGAGCATTTGTTATTGTAGTCTACTCCAGGGAGGCGTTTATATTTGCTTTTGGGAAAGAACCGTCTGGGGTAGGGAGCACCATAGGGTTGGAAGGGGTGATCTCCCCAGGGTGTGAACCAGTCTTCGGGTTCATTTGGTGAGGTTAGAGTTTGAGTTTGTGGTAGGTTAGTGGGTGAGAGTGGTAGGGAAGGTTCAAAGGTTAAATCTTCTATCTCAGACGATTGGACGATAGGAGAAATAATAACTGAACTGGAGATAGGTTCAGTATTACCTTTCGTCTTTGCTCGAGATGACCTTGCCCTTGTTGACAAAGGTTTAGGCAGAGGTGTAACAGACGAGGTTTCCAATCTTGGCCCTTTAACTACCATGGAGATGGGTAGATTGTCCTCTTCATCCTCATCAGTGGGAGCTAGAACCAGCTTCCTTTTTCTGGATGGTTGGACGATGAGCTTTGGACGAGAAGAAGAAGTCTTAGCTATTGGACAAACTCGTTCAGCAGAGCGTCCAGCAGTGACACATTGTTCAGACGCTTCTTCTGAGCCTTGCGTCTGAACTCCTTTTTGTTTTCCTTCAAGTTTGGACTTTTTGAGGCAGTCCAACTGCATCATCACCAAACTCTGCCTGCTAAACTCAGGCTGATGCACACGTTCAATTCCATGAACTCCGTAGTATTTGAACTTTCTTTCTGGAGCCAAGTTCTTTAGGTCATCGTAGACCATATGCTTTTCGAATATTTTTGAGAGAAGAGCACCATAGATGATTGTAGTATTCTTCCCAGAGCCTTCAATGGCATATTTGAAGAAGGAAAAGAGTAGGTGGGGAAGGTTTATTTGCCTTTCAAGAATCAAATGAACCAGGCAATATTGATGAGCCTTTGAAACATTATCCTTTGACCCAACCTTATGAAGGATAGCCTTGTTCAAGATTTGGTGAAGAACCCTAGCCTTGTCAGTCATTTTTGAGGCTATGAGTTTGTCACCCAAGTTTTTCAACAAGCAATCTCTGATGGAAGAAGCATCACCAATCTCTTCTTCCCAATCATCTTCAACAGTTATACCTGATTGGACGCACCCAGTCGCATTCGAGATGGTTGCTTCAGATACTATTACTTCAGTACCAAGCACTTTGTTGCGAATCTCCCTTGCAGAGACAATGGGGTTTGTCCAGAACTCCCTAACTAGAGCAGGGTAGATTACCGGAGAACCTTCAAAGAAGCTTAACCATCCAGCAGCATGGATGTTAGAGAAAATGTCAATCCCGTTATCAGCCAGGAATTGTAGGTTAAACTTGTACTCGACCCTGGCATCAGCAGTCTGAGCGTTAAAGGTTTTCCTTTACCCTTAGAGCCAGCAGCAGAAGAGGTTGCCATAGTTTCAGAGAGGATGTTTAGGAAAAGAAAGAGTTTTTTTTTTTGGAAGAGGTTTTCCTTTTGCAAGAAGAAAGGTTAAAGCTTTTTGTAAAGGTTTGATTTTTAACAATACTTAGGTTTTAAAGAAAGGAGAAGAGATAACGAAAACCTTTCGTATTTTCAAAGAGAGAGAGGGAGCGAAACGACGTGCATTAAATGCCTGACACACGTTCAGACTTTGAAACCGTGAAAAGCATTTTTGGCAAATAAAGAAAACTAAAACTGACTCAGTTAAGGGAATGAAGGGTAATAGTTCATTCGACAAAGATTGAGTTCCATTAATGCATTAGACGAGCATTCAGAAAGAACAATGGACGAGCATATATTGGACGTAATGCAAATATTGAACGCATGCATTGGACTCTCAGTCAATCAATGAAATGCATGTTCAGATATTTTCTTATAAATATAAACCTATCTTCGGCTAATGGTTTAGTGAAGATATCTGCCCATTGATGGTCAGTATCAACAAATTGAATATCTATTGTTCCTTTTTGCACATAGTCCCTAATAAAATGATGTTTTATTTCTATATGTTTTGCTCTAGAATGCAGTATGGGGTTCTTTGACAAATTAACAGCAGCAGCGTTATCACACATGACAGGGATGTTGCTTACAAACACGTTGTAGTCTTCCAACTGATGTTTGATCCAAAGCAGTTGTGAATAGCAACTGGCTGCAGCAATGTACTCAGCTTCAGCAGTTGATAGAGCAATTGTGCTTTGCCTTTTGCTTGACCATGAGACAAGATTAGCACCAATGAAGTGACACCCTCCACTTGTGCTTTTCCTTTCTATTCTGTCTCCAGCATAGTCAGCATCACAGAATCCAACTAATCTGTATTCATCAATTTTCTTATACAAAAGACCCAGATTAGTAGAACCTTTTAGGTATCTAAAGATTCTTTTTACTGCTGAGAGATGAGACTCTCTTGGATTAGATTGAAAACGAGCACATAAGCAAACACTAAACATGATATCAGGTCTGGACGCAGTTAGATATAAGAGGGAACCAATCATACCTCTATATACCTTTTAGTCTACCTTTTTATCTTTATCATCTTTGTTTAGCACGGACGTTGGATGCATTGGTGTATTCATAGGTTTACAATCGTCCAACTTGAAGCGTTTTAGAAGCTCCTTTGTGTACTTCGTTTGATGAATGTACACTCCGTCTGAACTTTGCTTTACTTGAAGTTCGAGGAAGAATTTTAGTTCTCCCATCATGCTCATTTCAAACTCTCTTTGCATTAATTCAGAAAACTCTTGACAAAGAGATTCATCAGTTGCAACAAATATTATATCGTCAACGTAAATTTGAGCAACAATAAATTCCTTTTTATTTACTTTTCTAAAAAGAGTTGTGTCCACTTTTCCTCTCGAGAAGCCATTCTCCATTAGGAAAGAGCTGAGTCTCTCACACCAAGCTCTAGGAGCTTGCTTGAGTCCATATAAAGCTTTCTTAAGCTTATATACATGCTCAGGACGGTTCTGATCTTCAAAACCGGGTGGTTGAAGAACATATACTTATTCATTAATTACATCATTTAGGAATGCACTTTTTACATCCATTTGATAAAGCATGATGTTATGATGTGCAGCATATGAGAGTAAGATGCGTATAGCTTCTAATCTAGCTACTGGAGCAAAGGTTTCATATAATCAATACCTTCCTCTTGTGAATAGCCTTGGGCAACTAGCCTTGCTTTATTCCTTACAGCCTTGCCATCCTCGTCCAGCTTGTTGCGATAGACCCACTTGGTTCCAATTACAGACTTATCCTTAGGCAGGGAGACCAACGTCCAAACGTCACTTCGTTGAAACTGGTTGAGCTCCTCTTGCATAGGGAGGATCCAGCAATCGTCCAATAAGGCTTCGTCCACAGACTTTGATTCCATCTCAGAGATGAAGGCTGAGTCAGCTTGCTCTCTGAAAGTTGACCTTGTCCGGACGCTATCATTAGGTTTGCCAATGATTTGATCCTCAGGATGATAAGTTCTGAATTGCCACGAACGAGGGGTATTAACAACTTGCTGAGACGATGATGCGTCCTGATTAGCGTCTGACGCCTCGTCTTTGTTGGTTGTTGGACGAGCATCTGAATCATTCAGATTCATATCTGCAAAAGAATCATCTAGCTCTGATAATCTCTTATCAGGCTGTTTTTCATCAAATTTAACATGGATGGATTCTTCAACAATCAAAGTTCTAGAGTTATAGACTCTAAAAGGTTTGGACGTTTCAGAGAATCCTAACAATATTTCATTATCTACTTTGGCATCAAACTTTCCTAGTTGACCCTTAGTATTTAAAATAAAACATTGACATCCAAAGGGGTGGAAATAAGAAATGTTGGGTTTGCGTCCTTTCCACAATTCATAAGGAGTCTTATTCAAGATTGGTCTTATGTATATTCTGTTTTGAATATAGCAGGCAGTATTTACAGCTTCAGCCCAGAAGTGATTAGGGACAGAATTATCACTGAGCATTGCCCTAGCCATCTCTTGAAGAGATTGGTTCTTCCTCTCAACAACACCGTTTTGTTGTGGAGTTCTAGGGGCAGAGAAATTGTGATGAATACCACTTTCATCACAGAACCTTTGAAAAAGCTCATTTTCAAATTCGCCTCCATGATCACTTCTGATCGAGCTGATGAATATGCCTTTTTCATTCTGAACTCGCTTACAGAATATAGAAAAGACCTTGATAGACTCATCCTTGTGAGCAAGGAACTTAACCCATGTCCATCTAGTATAGTCATCTACTATGACAAGTCCATATTTCTTACCACTGACAGAGGCAGTCCTTGTTGGACCAAACAAATCAAGATGCAACAATTCCAGTGGTCTAGAAGTACTAACAATGTTCTTGGACTCAAACGAGTTCTTAACTTGTTTTCCTTTTTGACATGCGTCACATAGAGCGTCTGATCTAAACACAATCTTTGGTAAACCTCTTACAAGGTTATGCTTGTTTAGTTTAGAGATTAATCTCATACTAGCATGACCAAGTCTTTTGTGCCAGATTCATCGCTCATCTTCGACAGACACTAGACATGATACACTTTGAGTTGAAAGTTCCCCCAAATTAATCTTGTACAGATTATTTTGACTTTTGGCAGTGAATAAGATGGACCCACTGTCACATAATTGACTTATGCTAAGCAAGTTGTGTTTTAATCCTTCAACCAGAAGAACATTATCAATAGAGGGAAGAGGATGCTTACCAATCTTACCTATTCCGACTATCTTTCCCTTCTGATTGCCTCCAAAGGTGACCCATCGACTAGACTTCTCACGGATTTCTTGGAACATACACCTTTCTCACGTCATGTGACGTGAGCAACCACTGTCCAAGTACCAGGACTGGGGTCTTTTTTGTGTTGCTAAGCAGATTTGCAATAGGTATTATCATACTCTTAGGTACCCAGATAGACTTGGGTCCTTTTGGGTTAGTTGGTGGTCTTCGACCATGCATTTTGTTTTTGTTTTGGTAAATGCATTTTGAAGAGGTGTGACCACTCTTTCCACAAATCTTACAGTAAGTTCTGGATGCATGCAATTTATTTTCTTTTTGCTTTCCATAGGAATGAAAAGCCTTGTGATTTTTGTTGGACCCTGATATTTTCTGAGACGCATTTTGTTTCTCGGAGTCATAGCCTAGGCCAGACTTATCACGAGGTGATCTAGTGTACCTCAATATCAGGTCTAGCTTCTCTGATCCTCCAACAAGCTTAGTTACGCTTTTGGTGAGATCAGATACCTCTTGTTTTAGTCTAGTTACCTCATGAGGTTCACTGGACTCAGAGGTGAGTTTGTCAGTTAGACTGACATTCTCAGCTTTAAGCTTATTATTCTCTTCAACAAGCTGCTTATTTAGTTTGTTGGACTCTTCCAACTCCCTATTTACTTTTGACAATTTTAGCTTAAGCACGATGTATTGATGATGCAATATAGAAGAATCATTTAGCAGTTCATCATATGCTTCTTGTAGAGAGTCAGAAACGGATACCTCGTCATCTTCTGATTCAGCGTCCGAAGAGCTTTTGGCCATCAGGCAGAGATTTGAGGTAGACGAGCTCCTTGGTCTGAACAGATGTTCCAGAGCGTCTAGCTTCTCCTTAGCTGTTTGGAATTGCGAGACCATGTCCAATCTTGGACGATCAAGGGCGTTGACTAGACACCAGTTAGCATAGGCATTTTGAGAACATCATCTGATATCATCACTCGTCCAGTCTAATTCATGTTTGGACGATGTTGAACCGTCCTCAAGGGTAATCGTTGGACAATAATCTCCGTTAGTGAAGATGTCCCACAACTCATAGTTTTGAGCTTGGACGTATAGTTGGAAAATTGATTTCCAATAAGTATAGTCTGTTCCCTTGAAGATGGGTGGAACATTCACATTCCATCCTCTTCCAGAGGTAGACTCCTGACTTCTTTCTCCGGGAACAACAAATTGTTCATCGTTCGAAGAGTCTTCATCTTGCTTGTTGGACCAGAGGCATAGATTAGCCTCTTCATTTGTTTCTTCTTCTTCTTCTTCAGAAGAGTTCAAGTCCTCCCAAGTTGCCATGAAGTTCTTTTTCTTATTTTTGAAGAACTTCTTCTTGTCCTTTAGCGTAAGGCAATCAGCTTTGAAGTATCCTGGTTTGTTACATTCAAAACAGACCAGCTAACTTTTATCCTTGGGTTCAGCATGATCCTTGAAGCTTTTCTTTTGGAATGGCCTTCTCTTCATTCCATTTTTCTTTCTCCACATATTCTGAATCTTTCTGAAGATAAAGGATAGCTCGTCATCGTCTGATACATCATCATCAGACTAATCAGCTTCATCACTGGACTCATCAGCTTTTAAGGCTTTTGAGTTGTTGGACCTATGAGCTTTCAGGGCAATTCCCTTGTTCTTCTTTCCGGGATTGTCAAGATCAAGCTCCTGCTCATGAACTTGAAGCGTTCCTACAAGATCATCCAGAGTCAAAGTGGAGAGATCTTTGGCTTGGGTGATTGCAGTGACCAGAGGTCTCCATTTCTTAGGCAGACTCCTAAGAATCTTGGTGACATTCTCCTTGGTAGTGTAGACCTTTCCAAGGGATTTCAGATTGTTGATGATCGTCTGAAAGCGACCCATCATGTCAAGGATGGACTCTCCTTCAGCCATGGTGAACATTTCATACTGGCCAACCAGTATGATGATTTTAGAGTCCTTCACCTTGGTTGTCCCTTCATGGAGATTAGACAAGGTGTCCCATATTTGTTTGGCTGATTCACATGCGTGAATCTTCTGAAATTCGTCAGGACTGAGGGCACACATTAACGCATATCTTGCTTTATGATTCAGTTCTATTCTAGCCCTTTCAGCATCAGTCCAGTCGTCCTCTGCTTTTTCTGTCCCGTCAGAGTTGAGACAAACGTTAGGACCTTTTGTGATTCTGGTCCAAAGAATTGAGTTTGTACTGAGGATGAACCCTTTGAATCTTTCCTTCCAGTACAGGCAGTGAGTACCGTTGAAGAACGGCGGTCTGGTCATGGAAGTACCTTCCATAACACGTTGACTCCCGCTTGGCATACCTGGTCCAGACATATCTGCAGTAGGATCTTTTTCCTCTACACGGCAAAGTGCTCAACCCAGAGGCTGAGCTCTGATACCAATTGAAGGAACCTGTTTGAAACACAAGAAGGGGGGTTGAATTGTGTTTTAGGCGATTTTAAATTCTTTTTGTAAGTAGATAATGGTTTTCGCAAGATTGGACGCTAAAATGATTAAAAGCAAAGAGAGCTCTTCCAAACACCAAGTTGGACGCTAACTAAGTTTGACTAAGATAAGAAGACAGCGTAATAAAAGGCAATTCAATCCCAGTTAGTTAGTTGGATAATAAACTAAAGTAAGAGTAAGGGAGAGAAAAGAACACAAAGATGTTATCCTGGTTCACTCTTCACCAAAGAGCTACGTCCAGTCCTCTCTACTTGAGAGCTTTATCCACTATAACAAAAACCTTTTGTTACAAAGTATTCAACACCTCTTCAGGCAGTATTCTCAACCTCTTCAGGTTCTCTAAGTATTCTTTTACAGACAAGCCTCTTCAGGCTCAACCAAACAATGGTTTTGAAAAAAGTTGTTTTACTAACTCACTAAATGTGAGAATTCGAAACTAAAGCTTAGACTCTTGAAAACAACTCTACACAGAGAGTAATATGAAAGTGAGGATCAGAGTAGCTTTTCTAGCTTTGCAAGCTTGAGATTTTCTCTTTTATCTCTGAAGGATTTTGAATTGCTAAGTGTTGCTTCACTTGTATTTTACTCAAGTTCAATCTTGTTGATCTTTTTCTTTTTAGTTTTTTGGTAACTTGCACTTTCAAAAGATGAAGGTATATATAGCCTCTTTTCTTTGAGCAGTCTTCAGTCTTCAACGGATGGAAAAGGATCCGTTCTGATGAGCATTGAATGCATTTGATCCGTTGAGTCTGATAGCTTCTGAAGTTTCTGATCAGCAGAATAGACTATCAGGGTGATAGCTAAAAGTGGTGCTGACATATCCTCTGAGTAGAACGAAAGTTGCCTTTTGTTTATCCAAAACAAGAAGGTCAACTTCTTTAGGTGACAGAGACATTCTGGCTTATGCTTTACTTTTGTACGAATATTACAAAGAATATTTTGTCCCACGGGTATAAGCCTTTTACAGGGAATAATAAATTCAAATGCTTTTACAGGATATTCGAACTTGAAATTTAAAAGCATTTATTGGACTAGCTATTACAGAAGGTAACCGAAAGAGTCTTTGGACTAAAGGTTCTATAAATTACCGTCCAGTCGTAAACCAAGAATAAGTGTTGGACGAGATAAAGTCTTTGGACTATGTTGGATGAGATAACGTCTTTGGACTATGTTGGACGAGATAAAGTCTTTGGACTATGGATAGTCTTTGGACTCAATTTATATTTGTCATGCACACTTAATATAAAATGTTAGTCCATAACAAATCTTTGTTCATCTTAAATTAGCTCTTTGTTAACATCAAAACTTAAGGGATTATCTGGACCATGACCACTTTGGTTCCAACATTATGCTAACCAGTGTCCTAAGGACATTGATTAAGTAAACTAAAAATAGTTAGTGTTTATTGGAAAACAAAGTGTATCACTTCTCAAAAATTGAATGCACCAATTATCAATGAAATATTTCTTCTCTTAGTTCCTTAACCAATGCTTTTAGGACACTGGCTAGCATTCACCTTATTTTAATTCTCATTTGGGTTTAGGACAATTAAATTAGAAAAGGATGTCACATTTAGTTGTTTTTATCAGCAATAGTGGCATGATCGTTATTCTTCCGGACTTTTGCACGTGAGAGTGTAAAAGCAACAGCTAAAGGCTTATAAGGTGACGTTTGTTTTAGGGAATGTTTTGTTCCCAAGTAAATTACATTCTTGGAAATCTCTATCCTAGGAATGTTTTTTCCCACCCTAAAACATGTGAATAAAATTTTCAGGTTTTTTTCACTAATTTTTTTCTGAACATCTTTTATGTTTGAGAATGATTTTTTTTATTACTTGTACCAAACATGAGAAAATTGTATTCCCACCTCACAGTGCCAAGAATGCCAAAATTTTACTTATGTTCTTCTCATTATGGGGTTGAGATGCTTACTACTCCTCCAACCTTTGGTTAGTTACGATACACATAATTTACATGAGAAATTATAGGCAATTGATATTTGTTATAGTCGTGCGAAAAATTTGGTGCCTTATCGGCTAATCCACACAGTTGATAATGATTCCCCTTTTTGTGTTCAAACGATTGCTCTGAGAAAGAGACTCTGTTTCTCAGCTATGAGTTCCTAGACTACTCCAAAGAGCGTCTAGTGTAGAAGATGAACTATAATCCTAAGTTTGCATAGAGTATAGAAATGCGATAAAGGAAATTAAAGATAAAATATAAAGGCTTGTGTTTGATTGAGTATGTCTGTCAAAATTGACAGTACAATTGGTATTTATAGCCTTAAACTACCCGATTAACCTACAATACCACTGTCTACCACATTTTTACCCCACTAACCCACATTTTACATCATATAAAATCGTGGCTAACAACAATAATGTAGGTAACTACTCATACGTCTAAGTTATGGGCCAAAACAGCGTCCTCGGCTAGCCATCCGACGTCCCATCAGCTGACCATGTCCTTTCTGTCCTTATTTTAAGGAAGTGGGTCTTCAATCATGCTCCTTGACCTAGTCAACTCATGAAATGCCTTGAATTCCAATTGATCGGCTAAGTTATGGGCCATCCACTACCTCGACTAATTGCCCCATCAGCTAACCATGTTCTTCATATCCCTATTTTTAAGGGAGTGAGTTTTATGCACGTTTTTTGTCCTGGTCAACTCCTGAACTGCCACTGATTGCTGCTGATCAACTTTTATCTTCATATTCTTTCTCCAAAACCACTTTCAACTTCCTCCCAAAAATCTAAGAAAGTGGTTACACAGCTAAATCTGTATTTGAATTTCCTGAATATGATTAAAACCCCTTGGACCCATTTAACCACTATTCACACAAGCCAAAAAAAGCCCAATAACGGCCTTCAAACTCTTTTAGACTCAGCAGCTCCGTTCGGCTAATTCTGCCTTTGCTAAAACCTAACTACTGTTTTTCTAGTTACCTCTCTTAGCTCAGCAATTGCATTCATTTCGTCCTGGTTAAGCCGGTCTTGGTTCAGCTGAACTGGGTTTTAGCCGATTTTGGATCAATTAATTTTCTCAGCTAAATTCAACAAATCATGATTGGACCATTAACAAGATTCATTTGAAGCCCAATATTCACTGTCCAATGGTCACATCTATTTCTCCCCTAAACCGACTTAATCAGTCAATCGTTAGCCGAATAACACTCCTTATCAGGTAGTGGCCACAATGAATTTTTTTGGTGATAACAATATTAATAAATGAAAAATAAAAAATATCAATGAGAAAGATATGTGAATTACATAAAAAAAAATTAGATGTAAATAACGGTTTTTTGGCACAATAGTTGTCATTTACCGAACTATCCATCAGCCTTTTAAAAGTTTCAGAAAAAAACTGGATACCAAAATGAGAGGTACACGAAAAAAATAGGAAGTGACCCATGGCTAAGAAAGATACGTGATAAGCCAAAACTATGTTAAAAAAAAACAACTATCTTCCTAGGCGTTGACGCTATGGTTACTGAATAAAAAAAAAAAATTTATATGAATAAATGATATATTTAATATATTAAAAAATATTATAATTAATCTTTTAATACAAATTTTTCTTATGAATAAAATATAAAAGATAAAGCTACTATGCAGAGTGTATAAGTGTAATTTAAGAAAGTAAAAAAATATGCATCTTATTTAATTAAAATCCATTAAAATCTCAATCCAATTTTACTAATTAAGCATGATTTCACCCATACTTCCTTACTCTATAGTTTTACGGATCCAATCCATACATAAAATAGTTATGGATTTTACTAGACGACAAGCACCGCTCGATGGACTTGTCCCCGACAAAGGTCATGAATCCGGTTCTTGTAACAAGTGGACGGTAGGATTCGCACAGGAGACTTGAAAAACACAAACTACACCTTCTCCATCATAACTTAACCATGGTTAAATGCCGCCGCTTTAACCCATTTTTTAATCCATATGTATCTCACTTCTTTTAAATAGTTACTCTCTCTCTCTCTTCCCCCTCCCCTACCTCCCTCCCTCTCTCTCCGCCCGCCGCCTTATAGGACCGTGGTACACCCGCACCGGCCACGGCGTTGACCGGTGACCATAACATAGGTGATCGATCCTTGCGAGTGAGCTTTCAGTTTCGAAGTAGAGAAGAGAGTGTATATATGATCGATCATCATTGAGCCGGAGCTATGACAGAAGCTGAGAATCCTTCAGCAATGGCAGGTTCAGCAGAAGCTGCCTTCTCATCCTCTGCCTTAGAAAGCGCGTCTCAACCACTCCCACCCCTAAAAAAGAAGCGAAGCCTTCCTGGAATGCCAGGTATATATATATATATATATATACATACTTCTTACAGTAGTTTATCTTTAATTATAAACTAATTTCAGTTAATGAAGATTGAATATTAATGTTATTTTGGATGATCCCTCATTCAGATCCAGATGCGGAGGTGATTGCTTTGTCGCCCAAGACATTGATGGCCACTAACCGTTTCGTGTGCGAGATCTGCAACAAAGGGTTCCAACGCGACCAGAACTTGCAACTTCACCGGAGAGGACACAACCTACCGTGGAAGCTGCGGCAGCGAGCCACCAAGGAAGTTCGGAAGAAAGTATACGTGTGCCCGGAGTCTTCCTGCGTGCACCACAACCCGTCGAGGGCGTTGGGTGACCTCACCGGCATAAAGAAGCACTTTAGCAGAAAACACGGCGAGAAGAAGTGGAAATGCGAGCGTTGCTCCAAGAAATACGCCGTACAATCTGACTGGAAAGCTCATATGAAGACTTGCGGAAGCAAAGAGTATAGATGTGACTGTGGCACCTTGTTCTCTAGGTTTTCCTCTCTCTCTCTTTCTCTCTCTCTCTCTCTCTCTCTCTCTCTATATATATATATATATATTATATATCTGCTCGTTATAACGTATGTATGTATATGTTGTTGGTTGATGCAATCATTCATTGTAATGTGAAAAGGAGGGATAGCTTTGTAACGCACAGAGCTTTTTGCGATGCCTTAGCGGAAGAGAGTGTCAGGGCCCAAACCCTAACCGGTAGCAAGGTTGGTGATGGTGTTGGTGTTGTGGATTCTTCACCACCACCGCCTCCTCTTACTCCCTCTACCTCTGTGCGCTCTCCAACTTTGTCCATTCAGAGCTCAGGTGCGTACTTCACTGCATTTCCTATGTTTCGTAGGTTAAAGCTTTATGAATTTTTCCGAAACGTTTTCGTCAACATTAATTCAACTAGTAAGATTTTTTTAACAAAAATTGTAATAATAAAATATTTAATTGAATGTGTTTATACGCTTGACAGAGACGTGGTTTGAACTTGAAAGCATGCGTTTTTGTCTCGTAGTCGTATCTATCTATGCTATTGCTTTTATTTTTTATTTTTCGATTCCTTTTAACTTTATGTTTATTTCTTGTTGTTTTACTCTGTCGTTTAGAAACTGGACAAGTATAGCACTAGTAAGTCGTAGTAGTAACCGACACAGTAATAGGTGCGTCACGCGTGTGAGATGTGCGGTGTATTTATTTATTCATAATAATAGAGGGGAGTTGTTGTGGACGAGGGAGATACTGACTGAGCATAGATGGATAGATAGAGATGAAAGAGAAGGAAATGAGAGATCGAATAACAGGAAAGGCCACTATAATTGCTTCCCTTTTCCTCTCTACGCATTCAATTTCAATCTTTGTCAGGACTAATAATAATTAATATTATAATTTATGAAAAGCTTCTTTTCTTTCTGTTTTTTTATTACTCTTCTCTTTAAGGTTGTTTTATTTATTAAGTTGCAACTTTTCTTGTTTTATGCTTTCGTCTTTCTGTTTTTGCTTTTCTTTATGTACCTGTTTCTTGATTGGCATCAGAAATTCCAGAAAACCCAACGAGACTGTCACCGCCATCTTCGACGACAACGGGCAACCCTCCTAGTTGTAGCAGTGTGTGGGCATCGTCGTCAACAGCAGCAGCAGCAGCAGCTCCTAATTCCCAATCAGCATCATCATTCTTCAATCTGATGTCAAGCTTGGCCCGCTCCGATTGCCCCACTGCCATGATCACAACCATAGAACCCACATCCCTCTCTCTCTCCACATCATCATCACTCTATCTCTCCAACAACAACTCATCCCTATTCCCGGATCCACACTACAGTAGTACTACTGCAATATCTCCAGTACAACCTGCAGCTGCATTGTCTGCCACTGCATTACTCCAAAAGGCAGCTCAAATGGGTGCTGCTGCATCCAATGCATCCTTGGTTAGGGGTTTAGGCTTAGCAACATCATCTACCTCTGCCCAAGATCAATGGAATAACCTAAGCCATATAAAGCAAGAGATCGATCACACTACGGTGGCAGAGGACGATAACCTGGGGCTTGGGCTTCCTAATTGTGGGAATAATGCGGGTCAAGATGTGATGATGGGCTCCTCTGAACCATTTGGTGGCCAGTACATGACCCGTGACCTTCTTGGTCTAAGCATTGGTGGGGGGGCTACCAGGGCTAGTCTTCCTGCTTTTCTCACCTCTTTTGGAGGGAACTTCCAAACATCAGGTGAGGAAGCTGGAGGAGGAGTTCACCACTAGTAAACTGCCAATTAAGTTACACTAAGCGCCTTCGTGTAGTGGTTCAGTATATATTGGTCCCCGGAATTTTTGTGACGGGTAAAATCAGCCAACTCTGTTGTCTTGTATGTATCTTATTGGCATCACTTGAATTTACATTCGGAAAATGTTAGGATAATAAAGTCGAAGGTAGTATATGCAAAATCTGTTACTATATATTTAAAATTGGTAAGTATATATAAAATTTACTTTTATTTATAATCGGTCCAATTATCTATTATAAATGACGAATAATAACAAAAAATGATTGTTATTATAGGTTTTACATACGATCCACATACATTTATCTACAGTTATATTGGACTGACAATAGACTTTATCTACGATCCATCTAATTTTACCTATGATTTGATTGATACTAATATCCATACTTACAATTTTAATGATAGTCATTAGAGGTATTAGTACATATATGACAAATTTATTTTAGTGTTTTTGAATGTTTTTATATAATGTATGGGCTTTTCACTTTTGTCTTTTCTGTGATATGTACTGTTGCCTTCTCTGTGTGAGGAAAGATCAAAGAACCATTAAATGGTAGAAAAATGAGACTGTGACCACGGGTCTGCAGAAACTACTGTAATTGTAACTGGTACATATTAGTAAAGACGCTGCACGCTAGGATTTGCCAAATTGTTGTGTAGTGAGGTTGCTGCAGTTCTTTGATTCATCTGATTCTGTTGTTGTGTTACCTGTGCGCATTAAAGGGCATTTTTTTTGTTACTAAAATGGTATGGTAGGAAATAGTTATCGCTCCACGCGTGTAGAAACATAGGTGGAACCCCTATCCAAAGAATTTATTTTTTACAAGGGATCGAACGAGGGATATCTTATTGAAAAGTATTCCTTTATACATTCCTATTTTTCGTATTTAGCATGCTTTTACTAGCCAACTCATTTGGATTATAGGAGCCCTTTTAAATCATAATGATAAGTATATTTTATAAAAACCTTAAATTATTTAAAGAAAATACCAAATTTTAGTCAAATTTAAAAAAATATTATTTAGTATTTTTTAAGTAATTAAGAAAATAATAATTAAGATCTTAAAAATTTACTCTCTTCGGATTTATATATAAGCAAAAAACTAATTTCACACGTATTAAGAAAGTTAGCTGTATTAGTTTAATTGTCTTGATTTGTGTAAAAAATAATTATAGTTACTAAACTACTCTTTCTTAGAAATATATAATGCTCTTGGAAGTTGTCTTGGGAGTGTATAGTGCTCTTGAAAAAATAAAAAACAATTAACCAAAAGGTATTTTTGAAATATTAGCATTAAATAGGGTTGATTTGATTGATTTTTGCTTATATTTGGGTCCAAAAAATTTAGGTACTTTTTTTGTTATATATAGGTCCAGAGAGAGTATAACATTAATCTTTTAGAGTTGTGATTTTTATGCAGATATTTTTTGGTTGTTAAGCACATAATTTTACCATTATAAGTCTCATCTATTAAATTAAGGAGAATGCTAACCAGTATCCTTATGACATTGGTTAAGAAAATAAGAAAGGAAATTTTGCATTGAAATATGTGTATTTAATATTTTAAAAATTTAATACTTAGTTTTTCATTAAAAATTTCTTTTTATTAATTTTTTAATCAATATATTTAGGACACTGATTAGCGAAACCTTTAAATTAATGGTGTGTAAATAACTAAACATCCTTATTTAAGAAGACTTATTTAAAAAATGAGTGATGTTATATATTTTTAACGAATTTTCATATCTTTATATCAAAAACAAAATAATTTTTTATATCTTTTTAATTGTTTAAAGGGAAATGCTAGGTATATTAGTTGAAGAACTAAAATGGCAATCTTTTATGAAAAAAATAGTGTAATCAATGTCTGGATCGATGAAGTTTTTAATTTTTTAATAAAATTTTATTATTTTTTAATTCCTGGTCAGTAAACTTAGTTTTTATAAATAACAAGTATTAAATAAAACAAAAAAATTGATGTCTTAATAAATTGAAAATTATTTAATATATTGTTTAAAGTAATTTAAAATATTTTTAAAAGAATATATAATAATTGTTGTGAAAAATCGTCCTAGTTCATGTTAAGATAGATAACTTTGAAATCAAGCCTGAATGGATAGGTTCAAAGTTCAAACATGGATTGTTAGCATTATTAATTAATTAATGCTTTGGGAATGGAGTGGATGGTGGTGGCGGTAGTCAAATGTGCAGCGGGTCTGTTGGACTTGGCGGGTTGTGAGTCCTACACCTGCATGCATTAGTCACACAAACACCCAGACAGACGGGTAGTAATAAAAATATGATTAAAATAATGATTCCGTCCCTTCATATTAATTTTGAATTTGATCTCATATTTAAAAAATTTTGAAATTGATTCTTATATATATAATTATTTTTAATTTTATCCTCATCGCATATTGGTGTTGTAACACCGTCATGTGATAAGGATCAAATTTAAAATGATTGTCAGATGGTGGGATCAAATTGAAAATAATTGTTATATGCAAGGATCGGATTCAAAATAAAAATTTGAATTTGGTCCTTACATGTGACAATCATTTTCAATTTGGTCCCTATACTTAAACTTCAATAAACCGCGTTATGACACCCATAAACTACGAGGACCAAATTAAAAATAAATGTACATATAGAGATAGATTTCAAAAAATTTTACGTATAAGGATCAAATTCAAAATTGACAACATGTATAGGAACTAAATGATTAGTTTAGCCTACCAATATTTATTATTGATTTGAGCTGGCAAACGCTTTTTGTATCGCGCTGGATGGCGACCTGTGAGACAGACACAGCAGAAGAGAAACACTCGCAGTATACTAGTACTCTCTCTTCAATTTCTTTTTGATTTTGCCAATCTGTCATTAAATAATCAAAAAAAATAAATTTTATATTAAAAATAACATAATATCCTAAAAATATTGGTTAAGGAAATAAAAAATAATAAACTCTTATTAGGAATCTAAATACAACATTTTTTGATAGGTTAAATATACTTTTTTCAATAAAAATTTATCACTTTTGATTCCTTAATCAATATCCTTACAACACTGATTAGCATTTGCCTTAAAAATAATATATTTAATGCATTTTTATATAAATTTTTATTTTTAAATTCTTAATCAGTATTTTAATAACACTTAATAGCATTTGAAATTTCGTTTTTAGTTGAAATCTCTTGAATTTCTAATGTTATTAGGTCATCTCCATCCCAGCACCCCATATTTTTACTTTTTGGAGTTTTTAAATGGGTCTCACCTTTATAAATCATTCATTTTTACTTTTTATAACTTAATCACTCCATCTCTCCAACCTAATAACTTAAAAAAAGTTCCTAAATGGACCTTACATGTGACCCACATCATTATATTTCATCGATGATTTATACTTTTCATCACAATTGTGTACTTTTTATTCCAAAATATTTGAAGTTGGCCCACTATCTCAAATAAGCACCTATGCTTATACAAGCATCATATCTTGATAACAATCTCATCTTTAATGCTCTCCAACGGTGGTGCTGAGTTCTTAATAGGCAAGAACCCAAAATTTTGAGGCAGCTGGAGATGGCCTATTTATGTTATGGGTCTCGCTAACAAGTATCCTAAGGATATTGATTAAGGAATTAATAAATAGAAAAAATTTATTGAAAAATGTAACTTTTGATTGTTCAATGTATTGAATATATCATTTTCAATGTAAAGTTTTTATATTTGCTTTCTAAAGGACATTGGTTAGCATTTGTCTTATGCTATATAAGCATTTGTTCAAATGTGTAGTGGTACTCATATATCTATTTACAAAAAAATGCTTCTTAAATCACTTATATTTATTTACATAGCATAATTAGAGTGTACTATATAATTACATAAAATGAAATGACATTATTGTGATCAAATAATACAGATTATATAAATTTGAAATGATACTTATATAAGTGTATATGGATAGTACGACTCTATTTTTTCTAACGGAGATGGTCATATGAATCACGGTATTCATTCATTTTCACATTTATACTTCGAATCATAAGTTTCGATTGGGTTGAATTGAAGTTTCATTTTCTCCTTAAATTCCGATCAAATAAATAAATTTTGCACCATAAAGATATTTACAAAATACTGAATTTCATTAATGATAAACTAAAGTTTACACCAACCAAAATCAGGTAACAACAGAGACAAGCACCAACCTTAGAGCCAAACCAAAATAGGGTCGGTCGACAAATTAAAACCAATACTGATTGTGGCAAAACATAAAATATTGAAACTCATATTTGGAGAATCTGTCAACCCCTCCATATCAATACAGTCTTCCTGTGATTTTCACTTTTATTTTGAAAACCTTAATCGATGCGCGAATTGAAAGTTAAAAGTTCTCCTCCACTGCACTGGCTTACCTCACTTTCTCCCCTACGACCTTTTTCTTTCTTTTCCTTTCCTTTTTTGATTTTCTTCTCTTTTTTGGTTCAGTTTAAATATGCTGACTGATTCTTATATAGACAGGATGATCCGATACGACAATTCTGATTGATGTACTATGTTGCAGTTAAAATTGTGCTTAATCTCGGTATATGTATATTTAATTTAATGTGAATAAAAAATATACTTCTTCCGTCTCATTTTATTTATCCCATTTGAAATATTATATTGTTTCAAATTATTTGTTTCTTTAGAAAATCAAAAAACATTAATTACTTTTTTTTCAAAAATATTCCTTATATCTAAACCAATCTATATTAATGAGTTCTTTTATCAAGTAGTGTAGTGATTGATGAGTAATTATAACTATTCAATAGTATAATTTAAATAAAGGTATTTAATCAAAGAATGTCATTTTATTATAAAAATTATTAAACTTAATTACTTTTCTTAAGAGGTATGCATAACTAAATGGAACAATTAAACTGAGACGGAGGCAGTAGCATTTGGGCCGATCAGACTATTAGCATTTTATTGCTGCGGATCAGTTAAGAATTTGAATGGGCCTAAGACTTAAATTCATTCGGCCTTGGATGAACTGCGAGCTAAGATTACACTAACAACCAAGCCATATTCAAGTTAGGTGGGGGTATTGGATCAGACAAATTATTGACCTCTAAACTTTTCTTAATGATTTCATTTATAGTTTTTTTCGATCTTTCTTTAACTCTCACAATTGTGCTACCCTCCATCTAATGTACTCTTCTTGCCGGGGTTTCTACAGGTTTTTTACACACATGCTCAAATCACCTAAAGCGAGATTCTACTATCTTTTGTATCATAGGTGCTATCCCAACTTTCTCTTTAATGTATTCATTCCTAATTTAATATTGTCTAGTACATCCATTCATCCAACGGAACATTTTCCTTCTTACTACGTTGAATTTATTCTCTTATTGATCTTTTACTGCCCAACATTGAGTCTCATACAATTTCGCAAGTCTTATGGAGTGAAACTTTTTCTTAAACTTAAACTTGAGTGATACTAGCCATCGTCTACTTCAATCTGTCATTGTAATTCAATTTTTTTTTACTGAATGTAATTCATTTTTTTTCATGGACTGTATTTTTTACATTCGGCTCCATTTATATATACCATTTGGTTAAATAAATGCAAATCATCATATGAGTTGAAATTTCTTAATTATAGTCTTTCTTAATAATAGTTTCTTTTGTTTTCAATAATTGCTTTTAAAATTTTCAGCCTCAATTGATATTCTTTTCCAGCCTTCAATAATTGCACTTAAATTAATAATATTTTTTTTAAAAATATAAAAATCATTATTCATGATTTAAAATTGTTTTTATTTAAATATATATAATATAATTTTTTTTTAGTATCTCCCTTGTATCATATGGGTGATACGCTTGTAATTTTTTAAAATATTTGGCACAAAGTATCTTTGAGGGTAAAATTAATTTCCACTTCACCACCATCTATGGCCATGACTTAGGCCAAAATGAATAGATAGAGAGTAATCGATTCACAAATTGACATCCAAAAGCTCCGCATTGAAGCATATATTCCCTCCTGATCTGTATATAAGTAAAAAAAATCTAACTCCACACGTATTAAAAAAGTTAGTTATATTAGTTTAATTGTCTTGATTTGTGTAAAAAATAAGTTATAGTTACTAAACTACTCTTTCTTAGGAGTGTATAATGCTCTTGGAAGTTGTGTCTTGGAAGTGTATAATGCTCTTGGAAATATAAAAAAACAATTAACCAAATGATATTTTTGACACAGTGGCATTAAATAGGGTTGATTTGATTGACTTTTGTTTCTATTTGAGTTCAAAAAAATGAGATACTTTTTTGCTTATATATAAATCGAAAGAGATTACTATACTTTACCCCTACAAAAAATTTGGGGATTCTTTGGGAAATTACCATTTCGTGATAGCACAATTTTTTTTTTATTTTCTTACCCGCCATGTGGCAGTGTCAAAGCGAATGTTAAAGGGAGAGGAGAGCCTAACCATCATGTGATTGGTCCAAATGGTAACGAACTCAGATCCTTTAAGTAAGTGGTCAAGGATTTGATCTTTGACTCTTGCGTATGAAAAAAATCTGATTGAAAAAGATCAATCCTTAAATATCGTCCGATATCTCACGAAGGGTTTTGTTCTGTTCTCATCCTCCATAGCCTCCCGAGCTCTTAGTGGAAGAACGAAGAAGTCGTCGCGATGGGGAAGACACGTGGAATAGGAGCTGCACGCAAGTTGAAGTCCCACCGCAGGAGGCAAAGGTGGGCAGACAAGGCATACAAGAAATCCCATCTTGGCAATGAATGGAAGAAACCTTTTGCTGGCTCATCCCATGCAAAGGGCATTATCCTTGAAAAGATAGGTATTGAGGCTAAGTAGCCCAACTCTGCCATTCGTAAGTGTGCAAGGGTTCAACTCATCAAAAATGGGAAGAAGATTGCTGCATTTGTCCCCAACGATGGTGCTTAAACTACATTGAAGAGAATGATGAAGTCTTGATAGCTGGATTTGGACGGAAAGGTCATGCCGTGAGTGATATTCCTGGTGTCAGATTGAAGGTTGTGAAGGTCTCTGGTGTCTCTCTCCTGGCCCTTTTCAAGGAGAAGAAGGAGAAGCCAAGATCTTAAATTTGTATTTGTGGAATACTTCCTTTCCTTGCTTTCAATAGTTTCTATCAAAAATTATGAATTTTGTTTGGAGGTGAATGGGTTTTGTGGACCGTTTTGTATCTTTACTATTTTTTTTTACTAAACTTAATAATTTTACATTTTCAGTAACATATTTTAACCGTCCTCAAAAAAAAAAAAAAATTTGCACGCGGAAAATATCTAAAAAACTAAAAAAAATAAAAAAAGAAAAGAAAAGAAGAGAAGGAGAGGAGATCCCTGAACCTATTTCTGTATTTCATTTTGATTTCATCTACATAAAAGGAGTTGTATGATTTGACTTTTTGATGTGGAAGTTGACTTTGCTGATAACACTTAACAGTTTTTGTTTCACTTTTGTTTATATAATCTTTTATTTTTTAATGACTTTTGTTATTGCCAATCCTATTTTGTATTTTTCCTTCTCCGAATGACATTATTTTTAAAATTTATTTTACCCAAATACTACTAAATTTTGTTGTTTCCAATATTTTATTTTATTTTTCGGCTCCGAATAACACTCTATCCTAAATTTATTTTAATTCAAATACTATTAAATTTTAATCTTTTATTATATACACGTATTAAAGTTTCATTTTTAGAAAATAAACCAAATTTTATTAGAATTTAATTACTATGCATTATCATTGTAAAGTTCTTTACACTGTCAACTAATCACAAATAATGGAATAAATGACTTTTAAAGTAGTTAGAATAAGAGTCAAATAATTTTATTAAATTTATGATTAGTTGTCTGTGTAAAAAAATCTTTACCTGATAATTCATACTCCCTCCGGTCCTTAATTTAAGAGACAAAATGGTCGTTTTTTGTCCGATATAGGTTAAACTAATACATTGGTCCCTATACGCGAGACTGATTTTTAATTTAGTCCTTATACATAAAAAAATTTTGAATCAGTCCTTATATGTACAATTATTTTTAATTTGGTCCTCACCGTTTATTGATGTTATAACGCTGTCACATGACATATACCAAATTGAAAATTATTGTCACATGTAATGACCAAATTGAAAACGATTGTCATGTGTAGGGACCGAAATCAATTTTTTTGTTGAATTCAGTCCCTACAAGTGACAATCATTTTCAATTTGGTCCTTATACTTTAACTCCAACAAACGACGTTATAATACTAATAAACAGTAAGGATCAAATTAAAAATAATTGTACATATAGGTAATGATTTGAAAAGTTTCTATGTATAGGGACTAAATTAAAAATCAGTGTCATATATGGGGATCAAATAATTAGTATAACTCCAATATATAAGAAAAAATGATCAATTTTTATGCTAAATTCTATTTATACCTTTATTTATTGTAAAATTCATATTAAAGAGACTCAACAGTTCTCCATACAAGTGTTTTAGTTTTGCTTTAGTTATTGGTCAGATAGCATAGTGATTGGATTTAGGAATAAATAAGTTAGTTGAATTATAAGTAATTAAATAGGGACATTTGTGGAATAAAATTTAAAATGAATTGATTTCAATAATTTTTCTTGGTCTCGATGAATTAAGGTTTTGTCTCTTATATTGAGGATCGGATGGAGTACTAATTAAGTTCATATTTTTTTTCATTAGGTAAAAATTATTTGTAAATATATACTCCCTCTGGATCTATATAAGCAAAAAAGTACATAAATTTTTTTAGATTGAAATATAAGCAAAAGTCAACCAAATCAACACTATTTAATATCAGTGTTTCAAAAATATCCTTTGATTAAGGATAGTTTAGTAACCATAACTTATTTTTTACATAAATCAAGATAATTAAATTAATATAATTAATTTTCTTAACTTTTTTATTATATATGGGTTGGAAGGGAATATAATATTATATTATCGTTTCTTTAATATGCTAGTATTCATTGAATTTAGTAAACGCCTTCCACTAGTTTTCGTCCCAAGCTTTTTATGGTTTGGGTTTTTTGTTGGCTGCCCCTCTGCTCTGCTATAGTTGTCCTGGAACCGTAAGATTCTGCCCTACTCGTTATTTTCTGGTGGCTTCGAAGATAAAGGAGCAAGTAAATCCTCTGCATATGCATCATTTTTGTCAATCTTTAGATATATTAATAAAATAATTGAATGTTTGAGATCGAAAAAAAATGAAATGTCACTTTTAGCCTTGTCCCTTCATCCTATCTCACCCCACCACTATGATTTACAGAGCCGCTGAAACCCTAGAAAATGTCATCTCCTGCTCTAGCACCCCTACCATCCACTCCTCCTCTCTCTCTCTCTCTCTCTCGTCGAGAAACTCCTCCTCCTTCTCCTTGAATACCCTCTCTGCTGTTGGGGTGTGTCGGTAATTAAATCATGCTCCAAAATTATTATCGCTAGATAGCATGTTGTACGCGCCACACTGCTCCTCTGCATAAATCAATTCCTCTAGCCAAGTGTAATGAAGCCACCACCCTTTCTTAAAATTAAGTCTTCTTTTATATATTAGTTTATTGTCATGTTTTGCCTATGAAAGGGTAAGCACCTGTACCGAGCATGTTGTATCAATTTGAGTATGAAATATTCAGTGGAACAAAAGTAGCTCCCTTCCTCAACTCTTGCTGCGTGAGTGTGAGAGAAAATTCCTGGGTGAGATTTATGAGTTTGTGATAATAGGGTGGCCATTAGGTTCGGGTAGGGATGAGACGGTGAAGAGAAAAATGATGAAGGGTGAGGGGGTAAAAGTGGAATTTCGAAGATAAAAGAAATTAAAAGAAAAATAAAAAAAAAACTTTGGAATTACATAGTTGAGGGACTTACTTAGAAGCCACCTTATTTTCTATAAAATTTTATTTTTCTCATTTTATGGTATGATTTTCTTAAATGAACAATCTGTTGTCCAATACAAATAATGGAATCTCAGCCACCAACACTCTTCCTTGACTATTTGAGGCGAACGTATTCGAGGGATTGGGTACTGCGTTGTAAATGATTTTGGGGAGTTATGAGGTTGTCTTTTGCATATAACCATCACGTTGTGTTCCATAAACAGGTTGAACCTAAATACTACTTGTGTCGGTAAAATGCCACCTACTTACCTTTCCAGACTTAGAACTGCAATTCAAAGCTCAATTGTATGGAAAAGGTGGAATTCAAAGCCCGGAATTTAGAAGAACCTTATTTTTAGTTGGCACACTGTCTCTCATATTTTCGATTCCCTCTATATCAGGGCCTTCATTTCAGGTTTCTAGATACCACATTGATTAATTGTGCTCTTTCTAGACCTGATCGACTCTCAACTAGCAGTCTCGCTTATCTAGAGCTGTAGCTCCTTATCCATGAGAAGGGTAAGGAGGGAAATATTATGAAAGAAGGAAGTGAGGGAATGGGGGATTCGGTTGGAAGAGAGAGGGAACTGAATAACCAACTGGACAGCTGGCATGAGGGGGGGGGGGAATCATGAGAGGAATAAGGGGGAAATGATATGATGGGAGAGCTGGAACGTGAAGGGGGCATCTGAGATTTGTAATTGGAATGGGGAAGGCCTTGGCCTAGGGGAGGATTGATCACTATACTAATGAAATTTCCTATATATTTTCTTTCTCATTTTTCTGTTTCCAGTGACTGTGTTTTATTCTTTGGCCTAATTTTCTGGTTTATGGTTCCTGAGAGAGATCTATATTATGTTGCATTCTTTTTGTCAACATACATTCATTGTTGTCCACGATGGGTGTACCATATTCTAGTCCCCAGTGCAACAACATAATTTCAATTTCACCTATCAGCTGGAAAGTGGAAGTAATGGCGACTTACCTACTTCTGGTCAGATAAGATTTTTCTATTCTGGACTTTATGCATAGCAGAAGGTCACTACGATGGTTTATGAAAGCATTATTTTATTTCTCTTAATGATAAATATGGTGTGGTTTGCCAGTGGCATTGTTTATAACTTCTATGTATGTGTGTATGCATACTCTTGATATTTGAAATAAATCTTAGAAGAAAGATTTGTTGACAATTTGGGTTGTGCATTGTTGTCAAAGTAATATATTTGTTTTATATTTGATTAATTAGGCTTAAATTATGTTTCTAATCGCTGCATTTTCAGGTTATATTCATTTTACTCCGTAGTCCTTACTTCTAAATTTTTTGCAGTTTAGTCCCTACAGTCAAGTATAATCTAAATTGACTTTCTTGACATCCTATTGCATATGTTAGCTCCAATCAGCTACAAGTGAGATGTGTATTGCCAAGTCAGGCCCAACGTAAAGCGTTATCAATGCAAGCACTTTTTAATAGTCTAAGTTATGTGGAAATTGACAGTAGAGATTACATTGAACACTAAAGGATATGAATTCTCTGCTGTTAATAAAATGACTCCATGAGATCCTGAACATATAAAATATTTTGTGTATGTAAAAATATTCATGCAGAAATCTTACACTCCTCTTCCTGATTATAGATTTGAGTGACTGTGATGAATGTGTGCTTTGAGTGACTTTAGGGAATCTGAATCCGAACACTAATGGTAAATACAAGGACTCAATTGAAAAAAATTAAGAAAGTAGGGATTAAAATGAACAGAGCCTCAAAATGCAGGATTAAGAACTTATTAAGTATTTTGTTAAGGCGTTTGAAATTCAGATATCCTAGCTTATTTTTTATTACTACTAGACTCTATCTAATATGCATTTTGTTTTATTCCCTGGGATCATTTTTTGCTAATGGTCACTATATCCTTGAGTATTAAGCCGTTCTCAATAGTTATATCTGGTTACATAATTCTGTTTGGTAATAGCATTGGAAAATAAACTCGTTTATCTTGTTGAACAGTTGATAGGCCTGGTTCTTTGTTTCTTGATGAATGCTTAGATAGGTTTTTACAATTCCTGTTGCTCCTGGCGATGTCATAGTTGCTGGCACGGATAGGCTGTTTGATAACTTGTATAATAATGAGATCACAGCGGCGGATGCAGGCGGCAGATACCTTTCTCAACTGCCGCTCGAGACGCTGGATGATACTACAGTTGTAGCTTCATACATTACCAGCTCTGAAGATGCTTAACCTTTAATCCGTGTCTCTTGTATACACTCTTTTTGTCCCCGTGGCTTGTATCATATTGTAATTATAAATAAAAAAAAATGATATTGTTTTACCAAAAAATATGTAATCAGTCACATCCTGTTCAGATAGCTGCTCTGAATTTGTAATTTCCACACTCCTGTATTTGTTTGTAACCTATCAGCCTCTTGAATTTGGATGCTTGTTTGATTCGGCATTGAGCACAAAAATGACAAGCAGTTGAAAAGGAAATGGTACTGTGGATCTTAATTATTAGTCGTAGCAGTGGTTTGGCGCTTGTTTCGGTTTTGTACAAATTTTTGCTGGTAACATATCGCAAACCACATGTTCTGGTATTGCGTGGGCCCACTTCGTCAATTGCAGCTTGTTAGTGAGTGACTTAACATCATTTGGTCTTTGTTTTCCTCACGCCACAAATTCACATCACATTGCAGGTTGGTACCTACAGGGAATCACATGATATCTGAAGGCTTTAATTAAAAGTTAGGATTGGATACTTTTCTGTAAAGTCTACACAAATAACAAACTTTCCATCGGCGAGAAATTTACAAATTTTTGCGATTATATTCTTTGTTTGTTGTTTTGTTTTTATTTGGGGATGTTGGTGAAAACGCAATTATCTATCCTTTGAAATTTATGATATTATTGTTTTAATTTGGGATGAAAGGAAACCAGAGAGGAAAGTGGGGAGCGGGGTTAATTAGTATCACAAAAATTGTGCTGAGTGCGGTGCGTGACAAAACAAAAAACTTGGAGTAGAGTGCATCAGTTATCAGTGTCGCTACTTTTGGTTTATCTCTTAATCTTATTATTCATTCACATTCACTCATATTATGTGGCTTCGCATTCCCTGTCCTCTTGCACAAACCTCTTCACAGGGTCTGCCCTTGGCCTCAACAATTTGGCGCCAGTTTTGAATTATGGAGAGAGATGATGATAGTAATGAAATGGAGAGGGCATGGAGGAATCCGAGCACGCCAAAGAGAAAGTCGGATGTAGATTTCAGCGATGTGTTCGGGGGCCCACCGAGGCGGTCGTCGGTTAACGAAATGCGAGAGAGGCTGGAACTGAGTGGAGGAGAGGAAGGTCCTTCGTGTCGGTGGCCTCCTGTGTTCGGGGAGGACAACAATAATAGGAGGCGTTATTATCCAAAAAATAGAAACAACAATTACTTCTTTGATGACATCTTTGGAAAAGAGGAGTCTCCAAGGATGGACCCTTTCTCATGCAGCCCTGCCCCTCCTCTGCCCCTCTCCTCTTCTCTCCCTCCACCCTTCAGGTGAAAGCTTCATCCAACCCACATCACTTCTTCTCATATCATTTTAACAAAATAAATAAATAAATAGGGATACTAGACTTCACTAGTTTAACATTTAGGTCAGTTTCTATACAATTGATTATATATAATTGATTTTAAAAGAATTGATTTTAAAAAATTTGAGTTTGAAAAGATTGATTTGTGTTTGATAATAATATTTTAAACGTGGATTCATAAAAATTGATTTCGTTTGGATGGTAAAAGTAAAATTACTTTTGATGTATAAATATAAAGAATTTTATGTGTCCCACACAGAATTGATTTTATTCAACCCAAAAGCTAATAATTTTTGCTTCCATGAGAATCAATTCTATCAATCACGATTTTGCCACCCAAACACAAAAAAAATAACTTTCACTTCTAGTGACATTGTTTTTGCTTCCAGAATTGATTCTAACCTCTCCAAAATCTAAATCAAACGGACACTTACTAGTTTAGGTCACAAAAACTAATTAACTAGCATCCAAATTTTTTTTGGTAATCTCTGAGATCGAATAAACTATGATAAAATTGATAAACTCTTATTTTAGGAATGAGTTTATAAGCCTATATTCATATATTGTTTTGGTCTTAAAATATAAACTTTTGATAATGTTGTTGGTTCTTGAGTTGAATTAGTTATGTATCGTAATATATATTGGAGTTATAAAGTATTATTTTTATTTTATTTTGTTAAGGTACAAAATAAAGTAACTGCTAGATTAAGTTGGTTCAAATATTGAATTATGTTTATATTTTATTACTTTTATTTGTTTTGTATATACTTTATGCGGTTAGAATGATGAATATTAATTTTGAATATGTGAATATGTTTTTAAATAATATTTTTGAGATATATATACTCTTTTTTTGAGATATACATAAGCTCTAACGAATTTATAAGTTGGAATTTGACAACCTTAGGCATGTTTCGTTTTTTGACAAAACCTTAGGCATGTTTCTAAACTTAGTTTAGAAGTACATGCTTGAAAATGAGTAAATATCCAATTTAATCCCTTAAATTGGAAGGTCATATCAACTTAATCCTCCACATTATCAATATTTCAAAATGATTTTTGGAATTGCAAAATGTAGCAAATGCATCCTTGATATTATTCATTTAGTTTCAAATGTATCATTGATATTACCAATTTAATGTCATGATAGTCCATGCAAATATCAACGGATGGACGAATCTGATTAACATTTTGCAATTCAAGGATCATTTTGAAATATTAATAATGTAGGGGATTAAATTGATACGGCCCTATGATTTCAGGGACCAAATTAGGTATTTAATCGCTAGAAAATATTAAAATTTGAATTGACACTAAAAGAGATTGTTTTTACTGTCATGAAATGTTAATGAAGTATATTCATTAGGCAAAATTACTCTATTGGTTTCTTATCTTAATTATTTTTTTTCATTCTGGTCCCTTAACTTTTATTTTGTAACAAATAAGTTCCCTATGTTTATAAATATTAACAATGTTGGCCTAAAAATTAGTAAACACCGCCTTAAATGATCCTACGTGTCTGTTAAGTATCCAATATGACGCTGACGTACTGCTGGCTTAGTGACTTAACCAAAATGACGTTGTTTTGATGACTTCAGATCGTTGTTTTAAGCTTAGTAGCCATGGTTGTAGGGAAGAAGATTAAGAACCTTAAACTTTAAGTCACCATTTAAGAGGGAGGAAGATAAACCCTACATCCCAATGGTAACAACCAGGTCACCAACCACTTAATACATCCAGTTGTGGACTTAACTGACACGTTTAACGGAATTGAATGGAGAGTAACACTTAGGCTAATATTGTTAACGTTTGTTAAACATAAATGACTAATTTATTACAAAAAAAAGAAGTTAAGGGATCAAATTGAACAAAACAATAAACTTAAGGGACCCAAAATGTAATTTGGCCTATCCATTATCAACAAGCCAAATCAGAAAAAAAATTATATGTTAATGAAGCATATGTATCTTTGTAATAAATGATTTTATCATTTTAGTTTCTAAATTTTAATTGATTTCTTTTGAATTTTTAGGGCATATTTGTTGTGAATTAACTGAAATCATCTAACTTCTTGTCTTCTTTTTCTAATTTTTGGAAAATTATAAAATAACCAAAATCTTGTAAAGAAATTGTCAAATGTTTAAATTTTCAGAAAAAAAATGTTTAAATTAAAACTTCAGGGATAATTTGCTAAAAATCTACAGTTGTTCTTGTATATCTTCAATTGCAACTGATGCTACCACTTTCAACTGACCAGCCTTCCTGCCAAATTGACAAAAGGGATGGACCTTCCATCATTTGGTTCCCCTACTAGGACTAGGAACCCACTCAATAACACACACGATGGCTTTGGTACTTCAAATGGATTAGGCTCTCCAGATTCTCATCTATCTAGATTTTCAACCCAGGCAGCCCAACGTAAGGAGGAGTTAAAAAATGATTTAAAACCACCTTACCGGCAAAGTCTTCTATCACAGGAGTTGTCATCAATCTTGAACATTTCTGATAAAGCAGACAAAGGAAGCAATATGAAACAAGATCCATCTATTACTGAAGTTTTGCCCAGTACCAACAATGGCCAGTTTCATTTCTCAATATACAAATGGGCAAGTAAAGGGGTGCCATTGGTGATGCCTCTTAGGGCTGACAGAAACTCAAGGACGAAAGCTAAGGTTAAAATTGAAAGATGCTCAAGTGCTAGGGAATGGATGGTCAGTGAGATGACCACACAAGATAGGTCAACTACTTCTACAACCTGGGCAGATTCTCACCAAATTGTAGAACAAATAGCTTCTGCCAAAGCTAAATCAGATAACTTGAGTAGCCGTCAAACTGTTATTAAAGATGTTCCTGGTAGTCCTATCTCATGTGACGGTAGAGCAGAACCAAGTACTCATTCTATAAGTGAGATAGGCTTCTCTGGAAAAGCAGACACAGCAAGTGAAACTCAGAAGCTCGAGTCCAAACAATTATATTATCAGATCAATGAAAGTTATGAGAAACAAGGTAAAGCTATCTGCTGCATGCAGTATATATATGGACACACACACACACACTACTTTGCCACCCCGTGATATTGTCCTCACTTGTCAATTTCATATATATATATATATATATATATATATATATATATATATATATATATCAGATCGTGATGAGATGTCTAGAAGGGAGAGAGGAGGAGAAAACAAGACGAAAAGCATGAAAATTTCATCTGCTATTTTTAATGTTCCTGTGAATCCAAAGAAACGAGAAGTAAAGACAACTTCCTTGAAAGGTGTGGAACATAGCAAAGCTACTTCCCAAGGTTCATTAAGCTTAGGTGAGAATATGGGAAAAGGCCGAGTAAAAGGAAAGGTCAAAGAATTTGTTCGAATTTTCAACCAAGAAGCTGTAACAAAACCCAGAGTTGAATCCAAATCTCGACTTCAGGATTCTACTTACAAGCAGAGAGGTGCTTTAAGGACAAATAACGAAGTAAGTGTTGGTACAGAGGAAGGACATGACTAGAAGAGCAAATTCACATTATAAAAGATGTCAATAGTTTGAGTAGTCTTTAGTGAGAAATCTCGTGTTATTCTAGTTTCAAAACAGTTTAGTTAAGTAAAGGCGTTTAAGATTTCTTCCAATTCCCCCAGGTGGAAGGTTACCCTGAACAGTCCAAGAGCAACTCCGCCACAGAGATCAACGATGTGTCTGCTAATAATTTGTCTCAGCAGGATGATATCTCAGCATCAGGTACTGCTTAATTCTTCAAATCCCAATATAATATACTCTTCTTTATTTGTAGAATGGTGACAGGAATATGACAGACTTACAAAATATTATGTATGTAGCCAGCATCTAACAATACGAAAGTATAATTCAGGTCAAGCTTTATGCAGCAGATTTTAGTTAAAATGCTTCTTTGGTCATTTATTCTTTCCATAATGTTTCCCTCTTAATTATCTATTAAATCTATCCTGTAAAAGTGTACTTTACCGTAGAGTCAATATCCAATATGTAGATGGATTTAATTTCGATACACCGTCATGTAATAAAAAGTTACGCAATTGGTGAATAATATGCTGCCACATATTCCAAAAACTATTAGAAGCTATGCACTGCAAGAAAAAACCTTAGTTATTGTATTCATGTGGCACTTTCTTATTTATTGTTAGTTTAAAAAATTTTACGCACTGATCATTGATCAACGTTTACTCTATGTAGATATGATTTGGACTGAGTACTTGATGATTAAATTATGTGATAGAACAACTTTATTTTGTTAGCAGCAATTCCTGATATTTCATCCACTGTTATTGGAGATAAAGACGGGTCCTTCCATGGGAATTTCATGGTATTCCGTTATTAAGTTAAATGAGATATCTAAATTCCAATCGTAAGTGTTAAATTCCTGCCTTTTTTGTGCCTTTTGTTGATAAGCTCCTGAATTGCATTTTTCAGATACAAGTACTGGCCCAAGATGAGAATGAGGTCTTTCAAAACCAAGAAAATCAAGAAATCCAAGTAATTTGTAACTACACGTGCTTTGTTTGCAACAAGGTTGTACAAGAACAACAATATTATGTATATGTATATTTTTGTATACAATGTAGGTCATTGACAATAAGATACAACAATGGTCTAAAGGGAAGGAAGGAAACATACGCTCGCTACTATCAACACTACAATATGTAAGAAGAAATAAAAATGTTCTTTTCTTTACTCTTTGCTATTCTTAACCCACTTCAATGAAAATTTCATTTGGTCTTCTTGCTTGTCAACAAATATAAAGCATTTTGGTATGCTTTAAATTCATATGTGGAGGTTAAGGCTTTTGAGGTTCATGCTAAGTACTTACTCTTATTAAAGGTGCTTTGGCCTGAGTGCGGCTGGAAGCCTGTGCCTCTTGTTGATATAATTGAAGGGAATGCGGTGAAAAGAGCTTATCAAAGAGCTTTACTCTGTCTACATCCAGATAAGTTGCAGCAAAAGGGTGCTGCTTCACAACAAAAATACATCGCAGAAAAAGTTTTCGATATTTTACAGGTAACATATTTTTGTGATACTTATTTGCAGTACAATCATTCTATCTCTTTCATAGGCTAGGTCTAGAATCTTGCTTAAAATTGGTCATACATATTCCATGTCTTAACTTTTTTTTTTTTTGTTTAACAAAGTTCTTTTTCCCCCTTTTGGGTAAGAATTTACCAAGTACTTAATTTGAGCTTTTTAATTGATGATTATTGATTCCTATCCAAAATCTTGCATGCGTTAAGTCTAGTTGCCGTTGGCAAGAGTATAGCACAAAGCGTTTTGATTTATTAGGAATAAAATGCTTCATAGTTACATCTTAACAAGTTTACAAATAACATACATAATCCTGAACTTGACATGCAAAGATACTTTTTCTATCATGAATCCCTCAGTAAACAATGCTTTTCTACTAGCAGTCCGGTCGATTTGGTTTGAGATCTAATTTAGGATGCAATTGATTTGGATCATTCAAGTTTCTTTACTTCATATGGGTAATGGGTTCAATTCTTGAGACGTGCAGAAGAAACCAGTTTAGTTGTTGACAATCTAGATTTTATGTTTCTATTTTCAGCATTCTTCTTCCTTAGACACACAAGTTAGAGAGCTTTAAGAGTTTGCAGACGATAGATAAAAGCAACCCATGATACTTTTCCACCAACTGAAATGTTTATTATTTATTCCATTGCTAACCATCAAATAGTATAGGTCCTCAAAATGATGCATACCTTAACAACTTGGTGCGGCCAACAAACGTCGGAAGTTGATTACGTTCATAGTTTCGTCACCCACTATGATTTATGTCATATCTTTATCTGTGCTCGAAACTAATGAAAATTACTATAAACTCAATGCATTTAGGGTGCCTTTGGAAGAGCTTATAAAGAGCTTATAAGAATAGATTGTGGAAAGAAACTTATACAAATAGTTTATAGAAATAAACTTATACAAATAGTTTATGAAAATAGTTTATGGTCTTTCCATAAGCTTGTCAAAGAAGCTTATGAAAATAAGCTGTTTTTAGCTTATTTGAAAAAGAGCTTATTAAATAAGCACTTAATTAAGTTGTTTATCCAAACACACCCTTAATAGGCTGCTTTATGATTCCAAAGTTAAGCACATGCGTACAATGCACAAATATATGCTGAACTATTTAGTGATGGTTGTGCTGAAGTCATACCCATGGTAATGAATCTTTAATTGATCATGCATAAGTGATATGTGCATTCCTGAATGTAATTGTGGATGGGTAACAATGATATGGTGTCAATACTTGTGTCAAGTCTCATGGCTATGGTTTGGTCAATTCTTACAAAGCTACTGCAATGTAGGAAATGATTAATATGCCTTATCATTATTTGCAGATGTGTATTTTATTCATCATGTTCTTACAATATTTGAAATGCTATATTTTACAATACAGGAGGCGTGGACTCAATTCAATATGCTCGGTGCACAATAATTTCAGTGAGTAACCAATATGGAGGAAAAGCTCTCGTTGATGCCTTATGGGAAGCTTCCCTCTACAGTCTGTCAGTAAGGGGCTTGATCTTGTACATGCTGGAAGTGCAATTGATTACTTCGTATAGAGTTGTAACTATTTTCATTGTAATAGAATATAAATGACTGTTTCCACGAATGTGTAATTTTCGATTTCTAGTATGCATATATAAGTGTTTCTCTTCACATCGCATTTGTCAATTTTTCTTACTTTTATATCTAAGGCACAGTAAATATGCCGTGTAAATTATTTTGTTAAGGTTATCAGGCTTGGTTACAGGATGGCTAGATTTGGCAAGAGGCATTGCAAGGGAACTGTCTCGAAGCTCTAGCCTGTGTCTATGAGCTTCCTCAGTCTTCTCTGAACTTTCTTTGTATTTGCGACTTCTCTATAGTGTTCATTCTTCTTCATACATATTGTTAAACACTGGTGTTAGATGTGCATTATTAGACATAAACTCCTGCAGAAGTTATTTTGGAAGATGGGTTTTCTGTTATCTACTGGATAACAAAACTCACGTGGAAATTCAGGTAGCATGCTGCCATGACAACTTGACCATTAATCAGGATGCAAACGACCTTCTCTAAAATACAGCAAAAGATTAATTAAACACTGAACCTTTGTTTTTTACACGTAAACTCTTAGAAAAGTGATTCAATCACTCATTCTTTTCATGTGAGTCCATGTTGTGACTCGTTTGTGTTCTTGGAACAACAATCCCATTCCTTACTCAATCAACAGGTAAAATTACCCAATTTGACTCTTTGTCACGCCGTAAAGCAAATTATTGTCTGAATTTAATGTCCCGTGAACTGGTTATAAAGGTGTGTTTCTGCTCATGTTTTGAGGAACAGCCAGCATAGGAAGTAAGAATAGGATGGCAAATGTGACGGCTGGCATCTGATTGTTGAAAACATTATTGACGCTTCACTTATGTTGTGCAAACAAAGCTATAATGAAAACTGTGACCCTCTTTTGCTGCGTTGTTCTCGTTCAAACGTCAAAGCAATAATGAAATTACTTGCCTTCTGTAGCATCGCCTAATTACATGGTGGTGAGTCATATAGAATAGAACAGGTTTTTACGTGTTAGAGTGCTTAGACACGAGATTCGCAAATGATTAAGGGGCGTGGCAGGTGTTAGCCAACAAGGAAGAGCCACATGAACTGGGACGGTCAGTACTACCCCGTGAGCTCATCGTTTGTTTTACTTTTGGGAACCGTTGTCGTCGGTTGCAGCACCACGAGGCCCAACTACTGTAATTGTTTGATTTTTTTTTCGTTGGGAGTTGCTTTTTCCATCACAAATATTTTTAATAGTGTCTTTTCTGATATCCCAACAATTTTGGGGTAAAATTACCCTACCCAACCAGCCACCTCAATTAAATGAATTATGTTAGTGGATCAAGTCAAATAATTTTTTCCATTTGATTGGACCACCTAGATAGGATAAAGTTATCCTAGGGATACCATAAAATTCAACATTTTTAATACACCACCAATTTTTTTTTAAAAATCTAATATTCCCAAAATATCCTTATAAAAAGCAGGAAAACATTGACATACACCAACAAAATCCCCTCCCTTGTTCGTTTGTTCAAATTGCTTTCTTCAATGTTTTCTCAATTTCATTTTCGTTTGTTCACGTTTTATCCATGTGAATAAAAACTAACGTGTACGATTGTCGGATGAACGAGACGATGGGGCAGTTGCAGCAAGGATCGCATTTGCACCGGGAATTCTATTTCAGAATCTACACCAAATTTCTTGTAAACATATTGCTTGGTTTTGCCGCAATAACAAACCGGAAATTAATTTCCGTTATGCTAGAAAGTGACTCCCAAAAATTTATTTTCCAAACTAAAAAAGAGCTTCCGAAAATAAGGTTACAAAAATTAAACAATGTTCCGGATTTTAAACTCCGCTATATAAAAAAGCAGTATTCCGAACATTACATTCCGGAATGATGAAATTGATACACGGAAATGCAAAATGAGAGAAGGAAATGAAGTTCTATAAAGGAAGAAGCAATTCAAAGGGAAAGAATGAAAAAGAGGAAAAATAACCTATCAAAGGGAAGTTATTCAATGGGTGGGGTGGGGGTGAGGAGGGAGAAGACGGAATGAGGAAGAAGAAAGGAGGGATGTATTTCAAAATATAAGTTATGGGATTTATGAAGCTAGTTGGGAGGTATTTTGGAAATATTAAAAAAATTGTGGTGTAATAAAAATATTTGTGATGTAAAGCAACACCCTTTTTTTTTCCTTGAACAATATCATGTCTTCAATCAACCGGGTTTCAAAGCTAGGCCATGGTATTCCTGGACCCATCTCATGTTAAGCCAAGCCATGCTTGGAATTAGGAGTGAGAATAGTTCAAGAGATCATCCGAGGTCTACGGGTTAACTTATATATGATCTACATATGCTTAATTTATTTAGCAAATAAGTCAATTTAACCTTCTTAAAAGACCTATTTAACTATGCACTTTAAAGACCTACTTAATTATTATGCATTATCGAGGTAAAATCTTTTACACTATCAACCAATTAAAAATCATGATGAATAACTTTTAATATTATTATGATAAAAATCAAATAATTTAACTTATGTGACAATTTCTGATTTGTTGATTGTGTAAAATATATTTAAACAGAATTACACTGACAATTCATACCAATTAATTCCTTTGAAAAAACATTTTACTTATATAATATTTGTTTATATAACTTCCTAATTTATTTATTTTATATATAATAAATAGCAACCAAAAAAATGTTTCAGGCTAAACTTGTTCTACATAAAGCAATAAATTAAATGATAATCAGAATCAGAAAAAAAAAAAAAAATCACATATTAGACCACCCTACATTGGAGAGGATCCTACTAACTAATCCTCGCAAATGACCAAAAGTATAATAGATACAGAGCCTCTCCCCAGATAATCGCATTAATGCTCCAGAGGCAGTTATCAGATACATAAATTTTCAAATATGAAAACTTGTTCTGCACAGAATTCTCTATATTAATTTCTTTTTCTTTCCTGATAAATAATAGAAAGATACAATGAATATACAAGACCACGAATCCGAATTAGCATTGGGAAAACAAACCTGCAGGAACACGAAACAGAAGATTCAGATCTAAAGGTTACATGGCCTTTCTAAAATGAGTTAGGTCATTTATCACAATCAAAACGTGAACAAACATAACCCTTTAACTTTATATTTGCGTGCCTCAACAAGAGTACACTAGCAATTAAAACACATTATTGGTCACATTATTTACAATTACACAAGTACCATTCAGAAGTTTAGGTGAATGTATTTAGCTATAAACACCCCTCACGCAGGCTCATACATAAGCAAATACTAAGTTTGACTTGAACAACATATCATTTGAGACCGAGGCCATGAAATTATCAATCGTCTTTCTGATGGAAAACACTAGGCAGGCTATTATTACCATTGAGAGCAGCGTGATATATTCGTTTTTCAGCTAGCCCAATATCAGAAAGTACCAAATTACCCTGTAAGCAGAACATACAATAAACAACATCAAGCTGGTATCAACATCAAGCAATAGCATTTGAACAGTAAGATAAACGTTACTCCCCTTTGCTACAAGGAACCACTGCCTCCACAAAATAATGATAACATAGGAGACAAGCTCCTTAGGATATACAGGGTATGTTACTCCGCCATTGTTTTGCTCAATAAAATTATACAAATGATCCAATGGTAGTTAAGTATAACATTTAATTTTATTCTTTTAAGTTTAATCCGACATTATTTTCTATTCCACCATATTACAAAATTAATTGACGACATACTTTTCAACCAAAAGAACATACGACCATTAAATAATGTACTTGGTATTTTCATTTTCAAAATCTGGAATGCAGAAACAGTCAACAAGATTTTCAACAGATGGATTGATCAAAATAACTTTCTACAGGGAATTATCGAGTGGTGCAAAGTCCTACACCAGTGTCAATTTATACAAACGTGTGCAAAGATTGACTCCAGCAATAGAATAAGCAAACACTTATATCCTTCCTATTTAATTAGTCCTAAAGTAAGAACGTTATTGGATCTATTTCCACCTAAACCTTCTTAAAAAAAATCCACTGAAGAACTAGAAGAAATACCTCACTAGCCATCAACCTTCTGACATTATTGGCATATAGTTTGGGATCATCCTTCTCCTGCTGTGAGGGGTAGTAAACAGGTAACCGTATCACCTCCATATAATTTACAAACTGACACAGGAGAAAAACCACATGGCGCACCTGCCAACGTATATGTAAACTTAAATTAAGAATGAAAATAAATGTTGATAAGGAAGATGACAGTCTCCAAATTAAATTAGCAAAAATACACAAGAAAATATATTAGCTCATTATTGGAAACGTGCACATAACATTTTACATAAAAAATTATTGCGAGCAGGAACAATTTCTTTCTCCTCAATGGTTAGCACAGCATACTTTGAAGCACCAAAAGTAGAAGGCAAATGTTTTAGCTGCCTCTTCAACTGCACAACTGAGAGACAAGTTCCAGCTACCACATGAAGCCAAGTGAGTGTAAAGAGCAGAATAGTCAAAGGCACCAAAAGGTGCACCTAAGGTGTTGAGGTGAGGTGCTTGAAGGGTTAACCGCCTCTTGGTGCTTTAGGAGTGTCTTTGTATACAACAGTTAAAAAGATTTATCAAAAACCAGACATCTAACTTGCTTACCGAGATGCTAAGAGGGTAAAATAGTCAGATGCTTAAAGAACAACTTGTAGTCAGACTTTTGGGACTCGTAGCAGCAAGCAGATTACAGCTTTGTAAATTGAACATCATAATCTTTTACTTTTACTATGAATGTCATGCTTCAAATATTACATTATATGGAAAATAAATGCAAGATAATCAAATATTTTAGTGGTTTCCTTTTTTAATACTAACACCTTTCTTTATATGGTATGCGCTTTTTGGCACCTCTTACCTCAAAGCATTAAAAACCCCTAGCGCCTTACAGGAGCTTTTCGCCTACCTTGGTAAAGAGTTCCACTAGCTCCCTCAATTTTCAAACAAGACTGACTTCGTTCAGAACAAGGTTTAAGAGGTAGTAACTATTCACATCTAACAAGGTACAACTCCAGGCTCAACATATGATATATTTAACAAAACAGAGCAGCTTAGATGTTGGGTACTGGATTAGCTTTTATTATCAGAATTCAGCAAAAAAACATGAAAGTTTATTACTATAAAAGTACTTAGTTACTTACCCCCGATATGGAATCCCAGGCCGGGCTAAACCTCTGATAATGGTATCTTAAAATTACAGGAATTACTGGTGCCTGTGCCAAAAATCCACCAGTCTTGAATGGAAGGAGGAAGTCTCCATTTGTGGTTGTACCTTCTGTAGAGTACCCAATATCATTAAATTAAATTATTGTAATTTATAAAACCATTGATACACAAGAGTAATTTATAATTTTATATCCTCCAAATTACTTAATTATTTACTGACAGATACGAGGAAAGAGACAAATATTGACTGTAATGTGAACAATGCTAGTGCCATCCATGCACCAAATAATTCACATACTAGCAACTGAATAAGTTAATAGATGTAAAGAAATTAAGATATAGAATAATAAATGTAAACGAATTTTATCCCTGCCTCCCAAAAAACAATTTAGAATTCAACCCCAAATTTTTTGAACCCCCACCCCCAAAAAAAATGGATGATAACCTGGAAATAGCATCATTAGTGGAGCAGACTTATTCTGATGTGCTTCTCGAATTCTTTCGGTTACAACAGCTGCAGAAAGAAAGTTCATAGGTTAGCTTTGCCAGAGATTTTACGGGATCGATATGTCCCAGAGCAAAAGATTGGATACAAGTAAAACATACCCCATTATTTCAAAAACTCAAAAACATATTTATATTAAGCAGGGCACTAAGATTCTAGTTTGACAGACTAATATGCGTGAACATGCATAATGGGAAGACAAATGGGGGAGGAAACAAGGAATTCTACTTTATTTAAATTACGCACATTTTCATAATTATTACGAAGTGCACATCCACCAATTATCTACGCACCTGAAACACCCTTGGATTCTGATGACTTTGATTCCCGCTGAACATAGACACAACCAAGGCACTTGCTGTTACAAAAAAAACATGCCCTGATATGTAAGCACAAGGTTCTGAAAAATCCCTTATAATGAAAGATAATTCACATTGAATCATATAAAATGCAGCATTCTCATTTTCTGATCTACCTGTTGATCATCACTAGTAAGAAAGTTCAATTTTGCTTTGAGAAAAAAAGTGAAGAGCAGAACACCCCAACATCAAAAGAACTCGAATGAAGCATTAGGATTTAAGTTTGCAATGATCCAAATCATAGAATAAACCAGGAGAAACCAATAAAAAGCCAACAGACCTGATGAGACCAACGAGAGGAAGTTTAGACACTGATTTCTTCATCGATGAAATCCAAGATTTAAATCAACATTTGAAGAAAGAAATATGTCAGTAACAAACATAGGTACAAGAATCATTCATAAGGGAAAAAATCTGTCACATCACAAACCTTAGCAACAAAACTTGGGAACGAGGAAGACATGTGATACAAAATATCCAAGTATGACACATGATTCGATATTATTACGCCAGGTCTTCCCATCTCTTCAGGCTGATGTTTGTCTTCCTTCTTAAATTGAAACAGACCGAAGAAATAAGTAGAACTAATATCAAAAACCAAAACATAAGATTTTGATTGCCAAAATTAATTAAACGAGATGGCTGGAAACCTGTTATCTAATAACTGCTAAAACACATTCCATTAGTCCCTTCAAGAATGAGAAGGTAAATGGAGGCATTGTTTCTCAGTAGTTATATTAGCAACAAGTGTACAGAGAGTACAAAAAACAAAAGGGGAGAAAAAAAAGACAAAATCTTCATTTCAGTTCCAATGGGACAGAAGTTGCATAACATTCAAATACAGGCATGCGCTAATCAATCTTATTAGCTTTATAACTGAAATAAGAAACAAAATACGTGAGTGAATGACATTTTCTATTTATATGATATTATTACCAAACCAGCTGCTTCCTAACCGAATGACACGCGATACCATTTTTTTTTTCAAAGACAAAAAGGAAGAAAGTATTTAGACTCTATCTCTGTGGAAACAATCAAATTAGAAGTAATAGTGTTTTGCTGACAAATCAAAAAATTGAGTACTATTTTCATTACACATGCAATAGTTTTGCCATTTAGAATTCAGCAAACAACCAGAAAGATGCCATAAAAGGGGTTCAGTATAAGAATATCCCCCCAATGAATGCTCCTAATAACTCAAAGAAGAATGAAGTGATATTTTCCCCAATATATCAAACCTACTTTTTCAACCAATGAATGTCTTGTATGGACACGGTGCCTATTAGGCACAACCAATGGAATGCTTAATAGTCACTACTAAAGTAACAATTGAAAAGGACAACAAAGCCTTTACTAAGATTGTTTTAAAGGCGTCTTAACATTTTGATTGGTGGTGTGTCCAACGGAAAGAAGAACACTAGAAGAAAAGAGGAACACTAGAAGTGAAATTTCAGGAATTAAAGTGGCGTGAGTGAAAAAGAGTGAAGTAGTACCTGAGTGGCAGAGTTGTGATTAAGATAAGATTCAGGGATCCAATAAAAACCAAAAGTGAAAAGCATGGCCCTGGAAAGACCTCTCCCACAGCCAACAATGACGGCTCTCCTCCACCCACGCATGTGAGCGTAATCCTCTTGTTCCTCTTCCCGATTTGGGGCAGAGAACAAAGTACAAACCCTACAAATGAAGTAATAGAAGACCAAGATAGTCGTCGCTAAAACAACTCTTATAGGAAGCAGAGTCACCAAAGCGAAACCAAGTAACAACTTCTCCTTCGCGGATAACTCGCCGCGCCCCATGGTTCCATAAACGTCGCGCCTGACAAACGCCGCGTATTTCTTCTCGAGGTCTTCGAGTTGGTGATTATTATCGGAGGAGACGGAGTTGGTGGAGTCAGACTTGAGAAGAGGACGATCGTCCCTGACGATGATGTTATTGCCATTTGATTTCGGCGGTTTCGAATTCAGGTCTTTCAGTTCTGACTCCATACTCATAACTTGGAACCTTCAATGATACTCACTCCGATTGCTGATTACTGATTATTCTTCCTCCTCCATATATATAAATATAGGGTTTTTGCTGAGAAAGAGAGTTGAGAAATGCAGCGAGACAGATAAGGAAGATCAGTGCTTGCTTATACAGATCTCACAATAAAATGCTCACGCGCTCCTCACTCACTTCCATCACGATTCGCGTAAGTAATCTTATTCTATTAACGAGAATGCTAAGGAGTGAATTAAAGAAAAAAATTTGTAGGGGAAAGTGATGTATTTAATATTTTAAAAAATTATATATTTAATTTTCTCATATAAATTTGTTTTTTATGAATTTTTTGATCAATATCCTTAGGATACTTATTAAGAAGACCCTCCTAATAATTACATTCATTTTTTATTCAAATTGCCTTTTTGGAATTGTTAAGAGTTTAATTGTTAGCAATGCTGGTGAGTGGCTTCTTGCTTAAGGAATTAAAAATAAATTTTTTATGAAGAATGATAATGAGTGTCTTAACAAAACATGAAGAAAAAAAATTTATTAAAAATTAATGTATTTAATATTTGAAGAGGTGATATACTTAGTTTTCCAATATAAAGTTATTTTGTTCGATTTCCTTAAAGAATATCTTTAAGACACTCGATAACATGACCCAAATTTTATATTGAAAATAGTGTATTTAATACATTCAATATTTAAAAATAACATTTTTCAATAAAAAGAATTCTATATTTGAATTCCTTAAATAATGTCTTTATGACACTTGTTAGCAAAACCCTAATTGTAAAAAAAATTGCACAATCAATCCCAATCACAAATCATGTTAGACTTTGAAAGCATTTACAAACTTACAATAAAAGTTAAACATTTTTATTGACATGTCAATTTGAGATTGATTGATAGTGTAAAAAATCTTTACAATCATGGTGTATATTGATTATTATTTTTAAAGAAAAAAATGTTGATATGGAAGTTTTTTTATCATAAAATATATAAAATAAAGTTGAACACATTGATAAAGGAGCTCTTTAAGGCATTAAATAAAATTGACTCATTTATTAATTATTAGTTAGGAATTCAAAATGTAGAAAATTGACTCCCTTAAATTGGGTTAAAGTTAACAAATTTGTCCCATTTTTCTTGTCAAAGTGATTAAGGGCCTGTTTGTTTTAGATTCTACAAAAGCAAAATCATGTTGGGAGAAAACTTCTCTCACATAGCTTCCAAAATAATTGTCTTCGGAAGCGTTATTTTCACGTTTGTGTTGAAAATAATTTAAACCAAACAGACACTAAGTACCTGTTTGGTTTAGATTTTGGATGGCCCAAAATTACGCTTGCTTCCAATAAAAGTGATTTTGTGATTCTGAAGGTGTTTGTTTTAAATTTAACGTTCAATAAAATCAATTTTGAGTTGTGTAGAATTGATTTTAAGAGAACCAATAATTTCTAGCTTTTCAGTTGAGAATAATTGATTCTAGGTGTAGGACCCACAATATTCTTTATATTTACACTTTAAAAGTGATTTTACTTTATCATCCAAACAAAACTAGTTCTTCTAAACTGATTTTTAAAATATCATTACCAAACACAAATCAATTTTTTTAAACTCAAATTTTTTTATAATCAATTTTTTCATAATCAATTCCATCAAAATCTAAACCAAACGGACCCTAATTTGTTTATTTTTCTGGAGTGAACAAATTATTGTTCGCAAGTGGACTCCCAAGATTGTTACAATTATAACAAAGTATAAAGTTATATATCCTATTCAGCGGAAAAAATGGATAAAGATTCTCTCCATTTTTATGATAAATAGAGAGTTTTATCACTATAATTTTGAGTGTATAGAGAATATTTGGATCCCACCTAATGTCACATTATCGTATTTATAACCCTAAGGCTATATTTGAGAGTTTTGGAAAGGATGAAGTGGAGTGATTAGTAATGAAGTGGTTTAAAGTGGAGTAGTAAAAATATATCACTCCATTGTTTAGGAGTTTTAATGAAAGAATAGAGGGATATCACACTCCATTGTTTGGAAGTCAAAATGGTAAGTAATTGAGTGGAATGAATTACAAATTTTATTTCCAATACTATCATTTTTAAACAATTCAGGTGTTCTAATTAGCAGGGTTAAAATTGTAAATTTGTATTTAAAAGTAAAAAAGTGAGAAGTGTTCCCTCTCAAACCCGCCAAATTGGAGGGTATGAAAAATAGAGGCTTTGGATGGTTTGGAGTGGTTTCGCTTCCCATCCCCAACTATTTTACTCCATTGTTTAAAAAACTCCCAAATAATGGGTCAAGGGATCTTTACCATTTAACTCCATTACTAACCGTCACACCTCATCCTCTCAAACACACCCTAAAACTATAGTAATGGAGAGAATCTCAACTCAAAAAAAAGATACATGTCTTTAATTAATCAATGATGGATACAACCTTATTTTCTCACTTTACACTTTTATTCATTTTATAGTGGTCTAATCCAATCAAATAAATTATACACCCTCCGATCAATATTATCAGCAAAAAAGTTTCAAAGTTTTTGATCAAATATATAAGCAAAAGACAACTACTTCCCTCCTATTTAATAACATTATTCCTAAAATACTTTTTTCATTTATTACCAATTTTGTTTTTCAATAACTGATTTTATTCTCAAGTCCCAAGTCCTAAATCCCTTCATTTAATGATTTTATGAAGGGTATTTTAGATAATATATCTAATTTTTTAATAATACTAAATAAAATTAATCAATTTTTTTAATATGTGTTTCATTAAATTTTTGTTTACAATATTGACGAGAAGGAGTACGTCTCTGTTTATATAAAACTAGTGTATAGACCCGTGCCATGCACGAGAAATATGCAATATTTTAGGATTTGATCAAAAAAATATATAATTACTTATTTCACTTTTTGGTTTAATATTTTTTGTGGAAAATTATATACAAAATAATTTTTTATTTTGTTTGAACCGTCAATCACAAAGTGTAACAGATATTAACTTAATAATAATTATTTATACCATAATGACTCTTATAAATACAGATAGTATGTACATATTGTCTTGTAAATATGCATTCTAGGATGTTACACGGCAACACACACATTCTACGTGGAATATCATAATATTTATGCAATATTTTTTTATGCAATATTAAAATGTAGATATAAAAAATGTTTACATGTGGAGAAAAAAATAAATAAAGGAACAATAATGCTATTTTAAAACTGAAGTTTATTTGATAAGAAATTGAATGATAATACCTTAAAAGATTAACAAAATCAAAAAGATTGTGATCAAACAAAAAGATGTTTTTTCTTCCACTACTTTAGTATCATACTTCTCTTAAGATTTAATAGTAAATATATATTTTTAAAGCAGCAACTACATTTAAAGCTGATTGATCATTTCTCAATATAATTTATTTAAACAGTAATATTAAACACAATGATCTTCGTGATGATATGAAAAAAAATTTCTCTCTTAAAAATTTATTTGATTTATTTCTTCCATTTTCTGGTACAAATTAACCATTTTTAGAAAAAATATTTATTCATCACATCATTTTTTTTCTCTATCTTCAAAATCAATTTGATTTATTTTTCCTCGTTTTCTCATGCAAGTTAAACATTTTAAAAAATAATAAATATCTATGATATTATTATTTTTATTTTCTTTTAAAAATCTATTTGATTTATTTATCTTCTTTTATCGGTGTTAGTTAAATATTTTTAGAAAATATATGCATCTATCATATTATTTTTAATATTTGACATTTCTGCCAATACCTTGGTATTATACAACATCAATATGATAGTGAATTTGTTTTTTTTTTTAAAACAAAATTTGGAATTAGCATTAATCATTTCTTCTTCCACTACCTTGGTATGGTACTTCTTTGAACATTTAACATTATAAATATGTTTTCAAAGCAACAACTACATTTTCAAGCTAATTTATCATTTCTCGATGTAATTTATTTAAACACTAATGTTAAACTCTTCACAATATCTTGGTAATCATATAAAAAATTTTATTATCTCTTGAAAAATCTATTTTATTTATTTCTTATCTTTTCCCCGTGCAATAGAAAAAAATATTTACCAATGATATTAAATTTTTTATTCTCTCTCTAAAATCTATTTGATTTATTTATCTTCTTTTCACCATGCAAGTTAACCATTTTTAGAAAGAGTTTAATTGTTATACACTGTCAGTATAAAGTTTTTTTTACACTGACAAACAATCATAAATCTTGGTGTGTGTGAATTTTAAGGTAGTTATGATAAGAGTCAAACACTTTAACTTATGTGATAAATTCTGATTGGTTATCAGTGTAAAAAATATTTACACTGACAGTGTATACCAGTTAAATCCTTTTAAAAAATATATTTATCTATCATATGAAAAAAAATCTTGAAAACATTTCGAATTATTTCTCCTTTTTCCCCATGAAAGTTAACCATTTTTAGAAAATATATTTATCTATCATATTATTTTTTCTTCTCTTTTAAAAATTTATTTGATTTGTTTCTTCTCTTTTCTCCCAGCAAGTTAATCATTTTTACAAAATTTATTTATCTATACCAATTTTTTATTTTCTCTTCAAAATCTATTTAATTTATTTCTCCATTCCCCTGTGCAAGTCAACCATTTTTAGAAAATATATTTATTTACCATATTATTTTTTACTTCTCTCTTCAAAATCTATTTGATTTATTTCTTATCTTTTCCGTATGCAAGTTAATCATTTTAAAAAATTAAGTATCTATCATATTATTATTTTTATTATCTCTTAAAAAAATCTATTTGATTTATTTCTCCTCTTTTCCAGTAAAAGTTAACAATTTTTATAAAATATATTTATCTATCATATTATTTTTAATATTTGTCATTTTTTCTCAATACCTTGGTATTCTACTTCTTTCAACATCAATATTATGGTGAATTTGTTTTATTTTTTAAATAAAATTAATAAATTAGCACTAACCATTTTTTCTTCCACTACCTTGGTATGATACTTCTTTGAATATTCAATATTATATATATGTTTTCAGAGCTTCAACTATATTTCAAGCTAATTAATCATTTCTCGATGTAATTTATTAAAACAACAATGTTAAACTCTTCGCAATATCTTGGTAATCATATGAATTTTTTTATTCTCTCTTGAAAATATATTTGATTTATTTATCATCTTTTTTCGTGCAAGTTAACGATTTTTAGAAAATATATTACATATAATATGAATTTTTTTTCTTCTATCTTAAAAATCTATTTGATTTATTTCTCTTCTTTTTACCATGCAAGTTAAGAATTTTTAGAAAATATATTTATCTATCATATGAAAAAAAACATTTCTTGAAAATATTTTGAATTATTTCTCCTATTTCATAGTGAAAGTTAAACTTTTTTGGAAAATATATTTATCGATCATATTATTATTTTTCTCTCTTGAAAATTTATTTGATTTATTTCTCCTTTTTTTCCGTGCAAGGTAACCATTGTTAGAAAATATATTTATTTATCACATTATTTTCGTTTGTCTCTCTTCAAAGTATATTTGATTTATTTCCCATCTTTTTTGGATGCAAGTTAATCATTTTTAAAAAAAATAATAATTCTCTATCATATTACTATTTTTATGCTCTCTTAAAAATCTATTTAATTTATTTATCATCTTTTTCCCGTATAAGTTAAACATTTTTAGAAAATATACTTTACCTGGTGTACTTTCTGCATATTTTTCAAAATACAAAAAAAAAAAAAACAATATACGCCCGTATGATTATACATTTATCAGTCAATTCCATGATGACGGTATGATTGTATAAATGACAATGTTTATATTTTATATAATAAACATTATATACATCAGAAATTAAATATTCATATTAATGATTGTTGAAGATGAAATGCTCGCATGTTTACATCAGAGAATTGGCACTTTCTTGTGAGATAATATGTTTAATTATTTCTATGAGCTAATTAAAAATCCTACATCAAGGCACAGGTAAAGCAAAGTGTTTAGAATTATCTACTTGGATTTCTATCTCAATAAAGAACATCATTTCACTCATCCAACACAATTTCATCAAAGTTATTGCCAACATATTTACATACCAACAACTATCATACAATATTTGAAAAAATATTCTTCCATATATTCTCATTTGTGTCTTTTCCCCACTCTGACACATCGTACGCGTTAATATTTCCATGAGAAATTAAGGGGGGAAAGTGTAGGTTAAGCAACTAAACCTGACAAATATAGTATTTTAAACAAAAAGTTTATCCACAATTTTTCAAAAGAAAAATTCTGACCTTCTCATTCATTACCAATGCAGGAAAGATTAGAGATTCCAAGAGAGTTGTGAAATGTGGAGAAAGTAATCATCATTCTTGTATCATTGAAATTGAACAATATTAAAGAGAGTTGTTTTTAAAGAATGTGTCAATTGCAAAATTCGCAGCACCTTCACCACGGTCCTGCCACTTCTTTCGATTATGGCTAGTGAAATATTGGCTCGAATGACGACATGAGTAACCTCAAGTATCTCCTTCAAATCAATCATCTTTCCACATGTCGGCTTTAAAATTCAGCATGGGTTATAACAGCTTGTGATGACGAATTAAAATGGCTAAACCACAATGTCCAGTATATGAAAAACTAATAAAGTCTAGTATACCAATTTTTTCTAAAACATGCTTGCAAGATATTGTCGCCAGGTTAAAGAATCCTGTACACAAATAAACAACTTGTAAGAATAAAGAAACAAAAAATAATTATAAATAGAGAAATATCTTACCAGATTGTGTTTCATCTTATTTTATCATCTATGAAATTCATCTTAGTCCCAATGGTATTTGGCTAAACCTTCAAAAAGAGCGAAATCAGAAATAGGAAGAATGAGAGGGTGCCTTACCATTTGAAGATTTGGGACGATGCTCTGAAAAAATCAAACAGAGTGAGAATGAGAGGGTTTCAATATTCAGAACCTTGCACCGATTAAAAATATAAAAAATCACAAGAATGATAGTCATAAATCACATTAAAAAAATAACAATAATAAAAAAGGAGAAGATATGACAATCATTGCCTTATATGAAAGATAACCGAATGAGTAGGGAATGAATATATATGGCCTTCAAAGAACCGAAGAGGAAAAAATTAAGAGGGATCGTAGGGAAAAAAAATTAGAAGAGAAGGTAGTCTTACCTTTTTCTTCTTCTTCGGTTGGTAGTAGGTGATGGCCTCACGGTGGAGAGAGATGCATAGAGGCAATGGACTTCCCTCTTTCGTGGAGTGGGGAAGGAGAAAGAGATCACATTTCAAATTTCATTTATTGACAGGTTATAATTTCATTTATTTATTGGCAGGTTTCAATCAGGTATTGATTTGTAAGGTTTCAATGGTGCTATACATATATATTGAATTGAATCATGTATTGATTTAATTACAGTTTTGGTGACGGGTTATAATTATTTTCAAATTTGAAATTGTATAACACGAAATGGTCATGATTGAAATAATTAGTGTGAGATATATTGGCAAATTTTCTAATTACAGTGTCCATTTAATAATTATTCCGATGACTACTTTTCAAATTACATTTATTGGCAAGTTAAAATTTTTTTAATTGATGAAATTTGCAATCAATTATGTTTCCTTTTTTGTCCAAATTTTGAAAACTAAAAATCAAAATTGGCAGGTTATAATTTCATTAATTCAAGCCAAATTTAACATATTTAAATCATTGACTAATTTGTCGATTATTCCAGAATATGGAAATCAAATATTGATTCTTCTAACATTCAATATTCAATAGTTTGATTCTTCCACATTTAATATTTGATTCTTAAATATTATATGAGTCAAAAATTAACTTATCATTAATGTATTGATTTAGTTTGAAATTTCAAAATTTATTGATTATTCTTTTGATTAAAAATTAACAAATTTTAAAAAAAATCAATATTGATTGTGATAGCGACATGTGTAGGAAATTCTATGTGGAATGCTTAGAGGTTGCCACATGGATAAGTAATCAATGAGATTATTCCTAAATATATATAATATAGATATAGATATAGATGCTGATATTTTTTTTTTTTTTTGTGATAAAACTCTGGTCCTTTAGCTATATAAACTTCGTTTTTCAGATAAACACAAATTATTCATATCGAAGCATGTAACACGCTATACTAAGTATGACAATTTAATTTAATCAAAAAATACTACTAGGTATGATTATGACGTGTCTGTAATTAAGTCAATAATTAACGGGCAAATTAGGTTAGCTCCTAAAAGTTAAAATAAGTTTTATATCAAAAAAAAAAGTTAAAATAAGTGCAGCTATTTGTATATGTTATGAGTTCTTAAGCCATGAGGCTCTCTCACCTATGGACTAGTTTTTTGGGTTGGGCTCTCCTCATGAGCTTAAGTCATAACAATTGATGCTCTCGTTAAGAGTTAGGTTACGGAAAGGGCTACCTATAGATTGGATTAAGGTACAATACTGAATAATGATAGGTGAGTGAAGCCGCCAAAGGGGAAAGGGGTGCCATCGGGTCAGTGTCGATAGAGTGAAGCCACTGTGGATGTCGACCCTTAAAGGGGTTCGTAATATTATGAGTCTCACATTAAGTAGATAAGAAAACTCAATGTGATACTTAACCCATGAGGCTCTAACACCTAATGGACTAGTCTTTTGGTCTGGGTTCTCCTCATTGGCTTAAGTCGTAATAGTATCTGTAACACCCCGTTTTTTTTAAAGCTTTCTAAAAAGCTTTCTGATTTTAATTAAATAGTATTTGTGTATTTGGATTTTATTGAAGGATCTAGAGAGTAAAATAAATTAATCCGAGACCATAGTCACGCTCTACGCTATCGTAGGAAGCAATGGTTAAATTTTGGTTGAAAACTCGGACGGAACCCGATCTGCGATTTTCACTGACAGTAGTGTTTTACTACTATCAGGACCTAATTTGGACTTATGAACGAGACAGTTAGTCTTAAAAGCATGTTTCGTATATTTCCGAAAAAGTTCGTCCTGATGTTCGAAAATGAAAATAATATATTATATTCGGATCGATAATCGATCTGGGAGGCGATTCGAGCCGTGTAAGGGTTTTATGAAGCCCATGATCGAATAATCTTCATGTCAAGCTGTGTCAAGTCATCTAGGGACCCATACCATTGTCGTGGTGATTTTCAAAATATCGGGATGCGAAATGACCAAATTGCCCTTAATCTTTTTACTAAATTACCTTTTTACCTATCTTAAATCTAAAGTCTTCTAACTTAAGAAAATATCTAAACTCTCTCACTCTCTTTCTTTCTCCCTCCCCCATTCTCTTCTTCTTCTTCCTTCCTTCCTTCTTCTTCTTCCTCCATTTTTCTTCTTTCTCCATTTCTTCATCTCCATTTTTCTTCAACTTCCACAAAGTTTTTCAAGAAAAGTTGTGAAGCAAAATTGATCCTCTCATCCTCCTCTATCATCTAAGAGGTATAGATTTCACTCTTGAGCTCTCAATCTTCATTTTCTTCTATTGAAATCAATGGTTTTAAGTTTTAAAATCCAAACTTCAAAAATCTCTAGAAAACTGTAGAAAAATCATTTTAATGTCAAACCAATTTCTACAATCTAGTTTCATCCTCTACTATCACTATCTAAAAGCATGAGATCAAATAATCTTCCTAGCCTATTTATCTTGGAGGAACCGAATCTAGGTCCATTTTTGGGGGAAAATGGGTTCTTCTTCAATATAAAAAAATGTTGACATTCTGGGGAAATTTCGCTTAGCGAAATCAAATCGCTTAGCTAATTTCTGCCAGGTTTACTTCCTTTCAATTTTCGCTTAGCGAAATCAAATCGCTTAGCGGATTTCTGTCAGTTTCACTTCCTTTCTTTAGTCATCTTCATTTCAACCTATACTCAAAATATAGGGAATTTTTAATTGAACTATATTGATTTCTATTTGTGCTTTATTGTAAAGGATCCGACAGTGTTCGAACGTTCGACAACGCACCCGATTGACAGTTGACGAGCTGAAGTCAGGGCAGCACCAGGAACTTTGCTAACGTGGGGAGAAAGAACCGATATCGTCAGGACGGCAAATTTAGTATAGAATATATATATGTGTGTAGGGGAACCTTAAAACCCTACTAGAGGCTGAGCCCTGGATAAAGTGCCTAGACCCTGGGCGTAGGTACTTTTGGGCTATCACCAATTAAGTTTATAATATGGATATTGTGATTGATTGAGGTTGATGTGATGAATTGTTTATTTGATTATCTGTTAGTTTTATTTTGTCGAACTGTTTGCGTGATTTACGGTTATCTGGCTTTATAATGATATGTATACTGGATGAATTTCTGTTGTGATATTCTGTTGTGATTTGACTGGTGGTTGAGTGTTGATAAGAGTATGATGAGCGATGATGTTGTTCGGATTGATACTATTGTGGTCCCGACCATGGAGTTGTGGCTCGTAGACTCAAGGCGTCGTGATGCTGACGTTGATGTTGATGACGATGTTGATGTTGATGTGATGCGATGTGTCGTGGTCGTGGTCGAGTGCGTAGGCGTGAGGTACCGATATCAACCTGCGATGGATGTTTGTTGCATAACATATCATTTTATACCCCATCATTTTGTCCCAAAACTTTAAATCCCGAGGCGGGATGTGATGTGATGTAATCCCGACGGGGATGTCCAATTGGGAAGGTGATGTATCGGCCGACATGCATATAGAGAAGTCAGCATATACATAGGGACTAGTATCCCTCTTATAGGCTTATTTGAGAGAATGATGTTTGAGATGATTGTGATGGGTGACTTAAAAGATGGGTGATGTTGTGTTGTATATGTTATCTGTGTGGTGTTATATATATATATATATATATATATATATATATATATATATATATATATATATATATATATATATGCTGTATTGATGCCTCTCTCCCATATTTGATGATATATGTTTCTTATCTCCCACTATTTTTTGTATGTATTGCTCTTATTTTATGGGAAGACCCCAAGGAGGAACCAGTGGCTGAGGAGCTGAACGACATTTCTTACGAGCCTGACGCCGGAGGACGTGCCACGGACCCTAGCCTCGAAAGGTCGGGCAATGATCGTGGTTAGCCAGAGAGTTGTCTCTCGGCCTATTTCTTCATACTTTCATTTGGTCTGTATTAAGATACTTTGTATGCATTACGTTAATACTGTAGCCCTACTGATGGGGCAATGATGTATGTGATATATTTCTATATATTTTAAAGTTGTATACTCTGAGGTGTTTCGTGCCGTAAATTGTTTTGTTTCCGCGCTCTATTTTTCCGCTACGCTTCATATTTAATAAGGCGCGCTAACAATTATTATGCGATAAAGGTTAATTAATATCTTAGGTTCTACTGATGAGACGGCGGGTCGTTTCAATATTTGTATGGCTATATTTTCTATCAATTCTTCAAGTGGTCAAATATCTAAGTAAATTGAATAGCTTTCATATATATTGAGTTAGAACTAATGTTTTAAGAACCGAATCGGAAATCGGACGGACTAGATCTCCAAGTTATGGCTCAATTGGTTCAACTAGTCCAACCAACGGTTAAATTGGATGATTAATAAATAAATAAATTAAATAAATAATATATATATATGTAAAATAAAAAAAATATTATAACTCAATTTCTTGTTGAAAATCTTATAACTCGATGGTCAGGCAATATTATCGATATAGCACAGTAAAATTCATTTCATTAGGATTAATAGATTGAAATTAAACATTAAAAAATATTACCAATGAGTTTGGTCTAAAATAATGGCAAAAAGAAAAAAAATCTAAAATTAATAAATGAGAAAATCAGAAGATTGTAGGTAATGGACTGAACACGTGATTGAACAAGTAGAAAAAATAATAAGAATGGAATAAAGATAGCTTTATCACTCTCAGTCTACATCTACCGCATTAACATGAATTAGGTTCCTGAATACCCTTCAAAGAGATGAATGCTCTGTAGCTTTGTTTTCCTGGTTTAATTTCTGGGAGATTTCGATGTGGGCGATGGTACATTACTTGGAGTTTGACCCTTTGGTTTCACATGGTCGTGGTGATGGTGTTGCATTTGAAGATGGAGTTGCAGTGATGGAAGGTCGTGGACAAGGAAGAAACGAGTGTATAAAAAATTTCAACTTTCAAGTTTTTGAATTCGGATGGTTTTTCAAAACCAGTCTCGATCGCACGATTACACCTGTTCATCCCGATTCCAGATCGTTCAAGCGATTTTTTGACGGTTCAGAAAGACTATTGATTCCTTGAGCTCAATCGAACTATATACACGATCGGTTACTGGTTCAATCGATTGAACCGACCGATGCGATTTGGTTTTTATATCATTGGTTAGAGCAGTCAAAATAGGTGGGATTGGTACACTCGAGCCAACATATTACTATACAATATATTTTGAAGTTGGGTTGGGCTTGACCAATTTAGCCACGGACTAGCAGGCTAATAATATACTAACGCAACTCAATCCTTTACGGGTTGTAGGCAAAACGATATGACTCAATGATCTGGCTCACTAGTCTACTTTATTATTATTTTTGAAAAGTTTATTTTAAAATCATGTTAAAATGAAATAAATAAAATAAGTAACATTTTTAAAAATATAGACTCGGAAGAAGATAACTTATAATAACCTTTAAAAAAATATTCAACATTATTTTGTCCAATATGCACCGACGTTATAATAGAAAGTTGCATTCAGATTACTCATTTAAATTTTAGTCCCTCTATTATAAAATAAATTTGTTAGTTACTCAAGTGAGAGAAGTGTGTTATTGTGAGAGTGAGAGGAACAAATCTGGACCATTAAACCATACATGGATGGTCAGGATTAGAAGTTAGTTGGTGGTCATGCGATCACTTAAAAAAGTCACATGACTTTATGTTCTATATATATATATATATATATATATATATATATATATATGTGTGTGTGTGTGTGTGTGTGTGTGTGTGTGTGTTATCACCGATAAATAACTCCATGAAACAATGAAGTGTTATCATATCATACATGTCAACACAATATCAAGAAATAGAAATAAAAAAGTTAAAAAAATAAATATCAGGTTGATCGAGCTTGTCCATAAGACGAGGTCCGTTTTGACATTCCTAATGAGAAAAGAAGTGAAACAAAATCTGGTTCGAGTTTTTCAACTATTCTACTAACTTTTGTCAGTTTCCTTTTCTAGCACGGATTTAACCTACAATCCACGGAAAAGGATCCATAATGCGTTCATATCTTTAAGAAGATACAAAGATTTTCATCGTCCATACAATAGAGGTTGTGTGACAAAGGCAAGGCATAATAAATAAGGCTTTCTGAATAGGCCCGTTTTTAACCAAAAGCAAAAAGGACTTGGGAAATGCTATCTACTTCCCCTCATTTATCCATCCACCACCACATTTTTATTTTAATTTTTTTTATTCCCAAAATACCCATCACACACCACCCCTATTCTCGCAGTTTCATAACCTTCTGGCAATTAATTATCGGAATACAAAAAATTTGTGTTCCGACAATTAGTTGCCAAAATATAAAAAATATATATATGTATTCATGCAATTAATTATCGGAACACAGATTTTTTGTATTCCGACAAGTAATTATAGGAAACATTATGAGAACATTGAAATTTTCACTCCATCTTTTCATCTCTCTGGACTCCTTTCTCCCCAACCTGCAACCTCCTCACTCACTCTTTTTCAGTTCAGTTTTTCACCCACCCTAACCCTCTTCCCCACCATAACCCTCTTCCCCTTATTCCCCCATACCCACAAAATAGAACACTACCTCCACTAATTCCAGCCACTCGTCGCAGACTGCTCCACCACAAGTCATCAGTCGCGGTCGCCATTCACCAAACCACCTTGCCGGCAACTCAAAAACTTGGAAAATATATAATCCGGCAACTAGTTGCCGGTAGGCTAAAGGGGTGGGGTCCGAACCAGAAGAGAGATGAAGAGGAGGAAAGATTTTTCAAACTCACAGGGGCAAAAAAGTCATTTCATGTTCCAAAATTAAAAGTGTGGGGGTGCATGAACAAAAGTGATGGTGTATGTAGCAACTGCCAAAGGACATGGCTTCAGATTTGGATTGGTGAGGCATGAGCCATCAACAGGGAAGGCCCAGTCCATGTTGAGCATACATTCTAGATAGATAGACCTGGCCAGTGGCGCATGAAGAGTGATCACCTAGCCGTTGGGTAATGGGTGAAAATCTGCTGTGCCTGGTTAGCTGTCCCAAAGCCTGTACCACCAATAGGAAATAGCCAACTCAATTAAAATGCCACATCATATTTAACACTTACTTACTCATAACTAACGCTGTGAAACGTTGGGGGACTTACCCTTTTACCTTCCTCTGTGAGTGTGACTCCATTGCCCAGATCTTAGGTCCCTTCAGATCTTTTTCAGTGCCAACCTCTTCCTCACTCTCCCCGACTCAAGCCTCTCTTCCATTTCCTCTTCCTCCTTTCCCCAAACTCGTGTCTTCCCTCATAGCCATGAACGGACCCGCCCTGGCCGATTGCAGTGACCAGATGGACGATTGCACTGATTCAACTCAATGACTCGCTGTCGGTGATGGAGGATGGAGCGTGCAGACATCCCTTGATGGATTGGAGGAGATGGGATTGGTGGGTGCTAGGAAGGTGAAGAGCATGACACGGTGGTGCTACAGCTGCACAGCTTTCAAATGGGGTGTCATGTGTTTGATGAAATGCCTCACTGAAATTTGGTTGTAGATTATTTTGTAAATGTGTATGTTGCAAAAGATTAGCCAGCTGTTCCAATTGGACAGTATATGATTCTTATTTAGCATGTTAAGTAGTTCATTGCCAATGCAAGAAATGGATGCACGCCTGTACAGTTGCACTTATGAGTAGTCTTGGCTTGTTTGGACTTTTTTGGCATTAATGCAATTGGCTTCTCATTTTTATTTGGTTTTGGCAATTAAGCATCAGGGGCAGAATCATGTGAAGGAAGTGGACTGCGCCTCTTCATTATGTTTAGAGTTGTAGATTGTCCTGGGTTGATGTTACGGGTTATATTAAAATGATTTGGCATTAGTTATGAGCCAAATATGGTAATGGGGTTGAAGAGCCTAAACATTTTGCTCTATAGCTTCTTCAGTCTGCTGTTATCTGGTTCTGGTTTCTGCCAGTGCAGCTGCTGCTTTTGGGACACCTTCACTCATGTTCCCTGTTACAACTTGGTTAGCTTTGAGTATGGATAAAATTGCTCTTGACAAACCTATTTTCGGTTCTTGCATCTGCTGTTGTAAGTGTCTTGGCGCAGGACTTGTACATGTTTGGAGTGTGGTTTTTGTTTGCTCAGTTTTGAGGCTTTGATGATTAGGATAGGTCCTTTGGTTTTTTGCTTCTTAGTTTAGTTCTAGCTGCTGCTTTGGTGCTACTTTTAGTCCTAGCTGCTATTCTAGTGTATTGTTTAAGGGTTGGGTTACTTGGGTACCCCTTCTACCCATTTAATAAAATTGTTTTACTTATAAAAAAAAGTAGTTCATTGCTGCTGCTGGTATGTTATATAGTTCATTGTTACTGCTGCTGGTATGATTCTTATTTAGCATGTTAAGTTGTTTCAATTGGAGAGTATATCATTATTGTTGCTGGAGCATGCTGATTTTATTATTAGACATTGGAAAGTAGGTACACGCAACAAATAAAAGTTGTGTTTACTCGGACTCAGTGGTGACAACTGACAAGTTTCTTATGTGTTCACTATAAGTAAAAGTGAAAAATGTTCACTAATAAAAGTGAAAAATACAATGTAACAATCTTAACAATTCAAAAACAAAAAGAAATAAACCGCTGTAATAAATATTAAAGCAAAACTTAAATCAAAGTCAACGTCTAAGCATCAATGCATGAATCAAGTTGTGTCATGGATGATGGCCTTGTGGATCTTTCATTTGAGAGTCTATGATGTTGATTGATCTATGTCTTGTGCCAGACATTACCTGTAGCAATTCCATCATGCTTATGTTGTTGCTTGACTCCTTAGAAGTATTATTGTATTCCACACATGTGGGAAACTAATAAATACAAAATTCATAAGAAAAATGTAATTAATAGATATATAAATTAAAATGGACATGGCAAAACAAAAATAATATAAATCATTTAAGGTTAAAAATACCTGAGTAGACCGAAATGAAGGCAATTCACAATCTAAGTTTTGTGAAAAGGGTTCATCTAATTGTACAATTTTCTTCTTTTTTCTTCTTCTTTCAAGAATTCCTTTAGGCCTTGTAGATGTTCCACGGAATCTTTCTTTTATCTTTATTCCCTTCACATTATTATTATTATTTTCACTACGAAAAACATTTTCAGTATTGCTGGTTGAAGTGCCATCAGTGCTTGTCTCCTTATCTCTACTTCTAAGACATGCATCTATATCTTCCATAGTCTTACTCAAACCATTGATAGCAATTTTATATGCTTCTTCAGTTTGCGAACCTTTAGCTGCCAATTCTGCATGCATCCTACACAAATCCTTGTAGCGATTTCCCAACCCGACCTTTGGATCGTCATGGATACTATTATGACAGGTAGCTCTATCAGTTCCAATTTTGGCATGCTTTGTCCATCTCTTCAGTATATACATTGCAGGAATCTTCATTATATTTCTTGATGAAAGAACTTTTAGTGCATGTGAGCACAAAATTCCTAAAAACTTAAACTTTTTGCAGCTACACGTTATAGCACCATTACCTAAGTCATATTTGACAATATAGGAATACATCATTCTAGTAAATAAAAAGATACATAATAAAAATATAGTCCAAGTAAATACTACAATATTTGTTGTAAAATATTAAAACACAATAGAAATCAAAATCAACGTCTAAGATCAACGTCTAAGGAGCATTGAATTCATGCATTACCTGAGTCATATTTGATAGCATGTTGAAAATTTTTATTGTAAGGGATAACTTTATATTCAGTAACATTTCCAATCTCAGAGATAATTTGCATACTACTATCATACGATGTTGCCACCTCAGTTTGAAATATCTTGAATATTGCGGGAGTATATATTACTGCTGCATGTCTTACAATCTCGACATTAAATGACAAGGTCAAACTTCTTTGAGATGCTTTAAAATCTGCCTTTAACTCCTCATACCTACGATCATCAACCAACCTTTGAAAGTGATGAAACAATCTCAACAAATCATGTTGATAACTAACATATTTTTTAATTAAATTGTTCATGCTTTCATTGCGTTGTGTGGTTATCATATCAGCACAAAAGTTGTCTCGACCATAAACTAAAGCCCATTTTTCCTTCAAAGCAAATGTTTGCTCCATCAGCTATTACCTTTAAGATCATACTTATGCAGCATATTATTCCAAGCTTCAAGAAATTCTTCTTCTTCTTCGTACTCATAGATGCAATTTTTAAAATCCTTACTAAAGTCTTCAAACTTTCCAAATACAACACTGAGTTTCTTTAATGCATTCTGATACAAGTGCCAAATACAAAGGCGATGGCATGTCTCTGGCCATGCAAGACTTAAAGCTTTTGCCATTGCTGCATCTTGGTCAGTGAGGATAGTCTGTGGCTTTTTTCCCGACATAGCTTTAACAAAAGTATTAAATAACCAAACAAAGGTTTCAGCAGTTTCATCATATAATAATGCTGCTCCAAAGATAATGCTAAGCTTGTGATGATTCACTCCAACAAACATTGCGAATGGACGACCTTCTTTATTTTTTCTATATGTAGTGTCAAAACAAACTACATCACCAAAATATGAATAATCGACCATCATTTTTGCGTCTGCCCAAAATATATTAGTTATTAAATCATCCTCATCAACTTGTATTGCATAGAAAAAATGAGGATCATCTAATTGCATTTGTTGTAAATACTCGAGCATGCAACCTGTATCTCCTGATCTCATTTGAATTGTTCGCTTGGAGCGTAAATAGTTTTGATAGTCATCTGGGATGAATCCAAGATGTTCACGTCCACCAACTCTCCTAGCCATTAATTCACAACTTGACTTTGGATTAATTCCAGAGCTTTCAGCTAAATCAATCTCAACTGCTTGAGAAGGTGTTATTTTTCTTTGAGATCTATGCAAATGACTCTTACTAGGACTTGAAGTTTCATGTGTATGTTCAGCAATAAATTCAATAACACAAAACTTTTCATTTAAACGACGACTTACTTTCATTTTTGCCAAACATCCAAATCTTGTTTGAGCACGATGGTTCTTTACATTAGCCCTTCGTTTATCTTTCCCACGATAAGCTTCACATGAACAACAAAAGATTCTATCAATCATTTGACCATTTGTGTTTTTGTGCCCTTTACTTATCCTCACGCTAAAACCCACTCTATAAGCATAAGAATTATAAAAAGCATAGGCTGCATCTTCACTTTCAAACTTCAACCCAAGTTTTGGTATAATTGCACTAGGAATCTTGTCATGTATCTCAACAATTTTGTTTTTCTCCAATGCATCACCGTTACCATTCTTGAGTGGTTGATGTTCTTCTATCATGGTTTCTCTATTATCCATTACCTTCAATTTAAATAAAAACTTCAAAAAACAATTCAAAAACAATGTACATATAGCCAACATGAAAGATAGAAGTTATCTTTAAAATTCGTTAAACATGAAATCTGGGTAGCGGCTATAGAAATATATTCATTACCTTGGCGGCAACTTGTAAAAGAATATCTTTGAATATAAATTATCTTTAATAGCCAACGTGTTGGTAACGCTTTGACAGAAGCTATTCTTGAAGTTCCAAGGCAGAACCTTTCTTGAATGTTGCGGCAACAGGAATAAACAAGGGGAATAGGAAAAAAAATTAAAACTGGGCAGTGATATGTAAACCTCACCGTACATAGATCAGTAGAGTACTAGTATTAGGTTAAAAGAAAAGATAAGAAACCCACCGTTAAGTTATGAGTAAGTAAGTATTAAATATGATGTGGCATTTTAATTGAGTTGGTTATTTCCTATTGGCGGTACACTCTTTGGGACAGCTAACCAGGCACAGCAGATTTTCGTCCGTACCGAACACCATGACGTGCCCTTTTGTTGGGGTGGCTTTGGATTCTTTTTTACTTTAACGGTAACCAACCGTCCGAACAACAAACAAAATGCCCACACCACACCAATTCTAATTCTTAACGTTACCGAACGAGTGCGACCCTTTGCCTAAGCTTCCCTTTCCCTTTCCCTTTATATCCATCAATTCATGTTTTCCCTCTCCACTCTCCGCATCTGTAATCATGTGTGCCTCCTTAACCTCAACCTGAACAAGTCATGATAAGACCCTCTCTCATATCATCATAACTATAAAAACGGAGTTTGTCTACATCGTAAGCAGCAAAACATTTCCCAACTCAGCCTCAATCCAAATAATAATAAATTAATATCAATGCCTGTCGTCACCAAGCTTCAGTCTTGTGCTAAACCGCCTTCTGAACCGCGACCCGTTCTCAAACCAGCTGGAAACAGAGTTATCATTTCTCAAGACCCCAAACGCAGCAACCTCAAGAAGCCACAACGCCCAATAAAGCCGGTGCCAGAAATCCCAAACTCTGTTGTCCGAAGTAATGTGTCTTTGGACAGCACATGCTCCTCGGATTCCTCTTCTTTGACCAATGCATCAGCCAAAAAGGTCAACTCTGCAAGTAGAACGACCGTGAAGCGTAACGGGTTTAAGCCGGTAAGGGTTGTGCCCCATGCCCTCGACGTAGCTACCTTGTCTCCCACTCCCAAGCCTTCTGGACCGCCCAAGAGGTGTGATTGGATAACTCCACATTCTGGTAACTCTACTTCCACCTTTTTCTGTTTAAATGCTCAGCTACTTATTTTATTTTTTAAATGGATACCAATACCCAATTGTTAACTATACATTGAATAATGCTTAAAAAAAAAAAAAAAAAAAGGAGAGGATCCGTATCTTTGTTATATTGAGGAATACTCTCAAAATTGATTTTATTTTCATCCAATGATGTAAACTATTATCAAAACCACAAAAATATAATCAAGGGTTAAGAGTGGGTGTAAATGAAAATAATTACACTAGAGTAAACCATCTTTCCTCTGTTATATTTTAATACATTTTTAAATATTTGACAAGTCAGATTGACCGTACTACTAAAAAAATAGGATAGCATACCAAATTCCTTCTTAGCTTCCTATGGTTATTATGGTCATGATAATTAGAAAATGTATTTGGTTTTGAAGTCATAGGTTATTTATTTACCATGCACCAAAAAAGTGTGAGTGTGTGTGTGTGTATATAGCCACATTATGGTGTTGTTTTTGTAAAGGGTTGCCTTCCGCTTTCTAACCCTTACCATGCCTTTATGAATCAAGCTAGTATGGCAGTAGAAAATTGAAAATGGAAACATTGATTAAAATGGAAACGGAATAATAGCTTGCATTCTTTTGGTCTGTGAGTTTCTTCCTATACATCTGATTTCTGCATAGCAAAATCTTTGAGGCAGAATGAGACCCGGCGGGTTTCATTACATAATTGCATTAGAAAACACTTAGAACAAGTTTTGCTGTTCCGTTGCTAGGTGGTTTTCCTCTTTACCTCTTTAATTTTACTGGCCTTTTTGGCTTTTTATTTTGTATTTGTATCAATTCTGTGATAATTCCCATTTCCAATTTTGCAATATACTATCTTTCTCTTTTTAAAGTTTGGCAAAGGATGCTGCCAGTTAGATTTAACCACAACACACATATATCCCGCATTGCCTTATCAAAAAATGTCCCTTTTTCTTTCTTAACAGACCCTCTTTACATTGCTTTCCATGATGAAGAATGGGGTGTTCCAGTTTTTGGTGATGATATAAAGCTATTTGAGCTTCTAGTCTTTTCACAAGCATTAGCCGAACACAGTTGGCCAGCAATTCTTAAGCAGAGAGACATATTCAGGCATGTCTATCTCTAGACTCTAGATCTACTAATTGTTTGAACCCCGTGACACTTAACAAGTTATCTCACTATCTAGGCTTATTGTTTGATATCTGTGACAGGAAGCTTTTTGAGAATTTTGACCCATCATCAATTGCACAGTTTAGTGAGAATAAGTTGCTAACACTGAAAATAAATGGCAACTCAGTGTTATCAGAACCAAAGCTCCGTGCCATTGTGGAAAATGCTAAACAATTACTTAAGGTAACGCCAAAATTATTGCTGGTTTAAGCAAATATGTTAAAATTTCTTCTATAAATCACGAGTCCATTAATTTTCATTTTACAGGTTCAGCAGGAGTTTGGTTCATTCAGCAATTACTGCTGGAGGTTTGTTAACCACAGGCCAATAAGAAATGAATTTCGATATGGACGTCAAGTACCTGTGAAGACACCAAAAGCAGAACTCATTAGCAAGGACATGATGCGGAGAGGTTTCCAATGTGTGGGACCCACTGTAGTTTATTCCTTCATGCAAGTAACAGGACTTGTTAATGATCATCTATTAACATGCTTCAGGTACCAAGGAATGCAATGCGACAACCAAAAACGAACTTAAAATTGAGGTTAAGGAGAAGGTCGTTTAACTGGGGAGATGTTGTTCCACGGCATGGGGTCGTTGGTCTTGTTTTCCTTATTCTTGAATGCTATAATTTTCTTGCTTCTTATTCTGTTTGTATGTCACCTAACCTAACCAGAAAATAATCCGGTCCCATCTTCTCCTTTACACGTGAAGGTGCATGTTTCTTTCAGGTGTAGACAATTCTTTTAGGATACGTGATCATAAGTTGCTGTTCTGATCTGTCTCTATGTTCCGTAATAGATTTCCAACTTTTATAACATATATCTTGTACAAATGATAATGCTTCCACGATCCACTTTTTGTTATCTTCCAATTTTTTTTAATAATTATTACTGCTAGTTCATATACTATTGATCAGATGCAACGAACGTTAGAATCTCCACTCTCGAGAAGTCTTTTGGATAGGTGCCTAATATGTTAGTAGGACCTTACCTTACCTTGCCTTCACAGGCCGACATCGACTACTAATCCAGGTGGCGATTAACTGTCATAAATCAGAAGTTGGGTGTTCTTTTTGTTTGTCCTATGAAGTTGGGGTTTGTGATTCTGACAGACAACAGGATCTGACTGCATAGTTTTGCTAAAAAGAAAAACTCCGAAACATTTTAAATTGGTTTAGCTAGCATCGGTACGCATGTAAAGGCACGCCATTAATATACTAGGACCTCTTATTAAAGAAGGCTAAAAAAGATTCTTTAGTGAATGGGAGGGATTCAAGTAATAATTCTTCTATTTGTTTAGAGGCTTAAAATCCTTGAAAATTGAAAGAACTTTAAAATGTTAAAATACACAATAAATGAGAGTTTTGGATTATAATTTTGAACAATAAAATGGCCATGACGGATGGCTGCATTTGCCAAGATAGGTGAAGGAGGAAACTGTTAACTTGTGCTTTAACACCAAAATGAATGAAACAACCAACCAGGAAAAACAACTTGTGGGCAGGAAGTAATTGCAGTACGTAGCAGCCTAACTTGGTGTCTTCCCACTTCCAAGTGTAAGCTCCAAATCATCCAATCCCACTTCATGAATCTTTTCCCCAACCCAAGGCTTCACCTGTACCCCAAAATCTGCCTCCAAACTCGTCATCTCTTGCATTTTCCCTCTGTTATCAGACAGAGCGTGCTGTTGAAGCTGAACTGGAGGTTTAATACTAAAATTGAGAGTTGGAGCTGCAGAAGGTGGAAATGGATGGAAGTTCAACCACTGGCCAGACTCAACAGTGGAAGTGTCAACTCGGGTATAGTGGGCGGGGTATATAGGTGACGGTGTGTTGGGCTAGGTGGGGCAGAAGCAGCAAAGAAAGGGTGATTGACATTGAAGGATGCTGCTTTGGCAATTGAGTCCCATATGGGAATTGGTTTAGGATTTGTTGATGTTGGTGATGAGAGAGGTGGCGTTACAGGGGCGCTGTTTGATATTCTTAAAGGAGCGAGAGAGGGTGGGAAAACATTACGAATATATGGAATGAGGTTTGATGATGCATTGATGGGATCCAAACAACGACAAGGGCTTGGGAAAGAAGAGGAGGAAGGGCTAACTTGGTAAGAAGGAATTGGGCTTTGAAATGCTGACGAAAGAGGACTTGCATTTTGTGAAGAAAATGGGGTGTTTCTGGTCGAGGTCCCTGCACCATCGTCTCCACCTCCTGCCTTGCATCCCTATTTAATACCCCAAAACCACATCAGTATAAGCACATATTTAGAGCATGTTTGGTTTAAAGTTTGTTCACCCAAATTTAAGTTTGGAGTGACATAAATGTAGTTGAATTTTTTTCTTCTATCGTTTGCAACACAGTCAAGTGATTTACAAATAAATAAGATAACACAAACTTTATATGGCATGTTTGGATTTCACTAAATTTTGTGACACTTTTGTAAAAAAAAAAAATTCATTCAAAATGAAATGAGAAAAAATCTTGATTCATCAAACTTAAGTTTTAAAAGAAAATCCAAACATAGCCGTACAATTAGAGAAGCACAGCAAAGCTAGATTCTATTTTCGGTACACCAATGTACCATTACCAAATATGCTTAATTGTTAGGGAGTGAATCATAAGAATTAAAATTGGAGTAAATAACAAAGGATTCTTCTCCTTCCTTTCCGACACACGAGAGAAGAGACATAGATTAATCGAACAGTAAAGAGTAAAAAGAGATCCATAAGAGCAAAAGTATGAGGGAGGATGGGATACCTTGCGATAGGTGGTACCGTCTGGTTCAACGGTCCAACCAGCTTCGGCACAGAGAGCCTTCAACACTTCGTTGTTGTCACAATGTTTTGGCAAATTGTAGTTCCCCTGAGCTCTAAGACCTGCGTATATCTTCGTCATTGTGGCTCTTCTCCTCCTCTCTCTCCTCCTATTGTTCTCCCTCTCCCTCCATGACGGTTTCCTTTGATTATTCGCCATCGATGTTGCTCCGTCAGAAGTCATCTTCACTTTCACCACCACCAGTTTGCTCAGACCCGCTCACGAGGAATGCACCTTTTCTTCCTTCACTACTACATGACATGCTCAATTCTGTTAGTTAATTCAGTTAGTGAGTTTGTTAGTTGAAATATAACTGAATATTGAGAGTGAGTAGTGTGAGAAGTGGTCCATATGGGACTTTGATAAAGTGTATAAATACATAGTGATGCAATAAAAAGTTTTTAGTGTGTTCATTACTTTGTTCTCTTAATCTCTTGATCTCTTGATATTCATTCTAAGTTTCTGTGAGTGTTTGATAAGTCATAGCTTATCTCTAACAAATTGGTATAACAGAGCTAGTGTTTCTGGGACCCTGCTACAGTGAGAAGGGTGGTTTTCATTAAGCTGAGGGTGCAGGTGCAGATTGTTGAGCTGAGAAACAACAATGGCTGGTAATGGGAATTTCGCGATGAATCTTCCTGTTCTTGATGGCAAGAATTGGGAGAAATGGTGCACACAGATGAATGTGATCTTTGGCTATCAAGAAGTATCCGATGTAGTGAAGAATGGATACCAAGAACTGAGCAAAGATGCCACTGAGCAGCAACGAGCAACATACAAGGAGGCTAAGAAGAAAGACTGCAAAGCAATGTTTATTATGCATCAGTGTGTTGATGCAGCTCATTTTGAGAAAATTGGTGCATTAGGGACTTCGAAAGAGGCCTGGGACATTCTGCAGAAGTGCTACACTGGTGGAGAGAAAGTCAAGAAAGTTCGGTTGCAAGTGCTGAGAAGGCAATATGAACTGATGCAGATGGAAGATAATGAGAAGGTAGCTGACTACTTCAATAGGGTTCAAAGTCTTACAAACATGATGGCTGGATGTGGTGAGAAATTATCTACTCAACAGATAATTGAAAAGGTACTTCGAACCTTAGCTCCCAAACTTGATCACATAGTTGTTGCAATAGAGGAATCTAAAGATCTTGAAACCATGAGATGTGAAGAGCTTCAAAGTTCTTTAGAAGCTCATGAAATGAGAATGAATGAAAGAAGTGCAGGAAAGTCAGCTGATCTAACTAATCAAGCTCTTTCTGCACAAGTCCATCAGAAAGGTGCTGGTGATAAAAGCAAGTGGAAAAAGGGTAAAAGAAAGTTCACCAAAGGAAATTGGTCTCTCAAGCAAGAAAGATCAAGATCTGATGGTGACAGACCTGAATCCTCTAAAAGAGGAGGAGGGTCTGCAAAACAGAGAGGAGGAAAAGGGAAATTTGACAAAAGAAAAGTCCAATGCTACAATTGTGACAAGTGGGGTCACTTTGCAGACGAGTGTTGGCATGGAAAAGGCAAGAAGAAAGGAGGTGATGATGATGAGGCTCATATTGTTCAAGAAGACTCTGATGAAGATCCTGTTTTGATGATGGTAACAACTAGTGAAGAGTCGTGCAATACTGAGCAGTGGCATCTTGATACTGGTTGTTCAAACCATATGACCAGTAACAAGAAATGGCTAACTGAGTTGGACACTTCAAGAAGGAGCAGGATCAGGTTTGCTGATGACAGGACACTATGTGCTGAAGGTGTAGGCAATATTGTCATTAGAAGGAAGAATGGTAACACTGCTGTCATTGAGAATGTGTTGTATGTACCAGAAATGAAGTGTAATTTGCTGAGCATTGGACAATTAATTGAAAAAGGCTTCTCAGTCGTCATGAAAAATGAAGCACTGGAGATGTTCAGTTCTTGTGGAAAACTGATAATGAAAGCTCCTCTTTGCAAGAACAGGACCTTCAAAATTCATCTCAAGAATGCTGAGATTCAATGCCTGAAAGCTACTACAATGACTGAAGGGAGTTGGCTTTGGCACTCAAGGCTTGGACATCTCAATTTTAAGAGCCTACAGCAACTTGGTGCAAAGCAAATGGTAACTGGCATTCCAATTACAAAGATACCAGAGAAGGTATGTGAGGTGTGTGTAGCTGGCAAGCAATCCAGAAAGGCATTCAAATCATGTCTTCCAATGAGAGCAACAGAATTGCTTGGAGTGGTGTACTCAGACATTTGTGGTCCTTCTGAGATACCATCTTTGGGAGGTAATAAATACTTCATTTCCTTTGTGGATGAGTTTAGTAGAATGATGTGGACTTTTATGCTTAAATGTAAAAATGAAGCATTTGATTTCTTTCAAAGATTTAAAGTGCTGGTTGAGAAACAAAGTGACAGGTCCATAAAGATTTTAAGGACTGATGGTGGTGGAGAATACAACTCCACTGAATTTGAGAAATTCTGCATAAAGCATGGCATTCAACATGAAGTTACAGCACCATACACACCACAGCATAATGGCCTTGCAGAAAGGAGAAACAGAACAGTGCTAAACATGGCCCGAAGTATGTTAAAAGAGAAGAGTTTGCCACCTTCATTCTGGGGAGAAGCAGTCACAACTGCTGTCTATATGCTGAACAAGTGTCCTACAAAGAAATTGGGTGATCAAGTTCCAGAAGCTGTCTGGACTGGCAGGATACCAACAATTTCTAACCTGAGGATTTTTGGCTCATTGTGCTACAAACATATTCCCGACCAAAGAAGAAGCAAATTGCAGGACAAGAGTGAAACTATGATTCTAGTAGGATATCATCCTACAGGAGCTTACAAGCTCTATGATCCAGTCAAGAACAGAACTGTGTTCAGTAGAGATGTAATAGTAGCAGAAAAGGAATGTTGGGACTGGAAGCAAGAGTACACCACGCCTCAGCAGAAACCATCACTAGTTCTTGATAATTGGCACACTCAGCCAAGTGCTAATGATCAGGAACATGTGACTCAGATACAAAGACCACAGAGAATGAGACAACCTTCCACCCGATTAGCAGATTATGAAATATTTCCTGACAGTGCTATCACTGCTGAGGGTGATCTGGTTCACTATGCACTGCTTGCTGATGCAGAACCACTCAGCCTTGATGAAGCAATGAAAGAAAAGGTGTGGCAACAAGCAATGCTAGAAGAATTGGCTGCAATTGAAAGAAATAAGACATGGGAGTTGACTCACTTGCCTTCAAATAAACATCCCATTTCTGTTAAATGGGTATATAAAGTGAAGCTCAATCCAGATGGGACAATAGCCAAGCACAAAGCCAGATTAGTGGCAAAAGGCTTTCTGCAGAGAGCTGGACTGGACTATTCAGAAGTGTTTGCTCCGGTAGCAAGGATAGAAACAGTCAGGTTGGTAGTGGCTTTAGCAAGTGCAAATGGCTGGTCATTATTCCAACTTGATGTGAAATCTGCTTTCTTAAATGGACCTTTAGAAGAAGAGGTCTATGTCACACAACCTCCTGGTTTTGCAATCAAAGGTAAAGAGGGAATGGTGTTTAGATTGAGGAAGGCATTGTATGGCCTTAAGCAAGCCCCTCGGGCTTGGAACAAGAGAATTGACTCCTTTCTTTCTCAACATCAGTTCAATAAATGTACTGTTGAACATGGTGTCTATGTTAAAAAGGAATTTGGAAGAACACAGCTGTTGGTGTGCCTTTATGTAGATGATTTACTCATCACAGGTGACAGTCTGGAGGAAATTGAGAGCTTCAAGTCTCTTATGAAAGCTGAGTTTGAAATGACAGACCTAGGGAGACTAGCATACTTTCTAGGAATGGAATTTGCAAACACAACTGAAGGCATTGTTTTACATCAGAAGAAGTACATTTCAGAGGTACTCAAGAGATTCAACTTAACAGGCTGCAATGCTGCAACAACACCTGTTGATGCAAATGTGAAGTTTGAAAAAAGTGATGAAGGAGAGGTTGCTGACAGCACATTGTACAAACAGATTATTGGCTGTCTACGATACATCTGTAATAGCAGGCCAGAAATTTGCTATGGTGTGGGAATGGCTAGTAGGTTCATGGACAATCCCCGAAAGTCACATTTGGTTGCAGCTAAAAGAATATTGCGATATCTCCAAGGAACTATGGAGTTTGGAGTATTATTTCCAAACAGAACCAGAGGTAAGGAGGAGAGTATGCTGCTAGGCTACTCTGATTCTGATTGGAGTGGCGATAGGACTGATAGAAGAAGTACCTCTGGTTATATGTTTCAACTGCTGAGTGCTCCAATTAGCTGGTGTTCAAAGAAACAATCAGTCATTGCACTGTCTAGCTGTGAGGCTGAATACATTGCAGGCTCCTATGCAGCATGCCAAGCTATTTGGCTCGAAGCTTTGCTAAAGGAGATGGGAATTGAAGTAACACTGCCTATGAAGTTAATGGTTGATAATAAATCAGCCATCAATCTAGCTAAAAATCCAGTCTCTCATGGAAGAAGTAAACATATTGAGACTCGTTTTCACTTCCTGAGAGATCAAGTTACTCAAGGAAAGCTAGAACTGATATACTGCTCCACTGATGTGCAGAAAGCTGATATCCTCACCAAAGCTTTGAAGATAGGCAGATTTGAAGAAATGAGAAAGGAGTTAGGTGTTGTATCACTCTCAAAATTCAGTCAAGTATGATATGTGGCAAATGAATGGTGAGGTCTAAGGTGCCAACCTAGTTGGGATGTTAGACTTCATAGTGATGCCCATTTGCATATCAATACTTGTTCCAAATATAACTGAATTACAGGGGAGTGTTAGTTAATTCAGTTAATTCAGTTAGTGAGTTTGTTAGTTGAAATATAACTGAATATTGAGAGTGAGTAGTGTGAGAAGTGGTCCATATCGGACTTTGATAAAGTGTATAAATACATAGTGATGCAATAAAAAGTTTTTAGTGTGTTCATTACTTTGTTCTCTTAATCTCTTGATCTCTTGATATTCATTCTAAGTTTCTGTGAGTGTTTGATAAGTCATAGCTTATCTCTAACAAATTCAATGTTGTACTTGTTTAAGAATCTCTCTATATTTCACAGATGATCAAAGCTTATTCTAACATGTGTGAACACGCACAGAATCTCCCTAGGCTATGCATCATCAGAACCGTTCATCATGGGTAATGTGCTCTAATCATAATAGACTAACGGGTGTGATTGATAAAGGGGATGCCGCGAGTGTGTCGCACTCAAAGTGGAAAACACAAGAGTGGGATTCCCCGTGTTGCATAACATGTGGACTGCCTTCTGATCACCTAATTATTATCAGTGTCGGTGGGGCCCAACTCGCCAAGTCCAAAACAAAACCATTTCTTACTGCGCATCCAAAAACGGATGACTTCGATTTTCAAAAGGGGGAATATGCCGAAACGCTTATCCTTTGCCCTTTTGTTTTTTTTTGAAACTTTCTATTTTCTTTTTCCAACTTTTCTTTAAACTCTAATGGGTCAAACATTGAAGCTAGAAAGCTTAGTTACTACGTTACAGACGAATTGAATGCACAACACCGTTCTCACGTTCTATTTCGAACTATGATGCATTGTGGGGAAACCCAACCTGAGTTTCGCGTGAAGGAGTTTGGCAAGAGGCATGAAGATGATGATGATGTGATTGATGTACACGCTAACCACAAAAGCATTGCCCAATTTTATTTGTTTTTATCTTTTACTTGTCCCTTATTCTTTTTATTATGGTTTTATAAAATTTCTCAAAGGTTAGAATGATTGGGGTATAAACAATGTGTAAATTTTATTTAATTAGTTTATAATATATGTTTGAATTAGCTGTCAAAAATATATTATTTTAATAATCGATTATATGTATAATTGATTATAATAGAATCAGTTTTATGTTTGGATATATTTGCTAAAAATCGATTTGAAGATGTTATATTTGGATTGTGTAAAAAAATATTTTTATATAGTAAATTACAAAAAAAAGGGTCCAAAGTTATTTATATAGATTAATAATATTTGTTTATTAGTTATGTATAGATTAATTGATTATAATAGAATCAGTTTTATGTTTGGATATATTTGCTAAAAATCGATTTGAAGATGTTATATTTGGATTGTGTAAAAAATCATTTTTATATAGTAAATTACAAAAAAAAAGGGTCCAAAGTTATTTATATAGATTAATAATATTTGTTTATTAGTTATGTATGGTGAAATGGAAAAAGAATATTTTAACACCCTGATTTTCTTAATCTTTTAATTAATTAGTAATTACTCAGTAATTAAGTACTTGTATTTTATTTGAGGGTTTAGAAAATTTTTATTCCGAGACCATAGTCACGCTCTACGCTACCGTAGGAAGTTATGGTTAAATTTTGGTCAAAAAACTCAGACAGAACCCGGTCTGCGTTTTACACTGACAGTATTATTTTACTGCTCATACGACCTAATTTTGACTCGTGAACGAAACCATTAGGTTTTAAACTAAATTGCGAACGTTATCGGCAATTTCGAAAATTTTCAAAATATATAAGTTTTCACGACTTTCTTGGGGCGAAGTACTAAATCGTGAAAGTAACGGGGCTAAAAACGAATGAACATGAAGTCACATCACCTAGGAAGGCGTGCCTATGACTCATTACTGTCATCATTACTTTTATGAAAAATATCTAGATATTTATGAAATTAGAAAATATCTGAACGCGAAAAGACCAAAATGCCCCTGATCTTTTTCCTAAAGGACATTTACGTCCCTAAAATATCTAAGATTTTGATGACCTCACCCCCCCTCTCTCTCTCTCTCTCTCCTCTCTCCCTTCACTTTCTTCTTCTTCTTCCTTTCTTTCTTCTTCTCCATTTTTCTTTCCTTCCTTCACCTCCATTTTTCTCAAGCTTCCACAAGGATTTTCAAGCAAGTTTGTGAAGCAAAGCTGATCCTCTCATCCTCCTCTATCACCTAGGAGGTATATATTTCACTCTTGAGCTCTCAATCTTCATTTTTCTCCATTGAAGTTCATAGTTTCAAGTTTATGCTTCAAACTTCAAAAATCTCTAGAAAATTGTAGAAAAATCATTTTGAGGCCAAACCAATTTCTATGAGCCAATATCATCCCCTAATATCATAATCCAAGAGAATGAAATCAAATAAGTTCTCTAACCTATTTATCTTTTCAAGTCCGAATGGGTGAGTTTTGGGGGGAAAAATGCGTTTTTGTTCTTTGTTCTTGATTTCACATATTTCATTCCTTAATCATGTAATCCAGTGTTTAGGAAGCTAAATCCATCTTCCACCTATTTTTTTGGGTGGTGTCCGAAACCCCAAATTTTTGGTTTAAGGAGTTTTGATTCAAATCTTTGATAATTGATCATTGATTATGCATTAGGTATGCTTAAGGATCATTGATCCAAGAGTTGGTAGAATTTCAATATCCCTAGCCTATTTAATTAATTAAGAGCAGTAACTGATCCTAGAGATTAAGTAGATTATGGTTTCATTATTTTAATTTCTGGTTGTGTTTTGTTGTATAGAATCGGACATGATTCGAACATCCGACAGCGCACCCGACTGACAGCTGCGGAGTCGTAGTCGGAGCTTCACGAGGAAATCACTAAGGTGGGGAGAAAGAAATGATATCGTCGGAAAGGCAAGCTTAGTATAGAGTATATATATTTGTGTAAGGGAACCCTTAAACCCTACTAGAGGTTGAGCCATGGATAAAGTGCCTGGACCCTAGGTGTGGGTACTTTTGGGCTATCACCACTAAGTTGATATTATGAATGATGAGACTGATTGAGGTTGATTGTGTTGAATTACTTAATTGATTACCTGTTGATTTTGTTTTGGTAAACTGTCTGTTTGATGAATTATTGCCTGAATTTATGATGATAACTGTACTTGAAAGATCTTCTGTTGTGATGTTTATTGTGATTGGTTGGTTGAGTGTTGATGAGAGTATGGTGAGCGTTAATGTTGTTCGGGTTGATATCTCGTAGACGCAAGGCGTCGTGATGCTGATGTGATGTTGATGATGATGTGATGTTGATGTTGATGATTGATGTTGACGTTGATGTGATGCGATGTGTCGTGGTCGTGGACGAATGTTTAGACGTGAGGTTCTGATATCAACCTACGATGGATGTTTGTTGCATTTTCATAACATTTCATACCACAGCATTTGGTCCCGAAGGGGGATGTCCAATCGGGGTTGTTACGTAAAATCCCGAGGTGGGATATGATGTGATGTGATGTGATGTGATGTAATCCCGACGGGGATGTTCAATTGGGGACGTGATGTATCGGCCGACATGCATATAGGGAAGACAGCATATACATAGGGATTAGTATCCCTCCTATAGGCTTATCTGAGATAATGATGTTTGAGATGATGTGATGGGTGACTTAAGAGATGGGTGATGTTGTGTTGTATATGTTATCTGTGTTGTGTGATGTATATATACATATATATATATATATATATATATGCTGTATTGATGCCCCTCTCCCATATTGATGATATATGTTTCTTATTTCCTGCTATTTTTCTGTATATGTTGCTCTTATTTTATGGGAAGACCCCGAGGAGGAACTAGTTGCTGAAGAGCTGGACGGCATTCCTTACGAACCTGACGCTGGAGGACGTGCCACGGATCCTAGCCTCGAGAGGTTGGGCAATGATAGTGGCTAGCCGGAAAGTTGTCTCTTGGCTTAGTTATGTATTTTGATTTCAGTCTGTACTAATATACACTATGTAGTACTTTATTACTATAGCCCTACTGATGGGACAATGATGTATGTGATATATTTCTTTATATTTGAAGTTGTGTACTCTGAAGCGTAGCGTGCCGTTTATTGTTTTGCTTCCGCACTAAATTTTCCGCTTCGCTTCGTTTTAATAAGGAGCGCTAACGTTTATTATGCGATTAAGATTAGTTAATATCTTAGATTCTACTGATGGAACGGCGGGTCGTCTCAAATATTACCTTTCATATAATCAGATTATTGAACAATCGGTTACACACCTCATCAAGATAACGGATGAACATCGGTTGCACACCTCGACTATAGAATAACTAGGGGAGAGAGGTGAAAGCAAGAGACAAGTTCTGTCAATAATTCTAAACATTCTAGTATTCTTAGGTTCTAGTTCATAACCGTAGACAAGTGACATGTAAAATCATATTTCAATAATAATAAAGGCCATAATCGCTCCCGGAAAAATAAAAAATCCTAACTTGATTATCAAAATCTCAAATACAGGTCAATTTAATCATTTTTAGAATTAATCTTAGTGACATTTTAGTCACTATAAAGAGCTATTTTGACCCATATTTGAGATTTTTGGTGACCAAGTTGAGTTTCTTCATTTTTTTTTAGGAACCTAAATGTGTCTCTATGTTTTTTTAAGGATTAATTTGCGTTTTTACTCTTCAATGAATTATTTTATAAAGCAACTACAATATTATATAAATCTTGACATTATATGAATAATATTTCAATTAATAAAAATTTTAGTATCAGATATTGTTAAAAAAAAAAATTTTAAAAAGTTTTGTACAATTTAATATTTCACGTTTTACTATTATTTCTTCTCTTCTAAATATATGCTAAATGCCACTTTTATCCATTAGAAATGCAGATGAAGGCAGGGAGTTTGAATTTTGAAAAGTTTTGATGAACTGAGTTTCGCACACCAGGTTTTGATTAAAAGTGAGTTTATAGTAATTGATTTATGTTTGGATACTTTATTGTTAAAAGTAATTTTGGCAGAATGAATGTTGTGTAGATTATGCCATTCAAATCGGCTTTTAAATGTGTAGTTATCAAATCGTCTTTTAACTTTTAGATGGAAAGTGATCAATTTTTAAGGATAATACGATAAATGTAGTGGTTGAAAACTCAAACTGAGTTTTGGCAAATGAAAAAGCAACAAATTTTCCAAGTTTGACCCCAAAATTATCTCTTTTAACCGGGTTTAAAGGTAAACCAAACATCATAAAAAATTGACAAAAACAAATTTGAGTTTCTCAATCCACATTTGAGTGGTACCAAATGGATATCCAAACACATATGTGTGTGTTTGGATGAGCGTTTGTTTAACGTGATTTTGAATGAAAATGAATTTTTAAAATTGTCTTGGTTATAATTGAAATTGAAGTGAAATATGATTTTATTTTGAAAACAAGTTTGATGTAAAACTTATGGTTTATTTGGGATCACGTAGGTGTGCCCAAATGCGCATCCAATAGTCTTCGACGTGGAAGCTGCTCCTTTGCAGCTTCTGCTTTTTGTTGAAAAAAATCACAGAAATGTCAACAGCATCGTGAGTTGGAAGGAGTTTGGTTCCCATTGAGTTTGATTTCCCCTTAAGTAAGGTCTGATATTCTTATTCTGGGAATGGATAAAATAGATGTTGAGTTTTCTCTTAAATGGTTCTTTCCGACTCGACTCGGATTAATCAGAATCCAATATTATTTTTGGATATCGAGAGTAAAGAAATAAATTAAAATATTGTTTCCTATGTGTTAGTAATGTTATTTTTCAATAAAAATTTAAAAAACAAACATATATAATAGTCATATTTTTACTAATAAATTGTTAAATATGTTTTCCTATTATTGAAAAAGCGCACCACATCCACCAATAAAAAAAACTGCACAGAATTTCATTTTTTTTTGACAAAACTGCATAGAAATTTTATTCCATACGTTGTGGAGTTGAATATGTTCGCTAGCTGTAGCGCCATTAGTTATCGAGAGTTTAGATTTTTTTCCACCGTGCCCTGTCATGCCAAGACCATGAGTCCACTAAAATAACTGAGGAAAAATCACATGTGTGGGTCAATGTGACGTTATCAAGGATAGGCAACATTAATTACCGAGTTTGGCAGGTATTGAAATTTTTTCATAAATTTTTTCATTATAAACTATTTTGGATAAAAATAAAGTAGTTTAATCACACATTAAGTGTCAATCTGCACACGAGTTACCTTCACGAAGAGTGTGGGTAAATGACAAATGTCAAGCCAACTCCTTAAACTTCCTAATCTGATCAGTAATAGGACCGTAACGATGAGATTTGTTAACACCCTCCTCAATCAAAGACAAACCAACTTGGGAATCTGATTCGCTAATAACTCGCCTATAACCTTTGTTCCAAGACAATTTAAGACCAACAACAATGGCTAGTAATTCAACTTTCAGGTTCATCGTAATCCCGCAAGAGCCAGAGAATCCCACTATCCATTCACCAATGTTATAATTTACCTTTCAGAGAGGGAGGGGTTAACATCCCCTTTCTAAATTCGTCCGTGTATGATTTACCTATATCATCTCTTTTATTTAATTTAATATAAAATATTCCAAAAGACATGTCACGATTAGCAAATGAAAAGATATCACTACAGTTCAAAGATCCACTTTGTTGAACACTTAAGTCACGGGTCACAACTCAGGAAAGATAGTCCAATATAAATACATGATGCTCAAGCCATAAAAGACATTAAATTCTTCCGCTTAAGAATATCATGCCCTCAACTTGCTCCACAAAAGATTTCATTTCTCCTATATTTTCGTCTAAATTCACGATAAAATCTTATTTGATCAATTCCTTTTGATTTGTGTGAGGTTGAGATGGGTACCCGACTTCGCCTTCTAAAGGTTGAGCTTCTTCCTATATGGTAGTTCAATGGTGGAAGATAAGAGTGTATATGTAAAGGCGCTTCATTGCTCAATTTAGGCAAGATATATAAAAGTGAGTGGATAATAAACATGGGACGAGGCCCTATAGCTTATGCCTTATGGTATGAGTTTGTTATTTATAGGAGAGAGTATAACTCATCAAGTTAAGCGTACCAGGTATCATTCTACAAACAGGTGTCTGTGTTGCATGCCTTCCTCGAAGGATGAATTCGTTATGCAACAGGTGTAAAACGGGGGAATTCCACAAATTGCAAGTGTCACCCGTTGTGTATGTACTGAGCAGTCTTAGTTTATAGATTCGAGTTTTTAGATACTAAATTGCTCCTATTGGACTAGCTTAGTTGTTAACTCGCCTTGTTTTGTTTGAACTTCGGGTGTGGCATGGTCTTCTCTAGTCCAGAGTGGTTTTCCTCCTAGTGCTAGGTTTTTTATGCGGGGGATGAGTTGAGCATTTGCAAAGATACTTCAATGGCCAAGTAAATAATTGTGATAAAAAAAAAATAAGCTAATGTATATATGGATAAGATGAAGGATGAAGAACATGAAATTCTCCCTCACGAATTGGTATTTAAAGCTAATGAGAGGAGAGGATTCTTGCCAATAGGGGGATAATTGTGTGTTTGGAAGAGCTTACAGAACTTATTTGAACTTATGATAATAGCTTATCTGCTTATGGAATAAACTTATTCAAAAAATTATGATGCATTCGCAATTGTAACTTTGTAAGTAGTAGTCCAATACTAGCCCATATTTGTACCAATCCAACGCCAACTCGCCATCCGGACAAATCGATCATCCTATCGATTCACTTACTCAAATAGATGGAAATGGATCACATTTTACTCTCCTCAATTTCTTTTGGATTGGATGTTTTGGGTTCGAATCAGACCTAACCCGATCGCTGAACAACCTTAGCAATGGGTGAGCCAGAGCCATTTCCACTAGGTTTATCCACAACGATGCATATTAAGAACGTGGAGGGATCCTCTAACTTTTTAGTGCCAAAGTCACCTGACTTTGTATCTATCTCTCTTTTTCATTATTATATCTCACATTTTTATTATCATTCTCTCTCTATTTTTAGCCTAAAGTCACCCTGACTTTGGCTCCAAAAAGTCAGGGATCCGTTTCCTATTAGGAACAAAGTCAGGGATCCGTTTCCTATTAGGAACCTAAGGCCATCTCCAACGGCCCCCAAAAGTTGGGTTCTTGCTTATTAAGATCGGTGTTTATAAGCACTTATCATTGGAGCAAATTATAAAATAGGTGCTTATGAAGCTTGGATGCTTATATAAGCATTGATGCTTATTTCATAAAGTGGGTCATGTATTAATATTTTAATATAAAACAGTAAAAGCAAAAAGTGTCAACATGACATAATAAATAAATTATTGATAAAATGTAAGGATGTGGGATTGCAGGTGGGGTCCATTTAGAAACTTTTTTGAAATTACTAGATTGAAGAGATGGGATGCTTAAGTTATAATAAATAAAAATAAGTGATATATTAAAATAAGATCCATTTAAAAATTCTAAAAAAATAAAAATATGAGTTTCTGGGATCGAAATAAGTCAAGAGGCTTTATCTCATTTATTACTTTTTGGTCGCTTGTATTCTTATGCAAAAGAAATTTCGTCAGCTGTTACAGTGAAAAAGCAATGCAAAAGATGGAGGGAGGGAGAGGTAACAAGAAAGTTCTTGCAAGGCCCCCTTTATTTTTGTCCACTTTTGCCATTACTTGCTTGGAACGACCCCTACTGAGACGTAGTGCACAACCATCTCCCACCAATCTTATCCGATGTCCCTGTCGCATTCGTACTGTTCTCATGTATCTTTTTTTTTAAGCTCTTTATTTTTCGATGATAGGTAAGATTATCTTTGAAAATTTATTATGTAATAAAGTGAAATGATTTAGAATAATAATCTAAATCACTTTATCTCATCTAAATCCTCCTAATTTTATACTCTTCAAATTGGAGGTTTGAAATCTTTCTCAATCTATCATTAAACTTTTAAATATTGAAGTGATATATTTCTATCTCTTCAATTCAGTGTATCACTAATTATTTTATTATTAATCACTTGATTTCATCTACTGCAAAACTCTCAAATATAGAATAATGAAAGAAAAATAAAAAAAAGACTTGCTTTTGTAGAGAGAAAAAGGATTTATTTGTTTGAGAATTATTTTTTGATAGAAGTAGGAGTCTAAACCTAAAAAGCAAAACTAAACACAAACGGTCCTAGGCGGTATGAAAAACCCAGCGATATCACCATCAATCACAAGAACTAGTTTTCTATAAAAAGAAAAAGACAGTTTTCATATTTTCATAAAAATATAATTATAATAAAAAATAGATTATTTAAAGTGCGTGCTAGTTAGTCTATTACATACCCGATAATAATACAAAATAAAAAAATATAATTTTATAACATATTTAATATTATATAAAAAAATGATGTATTTATTATTTTAAAAAGTTATACACTTAATTCTTAAAAAAAAATTTATATATTTAATTTTTTAATATAAATTTATTTTTTATAATTTCTTTAAACAATCCCATTAAAATTTTTGTAGTCGTTAACAAAGACCATATTATAAATATTAATAAATAGAAATGGATCGTCCACATCAATGTAACTCAAATCTATTCTTTCTTTTTTTCCAGTCAACTCAAATCTATTCTTATACTTTTGAATGACCTTTTATTTGATAAGTATCTTATGAGATAATTCTTATCCTATAGATCATAGATATAAAATTTTGTATTAATCCAAAATTATTTACAACTTCATTAATATACACCAATATCAACCTAATATAAAATTCTAAAATATGGCTCAGTTCGGTCAAACTAGCGGATAATAGATAAGTTAGTTTATAGCGGATGAACTTATAATAAATAGTAGATGAGGTAGCTGGTAGTTTATTGGTGTGGAAGTATTTGAAAAAACTAGCAGTTAAATTAATCGAAAAAGATAAAATGACATAAAAGAACATGTTCATATACCTTTTTATATAAATGTTGTGCGTGTGTCTATATATATATATATATATATATTATCATAATCAATTTTAACAAATAACTATCATAATCAATTATAACAAATAATTTATTTGTATAGTACCCATGATTCATGTTTATGTAATATTTTATCACGTAAATCACTGATAATAAGTTTAATTCAAAATAATTATGTATAATATATATATATATAGATATATATTATTTATTTTAAAATAATTATCGCTTTTAATACTTAAATTTATTTTAAATTATTTATCAATTGTTTATATGTTATGTTAAATTATATGTGCTTTTTTAAAGATTATAATATTTTATTTTATTAAGGAGGGTAAATATGGAATTAAACTAAACTAGTAAGGATAAAAAAGAGAAAAAAATGAGATGCTAGAAGCTATAAACTTAAACGTTACTTGAAGTAGCATCTGGACGAAATACTATAAGCTCGTTAAAAAATGTTTTAAGCTAGTGACAAATGTATTTACCAAAAAGAGCTACTAACCCCTCTGTTATGAGCTAGCGGATAAGACTTACCAAATAGAGCTTATACGAAAATAAGAGCTACCTAAATACATTTTGTTATTGATGTTCAACTTTATTAAAATTGGAAATAAATAATCTAGAGAGCTGGGACCTCATTTGGTTTTCTCTCCTCCTAAAGAGTTTGTCTCATTGTTATTTAGTAATGTTATAATGTTATGGGGCTTCCATACCCCCCCTATAACTTCCGTTTGATTTTTCTTTTTGTTCACGGACACTTTTAACCCTATTTAAGCATTAAAAAAAAGAAATAAATAATATGATAATTCAAGAATCAATGAAGTTAATTGCACATGATTTTTCTCCATTAACTAGTTTTTCAAAATAGAGAAAATTATGTTTGTTAATGAATTATACAAATTAAAAAAACACCAAGTAAGCTCTCCGTTATGGAAAAGGACAAAACTTAGGTACAATTTTATAAGTGTTTGTGGGATTGTTTTTCAGTGAGAATAAGACACGTGTCACAGCTCATCAATGAAAATATAATATGTGTAGCAGCTCATCAATGAAAATATAACATATGTAACAATTGTTACTCATGTCTTCTTCTATTAAAAAAAATAACACCACAAACACCTATAAAATAGTACGTAAGTTTTGTCCTTTTGAAAATTGCTCTCCCTTTGACTCTCTAAACATTAAACATATTCATATTCAATAGTTGTACCATGAGAGCTTCTAACAATCTCCAAGTTTGTAATTTTGATTTTTTTTGTACATATGAGAAAAATACATTAAACAAAAACCAAAAAGGCAAGAAGATTTATCTCATAAAGGAAGTTCCTGAAGCGTCCGCCAGAAGGAGAAACTTGATGCTAGAGAAGCTAGTAAGGTGAGTTGGAAGCCGCTCCCATCTTAGAAAGAAAGTACGCACACTGATTCTCTTCCATCTATGTATATCACATGTCCATTGTCTATTCCCATTACAGCAGATCGAAGATCTCCCATAACTCAGCTTCATATCTATGGAATTTGGGAAGACTCTTCGACACAATAGTCAACACATCCATGGAATCGCAAAAGCACACCATTCTACATACTCCTTATCTCAAATCAAGTTGCAAGTTGTGCAAAACCCTAAGAAGTTCAGCATGGAGATTATTGGACCAACCAATATGAGCCCACAAATCTAGGTACATCCTCTTCTTCACAAAATAGCTCCAAGTCTAGATCTCTCTGCATTACCTAACAAATTGCCATTTGTCAATTTTTCTATCGAACATATATGTATTGCTTTTTGAATAGAATTTTCTGTTGGCATCCAACTGAAGGGGAAATACAATATTATCCCAAGCTACCAAATCAACATGAATTCTTTTTTGGCGTTTCATAAAAGTGAAGACCGATATATCAACGTAAACATAAGAATAATATAAAGAGAAGTCATTTAACATGCTTATTGCAAGTTAGTGAGCAACAATGCTCGCCACATTCGTATCCATTGATTTGAAGTGAAATATGGTCAATTATAGATAGTGAAGATGGACAACTTGTTGAGTCGGTTTTAGGATATTGCAAATTGGTTGTTGTAAAAATAGAAAATTTACTTTCGTATTTTTTCTCTTGTCAACAACGAAAGCTTCCGCACTAAACTCCCAAACCTCATCGTGTTCTCTGACTAGATCTTCCAACACTAGCGCAAACGTTGCGACCTTCTATCCTTCCAACACTGTTGCTGCTCAGAGCTTGGTTGTCCAAAGTGTACAGTCACATTCGAGAGCATGGCGCTGCCACGACCGCAGATACGACCATCTTGCGATCAAATCTAACCTCACCATGACCACTGTCACAATGCTACCATGGAACGCGGCAAGTTGACCCGGTGAACTCCCTCTCAACCTCCCACAACCACGATCATAGATGTGGCCATCATCGCAGTTGAGATCCAAGACACACAATGGCCTCAAGACTACCCTTTTGGTCGCGTCTCCCTCTATTTCAAACTTCTTATCGGATGAGTACAACTCATTTAAGAGAAGCAAAGAGCGGAGTGAAAACGATGGCGACGATAGAGAGATGGAATGACGAAAATGATATGAACTAAACTATAAATACCAACACTTAACCTTTTTAAATTTAATTTTTAAAAACTTGTTGTATATGAAAAAGAATAAGTAACAATGCTTACACAATGAACATGTTAAATGGATAATGGACAAAAGGCTCAAAAGCTACTAAAAACAAAGAGATCTCTAATGGTGTAACTCATTGGAACTGATTAACTTCACTTTTTACGGGCTCTATCATGCCATCTCACAACTTTTTACTTTATATTGCTTTAAGAAACTCTACACTCCAATGGTGCAACTCTTGAAAGTTCACTAAGTGGGTCTATAAGTAATCTCTAATCTTTATTTACATTTATTTTTGTTTCAATATAAAGTATTAATTTATTTGTGATTGGACTGCTGAATATTATGATTCTCTCTCTTTTTTATGGGTGGTCCTTGTATAAGAACTAGTTGCTTAGGCCAACTTCAACACTGGTTCTTAGAGCCAAGAACCCGTTCTTAGTTTTTTACCATTTCAGAGGAATGAACTGGATGCCAATTATAAGAACCGTCCTTATATAAGAACCGGTTCTTAAATGTTAAAATATAATGTTTCTTCTTGTTGGGAGGTTAATTATGGGATCCATTTTAAGTTCTTAAGGGTTTTACCATTGAAATGAAAACTTGTTGGAATTCTTAAATCTTATATGACATTGTAGGATCCACTAAAAATAAGTTAAGAACTTAAGTATGGATTCTATCATTGGAGATACTCTTATAGAAGCAATCGTGCTTATACATAACATCTAGATCAAATTACTCAAATGATGCAACATACTTAGAATTTGTCCTTTAACATTAAGAACCTATTAAGCAATTATGGTTGGAGTTACTTTCTCGTGGAGATATGACTAGTTGGTGGAATGGATGAAAGAAAGAGGCGCTTAAGTCAATAAAAACAAGTCACGCGGAGGTTTTAACGAAAGATTCATTTTATTTTAATGGCTACTATGATACTATCAACTCCCCTTATATCTTAACCTGACTTTATATATATAACTGATATTTGATTTTACTTTATATATTTGATTTTATTTATATATTTGATTTTATTATCCCTTAGGGGAGGAATGACGATCCAAACTTTCAATTAATGTTTCAACCAATGAATAAGCAAATCATCCGCATGATAGGCGGCACGGTTCTCCTCCACTGTCCGTCACACGGAGGTACCTTCCTACCAATTCACCTTTGTTCCCGATGGTGTCTAAAACGTTTTTTAGCTTTTGTCTGTCAAAAAGGTTAAGTTCCCTCCTTTTTCAACTTTATTATGATTATGATGATCAATAGGGGTAGCTGGATTAGGCTCATCCTAGATCCACGGCTCATGTCACTCCCTCGTGGCGGGAAAATAAGGTGCAGGTAATAAGGCGCGGGAGTGAAAAAAGGCATAACTATAATTGACAATTGTCATTATCATTATCATTATCATTATCATAATTATAATTATAATTATAGTTAATAAACTCGAAGGTCCTCTTTATATTTGTTTCGGCAGTGTGGGAGGGAGCACCGACGGCAGGTACAGCCTTCTGTGCAAGTGGGGCCCTCCTATGAATTTCGGGTGTCCGTTTGCGTTCCTCATCATGCGTTACTTCATTTGTTCTTCAATTCTTTTGCCTCATCCCCTCCTTTCTCAAAATCGCCTCTCTCTCTCTCTCAATGCATGCCTTATTACATTTGCAAATGATCACAACTAGTTGATATTTCTTGTAATTGAAATTTGACCATAAATATCATTACAGTACTTCATTTTAAAAGCGGACAAAACATTCATCTTTAGCAGGTATCTATCTTTCTATGGTGATCATAATTGGCAAGTAGTACCGCACTATGCTGTACTTGGGCAATTGAGTTTATTATCTCTGCACTGAATTTAATTTAGCCCATCAGACAGCTAATTTTCCAATTACATAAATTACTTACTTGTTGGGAAAAAAAAATAGCTGTGACTAGAGCCTTGCTAATCTATAAAATTTGGAATCTCAGCCTGAAAGATTCTATAAGATATAAAATTTATAATCTCCACCACAAAAGATATCCTTTCTGGTGGCTAGGATATAACTTTGGCTGTTTATTTATTGAAATAAAATGATATGGAAGTTAGTGGTATTGTTTTGGTTAATAGAATAGTTACTGGCGAGGTCAAAGTGTGAAGCGTAGTCACTCCTGAAAACAAAACCCGCAAATGGTATTGCATCATGTTCATGGCGTAACCTCGGCTCTCTCCAAGCGCATGATTAAAGAGCCCACCCTCCCCTCCCCGACGTGGCACTCATTCATTGGTCCATTACGTCTCGTCGGGATTCATACCAACACAAACCAATAAACAATACCAGTCACTCTCACTCTCTCTGCCTTTCTCTCTCTCTGTCTGTGTTTTTTCTCTTTGCAGAATTTCCCAAATTTCTCCTCTATCCTTTCTCCTCTGCTTCTGAAATTCGGACACGCATCATCAGCAACGCATGATCTTCCGTACGAATGCAATTTTGATAACTGAATTCGGAGCTTTCACTGTGTTTTTTCAACGGCTTAATTCAAAGTGGAAATGCTGGAAGCAATGGAAAGTTCGGTGAATGGTGGATTCTCACAGTTGCAGAGCTGTGGAGATAGCAGTGAAGAAGAGCTGTCTGTGCTACCTCGTCACACCAAGGTGGTCGTAACAGGAAATAACCGTACCAAATCGGTGCTTGTTGGTCTCCAAGGAGTGGTTAAGAAGGCCGTTGGGCTAGGCGGGTGGCATTGGCTGGTAAATTTCTCAACCAATTTGGTTTACCCACCAAAATGGACCTACCTATTCTCAATTACCTTATTCTAATTTAGGTTATTATTAATGTGGTTTATTTACATTATTATATTTTAAATTTAATTATCACATAAATAAGCAATGTCTTTTGTTGGTCAATTTTGTTATTTCTATTATATTGCTTTTTCTTCCCAACTCCAACCTCTGATCAATTTTGTTGCTCTGAAGTCCCTATTGATTGCAGGAATCTTATCTTATTTTTGAACCGATACAAAAACATTTTAATCTGTTCTAAACCCTACAGCATGATTTCTAATCCAAATCATTAACGCTTATCTAATTTAGAATTTTGCAGCTATTGGGTTCTTCATATTGCAATTTGAATAGAATTTATTACTTTATATAATTTTTGTGTCACAAGCCACGACTTTCAACCATTACTTGTGGGTATCCATTGCATGTCTTACTTCCTTACTGGATCTGGTGTTTTGTGAGATGCTCTGTAAGGATTATTTGCGTATTGAGTCTCTCTTTTTTTCTTTGGTTTTACTCACCCAACTAAGTAATACTAATAGCATGTTTGGGAATGGTTAATTAATAATTATTTCCCTAATCGTTTTTTTTGTAAAAGAAAGCTGTAAGTGTCAGGTTATGTTTGGGTAAAATTGCTAAAAGCTGTTCATATTTTTGTTATGAAGAAAACGACTTTTTTCCTAAGCTGGTTATTTTAAGCATTATTTGATTATCTGCATGTCTTTACAAAGCTCTATCACAAAGTTATATTTGTTATAAGCTGATTTGAACTCAAAATAAGTTATTCTAAGCACACACAGAATACGTTTTAACTTTTAACCCTCCAACAAATAGTATTTTAAATCATTTAATATCTTTTTTAATAATTTAATACATAAAAACAATTTTTTATACAATTCATATGAAATAAATTAATCGATTTTCATTTAATATATCAAAACCTCAAATTATTCTATTATAATAAATAATAAATGATAAATGCAAATAATTTTTTTACCACTGCTAATGCATCGTCATATTTGACCCCCCCCCCCCCCAAAAAAAAAAATCTCCTTCTCTCTCTAATTTGTGTTAACGTTTGCAGAACTGATTGATTATATATCCTATATTGACAATTCACATGGAAGTCTATCTTTTCTTTGGGGCTTTCTTTTAGCATATTTGAATTCTGAATTTATTTGAGCTTAGATTCTCTGAGGACGACTATTTTACATTGTGCTTGGTATAAAAAAATGCAGGTTCTTACAAATGGTATCGAAGTGAAGCTACAGAGGAATGCTCTTAGTGTGATTGAAGCACCCACCGGTAATGAGGAAGATGATGGCCTTGAATTTGAAAATGTGCAGTGGAATGGATCAGATATGGGTGAGTTACCCTTTTCAGATTCTAATTGCCTTGCATGCTGACAGCTATTGTGTTTTATTTTAAGGAGAATATGAAGCACCGGTCAAAGAATCAAGAAAAGTAATTTTGTATTGAAAGTGATGTGTTTATTATTTTGAGAAGTGGTATATTTAGTTTTTCCATAGAAACTTATTTTTTTTAGATTCTTTAACTAGTGCTGTAAGGGCTTTAGGGCACGGGTTAGGAAGACCCTTATTTTAAAAGGCTATCTCAATAAAGGCTAACAAACAGGACTGTCATTTTGTTTTCTCCTGTAATGAGATTTGGATCTCTCATTTTCTTCTCTCATGTTAGAGATAGAAAGATACAAAATCAAATTTGCTTTTATGTGTGGGATCCATTAAAACTTGTTTTTGTGTCTTTTTCTCATAACATGAGAAGAAGAAAAAAAAGGAAAATGAGAGGATCCAAATCCCCTCTAATGTGACTTACGTTTGTGTAATTTCTACTTGTGTGTACACCCAGCACTGAAGGTATGCATATATTGGAATACTTTGATATTTTGCTAGGTAATTAATTGTTTTGGCTTCCATGTCCGTGAGTTTGGAAAGTGATAGAGGTTGGTAGCATTGGATCCATTGTGTCTTCCCCTTTTGCTTTTGCTATCTCTAAAGAGTTCTAGTGTCTTGCTTCTTTAATTTTTATTGACCCCACCACTATTTCTGATTTTTTTGTGATAACTTCGATTTCTCAGCATCGGACGACACACAGAAATCCCACAAATCGAGGCACAGAATACATAGATCATTGGGATCATCTCACAAGACTAGTAGGTCCTTCTCTGTTGATTCACAGTCTAAGGGGTCCGTTTCTATGGCCCATGGGTCCACGGTATATCAACTTTACAACTTCTGGTTCATAATTTATTTCCTTACCCGCTAACATAGTAGATAATTAATTGCTTCATATTTTAACTATTAATATTTTTGAATATTTTCTGTAGAAGGTTGACTTGAGCAAACTGGAGATGGCTGCATTGTTGAGATATTGGCGGCATTTCAATCTAGTAAATTCCTATAACTATTTGTTTGTTTAAAATCTCCCCGGAAAGCTGCTTATGCCAATGTGTAAGTTTGTTTCGGTTGTACTGACTTCTAAAATGGGCTTCTAGGTGGATGCCGTCCCAAACCCATCAAAAGAGCAGCTAGTAGATGTTGTTCAGAGGCATTTCATGTCTCAGGTACCTAAAAATTAGTGACTGCTTATATGTTTGTCATACTAGGTTTTCTGCCTAAGAACTAGGAGTGCTGCCTGAGTAGATAGTAAGTTAGTTGCTTTCTGTCCTGCTCTTATAGCCATCCATAGGTCCGCTATTGTAATAAAGTGGCCTGTTTAACCATTAGTAACTATCGACTAGGTATTTATGGCTGTGACCGTTGGCTGAGCTGTTACCGTTGAGCCGACTTTCCCTTTCTGCATGTGGCTGCGCTGGCAAGGAGACCTGCGCTCTGCAAGCCCAAACTTCAAATCCTTTGGATAAACTCATTGGCCCTGCAGTCCCAGTGGGGCCCAGGTCCGAGGTTCAACTCATTGGGCCTGTGGTCCCAAATTAGCCCAGTCCGAGGTTCCACTCGGCCCATGTCGTAACACTAGTAATCATTGCATCTTGTATCTTACTAGTAACAATTGAAATTTGCTACTGTCCTAAATGAGGTATTTGTATTGGTGAACTGCTTATCTGGCTCCAATCTCTTCCAGAGAGTAAACTAATTTATCAGATCGAGCTTTAGTTCCAGTCAATGTGATGTGACTATGATGCAAACATGCCAGTAAAATATACGTAAAGGTTAAGGCATTGCTTTTAAATTTAAGTAGTTTTTATATGCTCAAGAGCTTACAGAAGTTTGATGTAGAACTTGGACTAGTATTTGGCTATCATTATAGTCTGAAATTGTATTTCTTTTTCTTGTGAAGCAAATGGACGAGTTGCAGGTCATTGTGGGATTTGTCCAGGCTGCAAAGAGGCTTAAGACTGTGTGCAAATGAGATGGAGTGAAGCGAGAAATGATGATATAGGTTATATTGTCTATGCTAACAGAGATAATGTGTCGAGTATCCACTTCCCATCGTATTTTGTAACATATTTATCAGTAATTTGTATCTTTCTGATAGTAGGTCAGTAGTATGAGGTTATAGTTATAGAGTCTCTTGCTCGTTTTTTTTAGCCACCAAGTTATGTAGATATATTAGTGACCTTGCGACTGCATCGTCAGGGAAGTCTTGACGGCTTTCTTTTCTAAGCTCGATTCAATGTATTGCTGACCTGGGAAGTGGGTTTTCTGAGACCTTTAATGTATATATTTTAGTTCTCCTAACTTTGCAGATGAATTCATTGTGTTTTGCTGATCCGGTGCCACTACCGGTCTGCCACCACACTTTCAAGTGAATTGGAGTGGTTATCAACCAACTTAGAAGACCGTTGAAAGAAAGACTGTTTAATCTATTGTTCCTCAAATTAATAGCCCATTTATTTACTACACTATGAAACCAGAAGAAATTATGTTTGGCATATTCTATTGTCAGGAAGAATTTTGTTAATGTTTCTTACATCAAACAAATTGCTTGTTAGGAAAAGTGTATATACACCCTTTAAATTTAAGCCTGTTTGCAAATAGGCATCCTTGATTCTTCCTAAATAACCTTCAAACTTCAATTATTAGTGAAATATGTTCTTTTATTAACCATAGTTAAATTATTAATTGTGATCGAATTTAATCGTTCATTTTACTTAAGCAGAAGGGGGGAAAACGAGATTGCTCCCTATGTGTTTCCTTCTTCTTCTCAGGTTCATTCTCCCCATGTTCTTTGTGTTCTCTTCTTCATATCATCATTTTCTTTCAATGCCAAGCGAAAACTAATCTAAACCACAAAGTAAAACCACACTCCTCAATTCTCTCTCTCTTCCTGTATGAATGTTCTGACTAAACCCCCCCAAAGTAAAACCATACTGCTCACTATTCATGATTAACAATACAGAAAACAGCAACGTCATCGTCAACATAGAAATCCCAGAGTGTAGAACCTTGACTTAAAGTAAAGGACATGGATCCAATCGAGAAGGACTAAACAAAAATGCCAAAACAACACTTTCTCATAATGAAAGGAAGAGAAGAGTAACGCACAAAGAAGAGGGGGAGAAGAACCAGAGATGAAGAAGAAAAGGCACAAAGAGCCATCTCTATTTTTTTCCTTTTCTAAATAAAAATAAAAACAATCAATTGTTCACATTAAAGCCAAATGAACGGTTGGATTTGATTAAGGTTAATAATTTCACTTTAGGTTAATAGAATGACCTATTTTATTAATAATTAAAATTTGAGAATTAATAACGAAGGATCAATAATGGAGTGTTTATTTACAAACGACTTAAAGTTTAGGAGATGTGAATGTATTTTTCTCTTTATTTTAATTGTCAAGTGCATTAGCAATATGAACTCAAAAATTGGAAGCGTATAAGCTACGAGACAGTGGTGAGATGCTTGATGTTACACTTATTATACTAAAAGAAAATGGGATGGATGTTCCTGTAAACAATTAATTTTGTTTGTTTGGTTGTGCAGTATAACAGATTTAATGTTATCAAATGAAAAATCCACAGGATAAAAAAATGGTGGTTATAAGCCAACCTAATGTTGGAAAAGTTGGTAACGTCTCCCTCCAAGAAAAAAGACGCAAGTTTGATTTTCGGAGTCGCCTAGTGAGGAAATAATCCAATCCCGTGTGTAAAAAATCGGACGTCCGTCATTGCCGAACTGAGAATTAGTCTTATAACCGTTTCAAAGAATCGAAACTGTCGGAACATCTTGATTGATCCACTGGGAAGCCAAAATGAATTTCGAACAAAATAAATTTATGATTATACAATGAATAATTTTGGAAAGGAAAGCTTATGTACTTTTCTCCCCGTGCTCTTTTCATTTGGGGGAGAGAATCCACCCTATTTTTCCTTTTCATTCTTTTTCTCTTTATTTTCTTTCATTTGGTTATCTTTCCCTTCAGTGTCTTTTATTCCATTCGCCTTTTTGCGATTCTGTTAGAAGTGGGCAAGCGATTTCTAAATCCAACCAACAATTAGTTGCTTCCAATTTTAAATGCTTTCAAACGTTACCCCAAATACAGCCAAGATAGCTTCTATCAAATTTGGATTTGGTTCCTCTAATATAAGCATACAGTAAAGTAGATAATCTCAATCGTTTATTAAAAAATTAAAGATTTGTATTCTAACACATCTATGATTTGTTTTGTATTTGCACTTAATATAAACCCTTGATTTTTTCATCATTGTTATTATTTTACTGTCTAAAGTAAATTGTTCGCTTAAGAGGAAGGGATCCATAAATTTTAACCTCAAATCGGATTGACACCTGTGTACCAACTGCAAAATCTCCGTTTCAAACAAATTCAAATTGAAACGTTCAAATTGCTTTGGAAAATAGAGACGTTGCATTGGAACTTTAATAACACTGAAGCACGCTCCTTTATTAATAAAAAGTAAACAAAGAATATACTTTTAACTTTATTTTAACTTTTAAATTCATTCCAATTAAATCCTTTTATATTTGTCTTCTAAGTTATGAAATGTTAAACATTTTCCTTAAGCTCGACTCCAAAAAGCACCACCAGTAGTGGATTAAGCTTAGGTGTTCAGTGAGCTCAGCGAGCTCAAATCCTTTTATTGGGTTTGATAATGAATAGATCCATCTCATTAGCTACTTCTTTCTGATACCATCCAAAAAAATCTATGAGCCCCACCATTCTCACCCGTTTGGAAACAAAATCAAGAGCGAGGATTAGGAGATAAACAATGAGTTCACAATGGGGGGAAAAACACAACAATAATAGAGGAATTTAGAGAATGTCATATTGCACAGTAATGTTTGCAGTCCCAAAATCTCTATCGATCTAGTTTTGTGTTTGTGGCTATAGCACAAACAATGGCCTTATCCTTGTAATAGCAAAATGGTGCACATCATACCCTTTTGTACCATCATACATAATTTGCTATATTAGATATAGCATATAAATTATGTTACCGCAATGCCCGGGTTGGATATCGGCCCGTAACCGTCCTTAGATGCGTGTCCATTGTCCAATAAGTCGATCAACTCTTATTAGGTTGTGACTACTGAAATTCGTAACCGATCTCAGATCTTGTAATTGTCTTCATGATCAATGAATCACTCATAATGGCTCACTAGTGTCATGATATATATATATATATATATATATATATATATATATATATATATCAAACATAGCCTTTGGATATAGACATCTCTTACTAAAACTCATAATACTCCTAAACTGAGTATCAATCGACTTGGGGATCGAACATCCTTCTCCACCACAGGATCCACCGGCCGATCTTAACTCGGACGCCGATCTTCGAAGCCTATGTCAGAACAAGTTATTTTTTCCGTTACTTAAAATGAAGCATTATTGGAGTTGCTTTATAAGAAGATGAAGTTAGAGTTAAAAAAAATTTTATTGAACTTCTAAAACTTAAAAGAGGAATTAAAAAAATAAAAAATTTGTAAATAAAATTAAACTAGATCACAAAAATATGTTGTCCCCCCTCCCCCTAAAATAATAATACTACTATAATAGCTCGCCTCTTAAATGTTTGTAAATATGAATCAAGTACCACTGATTCAAGTACTTAAGATTCGATCAGTAAAAGTCCACTTAATCACGCTTATCTCGTATGCTCAAGTGTTTGTAAATATAATATAATTATTTTGAAAAAAAAAAAAAAAACAAAGAGTGCACCAACAATCCATGGACTGTGAGGGAAGCAAGCTATACTCTCACTTGAAGGATCAAAATTTAAACTTTTAAATAAAATAATTGTTGAGAGGAGCTCCTAACTATAATAATATTTGAGTTGGTCTCATAACAATATGAATGAAATATTTGGTAAAAAACTAAAAATATAATTTTTCATAACATGCTCTTAGAATAAAATAATATTTTATTTTATGAACTTTATTTTATAAAAAATAAGTTAGGATTAACCCAGTTTGCTATTTTGATCAATACCGCGTTAAGTGTCGTTAACTATAAATAATTGCATAAGCAAATTGGTAGATATATGATAAAGGGTGTATAAGATTGTGACTATAGATTATTAATTTTGTTTCTCCCAGTATACCCATCTATAGATATAAGGCATTTCTAAAATATGATCAGGGTCCGCTTGTTACAGATTATGAAAAATGATTTTCATATAAAATAATTTACAGATTATATGAAAATTATTTTTTCATAATCTGTAACAAACATATTTTTTTTTCTCTATAGAATTAGATTTTAATGAGAAGTTAATGGGAATAACTTCTCATTTTAGTCATAAAAATGATTAAAAAAATAATTTCCTAAAAATCTTAAACAAACACAATTAAAATCACTAAAAATAATTTTTAACTTAAAAAAATGATTTTTTACATCAAATAACCTTAAAAAAACACACTCTACATGTCTAAGTGAAAATCTATTTTAAAAATAATTTTTTATATATATATGAATCTCGAGATCGAACTGTTTAATAAATTCGAGCTTGTTCCACTTGTATCAAAACACGATTTATAGATTGTGATAATAAATTTGACTATTTTAGCAATGGATAAATACATCTTGGATTGAGACAAGTTATTATAAGAATTTATGAAAACATGTAAAGAAGGAAATGCGATATTCTCCGAAGATACAACACCAATAATAATTCTTAGGGTTATATAAACCCCAAACCCCTCCCCCCCCAAAAAAACAAAATCGCCCTAGAAGGATGAGGAAGATTCAAATCATAGTCCAATTAAAAAAGGCAAGCTAAATGATAATTGGAGACACAGAAAGATATAGATGTATTAGAAAAAAAAGATAGCAAAGAATTATTATGATATTATTTTGTGGTGGCGGCGTAATGGCGTCGCTTCAATATTGTTGGCGTGGAATGGATTCTCTCTATAAAAGATTTGAGAATATTAATTTATACAACCCCACCATTGATTATATAATACATTTTTATTTTAAAAATAAAATTCAAAATTATCAATGATGAAATTATAGAAATTGACACTTTCAAGTTTTTAATAAATTGAGAGAATCCATTCCGATGTTAGCTAGGGTGAGTGATCGTATAGTGGTGACCGTTTAAAAAGAAGATATATCCACCTCCAATTTTTATATTTTATTTTTGGTCTGATATCCACCTCCTAATGGTCATGACACTCGACATCCTCAATAGAGTCAATAGCAGGGGATTTTTAGGATCAAAACGGGGCCCATTAGCACATGCAAAACCAATAAGCCATGCATTTATTTGAACCATGAGGCTTCAACTTATTGCCTCCTCCAGTCTTCAGAAATCATGGGAGAACAAAAATATGTGCTTAATTTAATCTGATTCACTATTGTTGAAAATATTTTGTTTGAAAACAAAAAAATTACTGTAATAATCACTACAAATTCTATGGATTGTACAGTGGTGGTTATGTGCCTTTAGGGGAAGTCTTGTGATACTGCCTTGATCAGCTGATGTCACAAAACTGGGAAGTTAAAGTGAAGCACATCTTTCGTGGTAGTCGCTGTGGGGATCACTTAACTACAAATGGCTAGTGAGGTTGGGTATGATCCGCTGATACTTCATTATCAACCTTCTGAGTGATGCTTTGGGAGCGTCTACAACGTAATCTTTTCTTTTTTTTGGCGGTTTGGCCCCGAATATTCAACAAAAAATTTAAACCAAAATAATATTAAATTAAATTGAATTCTACCAAAGACTTGCAATTTTGGAAGGCAATATGTATAGACTACATGGTCATTGGTGAATTCAGTAATGGTAGGTCATCGCCCATAACCACAATAGTCAAATTATGACGGAAAAGTTTTCAAACAAATTATTACACGAACTGCTTTTCCTATTGCTATTAAAAAATAGGATCACTTCACTTATCTAGACATCTTTTTCTTAATTAATGTATACTAATCAATGCAATTGAAGCTACCCGCATATGGTTGGTCCAGTTCTCAAAAAGTAGAAAACAGCATTACGATAAGGATAATAATATTTTTGAAGGATCATGAGTATTGTTTAAGAAGTCTAAAATAAAAAAACTTTATTAAAAAAAATATAACTTTTAAATGTTTAATATATTGAATATATTATTTTTAATATAAAATTTTTATTTTTAATTCTTTAATAAATATAGTTAAGACACTGATTAATATTTGTTTTAAAAAAAAAAAACCTCAAATCTATCATCAACCGATCATAATTAGGTGAATTTTATGATATCTCAAGGATAAATTTATCCTGCTTAGGTGATCCAATCAGATGGTGAAAATCATTTAACTTGACTAGGGATGGCGATTTTACCAGTACCCACGGATACCCATTGATAAAATCCGCAACGGGCACGGGACGGATAGTTAAACGGGTGCCCGCGGATAAAATAAACGGATAATTTCAATACCCGCTTATAAACGAGGCGGGGGCGGGTATCACGCTACCCGTGCCCGTGGATATCTGCACCCGTTACTTAAATTACTATAATACTCTTTATTATATATATCTACTAATTGCTAAACCTAATTTCCCATCCTTTCTTACTAAAGCTAATACTAATAGGAAAATAAGTACCTACTAATATTAATTATATTAAGTTGAGCTATTATTAACTTAGGAGAAAACATAATCCAAGAGTGTTTTAAGTGGATCCTAGCTTTTGTAACTTTTATTTTTAGAGAAAACAAATATATTTGATTACTCTTGTTAGTAACTTTTGATGTTTTCGTAGTTTCGTAACATCTATTTGTATGAACATAGTTATTTTAATAGAAATTACGCATATTTCAACAATTTTTCAAGCAAAAATAACAATTTTTTTCTAAAAAACTAATCCGTGGATATCCGCACACCCGCGAAACCCGCTGGATACTCGCCCGCAAGATACCCGCGCGGGTAACGGACGGGGATGGGTACGGATTTCATCCCGCGGGTGCGGGGACGGGGGAGTGCTACCCATGCCCGTCCCGCCCCGTTGTCATCTCTAAACTTGAACCACTAATATGACTCATTTAATTGAGGTGACGCATTCTAATTGGATCAGATAATTTTTACTCCAAAATTATTGGGGCATCGTAGAATGCACCTCATAATTATCAGTATTTATTAGAAAACTGTTAATATGCATTTCAGTGAGAGAAAGAAACCATCTAAACAGAATTTTTTAAATTTTTTTACATATAAATAATTTATTCTTTTATTGGGCTATTCTTCCTCTCTATTACTGAGAAAAAAGGATTTTCTTTTAATACTCCATCTTTATCTTTTCTTACTCCCCTTTCTCAAATTTATCCAATTAAATCCCATAATTATCCTTCTGAATTTCCTACTCTAACTGTAATTCCTATTTTATTAGCCCATTTTTTATAATTTTTTTACCTCTTCTCAAACTTCTTTTCCTACCTCCTTTTGTATTTTTTCATTTTCGTCTACTGAATTCCCATATTTTCCTCTTAATTCCAATCCCATTCTCCCTGATTCGTTAAATTCTATTGTGACTCTCCCTTGATCGGAGAGTGGAGCACCATATCACTTTATCATTCTCACGGAACTTCTGAGTGAAGCACAACGATCACATGTAAGTTTTCGTCACATGAGGTATATTTGCGTCGTGAGGATTCTATATTTGAATACCTTACGAAAACTATAGTTTCCGTAAGGTCTCAACTTTTCTACACCTAATATTGTAAATTTGAATTTATTATTAATATAATTAGTTCTTTTTTTCATTTTGACACTCTTAAGAATATTATTGATTTTTTGTGTAGAAATAGTTAATTATTTTATTATTAACAATTTGATACTATTTATAATACTTTATATTATTTATTGTTAATGTATTTTTTTTTCATATATTAGGGAAACTTTTGATGTTTAGTGAGTTTGTGATGTTATGTAGATTATTATAAGTGGATATGGAAGATTATGTTAGCAAAATGTCTCATGAAAGTGGATTGTTGTGAAGCATTTACCACTATAGAGGTAATTAATTGATAAATGATCATTGTTAAGTTTTGAATATGTATATATCTTGCAACCGAATTGTTCATTTTATTTTCAGGTATTTCCTACTCGAGATGATCTATTGAAACAGGCTCGATGTGTTGCAATGGAGAATAGATTTATTATTATTATTTTGAGATCAGACACAAGCAAAGGACGTGCAGGAAAGAAGACATTTCTACTTTTGGGTTGTGAAAGGAATGGAAAGTATAAATCATATAAGTTAGAGTTAACTCGCAAGGTGACTGAAACTAAGAAATGTGACTGTCTGTTCTGACTAAGAGGAAGACCTTTGAAAAATGGTGAAGGATGAAAGGTGAATTTGGTGTGTGGGTTTCATAACCATGAATTAGCGGAAAAATTAGTGGGTCATCCATATGCCAGCGGCTTAATGAGGAAGAGAAGTCTTTGCTTGGTGACATGACAAAGAACATGGTGCCAAAAAACATTTTACTAACACTGAAGGACCATAATGAAGGTAATGTCATGACTATTAAGCAGATTTATAATGCGCAACCAATATCGGAGGAGTCAGAAAGGTCCTAGAACAGAAATGCAGCATCTAATGAATTTACTGGAACGTGATCAGTATGTCTATTGGCATAGAAGGGTCGAGACATCAGTTGTTGTCAGAGATATATTCTGGGCACATCCAAATGCCATAAAACTATTGAAGGCTTTCCGGATTGTGTTGCTCATTGATAGCATATACAAAACCAACAGGTATCAATTGTTATTACTTGAGATTGTTGGTGTTACATCAACAGAATGATAATAATTTATTTAAACTAAATAAATAAATAAATTTTATTTTTTAATTAGAAAGAATGATATAAATTAAAAAAAAACATCTATTATAACATTAAATAGCAATTATAAATTAAAATATAAAAAAATTAATTAGCTTCATAAATTTAAATTAAATAAACTAAATAATTACTTTGAAATTTAAAGTTAATTTTTAGTTAGATAGAATGATATAAATTAAAAATATAGCATCTATTATAATATTAAATAGTAATTATAAATTTAAATTAAAAATTTTTAATTAACTTAAACCTAATTAATATAATTTTCTTAAAAATAATTTTAATTAACTACTTAACTAATATAATTTATTTAAAACTTCATAAAGTTAAGGAAACTATAGTCTCTGTAAAGTTTCAATTTAAGGTTTCAAATTTATGAAAGCTTAAGGTTTCAAAATTTGAAACTTACAGTTCCCATAAGGTTTCAATTTTTGAAAACTTACGGAAACTATAAGTTTCTTTTTTTGAAAGCTTATAGTTTCCATAAGCCGGCGTACCTTTTTTTTCCTCTGTCGCTCTCAGTCGCTCTGTCTACCGCTCTCAGCCGTTCCGTCTGCTGTCAGACTCTTCCGTGAAGTGGGGAGGTAAGGGGGAAACCAGGGGTATGAGACAAAAAGTAAAGGAAAAAGGAGGGAATGTGAAGGGTTCTATGGGGAAATGCGGTGGGGATGCACAGGAAAAAGAATGAAGAAAATGGGATGAATGCAGTTGGGGGTAGGAAAAGAAGTATTTGAATAAGGGGAAAAGTTTTTGTATAATGATAAAAAAAGATAAGGGTATTTATGAGATTTATTTAAAAAATAAATAAAGAATGGAGGTAAGAATAAATACTAGTGGGGTATTAAAAGCAAACCTCAAAGAGAAAAACTGCACTCAATAATTAATTTTTATTAGCATTTTCATGCTAATTGTTAAATGATTTAATTGATATACACTGTCAGTATAAAGATTTTTTACACAGACAATTACTCAGAATTTGCCACATAAGCTAAAGTGTTAGACTCTTATCCTAACTACCTTAAAAGGCATATACACCATGATTTCTGATTGATTGTCAGTATAAAAAAATTTATATTGACAATATATAACAATTAAATTCATTATTAAATATAAGTTCAAATGAGTACGAGAGTATTATAATTAACCTTTGACGTTGTTTTATATTCTTGACCGATGACAGTATCAACAAAACTTTAAAGAAAAAAACATTTTTTATTGACAAAATAGATCTTTTCATCACTAAAATGTATTTGTTTTTTCTTTCCAATTTTGTTCTCTAACTTTTTTAATATATCTGTCCAGTAAATTTTCAACGTTAGACAAGTTTATTTTATTCTAGTAGGAGTAACTGCATGATAACTATGTCGCTTAGTATCATACATGCTAGTCAAAAAACACACTTTACACACACTTTAAGTATGTTGACATTATGAATTGTTACTTATTTTTGTATACTCTTTTTCCTTATTAAGCCATCTTCAACCACCCTCCAGTCTACCACTGTAATATTACTTTGATACATAAAATTGTCAAGCTAGATATGCCTGGAAAATAAAAAAGAGTAAGAGTTATAAAAGTTTGAAATCAGCTAAGGATATTAATAATTTGCAAACTGGTAGGAAAAAATTATTAATTTTTAAAATCCAAGTGTGTTATTTGCCTGTACTTGAGAGGTGGCTTTCGTGGGTTTTTTGATCAAAATGGTCCTCTTTTAGAAATTATTGACCAAAATAATCTTGCTTTAAAATTATTTATTAAAGTAACTCACTTTTTTTCAACGTTTCATTTTTTAATATTTTTTTAATCAGGTGAGCGTCTTTGAAAAATGTTAGTCAAAGTAGAGTTTTTACCAGTGGCGCGCTCTGAGCAAAGGCGCTTGCAGTAACGTCTTTGCCCAGAACGCACCACGTAACACCTTGGGCAATGTGCTGTCTCTTACTCTCTTACCCCTATAAATTCCCTTATATAATTTATATTAGTCGAATAGTAATAATACTAAGTGTACTTCCCCATCATCAGGTTGTTGAATGGATGACACTCCTTCTGATTCTTAATATAAGAGACAAAAATATCTTTTTTTGTCCAATATATAAGAAAAAGTGATCAATTTTTATGTTAAATTTCATTTTTATCCTTATTTATTGTAAAATTCATATTAAAGAGACTCAACAATTCCCCATACAAGTGCTTTGGTTTTGTTTTACTCATTGGTCAGATAACATAGTGCTTGAATTTAAGAATAAATAAGTTGTTTGAATTAGAAGTAATTAAATATGAGCATTTGAGGAATAAAATTTAAAATGCATTGATTTTAATAATTAAATATGGGCATTTGAGGAGACTTCAAAGAGAGATCTTAAAATTTGGAGTAAACCATCATTTTGATTCCTGAAAGTGTGAGGCGTTGTCAGTTTAATCCTTGAAAGAAGTTAAATTACGAAAAAGTCCTTCAATGTTAAGTTCTTTTGTAAAGTTAGTCCCGGACAAGGATTAACTTGACTAACGAAATTAACATTGAGAGACTAATTTGACTAACAAAATTAACATTGAGGGATTTTTTCATAATTTAACTGCTTCTAGAGACTAAACTGACAGTGACTTATACTTTCAGAGACCAAAATGATGTTTTACTCTAAAATTTTGAGTAAATACTCAATTTGATCCCTAAAATTGTAGGGTCGTATCAACTTAGTCCTCCACATTATCAATATTCCAAAATGATCCTTGGAATTGCAAAATGTTAATCAGGTTCGTCCCTTTGTTCACATTTGCATGGACTATAATGACATTAAGTTGGTAATCTCAGGGATAAATTTGAAACTAAGTGAATAATGTCATGAATGCATTTGCTACATTTTGCAATTCCAAGGATCATTTTAGAATATTGATAATGTGGGGGACTAAGTTGATACGACCCTACAATCTCAGGGACCAAATTAGGTATTTACTCCTAAAATTTTGTCTCCTGAACTGGGCTTTTTTACCAAACTAGGTTAGTTTTCAAAACTATATACCAAATTGATTTGGTTCCCAAACTATTTACCAAAATACTCTTATTTTGAATAAAAAAATATCTTTTGAGTGGCGCTGGTCCAACCAGCGCCACTCTTTTACACGTGGCACCCACCGGTTGGGTGCCATTTATTTTAACCAGAATTTAAAAAAAAAAAATTTGCATGCTGGCCACGTGGCGCCACTCCCCTGAGGGCGCCACGTGGCCGGCCCCTGGCCACTCATTTTACCTTCCCCTCCCCCCATCCCCTACATAACCCCTCCCCCCGTCTCCCATTTCCCCCACCCCCATCCCCAGCCTCCCTCCCCCTAATATCTTATATTTTACTCTCCCTTAACCCAACATTCATATCTTTCTGAACACATCTCACTTCTCCTTCTACCACACTCTTCAACGTTTTTTATTTTATTATTACTCTTTAATATTTAGTAAGCGATTTATATTAATATTTAGTGTTGTGTAATTTTTATTAATGTTGTTATAATTCTTGTCATGTTTATTAAAATTGTGTAGTGTAGATTAATGTTATGATAATATTTTTTTTGTCTTTATTTATTGTTATAATCGCTCATATCTTGCTTCACACATCTCACTTCTCCTTCTACTGTACTATTCAACATTATTTATTTTACTATAACCTTCATCTCACTTCTCCTTCTATTACACTCTTCAACATTATTTATTTTACTATTTAGATATGCAATTTAATTATAATTGTTATTAGTATTATTATACTAATACTAAATATTGTTTTTTATTTTATTTATTGTTATTATTATTAATGTTATTATTATTTTTTGTAAGTAAAATTATTATTGTTGTCATGATTAATAATTTTAATTTTTTCTTTAAATTAATGTTATTATTATTATCTTTTTTATTGTTGTCATCACTAATATTAATTGTAGGTATGCAACATATCTCAGTTCTCATTCTATTACACTGTCCAATATTATTTATTCTACTATTTTGTAATTAATGTTTTAACTTCTGTTTAATCCTATATTATTATTGTTATTGTTATTATTATTATCATTATTATTTTAGTAGAAATATTATATTAATCGTATCACTAGTCTTTTGTTATTATTACTGTTGTTTCTAATGTTATTACTGGTTTTTTTAACTTTATTATTCATAACATTAATGTTCATTACACAATATTATTATTACTCAATTAATATAAATTATATAATTCTCACGTGACGCCCTCTAGTAAAAACGCTACTTCAAGTAATGCCTTTGCCTAGACTTTGACTAGCTCTTTTTCAAAGACGCTAATCAAAATAACATCTTTCACATGATCCAAAAAAATATTAAAAAATATCACGTTATAAATAAAATGGATTATTTTGATAAATCGTTTCAAAATAAGAATATTTTAGTAAATACTTTCTGAAACGGAATCAGTTTGATCAAAAATCCGACTTTTCTGTACTACTTGACGACCTGAAAGAATCGGAGAAGGGTGAGGTCCTCCCATTAATTTTTGGAGGACCACTCCACCATTATTTTAAGTTATTGATTTATTTATAAAAAAAGGAATGATTGTGATTGAATCCTGAAAATCTGATGAACCAGTAACAATAAATAAATTTTATTAAATTTTAAAATTAATCGCTAACTTTTAATTATCTTTTAAAAATACCCTTCATCTCCTCCTCTCTGCTTCCCCCATAGCTATCACCCATCACTGTCATTCCAACCCAGTTCTAGTGCCACCACAGTTCTTTCCGGCCAATTTCTGGTAACGGGGTACTCTTTAACACTATCGAAAAGATCAATTCTCCTGTATCAGAATGATAATTTTATTTTATCCATGAGGCCTAATCAGACTGTCAGAATCATTTGACCTGACTCACTAATATGATATATTTAATTAAATTGATATATTTTGATTGGTTAAGATAATTTTTATCCCCAAAATTATTTGGGATAACCACCATTGTACCTAGTCAAAAATTATGTTTTGCTGAATGGAAAAATTGAAATTTTGTTACTTATTCTTTTAACTCAAAAATTACATCTTTACTAATTTTGAATGCGCATATTAAATAAATTTCAAAATTAAATTTGCACTATCCAAACTCAATTCGTATGAATTAAAGGCCAAACATGCACATAGTGATACATTAGTAAAGGGAAAGTTAAGTACTATTTTTATTTTTTACCTTCAAAATCAAATGAAGTAAGATTATAGACAAAGAAGTGAACAAAATTGAGTGGAGAATAGTAACTAGTATCCTCAAGACATTATCTAAGGAATTAAGAAAGAAAATTTTATATGGAAAACATTATATTTAATATATTGAGAAGTGTTATTTTTAGTTTTGATTTTTATAATGCAAAGTACTTACATTTTATGTTAGAAAAAGTAAATTGTCGGAAAAGTTATCAAAATTAATTTTATGAATTACTTGTACGAATAACTGTGCTCTAGAAACAATATTTGATAACGAATTTTAGTTTTGAATTTTAAAGTAACTTTAAAACTTCATTCATTTGAGTGTCCTCATATATTCTGAGAAGGAATACAAGTGAGGTGTGGGGGGTGTGGTATTAGAGTATTGATTTTGTTTTAAGGGACAAATATTGTTATATAATTTTCTGAGTAGAGTCACAATTAAAATAGTAAATTCATAAAACAAAACTGATAATTATGATTGATATAGCATAACATTATTTTACAGCTAGATAAATTAAGAATCTCACTCAATAGACCGCTAAAGTGAGGAGCTTTGAAGTGGAGAATAATCAACGGATTGGCCAGCATTCTGTTAACCACTTTTTGGGCCTCTTGAACCTGCTGAGAAACTCAAACATGAAATAAGCCATCATTTATATATTGGACTCGCCCTATTTACGAGTCCTGCTCAGCTTGTTTTCCTAACTCTGATTGTCGCATCTTTCCTTGTCATATCATTTCTTATTTACTTAAATTATTACTTTATGTAAAAATATTTTTGAAATTGGTATAATTTTATGATGGTTTCCATCAATATACACATGTTAAATAATAATTTGAGTACCTTATCTTGGCCGTGCTTGCCTAAGAATTACTTTTGTTTTCTCCCGTATAATTACTTTCATTGTAAATACTAAGGGGTAGCTCAGTCGACAAAAACCCTCTCCAATGAATCAAAACAAAGTGGACAAAGAAAAAGAAAATCAAAATTCCCAAAAGAAATGTTTTTGACTGCAATTCACATCATATCATACTTATCAGGGGATTTACCATCGTCGTCATGTCATATGTAGGTATATTATAAAGTAAAGTAATAATATTTGTACATAAAACATTTTATATTATTTATATATTATTTTCTTTGTAAACAATAAAATAAAAGATTTAAGGTTTGTTCGAGTGAAGATCAGTTCGGTCTCTTAATTAAATAGTTAGGGATTCGATTTCTGACTCTTACGTATAAAAAAAAACCTGATTAGGAGGAGACATCCCACATTGAGTGCCTTCAAATCCCTCAAATGAAAATAAACGATCGGAGATACTTCTTACGATTATATGTGAATAAAAAAAAAATTAGTAAAAAGATTTTTTACGTGTCAATTAAACATATATTATTTATTTAATCATATATTATCACATTATTAAGATCTTATTATTATTATTATTATTATTATTAATTAATTAATTAATTAATATTATTATTTGTTAACATAAGTGAACATGAAGTACGCCCTTAGTATCTTATTATATAAGAGGTGAAGCCCTTAAACTTGGGGTAGTAGTCATGGATATATCATTATTATTATTAGGTTTAGGCCCAAGAAGAACATACTAGTATAGTCCAAAGTGGGTCATGTTGTGTTGGAGGCGGGAGTACCGAATTCAGCGCCGGTAAAAATTCAATACCTGCCTGCACAAAAGGAGAAAGAAAGGAGACACGCCAAAAAAGTTTGTTGGTCGGTTGGTGTTTTCATTGACATTCATTATTGTTGTTTCTCCAACTCTCCTACTCCCTCCCCCCAGGCCCAGCAAAAACAAAAAGGCCCCACCACTCCCACATTGCATTATTAACGAACCCAGTGTTTTTTTATTGTTAATTACTTAAATCATTACAGTGGGAATAGAATATGTCACCACTTTTGAACCTTTACCCTAGTATAAGTACGAGGTCGCTCCCTCATTATTATTAATTGTAAGGCGTAACTGTAAGACTTTTTAAGTGTGGTGTAACAACAAGTGAAGAAAAAAAAGATCGATGAGTAGCTTTCAAATGTGGATTGCGTTTCTCTTGGCTTTGTTACACTTCAATTCATGTGCTCTTCTTGTCTGCTCCTACGCCACCCTAGGCCTAAGCACTTCCCCTTCCCCACACCCGCACTTGGCCCGCGAACCCAAGCCATGGACACCACCTGGGTGCCACCACCACACGCCCCCGCTACCTCCAAAACATAGGCCTCGTAAGCCGCCACCACCCCCTCCACCGGCGGCGTTCTACTTCTTCTCTCCTCCGCCTCCTAGCCCTCCCTACTCTCCTAAAACCCCGAGGTTTCTGGGTCCATTGCCAGGACCACCACCAAGGTATCTCGGCTAGTTTGATTGCACAACTTCACTGAGCGCTTCAACTAGGCAACCAGGCCTAGCTAGGCGTAGAATGAATGAATGAATGAATGTTAACGTCAGATTATCTTGAATTTACGTCACTGTTTTTTCTTCCACTTTGTCAGGCCCAGACTCAGAGTAACCTGTTCTAGTGAAAAAATATTACTTTGTAATGTTTGTTAAGTTGTTAATGTTAATTTTGAAGGGAGGCTAAACGTGTTCAACCGTGTATTTGACGTGAAAAAGTTCCACTTGCCTGATGAAATGAAGTTTCTAAATTCTGAAGTAAATTTTTTTTCTTTTTTTGATTGATTATGCCACCTAAAAGTTGTGAGATTAATTCTCCGATTGGAAGTGATAATTAGGTAAAACATTCTCCAAAACGACGATTATTATGAACCCTGAAATTACATATGAAGATCACATAGCGTTGTCGTCTAACTTCACTGCGACCAACCACCGTTAGGTTAATTACTCTAATTATTGGACTCTATATTAGATTTTTTGTTTTATTAAAAAGTTGTTAGACGATCAAAATTCTGACATATTTTTAAAAAAAAAACTCTATCATATTATCATCCATTACATGGTTGGAAAAATTATTTATAAGAAAATAATCACCCATTTTTCATAAGCTCTAGTAAATTTTTTTATTAAAAGTTATTTTGAATACCAAGCTAATTTAAATTACACATCAATGTATTAAACTTAAATAAAAAAAATAATAAAGAGAAAGAATTACAATATAAAAAGTTACATTATTTGAACACCCAAAATATTACACATGACAAAACCTCACTTATATTTGCATACCGCAAATTCATTACAACAAATTTGTCTTTCAGTGACAGTCAAAATCTGTCATGATATGTTTAAAATTATTAGGTATATATAAAACTTACATTCATCTACAGCCGGTCCATCTGTCTATTATGAGTGACAAATGTAACGACCCGAACTGCTTTCAGGATTGTCGCCTGTCCCCACAAACTAACACGGGTCTTTTCAACGTGTTTTGTCCCTACTCACACGCTTTCTAGAAAACTTCCTAAAAGGTCACTCATCCCACAAGTGCTCCAAGTCAAGCACGCTTAACTATGGAGTTCTTATGTTCTGGGCTGCCAAAAAGAAGATGCATTTTGTTGGTATAGGTAGTACCAATCAATTCTTATAAGTATTCCTTCAACTGTACAATCCCATACCTGCACAGCCTCAGGATCCCTCTCATTCCGATGTGAATTCAGTTCATTCATGTATCCCTTTGCATAGAAGCTTGTAAGAAGTCGCTCCTTGTCCGTGCCTCATGCACCATCGATCACTCCCGCCTTCGTCAGCCTCAGGCGTTTCAACGAATACCAATGACAATTGATTGTTATTATAGGTTTTATCTACGGTCCACATATCGTTACCTACAATTGCATTTATCTGTCAATAGGTTTTACCTATGCTCCACCTACCTTTACTCACGGTTTAGCCAACAATAATACTTATACCTATAATTTTAATGACGGTTACTAAAAGTGTCTGTAGGTATATGAAAAATTTCTTCCATTCTAACTTTGTATACAGCCTAGGATTCAACCACATCCATTCTGTGATAGTCATATCTAAATGTACATATTTTATTTTTCATACAAAAAATAGTTTAATTATACTACTTATCTATTGTAAGGATAATATATACAAAAGGCTATTAACATTTAGGATCAGAATATTTTCTGAACATCTATTTTTGGCACCCAGTATAAAAATCATAAACTGATATAAGTGGGAGTAGATATCCAGATCTACCATATCTTAAGGTAGAGTAAATGTAAAACTATTGCCATCCCTAGCAATATTTATTTTATTTTTTGAAAACCTCAAAGAAAGTAAAACTAGAAAAGTATGCAGATACATAATTTATTAAAAATATTTTTAAAATGCGCACTTCATGAAGTATAATACAAAACGAAACGCTACTGATAAATCTTTTTTTATGAATATAATCAAATGTTATATTGGTGAATGCCTACATTCTATACAAAATTCCTAAAAGCTGGGCGCAAATACCCACCAACAGCCCAGTAGATTCGTTCGTCGCTTCTGGGCATTGACGCATGGCCCAATATGAAGTAAACTCAGTTATTATACTCCGCTAAATCTAATAAGCCTCAGACTTTGACCTGGGCTAAGTTTAACTATCTTACGAATTTGCATCACCATTAGTCTTTGGCATTTATTTTTTATACCTCCTTAATTGTTATTCCCACCAACCCTCCCCCAATTTTTTTTTATTTTGTTCCCCAAAATACCCCTATCTCTTCTGTCTTCCCCTTCTCCTTCTCACCCCATTTTACAATCCCTCACATGCTCTTCTTTTTCACCCACCTCCCACCACACCCTTCCCCTTCCTTTTCTTCTTCTTCTTCTTCTTTTTCGGTATCACCAACAAGTAGCCACCGTCACCCTTTCACTAAGGTAGACTATTACTAACACTGTAGCGTTTTTCTGGTAAGTCTCACCTGTCTTCAAACCTCCCCATTTGTCTTCCATCCCCATGGGTATGCCCAAGCCCATATGGTTTGTCTTCCACTCCCAACTTCCTCAAACCATTGCAGTCACGCATCCATTCCAAAACCACGACGCAGTTAACGCCCGGTGGCCGCAAGCTCCGCCACGCACACCCCTATACTGCAAGCTCAATCCAGTGACGCGTCTTCACGCCACAGCACTCGTCGCCACAAGCCACTGTTGTTTAACCTCCGCAAGCCACAACAACCATCACAGTCTCGCCATAACAGCGAAACCTCAACACGACTTTCGCTTAAGAACAGCTCCAACACAGAGCAGAGTCGCTGCACGTGCACCACCAGTCTCCGACGTGTTCCCCGATTACCACCGTCCCGGCAAGTCTCTGCTTAGCCACTCTCCATCAAATAAAGTGAGGGGAAAAAGTAAATTGAAATAAATACTTGATTATATGATATTGAAACCGGACAGCAGGACTGAAATACAAGGTTGTGTTATAGATGAGGTGCAAGGTGTGTTTGTTGTTGTTCAACAAATAGTTGATATTCAAGCCGACCGGAACAAACTTCTAGATATTACCTTACGGAAAGTATAATTCAAATTGATAAATTACGGAAACTATATATTGATAAATTCTATATATCACAGACCTTACGGAAAGTATAATTCAAATCGATAAATTTACCTTACTGAAACTTCTAAATTGAATACCTTTCATAGTTTCATAACTATAAAAATCAGGAAAAAAAATGCTACATGTAAGGGGTGGGAAGAGATAAGGATATTTGTGGGATTTAATTAGAAAATAATGAAGAAAGGAGGTAGGAAAATTAAATGATGGGATATGAAAAACAAATGCCTTAATCTTTCATTATGCTCTGTTGGATCACTCTAAGAATTAAAATGAAAATGCTCTCAACTGGGCCACAGTATAGTTACTCTCCGGTCTTCGATCTAGGCTCTTATCTATTTTCCTTAGTTATTGGTCGTTTAAAGCTTCTACCGTTGACCCAAAAACAAAACGTTTCTACAAAAAAAAAATGACATTTTTAACAAAGTTTTTCTAGTAATATTCATAAACAACTTCCAAATCCTTATTCTAAAAAATATATATAAAAAAGGGGTTGGTCTAACCTAGATGAGAGCATTTAATGTGTGGATAAACATATGATAACAAGTTTAAATACTGGTCATACCAAATTCTATGACCAGTAATGCTCGTTTGTAGGAAGTAAGATTCGTAAAACGACGTACGGAACAACTATCTTCATATTATTTGTCATGCATCTTGACAATTCCTTCTTAAAAACATATTTTCCTTTTTGATTGTAATTGATCCACTTAAATATGTTATGGATTCGTTGTCAAACTTTTACACTAAATAACGATGTTCTAGAATTAAGCAATAAGGAATATTTTGTGAATCCCTTCATCCCAACCTAACTGATGTGTCTTTCACGGGTTTGAGAAGATAAATTAGTTAACCATATGAAAGTGATCCAAACACCACTTGACAATTATACTTTAATGAAAAAACATTCCATCCTTCAATGTATCCATTCATTACTCACTACTCTGTTTATATCATTTCTTTACACCCATTTTCTTTTACCTAAAAAGCATAGTCAAATGACACCTGTCATAACAAACTACTACTGCTGAAACGTAAATATCAACTAAGGTGATAACTAATAATTGATAAATGCATTGCCTAATACCAGAATATTCATGGCTAACTTGGACTCTTTCTTTTTGCTTTAGATAAAATCATTGAGCTATTTGGGCTTCTTTTTGTTTCTGTTGGGTCTGTGATAAGCAATGGCCCCAAGTGTCTCACAAGTTTCTTCAGCTGGATCCACTATTGTAGCATTACTCCACCCATTGAGAAGGATCTTGGCCTCAAGATCAAAAGAATGGTAGTTCGAGCGGATAAAGTCTTTAGATAACCAAGTGGCTTCATATATGTCTTGTCTCTCCCAATTCACGAGAAACTCAGTGATATCTCTTTGCTTTGTGCGAGTTCGACGATGGCGGAGGATGTCAATCGGTACGACAGTGGGTACTAGAGCAGATGAACCGAGGCGTAGAGGGATTACTTGGGTGTTTGGTTGTCCATGGCAAGGTTTGAGAAGAGAGCTATGGAAAACTGGGTGGATCCAGGAGGAAACAGGGAGATCCAACTCGTATGTCACCGGACCTAGACGGTGAATGATATGGAAAGAGCCGATGAATCACTTCACGAGCTCAGGAAACACTCTTCCGCGAACGGAGGTCAGCCGATACGGTTGGAGCTTAAGGTAAATCCATTATTGGGGACATTCTGCACCTAACGAAGGCAATAAGATGACCATTTTGGGACAAAACTGCACCAAAAAACGAGGTTAAGGCATTAATGGTGACCTCGAAAGGGGCTGGAAAATCAGGGAAGTCGGTGTTTGGGAAGCCAGCTTCCTTTCAACTGGTTTTTTTTTTCTTGTCGAGAAGTCGACATTCCATTTGCTGACTTCCCTAGTTGGTTGTTCCATTTTTTTTTTCACATTCAAATTGGGAAGTCGGCACCTCATTTGTTGACATCTCATGTCATCTTTTTTGAAAACTTTGAAATATAATAAATATTTGATGTTTAAAAAAGAGGGAAAAAAAAAACATATAAGGGAAGTTGATTTAAAAAGATGACCAATTTGAAAAATAATTGGGGAAAATGTGTATTTTTGAAAATATATTTTCTTTAATAATTTTGCCATACTTATAATCTTATTTTAAACTTTATATTTTTGTCTCCTCATTGTTCCTGCGTCACTGTCCGCAATCAAATGAAAATTAGTATTATTATGGTTGTTCATGGGCCAATTTGTTACGGTTCCACGAAAAAAAACAATCAAAATCAAGGGTGTTACTTTTTACACCATAATTTTTTTAAAAACATTTGAATATTCCTAAAATACCCCTAACTATCTTAATACACTCCATAACTCTCATCCCCTTTTCTTCCTCTTTCCCTCTTCTCCCTCCTCACCCTCACCCTCCATTTTTCTCACCTCAAAATCAAATTAACATAATTATCACGTTCCGTTCATGTTTCCTCCTACTCCCAATTATATGTCTCTCAACAGTATCCTTCAAATTATAGGAGGCATCATCAGTGTTTATGACTCAATTCAACCATGAATATTGAATGAATAAAGGAGATTTATATAGAGAGAGAAAGGGGTTTGGGATTTGCAGACGAAGTCGTGAAAATCATAAATAATAATTAAAAACACAAATAGTAGTGTCTTTCCCCTTTTTGTTTTGTTTTGCTTTCTTCTAATTCAATGGGTGGGTACTATATTCTTCGGTAAACAATACTATTTTTTCTTTTTTTAATTTTTCAGAATACTTACTTTTTTCCTCCAAACCCTTAAAAGAAAAAAGAAAGAGGAAGAAAAGTAGAGAGGGGCGGTGTGGTATATTTCTATTTATAGGTTATGAAGTGTATTAAAATAGTTGAAGTATTTTAGGAATATTCAAATGTTTTTAAAACAATTGTGGTGTATGAAAAAAAATTGTGGTGTAAAAAGTAACACCCTAAAATTAGTGGTTAGTTTGATTTAGATTTGCATTTTTGGTAAAGAAAGCCAAACCAAATAAACTCGATCAAGGACACGTTTTTTGATTCAAAAATATGATTAAAAAAACGTAAACCTTTCTCATAAAAAATAATGATAAAAATGAAAATGTCAAATTAGACAATATATGAAAGTTTTAAACAATCAAAAGCTACTATGCAAAGATTATATATATATATATATATGTGTGTGTGTGTGTTTGTTTAATCGGTTTGGTTCAATTTTAGAAATCTTGAATTCGAGAATGAAACCAATTAATATCGAATATTAATTGATCTGATTTGGATTCAACTCGAATATTAAAAAAATCCGAACCAAAAAATTTGATTCGGTTTAATTTTTCAGATTCATCCAATTGATCCGATGAATGAACAGCCCTAAGTATTATAAACAATTTAAACGAGCTGAATTTGTAAGAATAAAGTCCCGGTATCACCTATAAATTTATCACATATCTTTCATCCAAATATAATATTTCAAATAATCCAACATATATTTTTCGAACCAAATAGCAAATATCAATCAACTAGTGATATAAATATCATGTGTCTGCAACAACGATAATATTTGCATATTAATTTGTAGAGAGTAAAAAAAGAAACACACATTTTAATACGCTTTTTATTCTGTTTTTTCATTCCCAAACTGAAAAACCATAAAGTGAGATAAAATTTATGATTTACACGTACGTGATAAGGTGATAAAACTTCTTTAAATTAAATTTGAGGGTAAAGCAAAAAAAATAAAATGAATCCATTATTGATTAGTTAAAATAAATTAAAATAAAAATACATTTTAATTAATTAAAAGTAAACAAATTCTTAATTTCTCAATTTAATCGCTTTATACTTAAATTCCTATTATCAATATGTGATTTATCCGAATAATAATAAAATCGGACTTTTTAAACATGTGATTAAAGATTATACTTCTGACTTTTATATATAATTTGATTGGGAGTGAACAATCCTTAAATGTTGTTCAAGTCTTCCGAGCTCTAGCAGAGATTAGTCATTATTTAATGTTTAGGATGGTGAATAATTTATATCAATAACATCCTTACATAAGAACAAAACTCCTATCGGAGAAATCTTTTCCTTACGCATACCAGTGCCGGTGCGGACGTTTGTCTGTTGTGACTGGGGCCATGGGTCTCGCTGGATTTAAAAGGTAGGCCCAACGTGATTTAAAATGGACCACAGGCCCTTGTTAGCTTGTATACATTGTGGCAAAGTACTATGATTGGTTCCGATTCCTTGCCGTCATTATTATGCCGTGGTTAGAAAATTCATTTGCAATTTTGAGTTTCAATAAATGAGTTTATAAATTTGGTTTTAATTAAATTTTTTTATAGTAATTTATAACACTTTATTTTTAAAAATGATTTTGGTAGAATAAATATTATCTGATTAGTTAATTAAACAGACTTTTAGATATATTACCAAATTAATCAGTAATATGAATGTTGAGAAGATAAGAAAATATCTTAATTTCTAAGAATATATTATGATAAAAGTATAGAAAACTCAACCTGACTTTTGGTAAATGGAAAATGGGAAAAAAAATTCTTAGTTCTTAAACAAAATTTGAAGATCAAATCGAGTCATAACTAACTAACTTTATAAACTTCAAACATATTAAAAAGTTTAAAATTAAATTTGGACCTTACAAACACAGTTTTAAAAAAACCCCAACCGTCAAACATGCACTAAACAGTGCAGCATAACCAATATGTCAAATTAAAAACTATTAACCATAGTTTAAACAAAAAAATAGGGTTGACACATCTTGTTAAGTCTTTTACAATTCTACTCATATTCATTGTGAGTAGGGACGGAGCTACAACCAAGAGAATGGGGCAATTGGCCCTACTACGCAAAAGAATTAAATTACAAAATTTAATAATTTTGATTTTGATCCCACAAAAAAAATGAGGTTGCCTTCACATATCAAATTATTACCTAACTTTTGGTAAGAGCGAAAATTACTTTTATAATCTATCATCTTTTACTTAATAAATTGCTTCTTATATCATTTCTCACATATTGATGTATGTTTCACATTGAAATCGGACCAGGTTATATTTTGTCTATTTAATATCAGTTTTTTTTATCGCTTATACATATTTATAATATTTTTCTTTAGTAAAAATATTTATAAATTATTTTTTGCCCCCACTAACCAAAATTTCTGGATCCATCCCTGACTGTGAGTCTGTGACTTGGGTTCGATTCTCATATTTCTCTTGCTGATAAGTAATATGTAAATTCCACTTTAAATCCTCGCTGAAATCGGTGGTCTTCTCTGACCTTGC